>NW_026847660.1:21942503-22025897 GCF_025583915.1 Anolis sagrei ordinatus | reverse complement strand
CAAGGAGTTATATTCCATGGGCTTAGACCCAAAGCCTTGGCTAGCCATCACTCACACAGGTGGCATGGCTGCCTTGAGCCTCCCCTCCCCTGAGGGGGACAAAAGCATGGCAGGGATCGTTGCAGCCCGAAGTCCCCTCCAAGGAGTTATATGCCATGGGCTTGGACACAAAGCCTTGGCTAGCCATCACTCACACAGGTGGCGTGGCTGCCTTGAGCCTCCCCTCCCCTGAGGGGGGCAAAAGCATGGCAGGGATCGTTGCAGCGTCCACTGCCTGCTCGGGTAAATGGGACAGGGAAAGCATGGGCAGTGAGAGCAAGCTGTCCTTCAAAAACAGAAACAGCTGAGATGCGTGGCTGCAACCCAAAACAAAGTTATTGGCACCAAGCCACAGTGGCATTTTGCTGCCACAAGCTCTACCAGTTCCTGGTTCTGTAAAGGGGTGGTAGGCTGTTTAAAAGTCTTCTTCCCTCCTGCTTTCTGAGCGAGGGGAACAGAAGAAAAGAAGGTAAGTTACTGCCCATTGCCAAAGGCAAGAAACACAAAGGGGGTGGGAGTCACCCTGGAGCAACTTCCCCCCATAAGCCATACATTTCAAAGAAAATGCCATACTGGCCTGAATAGGATAAACAAAGGTCCCAGAACACAAGTTGGAATTGCTGTCTGTTAGAGTAGTCAAACTGGAGTCCTTGAGTCAAACCAATAGTTGTTTTAGGAGAGAACACCGAGTTGTTGCTGCTTTCGCGGACAAAAGGAATTAAGGCTCCAAGCCCCGCTGCCTGGCTTTATTAGGAGTAGATGGGCGGGGCTGGAGTCCCTAATTAGGAAAAGCTTTCAAGAAAGATCCGAGTCAGCTGCGTGGACGCATGGAAATACCACAGGTGTGGATTTCACAGTACCACGCAGAAAAAACCTCTTTGTCAAAAAGGGATTGGGAAGCAGCTCTTCTAAAAGGAAGAATTTGAAATGACATAGATGGATTTTAATTGAAGTATACACAGAAAAAAGTAATAATCAGGATAAAACTGGGAGGACATGGAACACAATGTATTGCTTTAAAAAAGACATTTAAGAACAGACCTCTGTCTCCTATCTCCAGTCCTTCAGGTTACAGATAGTTCAGCAGCCTTTTTTTTTCTTGAAACAAAGAACTAGAATCTTGTTTTAAAAGATAAATTATCATCTGAGCTGCTTTTATGGTAGTATTTTAAGATTATATAGACAAATAGAATAGCTCATGAGTTGATTATTAGTTACAACCAGAAAAAGTCAAATTCCTTTCCAAGATGAAAGAAACAGTGACATATACAATATAGTGTTATAGGGTGTACTGCTAAATAGGAAAGAATAGTCCCTCTTTTGGTTTCTTTTTGAGTAATTTCAATTTCTGCTCTGTTTCTAGGAGAAGTATCAGTTTTCCGAATTATTGAATACTTACAAGAAATGACAGGGCAAAGTTGTGAAGACTGGAGGTTTCAGTCTCTGTATAAAAGATTGGACCCTGAAGAAAGAGGGATTGCTGTTAATTTTTCTACCTTCTATGCTGTCATGAAAGATTGGATTGCAGACTGTAGGCAAGAAGGGTTAGTAATGTTAATAGGCAGATATTGTCCTACATTATTGTGTAATTTTCAAAGAGTTAGACTCTTAAAACATATGACGAAAGAAGGGAGAATGATGTGACAGGACCTTTAAGAAGAAATTGTTTCTATTTTAGCAAGATCTTTCATGAATATAAATCTAATTCTTCGCATGTAGTGCAGAGTGATAGTTATATAAGTCTTGTTATAAAGTATATTTATACAGTTGTAGTTATGGAATAACAAAAAATAATAATGTTTTTATTGCCTATCCTGTTGGATTGAGGTGGGGTAGAAAGTAATATGTTCATGAAAGATGCAAATAATTGTTCCTTGCCCTAAATTTTCAAAGTGCCTAAGAAGTTTCTTTCTTAAGGTAGTTCTCCATCCTACTATTCTACTGTTTCCCAAATATCAGATGCTCCAAATGTACGTAAAAAGCCTTCTTTTAAACATTTTATCCAAATTGTGATACCAATATGCCTCTTTAGTTTCTTTGTTCTTACCTGTACTCACTGGGCAGGTATCTGTACATAATAGAGAAGGCAACTATTTCTGCATTCGCACGCAGCAGAGAAAGTAAAAGTGTGACTTATAAGAAAAAGTAATATAGTGCTGATCTACTTTTTCAGGCCAGTAATACGACAGGAGCAGTGACTGTTAAACAATATTTAACCTAGGAGATTAGATAATATTTAGGAATTAGTCAAATTTATAAGCCATATTTACATTTGCCAAGAACTTCCTGACTGTAAGAGCTGTTCGGCAGTGGAACTCTCTGCCTCGGAGTGTGGTGGAAGCTCCTTCCTTGGAAACTTTTAACCAGAGGCTGAATGGCCGTCTGTCAGGGGTGCTTTGTGCTTTTCCTGCATGCAGAGGGTTGGACTAGATGGCCCATGTGGTCTTTTCAACTCTATTATTCTATGATTCTGTGATATGGTAAAATCTTGTGCTGAATAAGGAAAAGGAACGAATGAAAAGAGGCCGATGTCCCTGATCTTCTAAATCTAGTTGTAGCAGATTTTGTTACAAAGCCCAGCTATTGGTAGTATCTGTAGTCACTAGATCTCAGGAGCATGCATCTTACATTCACAGGGCGAAAACTGGAAAATCTTGTGCAGTTAGCTATTTTTATAGACTGGAATGGTAAAAATAATCAATTTCTCGCTCATTAGCTATTCTACCTCTTTGTAATGATAGAGAAGAGGCAGCAGACCTGATGAATAGCATCCAAGACTTGCAGCAAGGAAACAAGCAGCTAGCAGTGCAGAATAACAAGCTGCAGAGGACTATTGAGACTGCAGAAGAGCTGAATTCAAGACTCTCTGAGGAAATCTCTGAGCTGAAAGGGAAACTACGGAGGTAAATACTGGGACTTTGCAACATGGTGCCCTTATTTAGGACTAAGATTAGTCCTAAATAATAGGAGCCAGCATAATGTAGTACTTTTGAACACGAGGCTAAGATTCTGGAGACCAGGCTTTAAATCTCCAGTCAACCATGGAATCCCAGTGGAAGGTATTAACAAGTCACGCTCTCCCGGCCTCAGATGAAAGCAAAGTCAAACCCTGTCTCAATAGATATTTACAGCCATATGTCAGAAGTGAATGAAGGCACAACAACAGTCCAAGTCACAATCACATATCTAGTATCTGCTATATCTCTGACTACAACTCCCATTGTCAAGCCATAAGTGATAAGTATGTTGGGAGTTATTGCCCAAGAATTCTGGAGATCACCACATTGGGAAGACAGGCTTAGTAATATGGAGGGAGTGGTAGGAGGTAGAAAAGGATACCTAGAAATGTCTGTGGTATTGTGGTGTTATTTGTTGTGATCAAAGTTCAGAAAATTGATGCTTGCCAGTGACACAACCAGTTGTGTGAACTTTCTCTTTAACACTCATGTTTTATTCTGAATATAATAACAGGTCCTTGAAATCTGTGTGGTCTTTGATCACATTTTACTCATCCTACTTTTGATCCTGTCATTTGATCCCTCAATTCTTTCACATTCTTTCCTTGTTGGGTTCTTAGTTCTTCATCACATAATATGATGGATAGTAATTTTGGTGATAGAATATTTGTAACTGAATATTCACACTTTATTGTAGCACCCAACAAGCCCTAGAGCAAGCTAGAGCTGTGGCAAATGAATTAGAAGATCTGAAGGTTTTTTCAAAAACTCTAGAAGAGGAAAATAATAGACTGCATGCACAAACTCGACAGCTAGTAAGTTCTCCCGACCATTCACTTTCGATTGTAGAATGGATTCATAAGATGGCTTCTTGTTCTCTTTTGTCCGTATTTGATATTCAGTTATTTAAATGATAATGTTGGAATTGTTTAATGGAGGAAATATCTTACATGGACTTATGTAATTTCACTTTCATTGATTGTTATGTAAATGATTTGATAATTTAGATTTTTCAGACATGGTCTTGTGCGTTGTAGTTATATTTCTGGAAATTGCTGTCCATGTAATTGTTTACAGTTATTATGGCCCATTTAAAATAGCTTTTCACATTAATTGTGGATGCAAAAATCACTCAATTTTATTGGCTGTAAAATGTTATCTTCAAATTCTAAATACCCCTAAAGGCGAAACAGTCACCTTTCTTCATGCTGTAGGAAAAAGAACATCAGTTGCTATCTGTTCAAGTGGATAATCTGCAGGAAGAGGTGAGTAGATGTAACAGGAACATGAAAAATCAGATAGGTTAGTAGTGTTAGAAGACAAGCACATGCAAGATACTGAGATATGGCTCAATAAAGGCAGCTTCTTATGTCCTTATGGTATTAGAACACAAGAGATCTCTGCTGCAATGCAAAATATAGAATAGTATTCAATCCCATAAAGAACCACTGCATATATGATGAAAGTCCGTATTTTTTTAAAAAACCATGCACCTTATCCTAGACACATGTCTTTTTCACTGCATGTGTCAAGTAATTTCACCTCTTCTAGAAACCATGGGTTTGGGTTCATGTTGTATCAAGCTTGTGGGTCAAAGGCAAAATTAGATGTTTATTCTCAATGTCCAAAGAGGATGTCAGCGGAGAAAGAACTCCAAAGTACTGAAATACTACAATTGTAAACACATAACATATTTATTACATTGGATAGCTATTCAAGATACCCACACTGGCTCCTGATAGGTTCAGAAACTGTTCGGCTAGGATCTGCTTCATTGGTTGACCCCTGTCGTGGTGGAAAACTCAAATAAACTGTTATTGGGTTATTTGTAGTCAGTCCATTTATTGATTTGCTCCCAAAAGGGGTGCAATCAGGATGGAATGTGATGTGGCGATCAATGATGAGCTTAATATCCAGGGTCTGGTAGAAACAATAGGTTTAGTCCAGATATACAATAGGTGCTTTCAGGTGAAGATTAGCTCAATGGGTGTTGCAACAGATCAATCTGTCTCGGGAAAGGAAGAGGAAACGCTCCTGGATCATATCAGATGAAAACAGGAAGAAGGACCTCCAGGCTCTGACTTAAATCCCTTGAACATTTCCCTCCCATTTCCCAATTAACGGGATTAGGGTAATTTGCCTAGAGTCTAGGGTGTGTTAAGGGACGTTTCAATGCAATTCATGAAGAGAGTTACTGTAAGAAAAAGGTTCACGCACTCGCTGTAAGTCCCAATAGAGCCATTTCTCATAATCTATTTTATTTTTCAAAATTTGGGGGTCCAATTTTTTGATAACACATGTCCAAGACTCTGATCCCATCCCAGTGGGTATCATCCCTATTTATTTTGATACTAAACTAAAGCTATTTTTAAGTATATGGAAAATTAATAAAATTAAGAGCCTATTTTGTTTTTTACAGAACAAGAAATTACTTACAGAAAAAGAAAATACTAAGCGTAAAATCAAGGAGCTATTTACAAAGAAAGCCAGTTTGAAGGTATCCATAAACATTCAGCTAGCTGTATAGATAACTTCTGTTTTTCCCCCCCCAGCTTGGATTTTTATCTTTAGGGTGATTTTGTATTCTTGCTTTCTTGCAGTCCAAAATATGCGAGTATGAAAAACTTATCTCCTGTAAGGGTGCTGCTCTTAATGAGGTAAGCTGGAATGAGGGAAGAGGGCAAGTTTAACATGTAGGCAATATGGTGGGTGTGAGGCATTCAACTATTTTCCAACTGGATGTTATGGGGAATTCATTTGCCTATGATAATCCCACTTTTGTTTTCATAATCAGAATTCCTTAGAGATGCATTCATCAGCAACAACATAGGCAATTTAAGCCTATATAGTATTTACCTTTCAGTAATTAGAAACAAAACATGTTAAATACAAATCACATAGGAAAGAGCAATTTTGTACTATGTATGACAAATTGACATCTCCCAGCACCTGAGGAAGCCTCTCTTTGAAAAAAAAAAGAAAAGAATATTGCTTAACCCAAAATAATAAGTTGGGTTATCCTACATGCATGTATTGCACCAAACATTGTCAAGGTGACATTTTCTTTTTTCTATTTTACGAAAGTTTTTCATAATCTTTGAAAGAGGATATTTGCTATCTTAATTACATCTTTTAGAAGTACTATTAAGACAATATAATTGAGCTGGTTTATTCTTAAACAAAATTAAAACTATTATCCTACACATATAATTGATTAAACATGGCATCCTTACATTTATTTATTGATAATTTCAAATTATTTTAGTCATTTGTAGCTTATAAAATACATGGCGAGAAAATACTTTAAAAATATGCTTTGCTGCATTACTGCATTCAGACATCACTAGGTGTCACTACAACCTCATGGCTAGGCATAATTTGGTTATGAAAAGAAGTTGGTGCTATGTTTAAAAAATGGTAACAAATGTTTGTTTAAGATCACAGCTTGCTTTGGCATGAGGCTGAGTTATTCTCTTGTTTGCTTGATCTTGTTATTTATAGAAAACAAAACAAATCGAAGAGTTGACAGTGGTCCTTGATGAATACCGAACAGTAGTTGAGGTAATGGGGATTTTGTTTTCAGGCAGGAAGAGTTCAGTGAAATGGCACATACATTGCATATAGATATGAAAATTTCTAGAAAGTTTGAAATCACAAAAATACATTAATTTTTAAGCACTATTATTGCATTTTCAGATTGAAAATAACATTACTTCAGGGACAGAAAAAGTGTTATGGTTTGGCATAAATTCATTACATTTGTCTTATAAAAAGTACATTTTATTCATAAAATAATTACATATTACATTTTGTCTTTATTTTAATTTTTAACAAATAGAGCTACAAAGTTGTAGACTGTAAGGAACTTGAAAATGCTAATTTCAGTTGCAGTGAAATGAAACGGAATGTGAGAAAACTAGACTTCTGATAACATACTTTAGCTGCTGACTTCCTTTATTCAATTCATACTACAGTAGCAGCTATTCTGCATGTACCTCAATTTTTAATGATCTCCAAATAGGAATTGAGACTGGAAGTCCGCAGACTTCAAGACCACTTGTGTCAGTCTTATCAACATCCAGATACGTAAGTATTGTTAGAATTCATTGTTTCCTTTGGGTTCAGTGGTTAGGATAAATAAAGAGAGTGAACCTAGTTCACTCCAAAGTGAAATGTCCAGCTACCAATATATCTGTCATTTTTGTTACTGTTGCTTGTAGAATCACCATTATGTCTTCAGCTACAAATAAACCTTTCAGGACAGCAATTTTTAAAATATTTTAAATAAATTGCATCTATACTATAGTGCAGAGATGGGGAATGCATTCCCATAAAGTTGTTGTCAGCTGCTCTAATCAGCCCCGGGCAATATGCATAGTGCTGAGGAACTATGGCAACTATAGTGGAAAACATTTGGAAAACATCAAGTTGTTTCAGTTGATAAAATGCACACACCAAGAAAATGCCCCAAAATTATACTGCATTCTGGAATGTTGTTTGGAAGTTTGTAAGAGCGTTTCATTTGTGCTTCTTTATAGTAGCCACAAAATGAAGTTATTAAGACACATTTTCAGTTGCCTTCGATGAATAAATTTGGATTTCTTGCTTTTCAGTTGTGGGAGCCCAATTTGAGCTTTTATGCTTTGAAGCTGGGCTTCTTAAACTTTTTCCATTCATGGCCCCTTTCTACTTGAGAAGTTTTTGCTTGACCCCAGCTATACAGACATATAAAATAGGTATAAAAATAAAACTTGTACTGATAATAAATCTGTATTTGCTAGGCTTGCTAAAAAAAAGCTTACCTGTATTTCCCCTTTTTATTAAGTACAGTTGAAGCATTCTCTGCAGAGTACACTGTAAACACTTCGTGTTGTTGCTTACAGATTCGTGTAAATGTCTAAAACAGTCATTACCTGGTGTTCAGAAATCTTTACTGTTGCCAATTTTTGTGATCCCAATTTTTGTGATCCCAACATTTGGGTTCAGGACCCACAGTTTAAGAAACAGCGGTTTAAGTGGTTTTGGAGTTAATACAAAGATAAAAATTATCCATAATATCAGAAAAATGGTGCATTACTTTCTCAATAATGTTCAAGACATCTGAAACACTTAAACTGAGTACCCTAAGAAGGCACATAATTAGCGATGCCTAGATTAAAAAAATCACAATTGCCCTGCAAATATTATATATAGATATAGATATAGATATAATCTGTATGTATGAATGTATGTGTAATATTAATATATCTCTTGTCAAATGCCATGAATCTACAGTGCAATTTGTGAAGAAACCTAGAAATAAGGATGGAAAAATTGGTTCAATTTGCACTTTAAATGCAGATCTACCCAATTGACACTTCAACCAGTTTTCATAATTTTCCAATGAAAATGCATACACAGCTTTATATATTTTGGAAAAGTGTACACAAATGTATAATTAATAAAACCAGTGTATTTGGGGTGTTTGGGGTACACAAATACAAAATTAATGAAATCAATTTCCTAATACAATGTACATTGTATTTGGAAAAATTGCACAAAATGTGCATTTTCAAAGTAATGCACATGTAAATGCATATAATTTTTTGTGCAAACTTGAAGAATGATAATCTAACCTAGAAATTGGCTAGATTAAAAAGTTAGAAACCAAGTGAAATGAAATATAACAGATTTTGCTGTCTTAATCTGGCAAATGTGATGAACAATTTCTTCTGCCCCAGGTAGCTAGACTTGTAAGTTCTCAAGCAAAAGAACAGATGCAGCTTAATTTGCTATCTCCAGTGAAATTAGTTTTGCCCTCTGCAAGACCTATCCATCTCTCCCTGTTAGGCACGCACATCATGCCCCGTGACCCAGTTCTGTATGACTGGCATTAAGAATCTGCAGTCTTCTTTTTGATTTGCTAGGGAGACACTGAGGTCAGGTCTAGGTGCTTAGGTGCTATAGGAGATGCATAGTCTTATCTTGCACTGTAGTGTGAAAGGAACAAATTTGATAGGAAGGGATCTTTATAATTTTAAACTCAAATCTGGTTAAGAAGTCTTCAGACTAAGGAAAAATTTCTCCTTTCTTCTGGAGAAAGAAAGTTTGCTCCTTTGCATATGTATAAGCTTTTAGGAAATTGTGTCTACTTTCAGTTTGCAACCTATTTGCATTTGTTGACCGCCGCTCTCAGCCCTAGGGCGATAACACCTATAAGTGTTATTCACTATTTTTTCCAATATTTTCTGTTACTAAATAGAGCTGATGCTATTCTGATTGGATGACTAACATTTTAATCTGAAATACAGACTTTAAAATAGTATTTCTTTATTGTATATTCCATTTTTTTTTTAACATAGGCAGCCAAATGATTCCCTACAAAACATGAAGACTAGCTTACAGGTTCCTGTACAGCCACTCTGTATGGAGATTGAAGAATCACAGAAAGTAAGAGCAACAACATACAAGTATTTCTTTTTTGAGTTTTTTGTTCTTGTAGCTACAGGAAACATGTCAACACATATCTTGTATAGACCTGTCTCAGACAAGTGGTTACTATATAAGGTTCATTTCTGAATAATTTGTATATGTATGAGCTTTGTCAGATGAGAAGTAAGACTAGAATTTATCAAATGTGGTCCTTGCATTAGCCCTAGTCAAACCCCAGCAGCAGAATATCCCAATGTAGATGTAGATGTAGATTGAAATTTGATAATTTGCATCTGTTCTTTTAGAAAATTGCAATTTCTTCAGAAATCATTGAAATGTTAGAGCAAGTAAAGGAGATATCAATATTAGTGCTTTAAACTTTGTTTTAACAGAGGTTGGATGGTGTTAGCACAAGGAAGTAGCACAGAAGCGCTAAAGATCGGCTTTTAATTGTAAAATTAAAATTCAGAGAATAACATAGACATGGGTTAGGAAGCTGTGGTTAGGAATGTAAATCTTCATTACTACGTCATGGTCTGTGTGACACAAATGTGCCTTGCAGATGCATAGACCATTGATCAGAATGTTGTATAGTTGAGTAGTCAGCATGGACTCAGTCCACTAACCCTCTCACATGGATGCCACAGTGCAGCAAAGTTACTCCCCTCTGTTACTTTTTGTCTGCTTTGATTTATTTGCATTGCGAAACTCCTTTTGCATCATGTTACTTTTCCTTCTTACTAATTCACTTTTCATGATCTCACTGGAATGACTGCTCATTTGTACGATAAAAATACTACCTTAAAGGAAGATATCTTGAGTCTCTACAATATTGTCTGAGTTCTAAGATAACCTTACTATCTTCAGCAGGAGTTTAGTGATGGTGAGGCCATGCCTAGCCCTTTCTGTGGGGTGTTGCCATCTTTCAAGAACCCTCCAGTGCCTTTGGACAACATCAGATCCTTGGCAGAGGAAATAGTACCGGTAAGTGTAGACATCACAAAGAGGAAAAAACATAAAGATTTGTTTTCTTCCTTCCACTTCTAGGAGTATGCTTGGTGAACTCAACTGCTACTTTGCTGTTAGAACATAAAATTTACCTTTACAGTTTTAGCAGAGTCTGTGTCCATGTTTTTGTAATGACAGGTCTTCCTGCAGAGGGTGGAGTACTGGAGAGGGAAAGAAAATTCACATTGCCCGAGCAGATGGCACACTTGTATAACATTGGATAGGATTTAGTCCCATTGTTTTTGTAGACATAAAGAACATTTAAGTAATGGGCTAGACAGATTATTTATTTAGAAATAATTTTCACTGCTTTGAACTAAGAATTTCAGAGCAATGCGCATCAATCATGCACACCAAGGTTGAAAACAATGATACAAGGTTGGATTAAGGAAGGAAGGCCTTCCTAAGCCAGTACATATATTTTTAACATTTTGACAGAAACTAAAAATAGATGAGGCATGTCAAATTTCTGATGAAAGAACATTTCTTATAGTAGGGCACTTAAATGTCCTGTTCCAGACAACTGCTAAATGGACATCAGAATCATGTGGCACTGTCAACAGGGTTTCTCCAGATGATCTCAAAGACAGAATGGCTCTATAAAGGATAACTGTTTTTCAATTAATATATGAACAGGTGTAGAATCTCTTTTATGAAGTCAGTGTTCACTTAATTTGAATCATATTTACATCGGTATTATTCTTTATGCAGTATCTCTTATCATATGTATATTTTCCCATGATTATGTTTCCATATTTTGTTGGAACATTAGTTTTCTATTTATTTAATATGCAATTACCACAGTAATGTGTTCATATCTAGGCAGCAGCTGTATGACTGGAAGCATCCTACTTTCTATAAACTTGCTTATAAACAACATAAGCAAAAGCAGCAATGGCTGTGGCTTCATATTGCATTACAGATACAGTGTCCAACACATTTGCTGTGGTGTATGAAAAAATGTAGGAATGTGCACAAGTGAAAATATGATATTTACTTTTGAAGAGCATGTGACTGAATTTTTTAGTTGGATATTGTCGCTTATACTTGTCAATTATGATCTATTTTAATGATTAATGTTGGTGTGATTGCGCTGTGTTTTTTATTGTGTAAATATGAGCTGAGAGGGACAAAACCTAAATAGGAGGAAATTGAAAATTACCTTGGTCTTTCATCCTGAGAAAGATCTCTGGTTTTATGGCATTTCCCCATGCATGCATGTAGAAGCATGCAAGAAGGCATTTAATCCAACACACAGTAGCAAATCTGCCATTACAGCCACTGTTCCAGTAAGCCACAAAGCTATGCCAAAGTACTTCATGTCATGTTTTAGGAAAAGGGAAGTCAATTTCCATACTCTCATAGTCTTTGTGAATGTAAAAGATCCTGATGGTGTAAACACAAGCTTGTAACACTGCAGTAAAAAAAAATAAATAACAAAAAACAAAAAACAATAAAGCCCTTAAGGAACATATAAAGGGAGCCAAATAGCCCTCAATCTAGTTAAAAACAAAATTCTGACGTCAGAACTCAGAAAATAAAAGAAAGGGCCATTAGCTTTCCAGTGGTACCTACAGACTACGCAGCCTGTACCCAATTATAATGCAGTCACTACTTAATGGGGACATTATTATTAAAAGGAAAATTTAGTATGATGAATCCTAACAACACAAGATTTGCCATTTAACATCTCAAAAAAGCAGATGACATTTTGAATAATAGAATCATTCCTGAGATAATAATTTGCCCTTTCTTACCTTCACATCTAGTGTTTGTCAGAGTTTTTATTTTTAAAAATGTGCTGTAGAGCACTATATTCAGTATCATTGTCAATCCAGTTTTTCTAAATTCAGTACTATTGTCTATGTTCTTATTTTAATTGCTTGTATTGTTGTGATTATTGCTTGTATTGTTGTGTTTGGGTTCGGCCTCGTGTAAGCCACACCGAGTCCCTTGGGGAGATGGTAGCGGGGTACAAATAAAGTGTTATTATTTTTATTATTACTGGTACTCTGTGGTCCCTTCCAGACAGGGCAGAAATCTGGGAGGAAGTGGATTATTTTAACCCACTTTTAAGCCTGGACTTTCCCTTGAGGGGTGGCTACAAAGGTTGACCTGGGATGATATCCAGCCCCCCTCCACACCAATATTTCTCTAAAAAAAACTTACTGGCGGGGCCTGTCAGCAACACAGGCTCCTCTGCAGAGTACTCCTGAGGCATGAAAAGGTGGAGGGGAAGAAGAGGGAACCCCCTCCCCCCTCCATGAATCATTTTCTCACATTGGGAGTACTGTACAGAGAGGGCTGTACTGCCGGTAGGCCCCTCTCTTAAGGTTTTCTGGGGAAAATGGGGGGGGGGGGCTGCAGGGGGTTGGAACCCTCCCGCTCGTTCAGGCTCCAGGAGACTGAAGTACCGGGATGGCTGTGGGGATTGGCCCTGGGACTACAAAAGCAATCCTAGAAATCAATCCCCACAAAGCCTTCACCTGGAAAGATATGGATCTTAACTTAAGGTTCAGACTTTTCCAGGTTTTTAATTAATTCAGAGCAAACTAGGAAATTTTAGTTTTTTTCAGATTAATTTGCATTTTTCCGAGGTATCATTTGGGCACCTTGGGTTAAGCGAGAGAGGTCCTGTGTTTTGGACCTGTCTATAAGGGCCCGATGTTTCATTAATAAGCATCTTCCACTAACTGATGAAAACAGCAGGTTTTAGAAAATCTTAGATCAGTTTAAGTTGTGCACAGTGTGCTGAGATGCTATGGATCACACAAATAATGTACTAATGATTGTGATCATACTTAAAACTTCCAGGCAGAGTCATTTAAAGTCCTACTGATTTCAGTAGGTTCATCCTAAATTACTATAGCAATGTTAGCAAAAAAGTTGTGTTTTTTAAATTGTACAGGCAGTCCTAGAGTTACAAACAAATCATAGTTAAGAACGGGGATGAGACAACAAGAAGCAAGAGGAAGTGTGAGAAAGTAAGATTATCAGACCAAAAACAGGAGACAGCTCCTATAGAAGAGGGAATTTAACAAATGTTGCTCTTCACCTAAGCAGGTGATAAGCAGCACTTGCTGGATGATATCTATTGTGTCTTTGAGGTCTGTTTTGAAAATATTCTGTCTTGACTGTAAAAGATTCTAACATGCAGGTCATTATGCTGCAAAGTCTTATCTGTTACTGGGTTGCTGTAAGTTTTTCAGGCTGTATGGCCATGTTCCAGAAGCATTCTCTCCTGACATTTCACCTGCATCTATGGCAGGCATCCTTACAACCTCACAACCTCTGAAGATGCCTGCCATAGATGCAGGTGAAACGTCAGGAGAGAATGCTTCTGGAACATAGCCACACAGCCCGGAAAACTTACAGCAACCCAGCGATTCCAGCCATGAAAGCCTCCGACAATACATTCTTAGTTGGTAGTGTGCTGACCCTCAGATAAGGGAGTGCAAAGATTAAATTTCACTGAACTCCAACTGTCAAGTTCTAAATAAAACATGTAAACCAAGCCAATATATAGTATGTAAAATAGATAAATTTTCAGGTGATTGGTTTTTCTAATTTATTCAGATTTGATCCCTTGGTGCAAGACATGAACAATCCTTGCCTTAGGGAAAGTGGTTGGATGTGTGAGAACTACAGAACATCCTGGTCTTACTGTTTTGTTTAGCACCAGTATCTTTCTTTTTTTTGTTTCCACTGCTATTCTATTAAGTTTAATGGAAAATTATTTTTCACAATGAGATAATGTTCCTTCTATTATATTTATAAATTACCCCTTTCCTAGGTAAAAGACTCCCCCACTATCTAAATAAGTGCAAGTAAAGAGCTTTGTCTTTATGGAAAGGTAATTGATTTCTGGTACAGGAGCAAAAGACAAAACAAAGAAGAAAAACATACTCTTATCTGTGCTTAATGCCGTTTATGCAGCAATTACTATCAAATAGGGTTATTTACTGCAAATGGGCTTACTTTCCAGCTACCAGGCTATCATCAGCTCAACACTAGTTTCATTGCCTTGGGGTTTACATTGGAAGTAAAACCAAATGCAAATTTTCCCTATTTTGTAAAATGCTAAATAAAGCCAAAAAAATTCAGGCGAGCAGTACCAATGCTTATCTGAAAAGATGATATGTTGCACTTCCATTAACCCAATTTATAGCTGATTGGACTTGCAGATACTCTTCTGCATAATGGTGCAGAAGATTTTTGATAAAAAACCAAAGTTTACAAGGTGTGGGAAACATTTTTCTTTTATTTGTACTCAGTCTGCTAGCAGGCAAACCCACTTTTATTTAGACAAGCCTTTGACATGTAAGTTGGGGTCTTTACTGGTTGGTGCTGAGGAACAGCCTTTATTGTTGTATTTATTATACATAACATTTATGTTTTAATTAATATTGTGTTTTCAGAGTATGTCTTGGAATTATTACACTGATCAACACACATTTTGGTGCCTCAAATATTAGAACTGTTTCTGGGTATGTTTGACCCGCTGATCCCAAAAATGGCATTAGTTTCCTCCTATCAGCTCCAGTGTTTGAGATACAGATCATATGTCATATACCACTCTTTGCTCCGCTATCCAATAAAAAATAGGATATTTTAATGTAGTGTTTAAATTAATATATTTTAAGCTTAAGGGAACATGTTAAAAATTAAAAGAAAAGTGTACAACATAAAAACCTACTTATTTCATACCAAAAGCACAATTTATGATACAAACTTTCCAGTCATTTAACATACTGATCAACAGAGATCAGAGATTGTGTGTTCTGTCCAATGCAGTTTTCTGAATCAGCGCCCCAAATAACCCCAGGAACAGATCTAAAAACCAAGGCACCAAAATATTTTTTTGGTTGGGCTGAGTTAGCCATCTAAAGTATGTATTGTGAAGAAAAGACAGACTATAAAATAACTCTTTGGGTGCAACCTTCACCATTTGATTCTTCTCTTGGAATCAAGGAGTTGACATTGGATTGGTGTGCAACACCTCTTAATAACAGGTTCCTTCACATTTACTGAATTCTCTCCTGCCAATGGCATAACTACTTTCTCCTGACGCTTGCTAAGAGCAAGGGAAGAACTCACTGCATCAGAATCAGTGGAATGGAGAGAATGTTCTGGCTGTGCATGAAGTTATTGACTAGCTAAGCATATGCAGTTCTCAGGGTCAAGAAGGTTATGCATAGTCACCTTATACCTACTAAACCATTTTTTCCTTGAGAAATGGAAAATTATATCCTAGTGCAACACTCTTTTAAGAAAACTCAGTTCTTGTTTTCTTCCTGCATACTTACATCACCACTGCAAAATTTTGAGAATGTGCATGCTTTCTGCTGGGGCCAGCTGATCTCCATGTCCCTATACTTCCAAGGTACAAGTTTTCTTTCATAAGAACAGAGAGTTAACCCATGTCCTAATGCCTTCCTGTAGTTAAGGCTGCACATTGTTGGAGTTTATATAATATTTGAATATAGCAAGAATGTTGTGGATATAGAAGAGCTGACACTGTTTTAGTATTTTCCATTAGTTCTTTTAGGCACAGGGAGATTTCCCTTCCCCTGGGGATGCTGAAACATGCTATCCACATCTGGAGTCTGAAGTATGATAATTGAAGAGATACTGTAACACACTATTTGTTAAATGCATAATTTGATTCTGGGACTGGGGGTATCCCATACAAATCAGTTAGCTCATTGGGATGTTGGGGTTTGAGTTGAATTATGTCAGGCTGGGAAGTGGCAAATTGAAGAAGCTGCTGTAGGACTAACAGCAGATAACAAAGACCATGAATTTTGAGATGGTAGAAATGAGTTTGATTTCTACCATGTTTAGAGAAGGATAAAATTGTGTGTCTGAATTAGTGTTTAGTCAAAAGGCTTTTAGTTTTTCATAACATTTCCTATTATATACCCATTAGCAGACACAAGCATCATTTTGTTTCATCCTAATAGCTACATTTAATGTCTTGTTTCAGACACTTTACATGCTGTGATAAGTATGTTTTAGACTCTTTTGTATAAAAATAGATATGTGAAGGGCAGTAATAATTGAAAGGTTTTTTTAACATTGATAAATTAAGAGTTATTTATATTCTAGCAGTACACTCCTGGTCTATTTTTACTTCATTAGTTTTTGTAAGCAGAATGAAGAAAGTATTTATTTGGAATTACCAAGGGTTGGACTTATCAAAATTCACTTCAGAGTCTCAAATTCTCAAATCAAGAGCAGTAAGACCAAACTTCTAAACCAATAGGACATGACAGCTTTAAGTGGTCTGAATGTTTTTGGATCATGTTAGTCAATTTTATTTCTCTAAAGGTGACGTTTTCTACCTTTCAAGAAGTCACAGTACCCACCTCAACAAAACTGTAAGTGTTGTAAACTTTTAAGCAGATGAGATGGTCCACTTCAGGTAGCAGACTTTGCAGTTTGAAGAGTAATCAATACATATTGTTGAAATGGGTTAAACCATAATACGTATACCTAAATACTAAAAAATCACCTAACTCTTACAAGTACTTGAATTCAAAATCATCTGTTTTTTCAGCAGCCAGAGACTTTGTTTCTTTTCCACACCATGTATTATAACATATGCTCTTGAACAATGGCTTTTCATAACTGTTTTGAGGATTATCTTAAGTAAGAATGTATTCGATAGTTTATTTCCCATATTAGTGCTAATTTTATGGGGAAATAAATCTGCTCTACCTTTCAAAATCATGAGTTTAGTCCATTTCAGAATCCAAAGGCTTTACTAGCAAGTGCACAGTAGCAGAAAGGAAGTAGACCACCATGCCCTGGAGGTTATTCATTTGGTGACATATATTGTACTTCCAAAAGTTTGAGGTTTTTAAATTCCAGGTGGAAATATAAATATTTGCTCTATGAAATGAAGTATTTCAACATTTGAAAAGCTGTCATATTTTTGGATTTTTGTTACAGAAGTTCTGAAGCTGCCTTTCAAGAACAAGCTTTACTCCCAGTGTGTGGTGAGCTAATGGCTGCTGTTGAGGAGAAGCCAGATGGGACTTTATTTGAAATCCTATTTCAATGGTGAGAAACTCCTGCTACTATCAGACATATGTTTTTGACAGCATTGTTACCCAGATCTTCACAGATAGAAGATGACATTTTTGGCCTGTCAGATTGTGGTTTGACTTTAATCACATACTTGTCCCCTGAAATAGTTTTACTTTCTTCTCATATTTCCCTCTTTCCTAGAAAATTACTTGGACACTAGCAAGGTAAAATCAGTCCTAGATTGTAGCTCTAGAATATACAATACTTGTTATATATCAGGCTCATATAATATGTTCACTGAATATTACTTAAGCACAAAGTGTATATCCTTCATTAGTCAGTAACCATAACTAGCTGTGTGTGTGTGTGTGTCTTTAAAATGAATGTTGATTTATGGCAAATTCATGAATTTCATAGGGTTTTCTTGGGCAAGTAATCTTAGGGTAGTAGTTTTATCAATCCCTTCCTGAAATATAATATATAGCGCCCTGACATAAGTTGAGGGTCTCCCATCCAAATACCAACCATGGCTGATTCTGCTTAGCTTCAAAGATTGGACAGGATCTGGTGCCTTTATGGTATTTAGGCTGTAATTAGCTTTATATATCAGGAGTTATAATGAAGTATTCCCAGGACAAAGTATTGCCTACACTCTAGGACTAGTTAGCCTTACAGCCATTGGGGATTGCGGGAAAGAAAGTAATAGGTCTTCAGTTCCTTTTTGTATTTACTCTCTCTGTGCAGGTTCTGTGATGTCCCCTTAGGCCACTTGATATTATACATCTTGCAGAAATGGATGCTTCCGGGACTCCTCACGTGTGGTTCCTTGCTGGCCATATTCTTCTTAGTTCTTCCTTATGACCAACATCCTGTCTGGGTTGAACCCAAGGGAGCAAATCCTTGGCCACAGTTACAGTTACGGTACTTACGGCCACCACCTATGTAATATCATCTCCTTTCTCAATTTGTGGAGCAGAAAGATGTTTGGAAAGTGTTGCTTATAACAAAACAATATTAAATAACTTGTATAGATACTGTAATCTGAATCACTTCGAAGCTCAAACTTCAGGTGAAAGCTATATATCGTACATTTTTAAAAACTCTGA
The DNA here is from genome assembly GCF_025583915.1 of Anolis sagrei ordinatus. Taxonomy (NCBI): domain Eukaryota; kingdom Metazoa; phylum Chordata; class Lepidosauria; order Squamata; family Anolidae; genus Anolis; species Anolis sagrei. The sequence continues at coordinate 22,007,344 of NW_026847660.1, read as the reverse complement.
CATTTTGGCCTTAACATTTTTTCATTGGATTTTTTGTGCCTATTGCTATTAGTAGTTTTGAAATTCACAAGCATTTTTTCATATACATCCTGTACAGTTAAGTGTAACTGGTAGTATTTGGAAACCCACAGTGGCTCTGTGCATCGTGGACTTCTGAGGGTCATGTTCCTATATGCATTTTTAATTTTTAAACGAAAAGTGCTCACATTAGTGCAATTTCACCATACTTTGTGGGCCACTTGGGCTGTGTTATGGCAAAGAGAACTTTTTTTCAAACCAGAAAGTTAACCTGACATCCTTCCCTTGTGATAAAATTGCCCTGCAAGCCCACTGGGAGGTGCAAGGAATATTTTTTTAAAAATTCAAAGGGGGCATTTTTACTTTTAAAAGCCAGTCTTTTATTTATTCTTTAATGGAAAATATTGCATTGTTAAATTTTGTATTACTCTATGAGCACACAAGTGTTTACATACTAGTTAAAGGACTGCTGAAAATCTGGCGTAACATACTCATCACCAAGGTTACAATAAAGCAGACTGAGATTCAATAATTTCTTTCTTGATATATTATTGCTTAAGGTTCTGATCTTTGAAAAATACAGCATAGTAATGATAAATATGTCATTAACTGCAAATATTGCATTCGTGTTCTCTTTGGGGGTGAGATAGAGAATGCAAGTAAATAATTCTTTCTACTGTGAGGAAAAATACAAGAACTTCATGAGTATTCATCAGATGTTATTATGTGGCTGCACTGTAAAGGAACAGAGATATATCTGTAGTACAAGCATCCATGTTACTCCCTGCTATCACCAGTCATACTCCACTATCTACATACTATTCTTTTCTACAGTAATAGTCTCAGTTGACAGATCACTGAGATTTCCTTTATTCTGATCCTGACGCCATTATAAACTTGTAACTACATATTATACAACAAATACAGGGGTCCTGAGTCATACTAGCAAACAGTGCTTGTGCTTTACTCTTGCTCCATCTTCTCCCTCTCCACAAAACAGGTTCTCTCTGAAACGATTTTTTTCTATCCAGAAAGTACCGAGACCAGAAATTAGTTCAACATGAGCTAAAAATTCACCAAGCGCTTCCCACCCCTACAAAGTTTCCTCTTCAGTCATTAGCTGAATCCTGTTTGCAGATGTAAGCACAGATTCACATAAAGATAATCCAATTAATGTTTTGAAAAGATTGGATTTTTACAGTTGTTATTGATCTAATGCTTATGACTGTACATTCCAAACAGGATTCAAGGTTACATACAGATACATGTCTGTATCTCTATTATGAAGTTTTACTGTTTTGTGATACAACTCAGAAAAGGATATTACATGGTGGCAATAACACCCTGACATATTGATAGGTTTGCAAAATTAGACTACAGCAACTAAAATACCCCAGTTCTCCATAGTTCCCTTTGGACTCCATGTTCCAAAGGTGAGACATCTTTTCCCTAGACAGGAAAATCTAGATTGTGCCATTTCAAAAGCTGCTGGCTTTAGCTGAGATTTTCTTCTAGGGCCTTCCTGATTTTCCTTTGCTTCTTCAAGACATAGGCACTCAGTACTATAGACATTGTTTCAAAAACGTATCTTTCAAAAGCTTAAAAGTCATTCAATTGGTCATAAAAAGAAAAGCTGTGTGGCCCATGCATAAAGTCAAACTAGACCAATCAAATTCAGCTTTTGTGTCCCTCAGAACTTTTCTGATTGTTACAAAGCCTAGGATGGAACACATATATATGTGCTCCAAAATAATCCTGTCTAGATGTCTTGGCTATAAGAGCTGTAATCTCCAGTGTCCCAAAATGAAGCCTTCAAAAATTAGTCTGGACACAATTTTCAGCATCTACATTTCAGGCAAAACCTCAGAGGTAGAATTAACTGCCTTTCTCTAGTTCTACAATGTGTATGCAGGAAGGTAATATGCTTAGAAGGCTGTATTCCCTACTTAAAAAGAGCATTCTATCCCTGGGATAATTAAGAAGAGACAGTCTGTTTTTACCGTTATTTCTCTGATTGCACCAATATGTAAAATTCACATCCTCTTTAGAAAAAAATGTCAGATCATGTATCAAGTAGCTTATTCACAGGTTTATTCCAAGTGGTGGCATTTATTGTACAGTTCCTCAGGACCGTGGAAAAAAGATCAAATGAAGTTAACAATGGGTTTAAAAGGTGTTGGAGAAGGGCAAGAGGGAAGGAAGGAAAATATAAAATACACAACTGGACAGAATCTGATGCCTTTAAGTATTATTGCAATCATAATTCATACTTCTGGTATTTTTTTCCTGCAAATCCCCCTCCCATAACCAGGGCTAGGAGACTAAGTAGAGAGAGTGTTAAGTGATCTTTGGATCATATCTCTTTTACAAAATCTGTCAGTCAATATACTCCAAATACCTGAATACTCATTTAGTAAAGGCTGCAACTATGGCATATTATACTAAAATGTCTTGGTACTGATATCCAACCGTCTTCAAAAGAACAGTTGCTTAATGCATATCTAACAAATGCCAGTGCCTTCATTATTGGGAAACTTTACACTAGTAATCTCAACCTATTTCTCTCTTAGGATGTTGATGTGGCCTTAACATTAGGCATTTCTGATAGACAGAAATGGTCCTTCTGCTCACCAAGTTCTATCATTTGAAGGCAATGTGCCTTTGCTCTTAATGTAAAACAGCCCAAATAGAAAAAGGAAAAACAACTAAATATTAAATTCAACCACCTAGAAGAAAAAGAACAGAGCACCATCTATTTTAATACAGTGGGATGAAACAGTCAGCTACAGAGAGAGTTTTGGCTTTCCACATTTGCTCTCTTGGCATTTCTTACTGCCACCTTTCTCTGTTCCTGCTAGAAGGTGGCACAAGACTACGTGGCTTGCTTTTCAGTCCTGCAGAGAACCAAAGTAGGGAAATTGCTACAAAAATGAGAAAGGCCCTCCCTCTATGGTTCTGACAGATACTGTATTCGTGCTATGACTTCCATCTGACCTTCAGGGTCAGTCCACTTTATAAGAATTACCTCTATAATTCTAAGGACCCAAAACATGATAATCGTTCTTTTTTTTTTAAATGAAGGGGCAATAAGCAACAGGATCAAATATAGTTACAAATCCTCCTCATGTTGGATGCAATGTGCCATTTAAGAAATAGTAAAATAATTGACATTTTGAGAACTCCACCACCTTTGCCTTCCTGCTGTAAAGGGTGAGGGGCATGGCCATCAGAATTTATTCAGCAGCTTGGGAAAATCCCCAAACTTAAAGGGGTTTTTTTTCGCACTCCCAACAGTGCAATAGTGTCTCTTCTTCAGAGGATAATACACTTCCTTTTGGAAGATTTCTTCTTGCGCCCATTGCTGATCTTCTCCTTGTGTTTTCGGATTTCTCGCACCAGAGTGTAGAAAGCATCCTCCACTCCCTTTAAGGAAAGGAAATCAAAAGTAAAGAAAATATGTGGTTAGTTGACTATTTAAACCTTATGGAAGGAGTGGGATTTTAAAGTAGCTGGGAAGAGCCTTTCTTAGAGGCCAGTCACAATGTGATAAGATAGTGAGCAAGCTTTTGAGTCCAGCCTAATTTCTTTTAGTCATCATTATCAGGAAGATTCAATAGGATGGGGGCTGGTGGATATTTTGCAGATATTCTTAGGTATAAAAGCCTCTACCCTATGCTGCCTCTTCACATTTATACCACTAACTCAGTGCTTAAAAACCAGCAGATGATCTGCATATTAACATCTACTTCCGACAGAAAGCTTTGGCATCTGGGAATGGGTGGCACTGACAACACTAAACCAAAATGGCAGCTGTCTGTCATATAACAAAGCAAAGTTCATGAATTACAACAAAGCTATATTAGCAGTCCAGCACAATATCATTTTTAATCCCATTCAGATGTGAGCTCACCAACTACATGCTTGATGGAGCAAACATGGCAGAACAAGTTCATTATCTTTGGGCCCACATATTAATAAATGCTTTATAATATTTATGTTAGCTCCCCATGGCTTGTTTTTAAACTTGCAGCTTTTGTAATCCTATTTTACTATTTTTGCCAATGCATTGTTTGGATTTTTCTTTGTTGATCTTTATTCATAGTATATGGTGTTAGTATAATTGTAACCATCACATCTTAGGGCATACAAAGGAAACTATAATGTTATTATGAGGTGTTTGATTTTTTAAAAAAGATTTGTGATAGAAAATCTAACTTGAGCAAATCACAACAATTATGACTGTACATGATTCACCATTGTTTGCACCAAAATCCATTAGAGATATTGAGCAATGGAACTGGGAGGTACTGATCCTTCCCCACATTGCAATACCCCACGCACGCCCAAAAATCACACCTTTAGTGATTTTGGGGGATATTGCTAAACAGGAAATAGAAATAAGGTGAATCAATTCCAACATTGATGGAATGCTGTATTTTCCCATATCCTGGCTCATATCCTACCTGTCTGGTTTTGGCAGAGGTCTCTACAAAGGGGATTCCGTAACTTCTGGCAAGCTCCTGAGCCTGTTTAGTATCAACTGTCCGAGAGGGCAGATCACACTTATTGCCGACAAGCACCATAGGAACATCATCAGAGTCTTTCACACGATTGATTTGTTCCCTAGAATTACACCAAAGGAAAAGCATGGACAATGAGAAGATGCACTGAGAATAGCACAGACCAATGGTTCCCTAACTTGGTTATGGTTGGGTTTTTTTGTGGTCTTTGCGAATTCAGACAATTGGGATTTCTCCAGACAAAAGGTTTTATTGCTGTTAATGGAATATACATTATACCAGCACATCTGGGGCAGATAAACTCACATCCAGCACATGTATATCTTCTCTTCCCTCCTTTCCCATTTTTATGTTTGTTTAAACCAAACATTCAGACTCGTGTAAGATTGGATGGAAGAATATTTGAGATGATAAAACCCCAACCCACTCTCCACTTCCTTTTTTGTTGCTTAAATCTCACACCAGCATGTACTTTCCTCCAGCAGAAAAACAGGATTTGAGAAGGGGGTTTTTTTAACACAAAAAGGAAGCCATAACCAAAATAATGGAAAATCCTTCCTGGTCTAGCCATTTCTTCAATTTCCATCTCCCAAGGCTTTCTTTAGTTGCTGTGTTCAAAACCAAAAGCTGTTTGACTCAACTATGTATATTAAAAACTTTTCTACAAATGGAATAAACTACATAAAGCATAGATATCTGCACTTGATTCGATATTTCCGCACATATTTGAGTAATTGTACAACTTTAATTTAGAGCTGGTTTGCTGCTGAACTGTAAAAGAATAGAGGCTTTACAGATGGGCCAACACACTTAACCGTCCTCTCACCTGTAGTGGTGAACATCTTCAAAAGATTTTGTGTTGTTGATTGCAAAAACACAAAGGAAGCCTTCTCCTGTCCTCATATACTGGTCACGCATAGCACTGTACTCTTCTTGCCCAGCTGTGTCCAAGATATCCAGGAGACATGTCTCTCCATCAATTACCACCTGCTTCCGGTATGAATCCTAAGTTCAGAAGCACCAACAGGAAAAAAGTAGAAATGAATTTTAACAGCTGACCCTCAGCACAAATGCAGGTGAGGGAAGCTGAAACAGGAAAAAGTCAGTACAGACCAGGTGTTACTATTTTTACCATTGTTCAGTCGTTTCTTCTACTTAACTGTTAATGCTAGCCTTAATTAAGAAGGAAGAGGAAGCAAAGGTATGAAAAAGTCCATGGGTAGCATACCAGACATTATTTACGGAGGTTTACTTTTTATTTATGTTTTCTGACCTATCTGGTAAGCAGGACTGCTATTTTTAAAAACATAAATACATAATAATATTGTCAAAGACACAAGATCACACAGTAAGACAAAATGAAGCAATCAGAACTGAGAAAGACTTTTGAAGTCATGGTAAAACATTTGAAGAAGTGGCCAAAAAAAAGACTTTGGATGGATTGGGCCACAAGATATGAAGACTACCACCTACCTCTATAGTGGGGTCATATTCATCCACAAAGTGATTCTGGATCAGCTGTATGGTCAGTGCGCTCTTCCCAACACCACCAGCACCCACCACCACCAGTTTGTATTCTGTCATTTCCACTGGGTTCTAGGGCAAGCTGAACAAACAAACAAACAAACAAACAAAACCAGGATCAACGTTTCTGAAGACATGCAGATCATAATCTCACACCAGAAATTCTTAAGAACTCAGCCCTCTTTTCTGCTTATTTCCCCCTCCCCTAAATATTTCATGCTAACCACCACAGCAAATTAATATGTTCACTTTTCCAAAATGTGACTATTTACAGCCAAAGCATCTAATTACGATTCTTGAATCTCTATAATAGTGACTCCCAAACATTGGCCTTCTGGATATTTTGAACTTCTGCTCCCAGCACTGTTGAGCAGTGGCTTAGTCTCCCAGGAGTTGAAGTCAAAGACATCTGAAAGACCAAAGTTTGAGAAACCTTGCTCAAAAAAGAAAGGTGCATTTCAGATTGACATCTCATTCTCAGCAGATTTCAAGCATCAAACATGGCTACAGCTCCCAGGTTCTGGTTTTTAAAAACTGGTATCTAGAGGAAACCAGAAAGGAGTCGAGGAGGTTATCACAAATCTTAGAACAAAATAATTTTGGATTACAACACCCAGAATCCCCTAGCCAGCATGTTCATTGGTCATGTTGAGGAGATCAGTTTTATAGGATGCAATCCAAAGTGTGATTTACAAACCCTGGTTCCTAGACTTGGCCATGGTGGTCCATGCCTTGGTTACAATCTGGATTGTTGCAATGCACTCTACGTGGGGCTGCCTTTGAAGATGGCCTGGAAATTGCAACTGGTGCAAAGGTCGGCAGCCAGGCTTCTAACTGGAGCTAATTACAGGGAGCTCACAACGCCCCTATTAAAGTAGCTCCACTGGCTGCTGATAAGTTTCCGGTCCCAATTCAAAGTGTAGGTTATGACCTACAAAGCCCTAAACAGTTTGGGCCCCACCTATCTTCGTGATCACATTTTCCCCTATGAGCTGGCATGGGTTCTAAGATCTGCTGGGGAGGCCCTCCTCTCGCTTCCACCACCATCACAAGCACAGCTCTTGAGGACGAGGGAGAGGGCTTTCTCGATGGTGGCCTCCTGACTTTGGAACACCCTCCCCAGGGAGATTAGGCAAACCCACACTGTCCTCTTTCCGTAGGGATTTTAAAACCTGGATGTTCCAGCAAGCATTCGAGATTGATTAGTTCTGTTATGTCTAGTCTGTTTTTATCTTGGCTGTTGGATTTTATGATGCTCTTATTTTAATATGTTTTGTTTTATGGATTGTTTTGGCTCTCATGTTATGTAGACATCTGTCCCACTTGTTAGCTGCCCTGAGTCTCTTCGGAGAGGTGGTGGTGGAGTATAAGAATAAAGTTGTTGTAGTTGTTATATCACAACTCAGAGAAATCTAGTGGGCTGACAGTAAGCCAGGAGACAGCATAGCTTTATTAGTACGTAATTATAAAATGCCACCAAACACTTTAAAATCAAGAGGAAACGTGTTTTCTTCAAAAAGATTGCAAAATACATGTCATTATGTAAGTCCACTGAAGAAAAGGAGGGACTCCAAGGTATGAAGAGAAACTATTCAGTTATATATACTTCAGCTTGTTTACAGGAAGGTATGGAAACTATAGATTATGACTTATGGAAAAACTTGGTGAAATCTGGAGTAATCTCTAGGATTTAGAATCTAAATGTTAAGATATTCAGAGCCATCCAACCCAACCATGGCTACTTGATTACTACTGTCTGACTAGCTTGCCTTGGGCTGCTTAATCAGAGCACCTAGTAAACCTAAGCCACAGAGAGAAATAACAAGCCATAAAAAAGCTTTGTTCTCATCTTCCTAATGATTGCCATTCGTTCTGACAGAAACTCCCAAACCTGTAGGCTCACTGAAACTGCCATTTCAGGGTGCAGTTCAAAGGTGCATCTATACACTGCAGAATGAATGCAGGTTGACACCACGTTAACTGTCATGGCTTAATGCTATGGAATAATGGGAGTCATAATTGCAGTCTTTAGCTTTCTCTGCAAAGATGCAAAGACTGCTGGTACCTCACCAAACTACAAACTCCAGGATTGTATAACATGTTGGTTAAAATGTAATTTTAAATGTTGTATTGTTCTTTCATTATTTTATTTTTTTGCACTACAAATAAGATATGTGTAGTGAGCATAGGAATTTGTTCAGACTATAGTTTGGAGCCCCCAACAGTCTGAGGCCCTCTGCTTAAAAAGTTTGAGAACCTCTGATCTATACTGGAATTAATGTGGTTTGACGCCATTTGAAATGCAATGGTTCAGTGTTGAGGAATCATAGGGTTTGTAGTTTTGTGAGGCACCAGCACTTTTTGACAGAGAAGGCTAAAGATCTTATAAAACCACAAATCACATGATTCCATACCATGAACTACAGCAGTTCAAGTGGTGTCCAACTGCATTCATTCTACAGTGTAGATCAGGCATGGGCAAACTTCAGTCCTCCAGGTGTTTTGGACTTCAACTCACACAATTCCTAATAGCCTCCAAGTGTTTTGGACTTCAACTCCCACAATTCTTAACAGCCTGGCTGTTAGGAATTGTGGGAGTTGAAGTCCAAAACACCTGGAGGGGCAAAGTTTGCCCGTGCCTGGTATAGATGCACCTTTAGATGCAAGATATGGGCAGAATGCACCAGGGATCAACTTTATGGAGAAAGGGGAATATTTGTAAACAAGAAGACATTAAGATGGGTGTAGAGCAGAGCTACCTTGGTCTTTCTTGCAAGACCTCCTCCAACCCTCTTTACATCTTCCACCATATTTTGCATGGCTCTCCTCTTTAAAAACACACAACAATACAATTCCAGCCTGCTTCAATGTAAAGTCTTTACTGTTTTGGTCAGACCTCCCCTGGAATCCTGTGTCCAATTTTGGGTACAATTCAAGCAGGATTTTGACCTTGTCTGTCTATGTCCAGAAAAGGGTGATTAAAATAGTCAAAGGTCTGGGAGCCAAGTTCTAAGAGGAGTAGTTTAGGGAACTGGTGTCAGAAATATTAAAATATTAACTGGGTATTTTTGATTACTAAAGTGTGAGTCAAGCACTGAAAGGGTTAGTAGGCCGAGGCCTGTTAGATTCAGTGGGTCAAAGTTGTGTTGTCCTATGGAGTATGAGAGAAGCCTTGTGTGAGCAAGCTGCAAAGTGAAGGCTGCTGTGTTTAAAGCTACTGTGTATTTGTTTATTTGTGTTGTGGAAACCTTGTTGTAAATAGTGCAACAACAGTATTTTACTACTATTGTTTTTTACTACTACTGCCAAAGAAGTATTATACTACTACAGCCAAAGAAAGGCCTCCTATGGAAGAGGTAACATTGGTCTGTGGTTTTTTTTTTATCACTTTGGGGTGCTGGGTCATGCTGCTGCTAATAAGTTGCTCTGCTGTACATTTATGAGGAGCGTCTTTTATTAATAAACCCACTCGTACAACAACTGAATAGGTTTCGTTTACTTAAAGGAGGGCTGGAATAGCTATGTTTAAATATCTGAAAGGAGGTACATTGAAGAGGGGGTGACGCTTGTTATCTCCTAGTTCAAGCATGGATAAACTTTGGCCTTCCTCCAGGTGTTTTGGACTTCAACTCCCACAATTCCTAACAGGAATTGTGGGAGTTGAAGTCCAAAACACTTGGAGGAAGGCTGAAGTTTGCCCACACCTGAACTAGCTCTAGAGACCAGTAATTGGTTCAAACTGCAGGAAAAGCGCTTCCAAAATCAAAGCATTGAGGAGGGGGTGTTATCTCCTAGTTCAAACATGGGCAAACTTTGGCCTTCATCCAGGTGTTTTGGACTTCAACTCCCACGTTAGGAATTGTGGGAGTTGAAGTTCAAAACACTTGAAGGAAGGCCGAAGTTTGCCCATGCCTGGACTAGCTCTAGAGAACAGTAATTGATTCAAATTGCAGGAAAAGAGCTTCCAGAATCAAAGCATTGAGGAGGGGGTGAAGCCTGTTATCTCCTAGTTCAGACATGGGCAAACTTCAGCCTTCCTCCAGGTATTTTGGACTTCAACTCCCACAATTCCTAACGTTAGGAATTGTGGGAGTTGAAATCCAAAACACTTGGGGAGGCCGAAGTTTGCCCATGCCTGAACTAGCTCTAGAGACCAGGAATTAATTCAAATTGCAGGAAAAGAGCTTCCAGAATCAAAGCATTGAGGAGGGGGTGAAGCCTGTTATCTCCTAGTTCTGACATGGGCAAACTTTGGCCTTCCTCCAGGTATTTTGGACTTCAACTCCCACAATTCCTAACTCTCATAATTCTTAACAGCCGGTAGGCATGAGCAAACTTTGGCCTTCCTCCAGGTGTTTTGGACCTCAACTCCCACAATTCCTAACTCCCACAATTCTTAACAGCCGGTAGGCATGGGCAAACTTGGTCCTTCCTCCAGGTGTTTTGGACTTCAACTCCCACAATTCCTAACTCCCACAATTCTTAACAGCTGGTAGGCATGAGCAAACTTCAGCCTTCCTCCAGGTGTTTTGGACTTCAACTCCCACAATTCCTAACTCCCACAATTCTTAACAGCCGGTAGGCATGGGCAAACTTCGGCCTTCCTCCAGGTGTTTTGGACTTCAACTCCCACAATTCCTAACTCCCACAATTCTTAACAGCCGGTAGGCATGGGCAAACTTCGGCTTTCCTCCAGGTGTTTTGGACTTCAACTCCCACAATTCCTAACTCCCACAATTCTTAACAGCCGGTAGGCATGGGCAAACTTCGGCCTTCCTCCAGGTGTTTTGGACTCCAACTCCAAAACACCTGGAGGAAAAACACCTGTTTTGGACTCCAACTCCAAAACACCTGGAGGAAGGCTGAAGTTTGCCCATGCCCACCGGCTGTTAAGAATTGTGGGAGTTAGGAATTGTGGGAGTTGAAGTCCAAAACACCTGAAGGAAGGCCGAAGTTTGCCCATGCCTGAACTAGCTCTAGAGACCAGTAATTGTAGAGCTTCCAGAATCAAAGCATCCCCGACAGATGGCCATCCAGCCTCTATTGAACAAAAACTACCACACCCCAAGGAAGTTTTTAAGCAGAGTCTAGATGGCCATCTGTTGGGAAGGCTTTGATTGGGAGAATGGGGTTGGATTGGATGGTCCTTGGGGGTCCCTTCCAATTTTATATATTCTGTATTTTAGGCAATCCCCAAAGCAGGTGCCCCGCCCTAACGCAGCCTTTCCAATGCGGTGTGTCTTCAGAAGCACTCTAAATCCCATCGACCAGCACTCCTCCCCAAGACAGACCAAACCCCACCCTTTTTGAACAAGGAAGACCTCATAGTCTGACCTTCCAGGCGCCCCACCCCTCCAATGCTGAGCCCCGGCCAGGCTGCTGTCAATGAGCCCCAAGCAAGGCACTCACTCACCCGCCCAGCCGGAGAAGGGAAGGGAAGGGGCGCGGATGCCGGGGTCTCAGGCACCCCCCATTGGGGAACGCAGGCCCAGCGCCGGCAGCAGCGGAAAGCCCCTCCCTCGGCAGCCTGACAGCTCCCCTTTGCACCCCGCCAGGCGCCGCCGCCCAGCCAATCAGAGCTCGGCGTGGCTCCCAGCTTGGCCAATAAGAACAGCCGGAACCATAGAGGCGAGGGGAAATAGGGTCGGCAAGAGCGGCCGATGGGTTGCTGGAGGACTAGGGCGGGGAGCACAGCGAGAGAAGGGAAAAGGAGTCATGGCTAAAGGCGAGGAAGGAGGATTTAAAGGGCCAGCGAGCCTTTCTTTCTACGAGGGTTGAATGAAAAGTAATGCCTCCACCTTCGTTACTTGGGTTTGGATGGGAATATTTTAATACAATTTCAACAGAAAGGAAGAAACCATGAAAATGAACAAAATCTAGCTACCAGTATTAAAAAAAACTCAAAAATCACAACAGCAAAACAACAGAGAGTAAACAATCAGGCACATCAAAACACTCTCAACAAAAAGATTCCCCCCAGGCACTTCCAAGCCATTAAATGCTAATCAAGGTGATCAGTTGAAACGTTCACACCTAGCAGCAGCAGAAAAAAAGTCCTTTGTCCCACCCTGGTCATTCCACAGATATATAAACCCATTTTCCTACTTCCAACAGACCTCACTACCTCTGAGGATGCTTGCCATAGATGCAGGCGAAACGTCAGGAGAAAAATTGCCTCCAGAACATGGCCATATAGCCCGGAAAAACCTACAACAACCCAGTGATCCCGGCCATGAAAACCTTCGACAATACAGGAAACCTTTACCTTAAAAATGTACCTGGTCCAATTTACATACAAATTCAGCTTTAGAACAAAGTGACAGAATCTATTGTGTTCATAGTTATTGTGTTCATAACTTGGGGACTGCCTGTACTCTTTGAAAGTGTACATAGAAAAAACCTTAGAAAAAACTGGAAAAACCTACAACAACCCAGTGATTCTGGCCATGAAAGCCTTCGACAATACAATATTTTAATAGATCAAACGCAGAAATAATCCTTAGAATGTGCCCTTTAACTGCTACTATTCACTTTTCCACATAATCACCAGACAATTGGATACATTTCTGCCAACGATGAACATGTTTTCTGAAGCTGGCATGGTTCCTGCCAAATTTCAAGTCTGTGCGCTTTCATTTCAGGCGTCAGCATCCTGGGTACCCATCGTGCACAGATCTTCCGATAGCTGTCAAGGTGATGCATGCCATAGGCCAGCAAATATGGAAAACACAAGAATGGCCGTCAGACTGGAAAAAATCAACTTATATACATGTGGACAATTTCAACAGAAAGGAAGAAACCATGAAAATGAACAAAATCTGGCTACCAGTATTAAAAAACTCAAAAATTACAACAGCAAAACAACAGAGAGTAAACAATCAGGCACATCAAATCACTCTCAACAAAAAGATTCCCTCCAGGCACTTCCAAGCCATTAAATGCTAATCAAGGTGGTCAGTTGAAACGTTCACACCTATCTGCAGCAGAAAAAAAGTCCTTTGTCCCACTCTGGTTGGAGGAGACGTGGTTCTAAAAAGGGAATTTTCAGATATTTCCCCACTGCCCATATGTCATGATTTACTGCCATATTCTGCAGTAGGCCTATGTTCACAGAAAATGCTGATTGTTTGAGAAATCGGTGCTCCAAAGAAGAAGTTACTATTCAAGGATAACAACGTATCCGGACAAAACCAGCTAGCTGTTTGCTAGATAGAACCCCCAAGTTTCCCAGTTGCTCTGAAGCCATGTTTGCAACAGACTAACAGATAAGATACAGTCATGGTCAGAGAACAATGGACCATAGTTATGTTATAGTTGTGCCATTGTTAGGATCCCACGTGTGCTATAATGTCAATCAAAATCATAGACAACTAATGAACAACTACATAGCTAGCTTAGACCAATGAAATGATTTGTCTTTGGGAACCAATGAAAATGTATATTCCATTTACTATAAATGCTCTGCAGTCCCATTGGGGATTGCAACAAACCCTTTGATTTCATCCCTGTATGCTTGTTTGTCGTTATTGCTATGGCCACACAATAATAAATAGTTTTTTGCAGTTTAAAGGATTCAACTTTTGTGGTGTCCATCTTTGCCCTCCCTATTGGAAAGGGGGCTTCTGCCTTTTGGGAAATATTTTGGTTTTGTTGCCCCTACATGGTCATTCCACAGATATATAAACCCATTTTCCTACTTCCAACAGACCTCACTACCTCTGAGGATGCTTGCCATAGATGCAGGCGAAATGTCAGGAGAAAATGCCTCTAGAACATGGCCATATAGCCTGGAAAAACTTACAACAACCCAATGATTCTGGCCATGAAAGCCTTCGACAATACAATATTTTAATAGATCAAAAGCAGAAATCATCCTTAGAATGTGCTCTTTAACTACTACTATTCACTTTTCCACATAATCACCAGACAATTGGATACATTTCTGCCAACGATGAACATGTTTTCTGAAGCTGGCATGGTTCCTGCCAAATTTCAAGTCTGTGCGCTTTCATTTCAAGCGTCAACATCCTGGGTATCCATCGTGCACAGATTTTCCGATAGCTGTCAAGGTGATGCATGCCATATGCCAGCAAATATGGAAAACACAAGAATGGCCATCAAGACTGGAAAAAATCAACAGTGATTAGTTTGGGGTGGGGGGCAAAATACTGTTTGCTTCCCGTTGAAAATTACCTAGGGCCGCCTCTGGAGATGAGCAACAACCCCCAGAGTCGGACACGACTGGACTTAATGTCAGGGGAAAACCTTTACCTTACCTATTATATTCCCACCTAATATAACTTGAGATAAACAGATAGTCAGCGATCAGATCCTGGGATAAAGGAACAGTGTGGAAGTGGCCTATGTCTCCTTCCTGCTACGGAAGCCTAGAGACGTTGTATTGTCGAAGGCTTTCATGGCTGGAATCACTAGGTTCTTGTGGGTTTTTTCGGGCTATATGGCCATGTTCTAGAGGCATTTTCTCCTGACGTTTCGCCTGCATCTATGGCAAGCATCCTCAGAGGTAGTGAAGTTTAGCTCACTACCTCTGAGGATGCTTGCCATAGATGCAGGCGAAACGTCAGGAGAAAATGCCTCCAGAACATGGCCATATAGCCCGGAAAAACCTACAACAACCCAACTTATATCCCCATACCAAAAAAGGGAAATGCTAAAGTATGCTCAAACTTTCGTACAGAGGCTCTTATTTCTCATTTATTTACTACGTTTATATACGGGTCCTCTCAGCCCACAGGGGACTCGGAGTGGTTTACAGTCAATATCAAAGACATAAAATACAATTTAAAAACAATCAATTTAAATATAAATCCAAGTAAAACAATCAATATCAATAAAAACATATATCAATTTGAGTCTCCTAGTTAAAAGCGTTATCTCATGCCAGTAAAGTAATGCTCAAGATCCTGCAAGGAAGACTCTAGAAATACATGGAGCGAGAGTTGCCAGATGTACAAGTTGGGTTTAGAAAAGGCAGAGGAACGAGAGACCAGATTGCCAATATCCACTGGATAATGGAGAAAGGCAGGGAGTTTCAGAAAAACATCTGTTTCTGTTTTATTGACTATTTTAAAGCCTTTGTGTGGATCATAATAAATTATGGCAAGTTCTTGGTGGTATGGGCAGACCAAGCCACATTGTCTCTCTCCTGAGGAATCTGTATAAGAACCAAGTAGCAACAGTCAGAACTGACCACGGAACAACAGACTGGTTCAAGATTGGGAAAGTCATACGGCAGGGTTGTATATTCTCACCCAACCTATTCAACTTGTATCCTCACTAAACTACAACTTGTGGGATTCCACAGCATTGAGCCATGGCTGTTAAAGTGGTATGGAACTGCATTAAGTCTACAGTGGAGACTCACCCTGAGAGTGGGAAATCATTGCAGGTCTATTCATAGAAAACCCTTGAGGATCTACTCTCACTGTAGAATTAATGCAGTTTGTCACCACTTTTGTGCTTTAATTTTTTATTATTGTATACAAGTGACCAGCATAAGCAATTTGTGCTTATGCTTGTCACTTGTATACAATTAAAAAAATTAAAACACAAAAGTGGTGGCAAACTGCATTAATTCTACAGTGAGAGTAGATCCTCAAGGGTTTTCTATGAATAGACCTGCAATGATTTCTCCACTGTAGACTTAATGCAGTTCCATACCACTTTAACAGCCATGGCTCAATGCTGTGGAATCCCACAAGTTGTAGTTTAGTGAGGAACCAGCCAATTTGGCAGAGAAGGTTAAATACCTTGCAAAACTACTCCCATGGTTCTATGGCACTGAACTGTGGCATTTAAAATTGGTGTCAAACTGCATTAATTCTACAGTGTGGATGCACCCATTGATACTTCATTTAGAAAAGAGCAACAGGTTTGCATAAAATGAGTATATTTCACCTGTATTGAATGATTATTATAATTAAAACTGACATAGAAAACTCCTCACCATTATAGGGAAGCCTGAGACCAGCTGATCTAACTACCTGCTCAGCCTGCTATCCAAGTATTAAATGATGTTAAGCAGCTCTCTTTTCTCCCTTGTTATGATCCTTTCCCCTGGCATACATAATCTTTTATGCAGAATACTGTCTTCTGTAAATATTAGACTTTGCTTTAATGGGGGATGTTCCCTCTGTGGCTTCAGTGGAATTTATGCACATTTTGCAATTTTCAGCAGCACCTAAACTTTTAGTTTAGGTCACTTAAACTTTTAGTTTAGGTCACTTTCAGGCAAAAGACTACTTCTAAGCTTGTGGAAAACAATTTTTAAAAATAGTGATGAAACTTGCAAAAAAACAGAATGCCATTCCTTAAAGGGAATATTTATTTATTTATTTATTTTGCATATTTGTATCCCGCTCTTCTCACCCCAGAGGGGGGACTCAGGGCAGCTTCATAACAGGCATTCATTCAATGCCGACAACAGTGATAAATGATAAAAGCAATTAAAACAATTTTCAAATGTTTTAAAATTACTAAAACGCTGTTTAAATCAAGCAGGTTTGAAATCATAGTCCAGGTCAGTCAGTTTTCATTCACACAAATTGGCTCTCATTCTAAATTGCTGCCTCTAATGTTCGAATGCTTGGTCCCATAGCCAGGTTTTGAGTTTCATTCTAAATTATAAGAGGGAGGGGGGCCAATCTAATGTAACTGGGTAGAGAGTTCCACATATAAATACAGGAATATGTATTGATATGTGGTGTAAGTGGACTTTAGTGACTGAATGGGCCAAATATTGTCCTGTGTGCTGGACCTTGGTAGTGGAATCTCCTGATGAACTTTTCCATTTATTTCCAGGTATTTTATATATACCTGGGTATACATTTATATATAAAACAGGAATAAAATTCAAATATTTACTGATAACCAATCAGCACTTGCTAGATTTGCTAAACAGGCTGATTTTCTTTTTTGTGAAGCAATCTGAAGCATAGGATAACCCCCAGCTCTAAGTCCCAAAAGCACTTTATTAGAGTTTAAAACTCTCTGCACATTGCACTTGCTCAGAAATCCAATGTACCACCAGCCACACCCAGCACTTTTTAACCTGTACCCATCACTGGCCCGGCCCTGGTTTTATTGTGTAATGGTGTAATGTTTGTTATTGCTTATGTTTTAATTTTTAATTTGCTTTGAAGTGTATTGTTATTGTTTCGTTCTTGTTGTGTTGCGGCCTCGGCTTTTGTAAGCCGCATCGAATCCCTTGGGAGATGCTAGCGGGGTACAAATAAAGTTTAATAATAATAATAATAATAATAATAATCTTTTGCAGAGTCCACTGTAAATGCTGCACAACAGATCCATGTAAATATCTTAAACAGCCACTAGGTGGCATCAGAAAACCTTTAGTGTTGACAATCTTTCGAGATGCCAATATTGAGCTTATTTATTTATTTATTTATTTATCTATCGTGTCAGGGGCAACCAGACAATTGTATTACATTTATAACAGAACAAAACAAACAAACAAACAAACAAACAAAACACAAAGTTTGTAAGCTTGGTAGTTGATTAAATGCCCTTTGACCAGTATCTGGCCACTTAGAGTGCCTCTGGTGTTGCTGCAAGAAGGTCCTCCATTGTGCATGTAGCAGGGCTCAGGTTACATTGCAGCAGGTGGTCAGTGGTTTGCTCTTCTCCACACTCGTATGTGGTGGATTCCACTTTGTAGCCCTATTTTTTAAGATTGGCTCTGCATTTTGTGGTGCCAGAGCGCAGTCTGTTCAGCGCCTTCCAAGTTGCCCAATCTTCTGTGTGCCCAGTAGGGAGTCTCTCATTTGGTATCAGCCATTGGTTGAGGTTCTGGGTTTTAACTTGCCACTTTTGGACTCTCACTTGCTGAGGTGTTCCAGTGAGTGTCTCTGTAGATCTTAGAAAACTATTTATTGATTTATAGGTGTTGGCGTGCTGGCTGATATCCGAACAGAGGATGGGCTGGAGATGTCACTGCCTTGGTCCTTTCATTATTGGCTGCTACTTCCCCGCAGATGTTGTGGTGCAATGCTGGCTAAAAAGTATAATTTCTCAAGTGGGGTAGGGTGTAGAAATCCTGTGATAATGCAGAATTTCTCATTAAGAGCCACATCCACTGTTTTAACGTGGTGAGATGTGTTCCACACTGGGCATGCATACTCAGCAGCAGAATAGCAAAGTGCAAGGGCAGATGTCTTCACTGTGTCTTGTTGTGATCCCCAGGTTGTGACAGTCAGCTATCGTATGATATTGTTCCTATCACCCACTTTTTGCTTGATATTCAAGCAGTGCTTCTTGTAAGTCAGAGCACGGTCCAGGGTAACTCCCAGGTATTTGGGTGTGCTGCAATGCTCCAGTGAGATTCCTTCCCAGGTATTCATAACTTCATCCAGGTATCCATAAGACAGATGCCATACTACCAACTGTTCCAGTTTGGAGGGGACAGCCCTTATCAATTTTCTGTTATCTTTTTTTCAGCTCCTTATAACCGTCACAGGACTCTCTTCTTCTCACACAATCCTCCTTTGTCCTCAACTTACTTCAGTTGCTGCAAACTGAGTTTAACTTGCAAAAGTAGTTTGTACTACATTAACTCGACAATGGGAAATGGAAGTTAAAGATATCGGAGTTGTACTGTAAATAGATCTAATAATGAATTCAATAGAAAAGAAAGCAACATTTTGAGGAGGTGTCAATGTGTAGCTGAACTTTCTCTAAAACTGCAGGCCAAAATGCATATACTTTTTTGAAGGCCCAGGAGTAGAGTTTCAAACAGGTACATGGCCTCCAATATTTCACAGATAGATTGTGTGAGTCCAAGCAACATCAAAGTCCGATGAAGATTGTTGGAGCATGCAAAAATCAGTTGATGTGTGTGTATATTAACTGAAAATGCAAAGCAATGCCCAAAGAGCTAGCTGAGCCTGGGACTTTTGGCAACAGTTACATATTCAGTTTTCTAGCTGTGCAGGAGATTGCAGAGAGAGATGGATTGATTTGCTTCTTGGCTGCTGAAAGACTGTCTCTCACATGGACACAGAAAGGACCATTTTGAATCTCTCTAAAAGGACACTGTGTGAGTCAATGCAACTGTTCAAATGACTGTACATATATTCTGCATTACAAAAAGTAAATTTCTTGTTCTTTATTGATCATCTGCATGACATATTATCTTTTCCCTGGCAAGGCAATATGTGGACTGGTCAAATGTGGACTACATATGATTGTCATTTCATCACAAAGATGACAAAGGTTATTGAGGAAGAACACACAATATAGGAGAGGCTGCAGCAGTTTGCTTTTGCCTGAGTTTACTGGGACAGGCAGAAGTCTTCTAACTACACCATTGAGTGAACTGAGTTAACTGACATTTTGAATTTGCAATAGCTGAAGTAAACCGAAGACAAAGAGGGAAAGCTGGAGGTGGAGAGAGAAACCAGGACGTTTTAATAGCAGTTGAAAAAGTGGGATGACGGAGAAGTAACCTGGGCTGTTCTGCTATATCAGGACTGTTGGAGGATATGCTTTGTGGATTATCACTCCCACAATCCCCTAGCTAGCATGGTCACTGACTGTTTCATAATTAACCCAGTCCTATAGTCCTGAATGCCAACCACAAGGAGTCATATGTTCGGGAAGTCTGAATTTCTGGCTTCCCGAAACTGCTGAATGTGACACTAAGTAACAAGAAGCGGATACATATTGAGAATGCTTTTCACATGTTACCAGGAGAGGCCTTGAGTGCCTCTTTAGGTTCTTGAGGACCTTTTAGCTTTTGACAACCAGTTCAAGTGGATAAGGCCCTCCCTCCCCTCCTGGAGCAGCTTGAAATCCAGACACTAAGCTGCCTCTCTTTTCCCGAAAACTCTTCAAGGGCTGTCAAAGACCATCAATGGGTATTTGGGTTCAATGGGGTCACATTTGGGCTCTAATGGCACTACAGCATGAGGGAGAACAATTCACAAGTACCTAAAGAAAACCAAAGATAGATGAAAGGTCTTGGGCTGAAGGACTCTGGGGAGATGTCACGTCATAGAACATTATGAAAAACAACCCTGGATCAGGAGTGGGTTTTATGGCAAAAGTAATATGGAAAAGCTATTGGAAGAACTGGATCTGAGTTGAGACATCTGCTCAGAAAAGTTCCAAAATTCACAGTTACTAATTATGATGGGACCCCCCTCCAGATTGGATCCACATTTCCAATCTTAGGGCACCTAACACTCACCTCACACTTTTACCTTCAGGATCTCTCACTAGATTTGGTGTTCGGACTTCAAGGTGACCTCTATTAGTGGACAAGTGGCTGCATTCATCAGTAAGTTCAACGTGGTAACATAAAACAGGTTGGTCCTGTTAATTATTAAGTTAAAAAACCCAGAGAAGTGTGGAAAATAAAAACAGTGTTGAATTCTTGTTAACGATAAACATCTAGCATTATAGTTCTTGATAGCATCTCGGTTTCATGAAATAATTTCCCCCTGATCTACCACATTCTCAACTCCCAGGAAACCTGTTTAGATATCCTCTTTTCTGTATTTTACATAGTTTTGTCAGTTCTCCATCAATCAGGATTGAGTACAAGCAGCCCTTGGCCATATATTTAATATAATGCCAAGTTTTTAAACTTTTTGTTTTTTTAAAAAATACATTACTCCTGATATAATAATTTTTTAAAAAAACATCCTTGAGTTACAAACATCCAAGTTACAAACAGAAGTGAGACAACAGGAAGTGAAAGAAATCTGCCCCTAGGAAGTGAAATTCACTCCTGGAAGAGTTATTATCATGGGGGAAAGGTGCCTCCGCTGAAGCTTTCTCACCAATCCTTGTTTTTAAAACAAGCCAAATTGTTCAAAATCCAATGATCTCAGAGACAGAAAGCGATGCAAAATCTTCTGAACATCTTTTGGGGCACAGACAGTAAAACAAACACCTTCCCTATGATATCCAAAGCATGTATGCAAGTATGTGTGTGTGTATAGGTAAAGGTTTCCCCTGACATTAAGTCTAGTTGTGTCTGACTCATCTCCATTTCTAAGTTGAAGAGCCGTCATTGTCCTTAGACATCTTCAAGGTCATGCGGCCAGCACGACTGCATGGACTGCCATTACCTTCCCGCAGAAGTGGTACCTATTGATCTACTCACATTTGCATGTTTTTGAACTGCAAGGTTTGCAGAAGCTGGGGTAGTAGTAGTAGTAGTAGCAGCAGCAGCAGTAGTAGTAGCTCACCCCACTCCCCGCATTCGAACTGCCAACCTTTCGGTCAGCAAGTTAAGCAGCTCAGCGGTTTGACCCACTGTTTTGTGCCACCAGGGGCCTATGTGTGTGTGTGTGTGTATAGCCCCCCTGGAGTTAAACTTAAAAGTGTTCCGACCTACATACAAATTCAACTTAAGAACAAACCTACAGAACCTTTCTTGTTCATAACTTGAGATAAAAGAGATACTGACAAGTTGGAAGGTGTCCAGAGGAGGGCAACTAAAATTATCAAAGGTCGGGAACCATGCCCTGTAAGGAGCATATTAAAGAGCTACGTATGTTTAGTCTGCAGAAGAGAAGGTTGAGAGGAGACATGCTAGCCATATATAAATATGTGAAAGGATGCCACAAGGAAGAGGGAGCAGGTTTGTTTTCTGGTGTCCTGGAAACTAGGACTCAGAGCAATGGAATCAAATTACAGGAAAATAGATTCAAATTGAACATTAGGAAGAACTTCCTGACAGTAAGAGCTGTTCAACAGTGGAACTCTCTGCCTGGGAGTGTGGTAGAAGCTCCTTCCTTAGGAGCTTTTAAGCAGAGGCTGGATGGCCATCTATCAGGGGTTCTTTGATTGTGTGTTTCCTGCATGGCAGGGGGTTGGACTAGATGGCCCAGCTGGCCTCTTCCAACTCTATTATTCTATGACTATCCGACCCCTGCCACACGTTGCTGTGGCCCAGTCTCTGTATATGTGTTTTGTGTGTGTATGTATATGTGTATATATATGTTTTTATGTGTGTATATGTGTGTGTGTATGTATACGTGTGTACATATTTGTGTATTTCTATGTTTATATGTGTATATGTATATTGTGAATATGTGTGTGCTTGTGTATAAGCATATATGTGTGTGTGTATGTGTATATGCATGTAGATGTATATGTATGTGTGTATATACATGTATATTTGTGTGTGCTTATATGTGTGCATGTGTTGGTATGTATGTGTGCATGTTTATATGTATATGAATGTATGTGTATATGTATGTATGGTTTATTTTGGGGGGTTTTAAAGTCTGTTCTGCTTTGTGTGTGTGTGTGTGTGTGTTTTTTTTAAGGGTTTTCTGCTGTGTTTTTTTCAGTGTTTTATGAGTGATGGTCACTTGTTGGCTTGATAGGTGTCTTGTGTCCAAATTTGGTGTCAATTCGCCCAGTGGTTTTTGAGTTATGTTAATCCCACAAACGAACATTACATTTTTATTTATATAGATTCCATGACTGCCTCTACCTTGGTTGTCATAAATTTATTTAATCCATTCTCGAAAGTTTGCTCCAAATTTCATCTTCCCATGGCAAGGTGAACATGATGAAAGTCAAGAACATGAAATGAAGGCAGCCTAAATTTCATTGCAGTTAAATAAGATGGATGTTATGCTGGGAAGCTGGAAACTTTTTTGATTTCCGTAAGTATATACAAGGAAATGTGCTTGGATGATTTTCACAAGTATGTGTTTTACCACGTAACATATTGATTAAAAACCTGGTACTTAGGGTGTATAGTGAGCCCGGAAAACGGGGAGCTATTACCCAAATCTTTCCATTTTGCCTACTTGGGAGAACAAAAAAACTCATAGTAAGTTAGCGTGGAATACTGTTTTCAGCGGCCTTCCTCCACTTCTACTTCAATTAGGGCTAATTACCCCTCACAATTTTGCAGCCATTTTCTGACAAAGGATGAAAATAAATTACCCCTTGAAAGAGACTGTGAAGCATCTTTCCCCACCTCATCCCACTGGATCTCAAGGGACCATTACAGTCAATTAGGCAGGCATTCCTACCTGCTTTTGTCTGTGGATAATGACGCACCCAAATCTATGTTTTCTCTCTCTATAAAAACCTGGGTTCCCTGCAGTTTCATTGATCAAGAGGTCCAGCAACTCCAAACAGACGGCAAGGTAAGTCTTCTTCAAATCAATGAAGAGGTTTGGAGGCTTTGGGGTTATCAGTTAAGGGTTGGGGTTGGGAAACTGGCTGCAGTCTTAGACTCTTCTGCTCAAGGTGGTTTTTGAAGCAGTAAGATAATAATAATAATAATAATAATAATAATAATAATAATAATAATAATAATAATAATGTAAAGATTCCCCCTGACATTAAGTCTAGTCGTGTCTGACTCTGGGGGGTGGATAGCCATGAGCTGCTAACAGGAGGGAAAATGACATATAAAATCGAACATTACATCAATGATGGTTGAAGTAGCTCAAAAGGTGGATAAGGGACTGAAAAGTCAAGACTAGTAAGTCATTCACTGAGTTCACAGTTAAAGGGATTTCTGAACTTAATGCACAACAACTTACTTGCTTAGGCGATCTCTTGCAGCCCAAAGATGATGGTCCTCCAAGTGTCTTGGCGGTGGGTCCATAGGTGGCTGTGGAGCCCTATTCTTGATCTGCATGTTCTCCCGCAGTGAGGTCATTAGTTTCCAGGTGGAAGGCAGTCCTGGTCAGGGTTGGCTTGACATTCCTTCCTCTTGGCACATTTCTCCCTTTTGCCCTCCATTCGTGCCTCTTTGAATTCTGCAGCACTGCTGGTCACAGCTGACCTCAAGTTAGAGCACTCAAGGACCAGGGCTTCCCAGTTCTCGGTGTCTATGCCACAGTTTTTAAGGTTGGCATTAAGTCCATCTTTAAATCTCTTTTCCTGTCTACTAACATTATGTTCTTGAATTGGGAGTATAGTAACTGCTTTACACTGTTTATGATAAAATATGTGGCTTCCATATAAAATGTGGAAAGCTACTTTATACCAGTTTGCTTTATGTTTATTCATCTAGTCTCTTTCTTTAAAAAAATTCAATGTCTGTGGATCTCAACTCTGTGGTTTTATTGGTGTGTGCAATAGAGGTAATTCTTTTCAAAATTTTCTATCTGGTTACATACATCATACCTTTCATTTACATTAGTAGTGACTGCTTGCTTCCATATCTGTGGGTTAGCAAATCCACTTTGTTTATTTGTTTTATCTTTAAAAGAGCTATCCAAGGTCCTGAGTTCTGTCACCAAATTAGGTTTGAAACCATTCTTAGCTCATTTAAAGTTTGGACTAAAGCACATAATGTGTTCATTGCCCTAATGACACAGGAACCACGAGCTACCTCCATACATAGTATGTATATATTATCTACCTGGGTGGTGCCATTGTTTGTGGTCCAATGGATTTGCAGGCATCTTGAGGAGAGAGGGTGGATTATAAATAAATAAATAAATAAATAAATAAATAAATAGGTCCCCTGGTGGCACAGTGGGTTAAACTGCTGAGCTGCTGAATTCGCTGACTGAAAGGTTTGTGGTTTGAATCTGTGGTGCGGGGTGAGCTCCTGCTGTTAGGCCCAGCTTCTGACAACCTAGCAGTTTGAAAACATGCAAATGTGAGTAGATGAATAGGTATCATTTCAGTGGGAAGGTAACGGTGCTCCATGTAGTCATGCCGGCCACATAACCTTGGAGGTGTCTATGGACAATGCTGGCTCTTTGGTTTAGAAATGGAGATGAGTACCACCCCCCAGAGTGGACTCTATTAGACTTAATGTCAAGGGGAAAACATTATTATTATTATTATTATTATTATTATTATTATTATTATTATTATTTATTATTATTATTATTATTATTATTATTATTATTATCTTACTGCTTCAAAAACCGTTTTGGGCAGAAAAGGCTAAGACTAAGAGAAGATGTTATGTTATATAGCTACCAAGCACACCAATACATTGGAATGTATGCTTTCAGAAAGTTGTGTCTGTTTCTGTCATTTGTTCCTGGTTACGGCATGACAGCAGAGTGGGATTGAACTCCTCTTTACTTTCTACTCTTTCCTGCTTTAGATGTGGATCTCTCGGGCCATGTTCTGCTTCTCTTTGATTCTCTGTGGACTGCTTGGAGAATGCTTTGGAATTGCACTTGTGGTGAGTTAGATTGGTCACCCTATTATCCACACTAAATAGCCATCAGGTCTGCACATCCCATCCTCATATCTTGTGGTCTAGTCCAGTCTGCACATTCAGAAGATACAAGTTTATTGTATGGGCCCAAGGCCATGACAAAAAGCACCACATGCACACAATAGTGCCCTCGGAGCAACAGGCACTAAAGATGCTAAATAGAAAGCATAATCATGCTCCCAAAGAGCAAAAACAATGCAATACAAGTGAACAATAATTAAAGTACATTTTTGTAGAGTATTGTGGTAGTTTTGAGGATGCCATGTCTGATCACAAGTGAGAGATTCCATCTGTGAACGCTTGTCCGCCTTAAAAAAGAAATAATAATTGGAAAACCCGTTGTGCTTTACTTCTAAGTGGATTTGTGTACGATTGCATTGTGAATAGAATAGTGTTCTGCTAAAGAAAATTCTCTTTTCTATAATGCTGATCCAATTTTAGGGAAAGGAGACATGAAGCAGAAAATGTAACATGCATTAATGGTAGTAGATCTGTGTGTCTGAGAGAGGGAGAAAGAAAGAAAGAAAGAAAGAAAGAAAGAAAGAAAGAAAGAAAGAAAGAAAGAAAGAAAGAAAGAAAGAAAGAAAGAAAGAAAGAAAGGATAGTTCTATTGTTTACTTCTGGACATGCTGTAATTCAAAGAGGATTTGTTCAATACAGAAAGAAAGTGTGTTACCAAGTGGCTGTAATATTGCTTCCTTTTCCTGACATTATTAGGAAATGCAAAACTTCTATCCAGGTGGCGAACAAGCTCCTTCCTCCTCAGCAAAATACTTTGATTTTTTTTGTAGTCCAACGAGTCAACATGGCTGATGGAGAGATGAGGAATAGGGACTCTTTTAACACCATCTGGGGATCTGGGAAAGCAGAAAAAATATTGTGATATTTCTAGTCAATTTGAGGCTATTTGGAGGTGATTATATGTATGTGCAGGAAAGACTAGGCCATGTGCTTTAAGATGTTTGCAGTTGGGGGATCATTTCCCCCCAGTGTTCCAGGAACCACACAAAGGGATTTGTCCTCGTCTACAATGCTTGCTTGCTTGCTTGCTTTCTGTCTGTCTGTCTGTCTTTCTTTCCTGAAAACTCTGCAGGCAGTGGCAGCCAGTTTCTGATAGACTGGTACTAGTCCATTGCTCATCTTCCTGAATAGCACATTGGTTGAAGTGAGGATGATAAGATCCTGATTTAGTATAATGCTCCTATTGTTCTTTCTATAGCCCAAGGACAAGCGTGGTTGGACCCTGAACAGTGCTGGCTACCTACTGGGACCCCGTAAGTTGATTCAGCTTTGGGGTGACACAAGAAATATAATAACCAGAATGTAAAGCAAGGGGCGAGTGACTTGTGGCTTCCAGATATTTTTGATCTGCCATTCCCATCAGCCCTAGCTGGTAATGGGGAATAATTGCAGTCTAACAACATCTGGAGAACTTTAGATCCCCCATCTTCTATAAAAAATGTTGGAATCAGCTGTTAGGCTCAAAAGAATAAATATAGCAGAGTGCTAGAAACAGACTTCATAACCAGCAGAAACTTGTGCGTGGTGAGTCAAGATTAGCTTCAATTCAACAGGATGGCACAGGATTGCAGAATCATAACTTTAGATTCAAAATATTTATTGAAGTAAAAAGAAATCCCTTCTAGATAGAAAAGGGTCTTGGAGCTAACTAGCTTACTAAGCTCATCTTCTAAGGAAGGTAAAAGGATAAAAATATCAATAATAATAATAATAATAATAATAATAATAATAATACTTTATTTATACCCCGCTACCATCTCCCCAAGGGACTCGGTGTGGCTTACATGAGGCCGAGTCCACAATACAACAATACAAGCAAAACAAGAAGTAACAAATACAATACAAAGCAATTAAAATAAATCTCATACACAAATAACATAAACATTGGACGAGGTACCATGCACATTTAAAATCTATGGCTGGGCCAAATGTAATTGAAGTTTAAAAAATATCCATGCAGCTACATTTTGCCTGGAGAAAGGCAAAATGCATCCTTACTGCAAGGGAGACAAAGGCAGAAGAGAAAGGGCAATGGAGAATGACCGCATGGCCAAAACCCAGGGCAATAATAGTACAATTAAAGAGGAAGTTACTTCACCCCTCACAGAGATTCCATTGCTACATTTTCAAAGTGGGGAGGAGATAGTGGCAATCAAGAAGAGTGAGACAAAGCCCCTTCTGGGAAAAGCATGTATAAGATTGTGGGGAAAGGAATCCCTCACTCTAATCCTATATTTAAGTTTAGCTACTCATTGAGGACTGGAGACTTGTGCAGTCCAGGGATGAGACTGGAAAGCTGTTGTGGTGGTGGCTATGTGCATTTGTGTTGTTTCTGACCACTTTTGGCAGTTTTCCTTAGCCACAGTTACCTGCTGCTAGCCTAAAGGAAAAGAAACAATTCTTTTCCATTGATGAATATTTCTTGCCTGGTATCTTAGGGGTATGACTCTTATGTGCCACCAGGCAAACTGGGCAGTAGCATGTATATCCTTGCTGTAATTCGTCTTCTTTTTTATTTTATCTGCCGCAGCACTTCTTCCCTTCCACTCTCCTGTTCCCAAAGCAGATGCCCACCAGACTATGTCTGACAAAGGAGGCCTGGCTGGTAAGCGAGATACTGTGGAGGAACTGTATCCTCGAGGAGAAGAGTCCTTTGGTGAGTAAGCACCTCTGCCTGACTCCTCTGTCTTCTCCCCACTTCCTCCATTCATTTGCACTGACCCCCTTCAACTCTGTTTCCTCTGCATTCAGGGCATAGTGTGCAACCCAGAGATAACAGCAACCTCCAAAGCCTGATGGATTTTCTCTCCTACCTGAACCTTCAAGGTGAGGCTAGATGGCAGTGTGTCTTTGGGAAGAGAATGGGATGTGCACGGTTAACATGCTTAGGGACTGTCTCTAGACTTGTAAACCTCAAATAGAGGAAATATATCTCTACAACAGAGGCACATGTGTTGCATACAAAAGGTCCCAGATTCAGGTCCTGGAATCTGCAATTATACAGGACTTCATAGAGTAAGTTGATGATAGTAAATACCCTCTGTCAGTCAGAGTAGGTGATACTGGAACAGAAGAACTTGCTACACAGCACAAGAACAATAACATTCTTGGTATCTTTGTTTTTAAGCTTGATGTGAGGTTATTTGGCACACTGATTCAGAAACCTGCATCCCATATCAGCTCTAGTTTCTTAGATATGGTTATCATGGTTTTTTGTGGACGGGCAGATGGCAACTGGTATATGGCATATATTCTGAATCTCAACTAATGCTAATAAGGGAAAACTGATGGCATTTTTGGAATCAGCAGGTCAAATATACCCAGAAACTGGGCTAATATTTGAGGCACCAAAATGTGTGTTGGTCATTGTTATTTTACCTGGTATAAGTCAGCTTGCTGTGGATAGCTTCTTGTGGTTTAAGGGCAAGCTTCAATGTATTCTATGTTTCCCAACCTGGGGGTCGGGACCCCTGGAAGAGTCATGAAGGGGTATCAGAGGGGTTGCCAAAGTATTTATTGTTGGTCATGGGGGCTCTATATGGGAAGTTTGGCCCAATTCTATCATCGGTGGGGTTCAGAATGCCCTTGACTGTAGGTGAACTATAAATCCCAGCAACTACAACTCCCAAATGTCAAGGTCCATTTCTCCCAAACTCCACCAGTGTTCACATTTGAGCATATTGAGTATTCCTGCCAAGTTTTGTCCAGATCTATCATTGTTTGAGTCCACAGTGCTGTCTGGATGTAGGCGAACTACAACTCCAAAACTCAAGGTCAATGTCCACCAAACCTTTCCAGTATTTTCTGTTGGTCATGGGAGTTCTGTGTGGGAGTTTGGTTCAGTTCCATCATTGGTGGAGTTCAGAATGCTCTTTGATTGATTAACTATAAATCCCAGCAACTAAAACTCCCAAATGACAAAATCAATCCCCCCACCAACACCACCAGTATTCAAATTTGGGCGTGTTGGGTATTTGTGCCAGATTTGGTCCATTGAATGAAAATACATCTTGCATATGAGATATTTACATTATGATTCATAACAGCAGCAAAATTACAGTTATGAAGTAGCAACGGAAATAATGTTATGGTTGGGGGTCACCACAACATGAGGATTATGTTATTAAGGAGTCGCAGCATTAGGAAGGTTGAAAAACACTGCCCTACACAATGAGAGTTGTAAGATATTACTACACTCTGGATAGGCAAAATATACACAAAGTGTACAGAACAGGCAAGGATAAGGACCTAAAAGTTCCTTTGTTTCTTTTTTCAGACCAACGAGCTGTTTCACGCCTGCCCCTGCCGCTGTTGGATGAGCCAATTCAACAGTAGTAGACTCTGACCTGTGCTCCTTCCACTGCTTACTAATTCCACAATTCCCATTTCTCTTCCACACTCTCTCTCTCTTTTCCAACCACTTTACCCTTGCTCAGTCTTGTTTTTTCCAGAGTTAGATAATTGACACTGCTTATCTGCCCTCCCTTTTATTAACTCTTATAGCTCTTTAAATGACATGTGCATTGCCTTCTGCATGCTTGGGTTTGGAGTAAGCTGCACTTCAGTTTGTAGAAAAACAAGGGATGTATCTATTTTGAGTGTGAGCTCATGACAACATTTGCAAAGGGTTGCACTTTTGCCATAACTTGCCTTTCCGTGAGTATCTGTAGCTTAGGAGAAGAAAGCAAGCAGAAAGTCTTAATTGTTGGTGTCTCCATTTGAATGGATCTGGTTATGGATTGATTCCCCTTCGGGGTGAGAAGGGCGGCTTATAAATATAGTAAATAAATAAATAAATATTATCTTTAGTTAGACTATGGAAAAGAGTGGCCAGATTACACAATACAGTTTATCCCATTTTTCTACAGGATTGCAATTTCATTTATTTGTGTCTACCAAAATATGTCATTTTAAGGCATTTTCTAGGTCAGGTATGGGCAAACTTCAGCCTTCTAGGTGTTTTGGACTTCAACTCCCACAATTCCTAACAGCCTCAGGCCCTTTTCTTTTACCCCCTCAGCTGTTTAAGCCGAAGATGGAATCCATGAAGAAGGGCCTTTGATGCTCGAATATTAGCTTTGAGAAAGGCCTCAGCCTGAGAGAGCCCTCAGTGTGAGAAGATCTCAGTGGGAGAAAGGCCTCAGTGTGAGGTAGGCCTAGTGTGAGAAGCTTAAGCAGCTAAGGAGGAAAAGGAAGGGACCTGAGGCTGTTAGGAATTGTGGGAGTTGAAGTCCAAAACATCTAGAGGACTGAAGTTTGCCCACACCTGCCCTAGGTCATCCAGTGCTGGAAGTTTGTTCAGTGGGTTTTGCTATTACCCAGAGTTTTGCTTATCTATGGGAGGTCCTGGGACATATCCCTCACAGATGTGGGGATTGTGTTGGCTTGGCTAGATGGACAAATATGGCTGTAAATCAAGACAGATGGGCATTGGGAACATCTTTGAAAATTCCCTTTTAAAACTATGTCTCCTTCATAATCTGATCTGGTATAACACCTATACCCTTAATGCTTGCACTCACTTGACTAAACTATCAGCCTTAGAAAAGTTACTTATTTAGACAGCAATTCCTTAAGTCTTTCTTGATACCTCTGGATGGGATATTTTTAGAGTTAGTATTTAAAAAGGTAATTTTCTAAAGATATGGAAACAAAACAGGCAGAAAGATACACATTGCCCCACTGAAGCATTCTCCTTATCTCTTGCTCAAGACTTTCACTTAAATCAACTAATTTCCCTCCTGCTTATGGAGGGACTTGTACTTGAGGCTGCCCTTGTGCCTCAGAGAAGCCCTGTAGACTGACTAAATAAACTTTTCTCTTCTAAATTGCTTGTCTCCAGTGTTGTTGTGTTGGAATGATACCAGATGAAGGGAACAAAATGGAGTCAGATGTACTGTATTTAGCATCTTCTGAGTGTCTCAACGAACGACAAACCTCGGGATTTCATAGGACACAGTTAAAGTAGAATCATAATGTCAACAATGTCCAGAGTTAAAGGGCCCTGTACTGGAACTGCACCAGTTCCAGATCCCTTTGTTTGGCTCTCTCACTCATAGTTTTAGAGCAGTTACTGTTATGTTAGTTTTTTATAAGGGTGGAGCTTAGGAAAAACCTCCCTGGCTTGTGTCAGCCATTTTGTTTGTCCTTTTGTCTGAGGGAAAGGGAGCCATTTTGTGTCAGTTAGTTGGCCACACCCCCTTTTGCCTGAGGAAAAAGGAGCCGTTTGTGACAGTTGATTGGCCACACCCCTTCTCTGAGGTAAAGGAGCCATTTTATAACATAGACCACCAGGAAATCCTTGAGGCAGGACGTGTCTTCAGTCGGTCGCAGAGATTCAGGCTTGGACAAGCCATTTCAAATCAATTTAACATAACCAATTGTGCTTCACCATCAATAACCACAAAGAGTAGCTATAACTTAACCAGTTGTGCTTCACTATCAACCAGTTACCATCAGCTAATTACTCTATGACCAGTACTTCCATCTATTAGTTAAACAACAACTGGTTAACTGTGATGGCACACCCGAGCCTTTGGGAAAACTATATCGTCTGGCTTTACTCGGGGGCTATCTGTATACCTTCTGTTAAGATTAAGATCCTTAGCAGACAGAAGCACTTTACGCAAGGTGAAAAGATAACCAAATGAATTTACTGAAACAAGATGAATATAGAGTTAACTTCACCCAGAACTATCATAAGGTAACTTAAAACAATACATTATAAAAGGAGATCTTGCTGGTTGCAGTCATCTTTCTGGGGTCTTTGAAAGTCACTCTTGCCTCTGGTGCAAAATGATGAATTATAAAATGTTGCTTACAAACTGTCTTAATCTTCTCTCCTGTGAATCTTAGGCTGGCCCAAAGCTTCTGTTGTCCTTTGGACTGTTGGTATAAAAATACTGCTAAATGCAGCCGGTGCTAAGAATGTCTGTTTTGGATTGCTAGGCCTAGGATACCAGACAATATCCAAGCCTCTACTTCACTGTAACTCTGCTGTAGAAAAAAGGAAGAGCCCAGCAAAGAGCTTTGTGCTGGGAAATGGAATAGACCAACTAAGATTGGCCTCTGGGGGATTTTAAGCTCCACCCAAAAACTAATACAAAAGAAGTTATCTACACTATTGGGAAGGCCTATAAACAGGGGGAATTAAAGCAGAGGAGAAGAAAAGAAAAGGCAGAGCTGAGACTTCACATTAATGCCTTGGGTTTTGGGTGCCCTTAAGCCCCATACACCAAAGACTGAGCAAGGAGAACTGTCACAAAAATCCACTCCTGGCAGTCTCAGAATCATTAAGTTATATTTCAAGTTTTAAATTTTAACTTTATTGTGGGTAAATAAAACTAGTGCCTGGGTGAAGTTAGTCCCAAGTTCTGTTACTAAGTCGTTACCTTTTCCTCAAAGCAACAGCATGGACGTTAATTCTGTGGGGCTCCTTATTCCAAAAGAAGGCATCTAGCATCCCCCAAGATGACAGAGATCTGAGACACGTCATTTCCAAAGAAACAGCTTGGGATGACGGCACAGACCCCAAGACAGCATCCTTGATGATGATCAATTCTTGGGTTCTTTGGGAAGGGAAATGACGACAGAGGTCTTGCATGCTTGTGGCCCTTTAATTGAGAATCACTGTACAGAAATTAGCAGGTAACATTTTTACAGGCATATAGCAAAACACAGTTGCCTTGAGGCAGATCAAAACTGGCAATCTTATATTTAGTACCTTATATTTATATATATATTTATATTTAGTATCCCACCTTTTCCTTCAAGAAGCTCAGGGCAGCATGCATGGTTCATCCCTGCTCGTACCAGTTGAATCTTTGCAACAACTCTAATGAGTAAGTTAGGATGAGATAATAATCAGATGGAGAGGAAGGAGTCTTCAAGGATGAGAGGGGATTTGAACTTGGATCTTCTATGCCAACACCATTTTTCTTGGTGGAAATCCTGTGCCCTGATTTTGTGGTTGGCTATCGCTTCAATTAGTGTTTTCCTTCTGAAAGACTAGACATGCTGCCCATCAGTTTTACAAGGACCCTATAGTCCAAAAGAATGCTCTAGCACCCTCCTTGCAATAAACCAGTAAGTTTCAAATACTCCAAGGTGGACCCTGAAGATGGAAAGTCACCCATTCCTGCTCTTGTGTATCAGACTCTGGATACCTTTTTATGCAATGTCATTCAATCACATACACTGAGATCCAGGCATATCTATTAAAGCAGTGGTTCTCAATCTGGGGTCCCCAGATGTTTTTGGCCTTCAACTCCTATAAATCCTAACAGCTGGTAAACTGGCTGGTATTTCTGGGAGTTGTAGGTCAAAAACATCTGGTGACCCCAGGTTGAGAGCCACTGTATTAAAGGGTTTCAGTGAGTAGTGCAATACAGTACGGCCCTCGTACCCATGAAAACATTACCTGTGGTTCCACCTATCTGCACCTGGCAAATATATGCAGATAGGTGGTCCTCCATGCATGCTACTACTGAACCTATCGCCCTGGAGAACCAAACACATTCCAAGAGGAAATACTTCTCTAGAAATTTTATAGGTCCTCTAGGACCTGATAACTTCCATTGGAAGTCATTTGGTTTAGTAGGGCTTGCTGTTATCCATAGTTTCCTGATTTTATGGGAAGTTCTGAAATGCATCTCCAATGGATAAAGGGGTTGTAATGGACAGTTAACTTGTCTCCCATCCCACCTGCCATTGCTTTTGCCCCTTGCCAGTTCACTGCCCTATCTCAATCAGAGTTCACCACCAAGAATTTCTGCATATAGGAGTTGAGCCACTTCTGCCTTTCCATTGCAGTCAGCATTTTGCTTTTCTCCCGGAAGGCAGTGTCATCGGCGACCACAATGCTCCGCTTCCCACCCCATCCTGGAACCCAGCCGGAGGGATACAGCATCGCTCTTTGGCCCCCAGGAAAGCTGCCTTCTTGTCTCACTGGGTCCCACAGTTGGGACGTCCTGTCTTCCCCATCATCTTTGCTGTCCTCCTCTTGCGGCGCCGAGACATCTGAAGACATCCACTTGAGGCTCCAGTCACGCAGCGTGATGGAAGGGCTACGGATATGCCAGGGAAAGAGGGAGACCTTGAGGTCATCACTGCTCCCTGCTGGAGTATACTGGGATGCCTCACGCTTCCAAAGCCTGATGGGACAAAAAGTATGGAGAAGAAACTTTCTTCCAAGACCCATTGTGAGAGGACTACAGAAACAGAGTTGTATCTACACTGTATTGTCAAAGGCTTTCATTTCCAGAATCACTGTATTCTTGTAGGTTTTTTGGACTATAT
Source organism: Anolis sagrei ordinatus (assembly GCF_025583915.1). Classification (NCBI taxonomy): domain Eukaryota; kingdom Metazoa; phylum Chordata; class Lepidosauria; order Squamata; family Anolidae; genus Anolis; species Anolis sagrei. The sequence goes on along the minus strand of NW_026847660.1, from coordinate 21,972,763 downwards.
GGCCATGTTCTAGAAGCATTCCCTCCTGATGTTTCACCTGCATCTATGGCAAGCATCGTCACAACCTCTGAGGGTGCTTGCCATAGATGCAGCCAAAACGTCAGGAGAGAATGCTTCTAGAACATGGCCATATAGCCCAAAAAACCTACAACAACCCAATGCAGTTTGACACCACTCAAAATGCCTTGGCTCGATGCTATGGAATCATGGGATTTGTAGTTTGTTGAAGGATCTTCTGAGAGAGAAGGCCTTATAGAACTACAACTCCCAGGATTTCCCAGCATTGAGCCAAGTATTGTCAAACTGCATTCATTCTATACTGTAGCAGTCCTGGTTTTCCATATTTGGTCAAAGCAAATATCCTTAAGGGGGTTGAATACACAATAATATATTATGTAGTTTCACAATATTTGTTACATTTTTGCTTTTCCATCATCAATTTTACTCTCTATTAAGGATCAATAAAGCCCTGTTGTTGATGGAGAACCACAGAACCTTAACTAATGGGCCAGTAAATGCGGTGGAAAGTCCATATGTGAATCGCCCAATTTAGAGAACTCCCTAACAAAAATAAGACCTGATTTGGACTTTGTTTTGGGAAGTGGGGCAATTCCACCTGACTTGCTTCAATCACCATCCATTTTGCTCCTAAAGCTGAATTTTATTTCAGGACATCCAAGACTTCTTTGACTTACATGGGGAAATGCAAATAGTAAGGGGTCTCCCTTCAGTTTAAATAATAATAAATAAGCTGACCAGGTTGGAATAGTGAAAGCAAAGATTGAGCAATTGATAATGTCAGTTGATTTTCATGACCGGAATCACTGGGTTGCTGTGAGTTTTCTGGGTTGTATGGCCATGTTCCAGAAGCATTATCTCCTGACATTTCACCCATTTCTGTGGCAGGCATACTGTTGGAAACTAGGCAAGTGGGGTTTATATATCTGTGGAATGTCCAGGGTGGGAGAAAGAACTCTTGTCTGCTGGGGGCAAGTGTGAATGTAGCAATTGTCCACCTTGATTAGCATTGAATAGCCTTGCAGCTTCAAAGCCTGGTTGCTTCCTGCCTGAGGGCATCCCCTGTTCTTTTGTGGAAAATTTCAACAGAAAGGAGGAAACCATAAAAATGAACAAATTCTGGCTACTAGAATTTTAAAAACTCTAAAATCAGGACAATAAATAAACAGCAACACTCAAAGAGAAGGGAAATTCCAGACAGGAAACAATCAGGGCCAGCTAACACTTCCCAACAAAAGATTTCCCCAGGCAGGAAGCAGCCAGGCTTTGAAGCTGCAAGGCCATTCAATGCTAATCAAGGTGGCCAATTGCAACATTCACACTTGCTTCAAGCAGGCAAGAGTTCTCATTCCCAACTTGGACATTCCACAGATATAGAATCATAGAATCAAAGAGTTGGAAGAGACCTCATGGGCCATCCAGTCCAACCCACTGCCAAGAAGCAGGAATATTGCATTGAAATCACCCCTGACAGATGGCCATCCAGCCTCTGTTTAAAAGCTTCCAAAGAAGGAGCCTCCACCACACTCCATATATAAACCTCGCTTCCCAAGTTTCCAATAGACCTCACAACCTCCGAGGATGCCTGCCATAGATGTGAGTGAAACATCATGAGAGAATGTTTCCGGAACATACAGCCTGGAAAACTCACAGCAACCCAGTATTTTAGTATTGCCAGCTGAAAGTTCCTATACATTGAATGATTGCGAAGAAGAGGGAAAATCATCCTACAAAACCGGGGAACAAGCTGCATTTGCTGAAATTCTCTCTTCTAAGCAACCATTAAAGACACATGGACCCTTTTAGTCTGGCAACCCCTAACCTAATCGCTCCTGAAGTTAATAGATTTAGAATGAGTATATCAAGATAATAAAAACAAACTCTAATGGAAAAGCGTCCACTTACCTGCCTGAATTGGGAAGCAAGGTCCCTGAAGTCAGCAGCCAACTTGAGTTGAGGATTACTACAATGATCCAGAGACCTTTGTGAGTTTCTTTTGTCCGTCTCATTGCTGTTAACATCAAGAAGAAGAACAACAACAAGGAAGAAACATGTCCTGAAAAAAAAGTTAAATGTTGGCTCTTTTAAAGCAGATCTACATGTAACATTTTCCCCTCCTTGCTTAAGAGCGCTTACCTCCACTTGTTATGGACACCAGACTCTTACCTAGGTGACTTGCCAATACAGTAAAGACTTATTGTAGTCAGATTTGGTTTCCTCCTCCGGTGATCTGCTTCAGGGGCATTTATAACCCCCTCTTCCTTTACTTGTGATGCAAGCAGCGAGACCGGCACTGGAGCTGTATGGAGGCGATGGGGTCTAGATCAATGGGAAGGCAAGTCAATGTCTTGAAGATGGGAAAGATGGAATGGATCAGGTCAGAATAGATTGCCCCATGTCATTCCAATAAAGAAAATAATGAGGCACATTAAGATTGCACTCCGTGCATACTTGTACATGAGAGCAAGTGAGAAAGTTTCTAGGATGACATATGGAAGTGAACAAGAAAAATAGACAGACCTATACAGGTTATTGTACAGAAAGAGACAGAAAGATGGATAAATCTATATCAAATAGAACAAAAAAATAGGAAGGAAGGAAGGTAAGTCAAACTGCTGGGAAGCAAATGTCATCATAAATAAAACAATATCAATACAAAGAATGGAAGACTAACAATCGGCATCACAGGGAATGAGCAGCTTATGCCACATGTCTATCTGTTCCTTACATACTAATAAAATTATACTGGCTGAAGGAAGTGAATATTTGTATGTTGAATACTCAATTGTTTATTATTTTCCTTGCTACCTCATAATGATAATTTTGCTACTGTTGTGACTCATAATGTAAATATCTGACATGCAGGATGTATTTTCATTCACTGGACCAAATTTTGCACAAATACCCAATATGACCAAATCTAAATACTGGTGGGGTTGGATGTGTGTGTGTGTGTGTGATTTTGTCATTTGGGAGTTGTAGTTGCTGGGATTTATAGTTCACCTATAATCAAAGAGCATTCTGAACTCCACCAACAATGAAATTGAACCAAACTCCCACACAGAGCTCACATGACCAACAGAAAATACTGGAAGGGTTTGGTGGGCATTGGCCTTGAATTTTGGAGTTGTAGTTCACCTACATCCAGACAGCACTGTTGATTCAAACAATAATGGATCTGGACCAAACTTGGCACGGATACTCAATATGCCCAAATGTGAACACTGGTGGAGTTTGGGGAAAATAGACCTTGACATATTTGAGTTGTAGTTGCTGGGATTTATAGTTCAACTACAATCAAAGAGCATTCTGAACCCCACCAATGACAGAATTGGGCCAAACTTCCCACACAGAACCCCCATGGCCAACAGAAAATACTGTGCTTTCTAATGGTCTTTTTGGCAATCCCTCTGGCATCCCCTTGTGACCCCCCCCCCCGGGGTTCAGTCCCCCCAAGTTGAGAAACACTGCAATACAGACACCACATTTCCAGGGTCATAACTCTCAGCCTGGAATAATTTTGTTTATCATTATCAGTCTGCCAAGTTATGTCGAAGATTTTTTTTATTTATGTGAGATGCGGTTGTATGGTGGATCCTATGAAGAAATATTTGCCTTTAATTTGGAGCCCCAGGATATTGTTCCTGAGATGTAGTAGTAGTAGAAGCAGTAGTAGTAGCAGCAGCGATGATGATGATGATGATGATGATGATATCCCCACAAACACACCATCTCAGCAAGACACAAACTGGTAGCAAAAAAAAAATCTATCCAGAAGAATAGCAAATGTCATGTTTGCATTTCCTACACCATTACTTTTAACTGCACTGCGGATATTTCAACACAGAGAGCCATTTGTCCACCTTCATAACATTAGCGCAAGAAACCTGCATAAAGCAGCAATTGGCAAATGAAAGACAGAAAGAGATTGTAAAATGCAAACAAATGTCAACATCCAGCTAACATGTTGAGGTTAAAAGGCCAATGGAGACATGGACAGATAGGAAAATGAGCGCAGAAGTTGGACATAAAAGTATGAAGGTTTTTACAGTTTATTTATATGCGTGGAAGAAGGGAAAATGAATAAGGCAAGGAAATTAAACCAGCCCTTTTCCTCTTGTTTCTCATTATTAAGCAACTGCTATCGGATCCCCCTCGACCCTGATTGAAAGGTCTTGGCAGACACCGTCACTAATGAAAACCCAGAGCGCATTACAGAGTGATTCAGCTCATAGTTGTCGATGGAGGGTGGGCGTCTGGGTGGTCTCATTCCTCTTCAGGCCTCATTAACATTGATTTTGTTAGATGGGCACACACTAATAAGCCACCATTGCTCTCACCATGGCTTGGGCAGGAAGTTAAAACTTTATCTTGGACAGCTGGACAAACATAGCATAGATTGTGACATTTTCTTTCAAAGGTAAGCAAATCTAACCAAAATTGGAATTGGGCAATATTTTTTATTAAGGATTTAATGACTTATGTTTTTATGCGGTTATGATTTTATTGCTGTTAACATTTTTTAAACTGTACTTGTGTTTTTGTGGCATTGAATTTTGCCTTATAAACCGCCTCGAGTTGCTGGAAGGCTGAGAGGGGTGGTATACAAATAAAGTAAATAAAATAAAAAAGTGCTGGTGCTCACCTATAAAACCCTAAACGGTTTCGGCCCAGTTTACCTGTACAAACATATCTCCTCCTACAAACCGTCTAGGACCTTAAGATCATCTGGGGAGGCCCTGCTCTTGGTCCCACTGCCATCGCAGTTGCGTTTGGGAGGGACGAAAGACAGGGCCTTCTCTGTGGTGGCCCCTCGGCTGTGAAACCCCCTCCCCAATGTGGTTAGATCTGCCCCTTCCCTCTTGACTTTCTGGAAGAAGCTTAAATCCTAGTTATGGGATCAGGTGTTCACAGAATAGTGACTTGGACTGCTTAGATGACGATTTTAATTCTGGTGATTTTAATCTGCAGAGCAGGTTCTTAATGCAATTTAGAATTATTTTAATTTTATGGATGTATTATGTGTTTTATGTTTGGCCTGTTTGGAAGCTGTTCTGAGTCCCTCCACGGAAGTTGAGAAGGACGGGGTATAAATAAATAAATAAATAAATAATACATTTTATATATGAAATAGATACAGTACACAGAAAGATACAAGTTACAGAGAAAGTCAAGGAAAGCAGATACATGTATTAAATGGTTACAAATGATAAAATCTTGGGGGGGGGGGGGGAGCTGCTGCCAGTCTCTTCCCAATCTCCATTATTCTGAACTAGTGGAAGTTCAAAAATATTTTTAAATTATAAAAATAATATATTTATTATGGAGTACTTGGCAAACTATAGATCTTTCCGGGGGGGGGGGGTGTCATCGTGTCTTGACAACAATAGTCCAAGACTCAAAATATCTATGCCATGCTGGTCCACTTATCAGAAAGGAAATGACTTCAGTGTTTTTGATCAGAGATTCAAATGGCAACTTTTCCGGAAGGTATCAATAGCGACTCAGCTGCCAATGCCTGACCCCAATGCAACTAATTGGGTTTAGAGTTCAGAGATGCAGAGCCAAATGCTAAATTAGTTTCATAAATTAACGGATCTGGCTACCACCCTCGGATGTGCCCTGCTCTGAGATGTCACTGGTGTTTGGAGAGTGGGCACTTGACTTGTAGCCCAGCACACCCACACACACACACAACCAGTCTTTAGAAAGAAGGCAATCTGAACAACTTTCAACCACATACACATACAAATAACATTAATAGAGATAGTTCACAGATAGAAGAAAACTGCAGTCCTTTGTTTTAGAATATGGGAAGTAGTAATTATGATGAAACTATTAGATAGAAGAACAGCTGCCATCTTATATATAGTTTACTGGAAGTACATCATATTAAATTTAATTACATTCAACTAGGATTTAGGGTGCATCTACACAGTAGAATTAATGAAGTTTGACTCCACTTTAATTGTCATAGCTCAGTGCTATGTAATCATAGAAGTTTTATTTTTACAAGCTCATTAGCCTTCTCTGCCAAACAGTGGTGGTGCCTCACCAAACTATAGGAGCCTCTGGTGGCACAATGGGTTAAACCCTTGTGTCGGCAGGACTGCTGACCAAAAGGACAGTGGTTTGAATTCGGGGAGTGGGGTGAGCTCCCATCTGTCAGCTCCAGCTTCTCATGCGGGGACATGACAGAAGCCTCCCACAGGATGGGAAAACATCTGGGTATCCCCTGAGCAATGTCCTTGCAGATGGCCAACTCTCTCACAACAGAAGCAACTTGCAGTTTCTCAAGTCACTCCTGACATGAAAAAAAAAACCCAAACTATAACTCCCAAGGTCCCATAGCATTGAGTCATGACTATTAAAGCAGTGCCAAATTGTATTAATACAACAATGTAGGTGCACCCTTAAAATGCAGTCCTCTGTGTGACTTCAGCCATAAGTTCCACAAACATCTGTTTGGTTGTGTTTTCTTTTTTTGCTCTCTGAATCTTGGCCTCTCCAAAGAGTCTTTACTCCTTTAAATTAGACCTCTTTCCTTCCTTTGCTAGCCACCCCTTTCTGCCAAAGCACACATTTTGCCTGTGCTCTTGGAAAACCTAGTTATATGTCAAGGAGATTCTTTCAAAGAGTTTGTTGATCCTTTTTTAAAGATGGAGTGGCTAATGCTGCCCATTTTGGTAACCTGTTTGCTATATCCAGTGTCTGCTTCCCTGCTGGTACTTGGTGAGTTTTGTTTTTTTCCTTCACATTTAAATGTTGTGAATTTTGGCAAATCTTGTTTCAAGAAAGAAACTGAAGCAAAAATGACCTCTCTTCCCTTCTCCTCTATGCCTCAGATTATCCGATATCACTGTACCATGCGGATTCCAGACTCTCCACTGTCCTTTGGCTCCGTCCTGCCTATTGCCTATATGAGCAATGGACCAGAGAGACTTTGGATCCTAGTCAGGCTTCTCATTGGACAGCAACCATACTGGTGGAAGCAAAGGTTGAAGGTATTCAGAGAGTGGGGGGCAGGAGGGTGGAATCATGTGAGAAGTTGCCCATGACAAGTTCTTTGGGTGTGGTTTTGATCTTGCTTGATTTGGTGTTCATAGTAAAGGTAAAGGTTTCCCCTTGACATTAAGACTAATCGAGTCCAACTCTGGGGGGTGGTGCTCATCTCCATTTCTAAGCTGAAGAGCCAGTGTTGTCCATAGACACCTCCAAGATCACATGGCCAGCATGACTGCATGGAGCATCGTTACCTTCCCGCCAAAGCAGTACCTATTGATCTACTCACATTTGTATGTTTTTGAACTGCTACATTGGCAGAAGCTGGGGCTGACAACAGGAGCTCACCCCATCCCATGGATTCGAACCACTGACCTTCCAGTTAGCAAGTTCTGCAGCTTAGTGGGTTAACCCGTTGCACCACCGCTGCCCTTTTTTTGTTTTGGTGTTCATACCTATGTAAAATTCCTGGCTCAGATGCTTTGAGAGTTGTAATTGTATCATACCCTCCAACTGTCCTAATTTGGCAAAGGACAATCGAAATAGTCGTCTATCATTCTTTTTTTTTTTTTACCATATCTCAGTTTCTTTCTCCTTCTGCTGCTTTCCTTCTTTGACTTACTTCAGGTGAGACAAACTGTGGTCAATAGGAGTTTACACCTGTCAGCTGGGAGGGATTGGGGAGAAAGGGGTGGGACCAGGCATGTAGCCGGTGGGGGGGGGGGCTTGGCCCCCCCCCCAAATTCTCATGATGGTTCGCGAAAAGGTCTTACCGGTGCATTATTTAAACTGTTATGTTTATTCATATCATGATCTGATCACCATACTCAATATATCCCATATACATGGGGTATTGGGGTAATGATACAAAAGGTTTGCTAGGCTAGACCCTCTTTCACTCAGACTCAGCCCCCCCGAAATTCAGCCCCCCCCAAAACCCCCCCTGAAAAAAATTCAGCCCCTCCCCGAAACGAAATCCTGGCTACGGGCCTGGGTGGGACCAATAGGCTCAGGCAAAAGCAAATTGCTGTAGTCTTTCCTAGTTTGTGTGTTTTTCCTTGTCAACAACACCATTCAGCACACATTTTGGTGAATCCAATGTTAGACCTGTTTCTGGGTATATCTGGCCTGATGTTTCCAAAAATTTCACGTTTTCCGCTGTTGGCTCTAGTATGTGAGATAGAGAACATATGCTGTATACCACTCTTCAATCTGCTTTCCCATAAATATTCTGGATACTTTGAAGTAGTGTTTTAATTAATAATATATTAATCATGAAGAAAAAAAATTAAAATTTAAAGAAAAGTCCACTACTTGAAAATCTATTTACTACATACTTAAAGCACAGATTCATGATACAAATTTTTCATTATACATTCAACCAGCTCTAAGAAACTAGAGCTGGTGCGGTCTAGTCAATGCAGTTTTTTTGAATCAGCGCTCTAAATAACACCAGGAACAGACCTAAAAACCAAGACATCAAAAAATATTGTTTTTTTTATTGGACTGTGTACTTTTTCTCATCGCGACCATACTCTGATGTTGTTTGGCCATGTGTATTCTGCTTTTCCTCTGTGAAATGCTGTAGGTTATGCTGTAGGGGATGGGAAAATGGATTGCCTTCCAGATGTTGGTCTCCAAATCCCACTAACCCTAAGCATCCTTGCCAATGACTGGGGTGAATTAGTCATGCAATGTTTGGTGGGCACCAGGTTGGAGAAGTGGGTGGTAGATTCTTTTCGGGAACAGATTGTACTTTTTTCTTTCTTTCTAGGATCCAACAGTATTTACAAAACTGGCCAGCGGTTTCCTGTGCCCCAATGCAGTCCAGTGATGGATGAGACTGCTGCTTATGGGATGGGACCCACCTTAGTTTGCTTGAATGATAGCTGTGCAAAACCAGTCCTTCCTGGCCGTGGGTATCGGTAAGAGAGTGTTAAAGTGTATGCTGTCAAATTGCCAACAACCCCATTAACATTTCATTGAGTTTTCTTAGGAAATAGTCGGAGGCATCCTTACAGATGTTGTCTTGGACTGCAGGTTCCATCAGCCTGACCAGCATAGCGAGTGATCCAGAGGACAGTATGGTTGCCACTGCTACTGTAAGCCCCAGTGAATATTCAACAATTCAGGATTCTCAGCCTTATCCACTCGCTCCCCTTGCTGTCACATGTAGCAAAATCGGTCCTCCAGCTGTTGAAGCAGCCATTGCCTCTTCTGCCCCTCCTTGACCTGTGCTGGAAATAGCAACTTTCCAAGCCTCCAATAACTGTTTGCAAATGTGTATAATTTGTTGACTTATATTGTATGTACATTTTAGTTTGCCAGTTTGACTGTATGTCTTTGGTGTGGGAATGGCTTCAGACACAGGACTCCATTTTTTTAATAGAGTATGCTTTTAGACCTCAATGGAGGTGGATAGCAGTTTGTTTCCTTTCAGACTTCAGTGAGTACAGTTACACAGTTTGGACCATATCTTTAAACTTAAAGGCACTGGACTATGGACTAGTATGCTGAATCTATACAAGAAGTTTATTAGTAAACCTGATACGTTATTTTTAAAGAAGACTACTTTGTTTTCGTCTTTTGAGTGCATATTTTAAACAAGAGGATTTAAAGGGAGAGTAGATGGACAAACTGCAACTTCAAAGAAACAACTATTTTCTGATAACCAAATATATTTTTGTAGTAGGTAAAGGTAAAAGCTTTCCCCTGACATTAAGTCCGGTCGTGTCTCACTCTGGGGGTTGGTGTTCATCTCCATTTCTAAGCCAAAGAACCAGCATTGTCAATAGACACCTCCAAGGTCATGTGGCCGGCATGGCTACATGGAGCACCATTACCTTCCTGCCGGAGCAGTACCTATTGATCTACTCACATTTGCATGTTTTTGAACTGCTAGGTTGGCAGAAGCTGGGGCTGACAGCGGAAGCTCACACTGCTTCCCGGATTCGAATCTGCAACTTTTCGGTCAATAAGCTGAGCAGCTCAGCGGTTTGACCCACTGCACCACCAGGGGCTCCAATATTTTTGTAGTGGCATTTCTTTATCCTTGGCAGTTTCAAGACATGGTTCTTCAGTTTAACAGCTGAGTCACCAGTGTGCCATTACATGCATACTTATGACTTCTAACAAGGCCATGCTTTTCTTGACTAGTGGCTTTCAAAAGGTGGTCTCCACATGTTCATGGAGATTCACATTTGCCAAACGGATGTGACATTATTGTTACTTTTTCAGTAAGGTTATGCTGCAGTTATTTCCAATAGGTTAGTGAATTTCCAATAGCCTGCCCCTTGAAAAGTGGTCCCCACCAAGCCTGCTCTACTTCCACTGTGTTCCAACAAGAACAGCATTGGGATCTTGTCTTCGAAAGGGAACCTCTTCCAGATCCAGGGCTCTCAGCTCAGGACCTCATATCCTGGGGGGCGGTTGGTGTTTACCACCCAGCTGTAATCAACAAAGGGGCCCACTTCCCTTGCAACATCCAGCACCAGGCAATTCCACAGATACAAACAACATCAGGGCAGACCATTCAAGTACAGCAGAACTTGGGAAACCAATTACTGATCATTCCAAGTTCCATCCCTAGTTCCTCCTCTTCTTCATCGCCACCCTCCTCATCTTCTTCAGCTCATAAACCTGTGCCAATCAAACCAGTGCCAGCTCACAAGCCAGAGGTAGTTTTCCCAGTTCTTTTCTGTGAAATATAACCAACAGCACCTGGTATTCATTGGTGGTCTTCTATCCAAGAGCTAGCCAGTTTTGACCCTGCTTATCTTCCAAGACCAGACAGGATCTGGTACTTTTAGGGCAGTGGTTCCCACCCTTTGGTTCTCCAGGTGATTTAGACTTCAACTCCCAGAAATTCTAGCCATCTTACCAGCTGTTAGGAATTGTGGGAGCTGAAGTCCAAAACACCTGGAGGACCAAAGGTTGGGAACCACTGCTTTAGGGTATGTAGGTCCTATAGATAATTAAATAGCCCCCCTGACACAATTATCTCTCTTTTCCTCACTTGGACAGTGTCCGCTATGTTCTCTACAATCAAGCCCAGAGTCGTCTTGCTGCTACAAAGTGGTCCCAACCTTTCCATACACGAGGTGAGATGGTGGGATGAGAAGAGAGCTTGATTTTTGTCATCTTGATAGAAGGCATGTTCTCTAAATGCAAAGAACATGTGCATCTTTTTTATTTTGATAATTTCCTCCTTTTATTTAGATCTACCCCGTAGCTTCCGATCCATAGAGATGGATTTCCGAGGTGTCTCTGGAGGACTAGTGGCTGTCATCATCCTGCTAAGCATCACTGTGTTCATCCTTCTGGCAGGTGCTTGGTTCGCCATATCTAACAACAATCATTGTTCCTAGTTTTGCTCACTGGATGTGGAAGATCTGCGTTCAAAAACTTGCTGGACTGCTTCTTGAATTGTACAATTCTGGTCCAATCCCAGTACTATCAGGTTGTTTCATTTGTTTCTTCAGCAGCCCAATAAATATGTCTCATGGCCTTTATCTTTTCTCTTTATTGACTGGATTTTCAGGAGTGGCTTTACTATTCGGTAGAGTGAGGTAACAAGCAACAATTTCTCTTTTCCTAAGAAGCCGCAGGTCAAAACATAAAACTTTGTTTCTTCTGGATCTGTTCAGCATCTCCTCTCCAGACCTTCCTAGAGATATTCTTGACAATTTTGTGCATGCATTTTGTTGGATTAGACAAACCCATAGTTAGATGATATAGATCACATACTTCTGATGGTCTTAGGGACCTCTTTGGCAGACAAGACTGAAGATTTCTCCACCTGTCCTACTCTTCCTTTTTGGTGAACTACAACTCCCAGAATTTAAAAACAGCTCCCCCCCAACCCCACCAGTATTCAGTGTTGGTCATGTAGTTAGTGTACCAAGTTTGGTGCAGATTCATTGTGGGCTGAGTTCAGAGTGCTCTTTAATTGTAGGTTAACTATAAATCCCAGCAATTACAACCCCCAAATGTCAAGGTCTATTTTCCCCAAACTGCACCAGTGTTCACATTTAAGCATATTGAGTATTCGTGCCAAGTTTGGTCCAGATCTATTGTTGTTTGAGTCCACAATGCTCTTTGGATGTAAGTGAATGACAACTCCAAAACTCAAGGTCAATGCCCGTCAACCCTTCCAGTATTTTCTGTTGGTCATGGGAGTTCTGTGTGCCAAGTTTGCTTCAATTCCATTGTTGGTGGAGTTCACAATACACTTTGATTGTAGGTGAACTATAAATCCCAGCAACTACAACTCCCAAATGACAAAATCAATTAACCCCTCCTCCCAACCCCATCAGTATTCAAATGTGGGCATTTTGGTATTTGTTCCAAATTTGGTCCAGTGAATGAAAATACATCCTGCATATCAGATATTTACATTACAATTCACAACAGTAGCAAAATTACAGTTGTGAAGTAGCAACAAAAATAATTTTATGGTTGGGGGACACCACAACATGAACTGTGCTAACGGGTCATGGCATTAGGAAGGTTGAGAGTCACTGGTCATGAGCTCTGACCTGCAAGTTTTTTTTATGACATCTAGAATCACAAGAGTTGGAAGAGGCCCCATACGCTATGGATTCTAACCCTTTATCCAATGCAGCAAATCCAATGACAGCATACTCCGTGAGTAGCTACCCAGCCTCTTTTTGAAGACGTCCAAAGACTCTACCATCTCCCGAGGCAGTTGTTAAACTCTCTTCTCGGAACCAAAGCTACATGCTTTGGAAATATTTCTGAGTAAGGCAGCAAGTTTTCCGCTCTTACTTGAAAATCAAACTGCAATCAGCACTTGCTACTTAAAATGCCAGGTAAAGGAGGGACACCGCTGGAGCATTAGCATGAAAGTGTTGCTAAGCTGGCATCTCCCGAGATTCATGTTTTGCTAACTGCTACTTCTCCCTTGGGGCAGGTCCTTTCTCTGTGCTGTTGTATTTTGTTGTCATTCTTCTTAGAAGCGCTCCGTTCCAGAAGCAACTATCCAAATTAAAGATCTCAAAACCTACTTGAAGGTAGGTAATACTCTAATCTTGAGAACGTCCTTATTTGTACCTTTTATAACATCACAGCACTTTCTTCTAGAAAACCTCATGTCAGTTGCAGCTCCAAAAGTAACTTCTTAAAGCTTCGCCTTTGAGTGTAGATGTGATGTTTCTTCCTAGTGTGTGGTATAAAAAAGTATGCTGCCTCTAAATATAGCACCCTCATTTAGTCATTAGCAGGTACTGGAATCCACCCCACCCTGCCACACTTTTTCACCCTTCTTCACAGGTCTCCACATCATCACTATCAATATGGTCTCCTACCCTTTAATACTTGTCATAGCAAGTATTATATATATCCTCTTCTCATCTCATGCTGTGGGACATCTCCTTTTGCTTGAGGAGTTACGTCACATTCCAGAACTGGTGTAGGCAACATAGGGCACTTCATACATCCTTGGACTGCAATTCCCATAACCTCTTTTGGTTATGTTGGCTAGTAATAATGACAGGTGCAATACAAGAATTGTTGAAGGGATCCATAACTTCTATAGCTGTTCCTTGTTCCTGTACTTTTAGCACACCTGCAAAAATATGTATTTCCCCTGGTAAGATATATTAGGTTAAAACACCCCAATCACAATCACCATATAACCTCTTGCTGAAGAGTCAAAGTGAGGCATGCTATTGTGTGAAATTGTCAATTGCACCATAAGATATTCATAATAATAATTAGAGTACCGTACACATAAGATCAGAAAATAAACATATACAGTAAACCCTTGGTATCTGCTGCCATTTGGTATCAACATCCATTGATGTGAAAGTCCATTATGTACAATGGCATGGTAAAATGGTGTTCCTTTTTACACCATCTTACTATGCTACTCTATATAATTGGATCTGAGTATCCTGAAACAAAATCTCTTAGATACCAAGGGCTTGTTGTATAATGTAGTTTGAAAGGGCCCCAGGTTTCCACAATCTCACAGATATTCCCTTGGGGTTATTTATTTATTTACTTCATTTTTACCCCGCCTTTCTCACCTGAAAGGACCCAAGGTGGTTTACAGCTCTGACTAGAATTAAAAACCAGTGAAACCATGAATAAAAAGTAAAAACATATTCCACCATTAACACAATTTATAGTTAATTAATAAAACACATAAAACAGTATATAAATTAAAATAATATAGGGTGCATAATTCCATTCATCCGATAACCTTGTTCAAATCCTCAATTCAGACTGTGTTGAAACCTGTAGTAACTTATTCTTCAAATGCTTGGGTGCACAGCCAAGTCTTCAGTTTTTTTCTGAAAGCCAGAAGGGTTGGGGCCTACCTGATGTCACTGGGGAGGGAGTTCCACAGCTGAGGAGCCACCACTGAGAAGACCCTGTCTCTCGTCCCCACCAATTGCACTTGCGAAGAAGGTGGGACTGAAAGCAGGGCCTCCCCAGACGATCTTAAAGTTCTAGTTGGCTCATAGGAGGAGATGCATGGAAAGATAAGTTGGACCAGAACCGTTTAGAGTTTTATAGGCCAAGATCAACACTTTAAATTGGGCTCATAACATATTGGCAGCCAGTGGAGCTGACACAACAGAGTAGTTGTGTGCTCCCTGTACACTACTCCAGTTAGAAGTCTGGCTGCCACCCATTGGATTAGTTGAAGCTTCCGGGCCATCTTCAAAGGCAACCCCATGTAGAGTAGTGAGGTCCAATCCTTGTTTAGATTTTGTTTTAAATAAAAACATGCTAGCTTAAGGAAGTAGTACTCTGCTTCTGCACTAGGATCCTTCCCCATTTACAGTTCTCCACATCCAAGCAGATTCCCAGGCTGCATGCCAAGGAATTAAGTTAGCAATGCTACTAACAAAAAGACAGCCCTGTTTATGAAAGAGTACCATGGGCATCTCTTCTGAAGATTTATGCAACCTTAGAGATAAATGGAAGGGAAAGTCTCTTGTGTGTCAACAGAGGCCATAAGGGACTCTTGTTTATGCCTTTCATCCAGTCACCATTACCATGAGAAAGCAATGATCCTTTGGAGAGCAACTCTTTGCGCCTGCGTAAAGATGTAGAGTCAATAGGGAGTGGGGTTTTCAGACTATGGCTTCCTGTTGATCAGACATTCAGTGGCAAACCTGGGGTCACTCTTGTGTCATTCTGTGTAAAAGCTTTCCATCGGTTTGTAAATATTCAATAGTGCTTAGGAAGGTAATTTTTTTTATTATACCACCCTTTGGGCAAGGAGTTCTGGGAAATGTAGTCTAAAGATAATATTTTCAAGTTCAGCTGTTCAGTGGAGGCTGTTTGGTAATGACAACACAGTTCCTTTATTTGCATGGTGTGGTAAGTACAGTTAGCCCAACACATTTATGAAATTGATAAAAAAATGTTTTCTCTAGGTATCTCTATATCCTCTAGTGCAACTCTATAGTTGGCTGGAAATTCACTATAGAATCACACTGGAGGACTTAGAGATTCCTATAAAGATCATTTCACTAGGAATCTCTAGGCCTCCACTAAGATTTGATGGCCAACATCTGGTGGAAATTAACCACAGTGTTGTGCTGGAGAACCTAGAGATTGTCGAAGGCTTTCTTAGCCAGAATCACTAGGCTGTTGTGTGTTTTTCGGGCTGTATGACCATGTTCCAGAAGCATTCTCTCCTGACGTTTCACCTGCATCTATGGCAGGCATCCTCAGAGGTGTCATGGCAAGTTTAAAAAATGTATAGCTATTTTCACTTTTGAGGGTATCCTGTTCTCTGACCCCCATCTTTCGTTTTTCTTTGCAGAAATTACCTGCAGTAACTGTTGCATCAGCATGGATATGCGCCACCTTGCAGTTTACTTGCAGTTGCTTTTGGGCACAAGCTACGCCACAACAGACCCGGCACCTGGCACATCCCTTCTCTCCTCTCCTTCCCCTCTTCCCAGCATCCAGTCTTCCATGCCAAGCACATTTCCTGGTCACATCGAACAATCAGAATCTCTTCTTGATCACAGATCAGATGCCACATCTCTGCCCAGCCCTTCCCTGCCTCACCAGAACCAAAACCAGACCCAGCTCTTGGTGCCCACCCAGCAGCAGACCCAAAGACCCAAGCTATTCCAAGGAAGAGTAGACACTGTTCCTTTCATGTTTCCCATTCCGGAAGTGGAGGATTCAGATGGAAGTCAAGAATGGGAAGCTGCAGCCGGAGGAGTAGCCATGGTCCTGATGAAAACAAAAGGTGAAGGTAGCTGGAAGCTGAGTCTTCCAGATTCTCTTGGAGGGAATGTTGGGTCCAGGCATATAGCCAGGGGTGGGGTGGGGTGGGGTGGGGGGGCTTGAGGGGCTTCACCCCCCCCCCAAATTCTCAGGTTGGTCCGCGAGAAGGCCTTACTAGTACATGATATGTTTATTCATATCATGATCTGATCACCATGCTCAATATATCCCATATGCATGGGGCTATTGGGATAATGATACAAAAGGTTTGCTAGGGTAGATCCTCAGCCCCCCCCCCCTGCCCCTTTGAATCAAACTCAGCACCCCCCGAATCAAAATCCTGGCTACGGGCCTGGTTGGGTCTTTGATTTGGCTTTAAAATAAGCTGTTCATCTGTGTCTTCTTCAGAACATTCAGGTTATCAGGCCTGTAGCCAGGATTTTGATTTGGGGGGGGGGGGCAGGGTGGGGGGGGAGCTTAGTTTGATTTCAGGGAGGGGGGCTAAAAGGAAGAGAAGTCCAGGCGGAGAGATCTTCAGTCTTCTCTACCAAAAGGGTTCCTAAGACTATCAGAAATATATGTTTTCTGATGGTCTTTGGCAACCCCTCTGAAACCCCCTCACGACCCCCCAAGGGATCCCAACCCCCAAGTTGAGAAACAGTGTCTTAGGTTCTTCAACAACAATCCATTTTGATTTTGCAATATACATTTTATTTAAACATAAGCTGTATTTGAAAATAGCCACTGAAAGAAAGAGCCCTAAATTATACAGCAAAGATGAATCTAGTTGGGCAAAGTATGGCCCTTCACATTTTGTTCTGTATCCTGTATTGTTGATGTTGCGTGCCTTCGAGTTGTTGCTGTACCTAAGGCAAACTTTTCATGGGGGTTTCTGGATGAGATTTGTTCAGTAGAGGTTCGTCTTTGTTGTCATTTGAGGCTGAGAGAAAGTAACTTGCCCAAGATCAACCAGTGAGTTTCCATGGCTGATTGAGGGATTCAAGCCCTGATCTTTAGAGTCTTAATTCAAATTCAAACTGCTACACCTGCCAGATAATATATCCAGATACATAGAGAAGAGCCTCAAATCCAAATCTTAAATATTTGCTTTGTTTCATTGAAACACGGAAGGTGGCTGGAAGATCAGTAGTAAAGGTGGAGAACTGTAGCGTTCCAGACGTTGAACCTGTTCTAGCATTCCCTAGCACTAGCTACATTGCCCAGGCTCTTCTGTATTTTGTAGTCTAACAACCTCTAGCAAATGGCAATATTGATAATTAAAGTCAAAGACATGGAGAAATGTTTTGGTTTCTCTGTCATGAAAATCTAAAATGAAGCCAAGAGGGACTGATCACTCTGAATTCATGAATTACCAAGAGTGTAGCATTGGGGACCAGAGGCTCTATATGCAGTTTCAAAGAGGAGTACAGGCAGTCCCCAAGTTACGAACACAATAGGTTCTATCAGTACGTTTTAAAGTTGAATTTGTATGTAAGTTAGAACAGGTACATTTTTAAAGTGTAAGGTAAAGGTTTTTTCCCCTGACATTAAGTCCCCGCGTGTCCAACTCTGGGGGGGGGGGGGGGGGGGGGGTGATACTCATCTCCATTTCTAAGCCGAAGAGCCAGTGTTCTCCGTAGACATCTCCAAGGTCATGTGACTGGCATGACTAACTGGAGCGCTTTTACCTCCCCGCCAAAGCGGTACCTATTAATCTACTAACATTTGCATGTTTTTGAACTGCTAGGTTGGCAGAAGCTGGGGCTAATAACAGGAACTCACCCTGTCCCACAGATTCGAACTACCAACCTTATGGTCAGCAAATTCTGCAGCTTAATGGTTTAACCTCCTGTGCCACCACAGCAGCACCCCCCCTCTATATATAATATAAGCTTTGGATAGCATAAGGAAGGATTAACACCGCCGTGGAGTTGGTTTTGCTGCATGTGTCCTTATTCAGAAGATTTCACCTCACTTTTTATCCCTTTGATAATTGGATTTTGAAAATTTTGGATTATTGTGGGAACAAGAATTGGTGAGAAAGCTTCAGTCGAGACACCTTTTTCCCATGATAATAACTCAGGAGTTATGGGTAGATTTCTCTTACTTCCTATAGTCTTACCTCTGTTCTTAGCTATGAGTAAATTGTAAGTAAGGTGTTTGTAACTCGGGGACTGCCTGTACATGATAGGGATCGTTCTAAACAACTTCTAGCGCTGCTAGTGAAAAAGTGGTGAAAAAGCAGTGTGCAGTGGTTGGTTATTCCCATTACAAAAAACTAAGAGAATAAATGATGGGGAAATGAGAGAGTTACATGTGGAAGACAATGGCTACTGAAGCACCCTATAAAATTCTAATGCAAGGTGATTATACAACAAAGGCCTCATCAGAAAGCACTGCAGGAGTAAGTTGAATTGGTCACAAGAGTGGGCCCAACATTTTCATACGGGAAGTGGAAAAGCTCAAATGTTTAAAAAAGTTATTTCTTCAACCTGAGAAAACACCTTTCTAGGAATCTTTAGGTCCTTTAGATGCCTACGGAAGAGTCAACTCTAGGAATTTCTAGGCATAAGGTGATCATAAAGTGATGCCAGAGATCCAGGATTCCTAGAAAAAACATATTAATCATATCTGCAAAAATTAAACCCACAAATATAAGTTGGGAAGGAAAGGTGTTCTTTTACTTTTTTTGGTACATCAGGCAAACAGCTTAGTTCAAGTCTGGTTATATCTTTAGTCAGAATGAGGCAGCTGCCTCAGGTGCCAGCAGAGGATGCTTTGCTCCTTGTGGCTTTCCCTGAATTATCTAAGCTAGCCTGGCTTTACATGTGTGGTTGGGGAAACTCTCCACCAGTTTTAAGGTGGGTCCAGTCTGAATTTGTATGTGGGATGGGAAAAAGAAAGCACCATTGTGTTCTTTGCTTCAGACAGAAAACTGTCCCGTGCTGGCCCTTGATAACGTCGAACAGTGGAGCAATTGAATTAGGATTAGCTGGTAACAAGTAGAAACTGGATACCAAAATTCAGGATGCTTTGTGTGCAACTTTCCTTCTCCCCATCCTACACAGGGCAACTGGGAGCAGAAAACCCCCATGGAGTAGCCAGCCATGCCATGGGGCTGTTCCTTGGAGGCTGTGGCTTAATTCTGTGCCTCGTCATTGGGGTCTACTGTGCCTACAGACGAGGATCCAAGAAGGAACCATTTTCCCACCATCGCCTCTATCAAGATGGATTTGATGACCCTGGTGAGTCCAGTTTATTGGGAGAGGAGGAAAGGGCTGCCGGCCGGGTACTTTAATACAACACTCCTTTGTGTTTACCGTAGTTCACTGACAGTCAGCTATATTCCTAGAGCATCTCTGTAGCTGCCCCGATCTTCAATTAGTACTAAATGGCTAGAATAGCATGTTAACAATGCTGAGCTTGGTGGCTTCAAGACTCTTGCTGACCATGAGGAAGTGAGAACATCTGCAGGCATCCCTTTTTCTTTAGGCTGCACCTCACTTGGAGAATACATGCTTTCTATCACAAGGTCCCAAGTTTGATCCTTAGTTATTTCTAGAGTGGGCAATGCTTCTTAAGTTCTGTTGCCAATTAATACAAACAGAATAGAGCTAGATCAGTGGTTCCCAACCTTTTTTGACCAGGGACCACTTTGACCAGGGAACAATTTGACCAGAGATCACTTTGACTAGAGACCACTCTCCAACATTAGTACTAAAAGGGTTATGAATCGGTTTTTGGTCAACTTTAGATTTGGTTTGGTTATTTGTGGTGCTGATTCAGAAAACTGCATTGGATAGACCACATCAGCTCTAGTTTCTGATACAGAACATATACCACCCAGTAGTCGCCATCTGCTCACCCACAGAAAACCATATTTAATAAGCCTCGGCACTATGAGAGGGTTTTGTGAGACCCAGTTGCTCTCGTTGTAACGGTGTAGTAATGGTGAGGCCATGGACCATATTTTAGTTCTTGTGGACCACTGGTTGGGAACCACTGAGCTAGATATTGTCGAAGGCTTTCATGGCCGGAATCACTGGGTTGTTGTAAGTTTTTTCGGGCTATATGGCCATGTTCAAGAGGCATTCTCTCCTGACGTTTCGCCTGCAACTATGGCAAGCATCCTCAGAGGTAGTGAGTACATTGATCAGAAGCAAGACCTCACTACCTCTGAGGATGCTTGCCATAAATGCAGGCGAAATGTCAGGAGATAATGCCTCTAGAACAGGGCTACATAGCCCAAAAAAACCAACAACAACCCACTGAGCTAGATAGTTCTGACTCTGTTTAAGGAAATGCAACACTCAATGACTAAGATGCTGCATCACAAATACGATCGACCATCTCTTAAATCAAATTTACAAGCTTACCATTGAAGTCAGCAGCTGCATAGAGCAACAGAGATCTGTTCTGTTGGTGATCAGTGCACACCAGGATCATATTTGTAGTCCCCTCCCACCAGCCATCTGTGATGGGATGAAGGGCTGTGACAATGGTCTTGCTTTTGATCAATGTACTATGGTTCAATGGTTGGAGAGGGCTAGAAATATCATCCTACGGCACTCTGTTCACCAATAGTACATACTACTATTGGTTTTTGTTTTGATAATTTGTTTTTATATTTTGGGTTATTACTTTCTGCTATTATGTGTGTATTGGTTGTCGTATTCAGGCATTGAATGTTTGCCTTTTTGTGACTGGAATCCACCCTGAGTCCTTTTGGGGAGCTAGGGTGGAATATAAATAAAGTCTATTATTATTATTATTATTATTATTATTATTATTATTATTATTACTATTACAGGGGGCATTCCTAATGATGGCAATGATTGTAAATGTGAATGCTGAACAGTTATTCTAGGTCGTGCATTTGCAACAAAACCATAGGATACCAACCACTGCTCATTCACTGGAGAACAAATATATGAACAGGACAAAGTGGTAGTTGTTTTAAATGAAACTAACATAAATTGTATAGCATTGTGTCTATCATAGGCAGAGCACTTGAATAAGGTATCAGATACATTCTTCAATATTTACACGAAGAGCTTGGTTAGAAGGAGCTTTTACTTGGTTAGATGGATTAATTGAAAGTGAGGCAACTTCAAGTGTAGCAAAGGGACTGAAATAACCCTGTTTTTCCCCTTTCACCATCTTCCCAGCCCTCTTCCTGGACAATCCAAAGGATTATGACTGGTTTTTCTATGAGACTGACGGCTATGTTTATCCAACATCCTCTCAAACTCAACCAAAGCTGATCCGGACCCTTTCAGTCCCGGCTCTCAAACAACCTTCCCCTGTCCTTGAAACGTCGCCAACAAAACATGGAAACCTTGAAGTCCAAGATGTCAAGCAGAACCAACCAGATGTTGTAAAGCTTGTGTCTCTCTCCCCGGACAACCTACACTCAGGAAATGTCATCTGAGACATCTGATCCCAGAAATTTGGGCTACACTCAAATCCCCTTCCCCATATCAGAATCGCTAGGTTGGGATTTGTAGAAGGTAGAATCTGATCTACTAATAGATTTTGAAGTGATTTGCAGTAAATTGACAAGTTACAATCCCAGGCAGGATATTCAGTGATGAGGAACACTGGGAGCTATGGTCTGGCAATATTTGGTAACATCTTTCCCTATATTGTAATAGCAATTCTATATCATTACAAGCATATCCAGGTTAACAAAGCCTCGGACAATGAATTTGTCTTTAACAAATAAGTATTTTTACAACCATATAGCTCTGCCTGTGTCTGCTGTCTAGTTGGACTTTTTTTTAGCAGCATTGGCATGTAGAGAATAATTAAAGAGGGCTGGAGTAACACAAATCTTTGGTGACCAATGAACTGAAGCTTGGACTGGGAAAGAATGGGATTCTGCTCTAGCCAATCCTGCTTTAGTCCTGCATGATTGGCCAGAACAAGCAAATTGAACAGCGACTGCCCCAAAAATCCCTTACTGGGTATCCATGAACAAAGAAATAGCTATCCCCAGCATTGTGTTGTGGAAGGCTTTCCTGGCTCAAACCACTGGGTTGCACAAAGGAGCTCTCGTGGCGCAATGAGTTAAAACCCTTGTGCCAACAGAACTGCTGACCTGAAGGTCGGTGGTTCGAATCCACGAGATGGGGTGAGCTCCCATCTGCTCCAGCTTCCCACGTGGAGACATAAGAGAAGCCTCCCACAGGATGGTAACACATCCAGGCATCCCCTGGGCAACATCCTTGAAGATAGCCAATTCTCTCACACCAGAAGCGACTTGCGGTTTCTCAAACAGCTTCTGACATGAAAAAAAACTGGGTTGCTGTTGAGTTTTTTGGCCTGTATGGCCATGTTCCAATAGCATTCTCTCCTGACATCAGGTGAAACATCAGGAGAGAATGCTACTGAAATATGCCCATACAACCCAAAAAACTCGCAACAATCCAATATCCCCAGCATGTTAAAGAAGCAGTAGATCGACACGACTGGCCACTGAAATAAACTATTACAAAGTGGAAGCTGTGGGAAGTAACTGTAGTCTCTGGATGAATTTTGGAAGAAGGCTTTAAGTGATGACCAGATATTTCAAAAAGTTTTTGATTTTTTATTCAAGGCTTATTTAATCTGGGTGTTTTGTTTCATGTATGCATATTGTTAGTTTGGAATAAAACATTTGTTGAGATATGCTAAACTGTTTTTTGTTGTTTTTTTGTTTTTGGTGGTGGGGCTGACTATTCTGCATCTGGCACCCAATTTTCTGTTAAAGAAGTACAGAGAGCCCTTGTGTCCACTGGAGTTTGGTTCCTGGACCATCCATGAATACTAAAATCCATGGATGCTCAAGTCCCATTATATACATAAAATGATGCTCCTTATATAATGGAAAAATCAAGTTTTGCTCTCTTCTTTGGAATAATTTAAGGTGTGGATACAGAGGGCTGACTGTAATGCCCAAGAACACACCTACTTCCTCCACTAATGTATACCTGTATTATCACAATACAGGTATACATCAGCTTAATGGGTTAAGCCCTTGTGCCGGCTGACCTGCTGACCTGAAGGTTGGTGGTTTGAATCTGCGAGATGGGGTGAGCTCCTATCTGTAAGTTCCAGCTTCCCATGAGGGGACATGAGAGAAGCCTCCCACAGGACACTAAAACATCTGGGTGTCCCATGGGCAATGTCCTTGCAGACGGCTAATTCTCTCACGCCAGAAGCGACTTGCAGTTTCTCAAGTTGCTACTGACATGGATTTTTCAATTGTATGTGCAATTTTCAGTGTGAACACAAGATGGCCACACGAGGTTGAAGAACAGAAGATAACTGAATGGAAAAAAAATGGGAATTGACATCCACTTTACTAGGGAGCTCAAGAGCTGAACTCGGAAAAAAATGGAGTGCAAAACCCTCTTTCCTTTATTCAAGGTTTAATTAACTATGTTGGGAAAAAAAACTTGGCATCTTCTTTTTGCTCCAACTGGACTCTACATAACCTGACTTCACACATAACGTCAATGCAAAAAAAGGAACTGCACACGCACAATTTTCTGGCTTAGTTTTATATTTGCACGCACATCCACGCACAATTGAGCTTCCCCTTTACTAGACTGCAAGGAAAAGAAAAGCACCGCGCCAGCAGCCATTGCGCAGGATTACGCCAAGAAGTTGAATTCCATATTGGTGCAGTTCTCCTTTGCGTCATTGCCTCTGGCCTGTCCCTAGACATTGATTAAATTCCTGGCTTTCTGCTTCTTAAGCCCAACAGACGGTCTCTCCTTCTTTGCCTCCCCCCACCAGCTCCCTTCAATCTGTTCTGTCTCTCTCTCTTCCACCTCTCCAGGGATGGGCACAACCTCCTCTTGCCGCTACACACACTAGATTAGAACCAATGTGTTGAACCTCTTCCAGATCCCTGTCCTGAACAAACCCAGACATGGGCTACAATAAGGTTTTGAGATGCACAAATGTTATGCCAGGCTCTCAGCAAAAGCAGTTGCAATTGCTGCAGAGCAGAGACCGGAGCAAAGAAGTGCAAGCTTACTGTTAGACAACTAATATGGGTTGTTGTGAGTTTTCCAGGCTGTACGGCCATGTTCCAGAAGCATTCTCTCCTGACATTTCGTCTGCATCTATGGCAGGCATCCTCAAAGGTTGTGAGGTCTGACCTCTGAGAATGCCTGCCAGAGTTGCAGGCGAAATGTCAGGAGAGAATGCTTCTGGAACATGGCCATACAGCCCAGAAAATTCACAACATCCCAGTGATTCTGGCCATGAAAGCCTTTAGCAATACAGACAACTAATAGTCAGAAAAATCCTCCTGCTGCACTTGTGCTTGTACTTCACCCATGTGAAATGAATTTGTGCTACTGTCGGAAGATTCAAAGACATTCCCAAAGCGATCGGTGTTAAAAATGGGCAGAAAAGTATTCTCATACTTTGTGTCAGATAACACAAAGGACAAAATGGTGCTTCTTTCCATTCTCACCTATAGAATCCAACTGGACTAGTAGCTAGCTGGACGTTATTTCAATTTTGGCAGCTATATTGATTTCTCAGCAGCTTCAGAGAAAAGGACAGAATGTACGGCAGAGAGGGATGTGTGTTCTGCCTTCCTCATATCTGCCCTCCAAGGCCGTGGCTTCATTGCATGAACATTTGGTGCTAAGGCTGAC
The DNA here is from genome assembly GCF_025583915.1 of Anolis sagrei ordinatus. Classification (NCBI taxonomy): domain Eukaryota; kingdom Metazoa; phylum Chordata; class Lepidosauria; order Squamata; family Anolidae; genus Anolis; species Anolis sagrei. The sequence goes on along the minus strand of NW_026847660.1, from coordinate 21,947,867 downwards.
TGGGCAAGTGATAAAGGGAAATTTTGACAATGCCATGTACCAATAATATGAAATTTCTTTCCCCAGAAGTTTTCAAGAAAAATTTGGATGGGCATATTTGTGTTTTGCAGGACAGCATAAAGCTGAACTGGAATTATTTCTTTTTAGGGCATTAAACAGAATTCCTATTTTACCTGTGAAGAGATAGATGGTTAGACATAACAATAACAATATCAACAATACTCAGTATTTATACAGTATATTCTCCTATACTCTCAGAGCACTGAACATTTGTGTGAATCTTTGAAAGAAACCAATGATTTTCAGTCCTGCCCCCAAACTCCATTTCTTCCACTACCTTTGGAGAATATGAATAAATAGACTAAGGGTGGAGCTGAATACAGACAACTATTTACAAAGTGTGGGAATACACATTAGTAAACATTTGGTAAGCCAACGGGTCTTAGGATTTTGCCAAACTTCATGAATGTTTTCTCTCTTCCTGTGGCTCAGATTTCAGATACAGTAGAGTCTCGCTTATCCTATCCACACTTATCCAACATTCTGTCTTATCTGACATTCTTATCCGATGCCCCCCTTTTCCTCTAGCATTTCCTCTTCAATTAAAGGAGTGTTCCCAAACTTTCTCTCCATTCCCAATAAGAGAAAGAGGCAAGAGAGGAAAGAGGGAGGAAAGGGGGAAAAGAGGCAGGAACGGAAGCAGAAGTGGAAGCGTCTTCTCTGCTTCCACGCTCCTCTTCTGCATCCGGGCACTTCCTGCTGGGCTGTTGGGCTGCTCTGCTGGGCTAAACCCTTTGATTAACCAGTAATCATCTTCCTTGATTCTATAATTTGTGCAGACCTGTGCATTATATATTTTTGCCCTGTTTCCCTTTCTGCTCCCTCATCCCCTATTGTGCTTCAGTATTTATATTTACATTTTATTTTTATTTTTAAAATATTTTATTGCATTTATATTTGTTTCATTACCAAAAAAATCTCTATAATACATATAATTACTTCTCCTTTCTCCCATTGTTCTACCCCTTATGCTTCCCATCCCTTGAGTTTTTCTCTTCTTTTTCTTTTCTATATTTACATTTTAAATGTACTAAATGCACCAAGTTCATATGAAAATGTGACTTTTAATTTCCTGTGATGGTCCATGACCGAAATAAATGATTTGATTTGAGTTCCTGTTGTTAGTATTCTAGGTGTCTAGTGCCATGTTGGATGAATAACACTATGAGACTCTGTATCAATTGACATTTTCATTTATCTGACGTTCTGCCGGCCCGTTTATGTTGGATAAGCAAGACTCTACTGTACAGTGCAAATTACTAGGGCTACGTTAACAAGAGGTCCTATGCATACATGGATAAACTCCCTTTTGGCAACCGGTTGTCCATATTCGAGCAAAGGGCTACACCTGTGCTAAGCAGATGTTGTGACTCAGTGTTAAGTACCTGGCAAATGAACACTTAATGATCTGCAATAAAGAAGAATAGAAGACAACATGATGATCCCCTTCTCCAGAATTTCAACTCCTCCATAGTGCAAATGGGGTGCCTGGGGTTTTGATGAGTAGAGAAGGACCAGGATTCAGTGGGAAAGCACCAGGCCAGGCCAAGCATTTTGTTGCCTGAGACAAAGGATATGATTGTACCCCTCTGACATTTACAAGTTGGTCACACCGGCAGTTGAGTATACCCATTGATGATGGGAATAGAAAAAGGATTTTTTTTTCTTAGAACAGAACTCCCAGGGTCCCTAGCCATTTCCATTTGCTGTGTGAGGCAACTGCTTAATTCTGCCTCAGATTAGGGTCTGTCCTAAATCTACACATTTAATCCCGGCATCTCCATTTAAAAGCCTCGCCTTTTCAACCCGAGACCCTGGGGAGATGAACCAAAAAGCAACATATTCAGCTCCTGTCGTCTGACCTGGTACAAATCAGTTTCCTTTCTCTACAAAGGGCAAAACAGGCCATGTGTTATTAAAAAAAAACCCACCTCCCATTCCCAAGTAATCTATAAAAGGTATATTCAAAATATATACAAGTCTCTGTTTTATGTGTGTGTGTATATATATATCTACATACACATGTACAGTGGCAGCATGTGGATCTAGCTGCCATGAGGAGGGAGCGGTAGGACTCGAACCAAGGATTTCTCACTCATTGCTAGCGATAATAACTATACCAGTATTATGACACACACACATTGATCGCTCCCATTATCTACATTGCTGAGGTTGGTAGCGACTATTGTAGCTTGTGTGTGTGGAGGAGAGAAGAGGGTGAGCAGGGAATGGGGATCTAGTCGCCTTCTTTCTTCTCTTCTCCTTCCTCTTCATCGCTGACAAGCTCATCTTCATCCCTCTCACTATACTGCGATGCCGCATCAACTTTCTCTGGAAGCTAGAAGCAGGGATAGCATGTATTATTATTATTTTTCAGACATGTGTCTCTGTTTTGTGTCTAGACTTCTAAGGCTAAGAGAGCTCTAAATCCTATGATCAGAAAACAAGGCTTCCAGGCAGGGCTTTCCTTGGCCTTGAATATCTGTGCAGCAAGGAAGTGTTTAGTTTAATGGTTGACATGTCTCAGTTAAATATATTTATTACTTGCACCTTTTGTGGATCTAAAAACAACTTTATGGATTCAAATTGCAAGAAAAGAGCAATAGGAAGTACTTATGAACTGTAAGAGCCATTCCACTAGAGACTAGATTTCCTTGGAGGGTGGTGGACTCCCTTTCTTTGCAGTCTTTAAACAGAAATTGGAGGGCTATCATCAGTTGTATTCAGTATGGGATCATGATTAAGGTAAAGGTTTCCCCTCGACATTAATTCTAGTCGTGTCCAACTTTAGGGGGTGAGGCTCATCTCCATTTCTAAGCCAAAGAGCCAACGTTGTCTGTAGATATCTCCTGGTCCTGTGGCCAGCTTGACTGCATGGAGCACCATTACCTTCCTGCTGGAGCAGTTCCTATTTATCTACTCACATTTGCATGTTTTCAAACTGCTAGGTTGGCAGAAGCTGGGGCTAAAAGCGGGAGCTCACCCCACTCCCCAGATTCGAACCTGCGACCTTTCGATCAGCAAGTTCAGCAGCTCAGAGATTTAACTCTGATACTTGGTTGAGTACAGTTAGCTAAGGATCCCCCTCGATGGACTGTCACCTTGTCGTGGTGAGGGGGCTTGCGCGTTCCAATGAACCTGTAGGCACAACAACTGGAGTCGTGCACTCCCAGGAGTGGCCGCGGGGGAGGTTCCAGACCAAGCACAGTCCGAAGACCCAAAGACCTCAACGGCGGAGCAGGCGGAGGATAACATGGCACATGTTACAACGGCTGCGAAGGCGGAAGAAGGCTGCAACAGACTGAGAAGCTACGGTCATTGTGTTAAACTACATCACCAGTGGAACCTCACTCTGTGAAGTCTGTGTGTTGATCAGTTGTGCACTGACCTCCACACATTAAAAAAACCCACGCACAGGCGTCTTCCAAAGAAAACAAAAACCAAGCAACCAAAGTCCCATGGCGATCAGCGAGTGGCGACGGGGGCAGGACTGTGAAATCTGGAAGCCCCTAGTCACAGACTGGCACATGGGCGGTGGGTACGGACTCAGTCGTTCTACCTCAAGGTCCGAGGCAGTTGAGTAGTTCGGCAGCTGTATCCACGACTGAGCAGCCCTATTGAGGACCCACTCTGCTCACCCCACATGGGGAGGGGGCTAGAAAAGGTGCCCTAAACATAGTCTGTCTCACTTATCCCTGACTGGACTGCCGCGTCCAGTGGGGTCACCACCCTGCGGCCAAAAAAGGAAAAATGAACTTCGGTACGTGGAACGTACGGACTCTGATGGACAACAGTGGCAGTGAACGCCCCGAACGCAGAACTGCCATCATTGCAAGGGAGCTGGGACGCTTCAACATCGACATAGCAGCCCTTCAGGAGACCCGGAGAGCAGGAGAGGGACAGCTGAAGGAAGAAAAAGGAGGCTACACCTTCTTCTGGAAGGGACTGCCCGAAAAAGACCAAAGAATGCACGGAGTTGGCTTTGCCATCAGGAATGATCTGGTGAAACATCTGTCCGAAGCACCCACTGGCATCAACGAACGACTCTCAACCCTCCGAATCGATCTTGCCAAAAACCAACGGGCAACCATCATAAGTGCCTATGCACCAACACTAGATGCTGACGAAGACATCAAGGAGAAACTACTGTCAGCTGGACACCGTCCTATCGGGGATACCTAAGGAGGACAAAATCATCCTCCTGGGGGACTTCACGGCAAGAGTCGGCCGAGACTTCGACCTGTGGCCAGGGACCATAGGAAAAGACGGGGTTGGAAACAGCAACTCAAATGGCATCCTGCTTCTCACCAAATGTGCGGAGCACAACCTTGTCATCACCAACACGCTCTTCCGCCAGAAAAACAAGTTCAAGACATCATGGAAGCACCCCCGGTCAAAGCATTGGCACCTCTTAGACTATGTAATCACACGTGCCAGAGACCGCCGTGACGTGCTCCTCACAAGAGCCATGACAGGTGCTGACGACTGCTGGACTGACCACAGGCTAATTCGATCCTCGATGGCTATCAAGATCCTTCCCAAGCGCAGACTCCAAGGAAGGAAGACAAGGCGCAAAATGAACACCCAAGCCCTTCAGAAGCCCTCCAGACAAGCCCATCTCCAAACAGCACTCAAGGACCATCTACCCACAGTACACCCCGAAAATGTTGAGGAACATTGGAACAAACTGAAGACCTCCATCATCCAAGCCTGCGAAGAAACTATTGGATACCAAGCCAAGAAACATCAAGACTGGTTTGATGAAAATGACATCGAGATCCAACAGCTAATTGACAAGAAAAGGAAAGCCTTCCAAGCATGGCAGAGAGACATCAACTGTGCAGCTAAGAAAAAGATCTATGCCAGTGCAAAAGCTGAGGTCCAAAGGTCCAAGAGAACTCAAGAACATCTGGTGGACAAAGAAGGCCGAAGAAATCCAACACCTGGCAGATACCCATAATGCTCAGGGATTTTTCAAGGCCACAAAGGTCATCTACGGACCAAGAAACCATGGCATACAGCCTCTACGCTCATCAGATGGATCCAAACTCCTGAAGGACCAAAACTCAATTGCACTACGTTGGAAAGAACACTACCAAAGCCTCCTGAACCGCAGCTCCAATGTGGCCGAAGAGGTCCTCTCACAAATCCCACAACAACAAACCAGGGATGAGCTTGCAGCACTGCCCAGTTTGGAAGAAGTCAGCAATGCCATCAGCCAACAGAAAAATTACAAAGCCAGTGGACCAGACGGGATCCCTGCTGAAATCTTTAAAGAGGGAGGACCTGAGCTGACACACCAAC
>NW_026847660.1:21354015-21941796 GCF_025583915.1 Anolis sagrei ordinatus | reverse complement strand
TTCTGTGCGCATTCAGAAGAAGATCTACAAGCCACTCTAAACACCTTCGCAGAAGCATATGAGAAGCTCGGCCTGTCACTGAACATTGAGAAAACCAAGGTGCTGTTCCAGCAGTCGCCAGCCAATCCCTCTCCAATGCCAGTAATACAGCTTAATGGTGTCACATTAGAAAATGTGGACCATTTCCGCTACCTTGGCAGCCACCTCTCCACCAAAGTCAACATCGACGCCGAAATACAACACCACCTGAGCTCTGCAAGTGCAGCATTTTCGAATGAAGCAGAGAGTGTTTGAGGACCGGGACATCCGTAGGGATACCAAGGTGCTTGTTTATAAAGCTATTGTCCTCCCAACCCTGCTATATGCCTGTGAGACGTGGACTGTCTACAGACGTCACATGCAGCTCCTGGAACGTTTCCATCAGCGCTGCCTCCGGAAAATCCTTCAAATCTCCTGGGAAGACAAGCGGACAAACGTCAGTGTGCTGGAAGAAGCAAAGACCACCAGCATTGAAGCGATGGTCCTCCAACATCAACTCCGCTGGGCCGGCCACGTTGTCCGGATGCCTGACCACCGTCTCCCAAAGCAGTTGCTCTACTCCGAACTTAAGAACGGAAAACGGAACGTTGGTGGACAGGAAAAGAGATTTAAAGATGGGCTCAAAGCCAACCTTAAAAACTCTGGCATAGACACTGAGAACTGGGAAGCCCTGGCCCTTGAGCGCTCCAGCTGGAGGACAGCTGTGACCAGCAGTGCTGCAGAATTTGAGGAGGCACGAGTGGAGGGTGAAAGAAAGAAACGTGCCAGGAGGAAGGCGCATCAAGCCAACCCCGACCGGGACCGCCTTCCACCTGGAAACCAATGCCCTCACTGCGGAAGAAGATGCAGAGCAAGAATAGGGCTCCACAGCCACATACGGACCCACAAGGAAATCCATAATGGAAGACCATCTTACTCGTCCAACGAGGGATCACCTAAGTAAGTAAGTAAGCTAAGGATCTTATCACACAAAGCAGGTACATTATAATTATAGCATGATACCAGTCAATGGATTATCCTGCTGTAATTTCAAGGTACTGTCCTTGCACAAGTCTCCTTGTCAAGCTCCCTAAAATTTGATGGAAATATCATTCACCCATGATTTGACAGGGACAGTCCTAATTAATCATCTTTTTTCAACTGTTTTTGAAATGTTTCCATTCCTTTTTCCTCCTTACACATCCCTCCTCTGTCCTCATCTGGCTTCAAATGCTGCTAATTGAATTCAATGTGCCAAGGCAGGGAATTCAACAGGAGAGACAAGAGAGGAGACTCTTGAGCTTTCCAGGAAGCTCAGGCATCTTTCCCCAGCTTATCTATTCTCCCTCATTAATAACATTTGCCATCTTGACCACAATCTTATGTTATTAATTTGTATTTGTGAAATGTTGGAAACACATGCTGTCTGAACAGAGACTTTCTCCTCACCTCCTCCTCACTGGGCAGGACAGTGTATCCTGATCCGATGGAGCCTTCCAGGGGCCCTTGGTGGTTACCCAGGGCTTGCAGCTTCAAGGCAGTGGGGTCGAGCTCACGCCCTTCAGTTCGGGCATCAATGACTTCCAGCTCCTTCAAAGAGAGGTAATGGACGATGCCGGCACCAAAGGAGTCTCCTACCACATTGATGGAGGTTCTCATGCGATCTCTGCAAGAGGGAGGCAAGAAAACAACAACGAAGGCTGATTAGAGAAATGTGTAAAAAGACCTCAGGTTAATCTATATTTATAGTTGTTTCTTTCTTTTTACAGAAGCCCTCTGCTGTCTGCTATTTTGATAAGTATCTATAGAAAAGGAAACCATTTATTTCATAGACACGATAGATGGTATCCTCTTTGGACACACTGCAGGATGGAGTTTGACACCACTTTAATTGCCATGGCTTGATGCTATGGAATCATGGGATTTTACAAGGTTTTAAGCCTTCTCTGCCAAAGAGTGCTGGTGCCTCACCAAACTATACATCCCAGATTTGCTTAGCATTGAGCAATGGCAGTTACAGTGGTGTCAAACTGCATTAATGTTACAATGGAAATCCAGTCTCTTCATGGTTGATTTATTTATCTATGCTACCAATATGACAGCCTTATTTAGTGAAATATGTCTTGGATGTTTCCTTTTTGCGAAAAGATGATCAGGGGCGTTGAGCGTTGGACTATGACTCTGGAGGCCAGGGTTCAAGCCCCTTAATTGGCACGGAACCCAAAGGGTGACCTCAGGCAAGTCAGATTCTGTCAGTCTCAAATGAAGGAGATGGCAATCCTCCTCTGAGCAAATCTTGCCAAGAAAACTCTATGACAGGTCAGAAATGGCAACGTTACATTATTACTTTGCTTTGTGTGTTCTGAATTATTCTGCAATATGTTTGTGTGTTCTGAATTATTCTGCAAGCTATTTCAAGGTTTTTAGAAATAAGAAATGTGAGCAAAATAATAGCAAAACAGAAATAGTTATCAATATCAAGGTTTGGAATAATATCAATTATTCCCCCACCCAGCATTTCCCAAACCAGACGCCTTGACATCTACCCTTGATGGCACTCACAGTAGCCAGTCCACAGCAATGAGGAGACTGATGTCCTGAGTGGGGAGTCCTACAGCTGTCAGGATCAAAAGCATGGTGACTAACCCAGCACTGGGTATACTGGCTGCCCCCACACTAGCCAATGTAGCTGTCAGGCTGTGGGAAAAGAGAGAGAAAAACATGAGAAACAGCTCCTTGGGACTATCTTACAGGATAAGTAATGCTTACAAACAGGTGAGTGGGAATTCCCATCACATGTTAAATTGGGTGTTTTTACATGTCTCTACACAGGAAATTGAGGAATAAGTCGCTTGCCAACTGGCTTAGGAATTGTTAGGAAAAACCCACACTTTAGAAACTGCAAGATATCTCTACTCCACATTTGAAGCTTGCGTCATGTAAAAGGCAGCATTGTTTGCAGTTTCCTAAGTGTGTAGAAATGCTAATTTTATTGCATGTGATGAAGCCCTTAAGTATATTTAACAGAGGTTCCAATCATATAAGGCAAGTAAATCACAACTACACCAGAATAACAGCCAAAGATCCTATTACCCTGTTGTAAGTGCAATTTACCTGCCTCATGCAATGAGCTCCTAAGTAACCTCTCCTCATTCAGTTCTCCAAAACCCGATGGAAACATCATTCACCCATAATCTGATCCCCTGGCAAAATGGATCCCCTTCTTCCCATGCAGCCGATGCCCCATAAAGTAGGTTGGGGAGGAGAGTGTTACATCATGATTAAACAATTATAAATATGTAACAGTAATAGATAAGTAAGTTATCCAGGGTGAAGCAGCTAGAGCTCACCTAACTGTTGCAATCTGTCCCCCATCCAAGTTGATGCTGTTCATTTGTGCAATGAAGATGGCTGCCACGGCCTCATAGAGGGCGGTTCCATCCATGTTGATGGTGGCTCCAATGGGCAGGACAAAGCGTGTCACTCGCTTGTCGATTTTAAGATTCTCTTCGAGGCAGCGGAAAGTGACAGGCAGTGTTCCAGCACTGGTATGAAGAGTAGTAGGATAGATAAGTTTGGGATGCAGGAAAAAAAGGGATTAAAATTCTGTGTACCAAGCTACTACCTAAGAAACATGTCCCCTCGCCTTTTGCATACACAAATTTGGAAGTAACAGGAAGACTGTAATTTGTACATACTTGAACTGGCAGGTGTATATGTTTGTTAAGATCTAACATGAGCACAGAACTTGGAAATGCAACTTTTCTCGACCAAAACTTCCATAATTGCTTAGCCAACATAACTACTAGCCATGCTGCTTGGCCATCTCTATTTCCTTCATGCTCCTTTCAGGACAACCATGTTTTTCATTCACACATTTTATCTTCACAATAATCCTAAAAGGTAGAGCAGTCTGATATGCTCAAGGTTACCCAAGATGACTGCCCACTCTCTAGATGAATTCAATAACCACTGAATCCCATACTGGTGATGATAGGAATGGAGGGAGTCAAGTTTCTACAAGAAAATGAGATCTGAAGATGATGGTGGCTTAAACAGTAAAGATCTGCAATTGTGACATACACTTAGACCCCGGTATCCACAGGGAAGATGCTCCAGTCTGAAACCACAAATATTCCCACACACCATTAAATTACCTGACTTCTGGTTCCAGCATAAATTGCCCTAGAGGATCTAGAAATTCACAGTTGTATCTTCTTTAGGACTTTACTAGGTCCTCCACAGTGATTCTACGATAACTTCTAGGTGAAACATATAATAAAGTCACCTGGAGGAACTAAAAAGTTTCTAGAAGGATCATTTTTCCCTGAGTAAAATAAGTGAAATTATAGGTATGGGTTCTGTGATTGTGGGTGTTGAACTATATTTTATGAAGAGCTCCTCATACAGCATGGCAGCCACTACTACACAGGGACTGTAACACTGCAACAAAAGAGAGGCATAAGGTTTTTGAACTGCTGGAGCAAATCACTCAAGGGAGAGCATATATATGTCATATATTTACATCAATGGTTTCAGTGAAAAGAACCGGGGTAAAAAGTTGCTCACACCTGGAGGCGGTGCCAAGGGCAGTAAGCCAAGCCTGGAAAATGCCAGCATAGAACATGAAGGGATTCTTCCGGGTGATGACAAAGAAGATGAGGGGCAGTACCACAGCACCGTGGATCACTAAACCCACAATGACGGTCACCATGTACATGCCCAACTGCCGGGCCACCATCTCCAAGTCTTTGATAGCTGCGATCTTGCCACAGATAAGTGAAGCAATACCAAAAGGTGAGTACCTACAGAACGAACAGAAAGTGAGAAGGTTTAACTGTTATGACTGCTGTCAAGTGATAAAATGAACTTTCCCTTTCTCTGCTAGTGAAGACGTTTACAATTTACTACGACCATCCCAAAAGTATAGGGTTGTACCCTCAATTCCAAGGTTCACCATCAGCGTATCTATTACAGACCACAAGTAAGTACTTCACACAGAAAAACAGCCAGACAAAAATATATCTCCTTCACAAGGTCTGTTTATCCATACATACACACAAATATGTGTGTGAATTGGAAAAGTTATTCACTTTTTTTAGCCTTCCAGAATTTGCTCAAGGGTGACCTTTCTATAAAAAAGAAGGTTTTTCTAAGCTTCACCCACACAAATACAGACCTTACACATATTCATACATGAACAAAGACAGAAATACAGATTTTAAAATAGCAGTAAACAGCATGTAAATTATGTGGCCTATATGATAACTGAAGACAGACTCTGTTAACCTGTCTAAACATGTTCCTAGTCTCTTCTGCTAATGATGAAATCCTGGCAACCGCCAAAGCAATGTTTGAAAGATTATCAATAAGTCAGTCTTTTACATCAAAAGGAATTATTCTATCAGTTAGATGTTCTGGTTTGCATATCTATGTGAGCCCCTCACCACATGATCATGGAGACAAGCTTCATGATGATCTCATTAAGGATATTGAAGAAATCAGCCATGGGCTTGGCTTGTTCTCCCATTTTTCCCATGGAGATGCCAAAGGCGATGAAGAATCCAATCAAGCCTGTTGGAGGAGTGAAGCAGGAAAGGGTCTCAGAGATAGAAAGTCACCACTCTCTCCACCCCCATTACAATTTGGCAAAAAAGTAAAGATGTTTAAACTCATAGTAAGGTAGCCAGAATTAAAACAGGATAGGGTTCCATTACCTTTAGTGGTTATGTAGAGGGAAACATTTCGGTTGTTGTCTAGTTGCATGACAAGCAAAACTTGCCGAAATTCCCTCTTCTACGTAACCAATAAAAGGACAAGAACTCACTCTAGTTTTCACCTTGGCAATCCAGCATAGTATAGCGGGTTAAGCATAACACAACTGTGACAACTAGGATTTCACAACGAAGGAAACCCATTGGTTGATCTTGGGTATGTCACAGAAAACCTTGTGATAGGTTTGCCTTAGGGTTGCTATAAGTGGAGAATGGCTTAAAGACACACAACAACAACAGCAGCAGCAGCAACACAGCAATAGAATCAACAGCAACCTTTTCTTTCCCACCAGAGAAGGAAGGAGCAGAGGTAAAATGCTGAACTATTTTTGACGTTGGTACGAAGTGTTGGAAATGTATATATGCGCACACTCATGAATCCTACTGTGAGGCAAAAACATTAACATCAACATATCAATGTTACTCTGTGTGTGTGGATGTGTATCTATCTCTATGACTCTCATAGTCATAGAGATGGATGGATGGATGGATAGATAGATAGAATCCTTAAATGCAGAACATATAAATATCGAGGCATGACTGTATATTAAAGAAATGTCTCTATTTAAAAACTCTTGTGTTTGTTACAGTACAGTCAGTCTTCCGCAGCCATGGATTCTGCATACACAGATTCAAGCATCCAGGGTTTGAGAATATTTCCCATGAAAACAATAATTCCAAAAATCAAACCTTAATTTTGCAATTTTATATAAGGAACACCATTTTGCTACACCATCGTTTACAATGGGACTTGAGTACCCATGGATTTTGCTATCCACGGTGGTCCAGGAACCAAACTCCAGGAGATACCAAGAGCCCACTCACTGTAAATCACTGTCTGATTATGAAAGTCAGTCTGTTTATGAAAGTCAGTCTGTTTCCTGCACCTCTGTCAAACCCTTTCCCTCCAGTGTGGCAGGCTCACCCAAAACATTCATTCCAGGCTTGAACTCCAGGCGTTTCTGGGTGACAGTGCTGGGACCCACATTGACCTCTGTGACGGTAGCATTGAGCACGGTCCCATTGGTATGGACTATCTGGCTGATGTTTTCTTTGCGTACTACAACTGGTGGTACAGAAACCTTTGTTGAGATGGTTTGGATCTGCATGTGAAAGAAGAAGGAAGGGTTGGTGGAGTATGAAAGGAAGCCCTCCCTGGCAAACACGCTCCCTTCCAGTTGTGTTACCTGCTGGAAACAGGCCTGCACCAGGTTTTCTGGGAACAGGTTCCTGATCAAGTCCAAAAAAGCATCCAAGCTGGAGACATCCTCATTCTTGGATACCACTGAAGGAGACTTCTTGAGTTTGGGGTTGCCAGGATGAATGGATATGACCAGAATGACACCCAGTACAGCTGCCACCACTGTGGTTGACATATAATAGAGCATGGCACGAGTCCCCATTCGCCCACTCGATTTTGCATCCAGGCCAGCCAGACCTGCCCACAAAACACATCATAGACATTACAGGAGCACAAAGGTGAAAGTAAAAGAAAGCCACTTTATCCAGGTCCCTCTTCCCTGTTGTTGAAGAAATAAAGCTGAAGTGAATTGGGTGCATACAAGACCACGATACTCGTAGTAATGAAAATCTAGTTAATGACACTCACATGTCTGCAAACACACACAACGTACTCTTTTCTTATGATCTCTTTGAGCTGACACTTTTACTTACTAAGAGTGATTCATGTGGAGCTTACCTGAAATGAGACTGGATATCACCAGAGGCAGGATCAACATCTTCAACATGCGCATAAGGATGTCTCCAGGAAAAGATATCAGCATGATCAAGTCACTATCAAGCGGTGGAAGCATCCTAAGCAAACCCCCAAACACAGATCCCAAAATGACTCCTGAAATGAAGGCAAAGACAAGGTCTGAGTTTCTTGCAGAAGAATTTGTCTTTGGCAAAATTGGACTTTGACCATCTTCAGGTTTAGATGGAAAGAGTGGGTCATCCGAGGCAACAGATGGAGTGGCATTAGGGAGAAGAGTGACACTTGACATAGTCCTTAGAATCCCAAACGTAGTCCACAACTCCCATTAGTAGGTTCTGTCATTACACAAAATGAGCCTACCACTTCCTAAGGTGGCAGATGTATGGTTGGGTAGAGAAATGGCAAGATTTTGGATGCAACCAGCCCAAAAAGGAGTGCTGATGAAGGAGTGTGGTGTTTCTTTGATGCTACTGCGGTAATTGCAATTCCTCAGCCTCATGCAATAAAATCCTTCGTAATCGTTCCAAGTTTTGTTGTCATGCATAGCTACCAATTATATAATAATGTTGCATGAGACTCTCAAAATACATCATCATAATAATAATCATCAACATTTCTATCCAGTATTTCTTCAAATGAGCTCAAAGATACACATATGGCTCTTCTCATCATTTTAATTTCATAACAACCCTAAGAGGGAGATCAAGGTGAGAAAATTGACTGACCTAGGATGGATCTACACTGCCCAATATCCCAGGATCTGATCCCAGATTGAACTGAATTATATGAGTCTACACCAGGCATGGGCAAATTTGGGCCCTCCACGTGTTTTGGACTTCAACTCCCACAATTCCTATCAGCCTCAGGTCCCAAGTTCGCCCACGCCTGGTCTACACTGTAGATCCAGTCCCAGTTTCACTCACAGAGTTCCATGACATATGAATGAAACACCAAAAAACCTCAATTTATTTTAACTTTCACTGGTCCAATTCCATCTTTGGTGGAGTTCAGGGTGCTCATTGTTGCAGGTGAACTATAAATCCCAGTACCTACAACTCCAAAACATCTAGGCCAATTCCCCTCAAAACCAACCCGTATTCAAATTTGGGCATACCGTGTATACACGCCAAGTTTGGTCCAGATCCAGAACGGTTAGGGTTCATAGTCTTCTCTAGATGTAGGTGAACTACAACTTCTTTAAATGCCTCCAAAGATCTCCAGTATGTTTTGTTAGTCATGGAGGTTCTGTGTGACAAGTTAGTTCCAGGTCCATCATTGGTGGAATTCAGAGTGCTCTTAGATTGCAGGTGAACTATCAATCCCAGTACCTACAATTCCTATAAATCATGGTAAATTCTCCCCAAAACTCTCTAGTATGTTCAGTTGCTGATCAATTCCTCTGATTGTTGTGTGCCATAGAAAAGTATAGGAAAGGGTTATGGGAGAGGCAGTGGTTGGAGTCATGCAAATTGCACACCAATAGAGAGAGTAAGAAACACTGGGATGCCTGTGGTGGAGGAAACACATAAAATCCAAGATGAAATTATCCCCATATGAAAGCCTTCACTTGGGTGGTGGGCAATATGGCATTTGTGGAAGACATTGGCGGGACTCTTGTACATGTTTATGGTGCTCTCTATAACGTGCAATGTCATTGGAGGGAGGGCCATTGGTGTCTCCTGAATAGTGGGAACTATAGCTGTTTGTGGAAGTGGGAGCCTGTCCGTGTAAGTGGACACCCCAACCACACATATACATTTGTATTTTCGTTTTTATTATGGACTAGCTGTCCCCTGCCATGCGTTGCTGTAGCCCAGTCTGTGTATATGTGTTTTGAGTGTGTATATATTGGTGTATATGTGTATATATGTGTGTTTGCGTATATATGTGTGGTTTTGCGCATGTGTTGTAATGTATATTTTGTTGTTTTGGCTTTCTAAGTCTCTTCTGCTGTGTTTTTCAGTGTTTTATGAGTGATGGTCACTCGTTGGCCTGATAGGTGTATTATGTCCAAATTTGGTGTCAATTCATCCAGGGGTTTTTGAGTTGTGTTAATCCCACAAAAGAACATGACATTTTTATTTATATAGATACTAGCTGTATCTGCCACACGTTGCTGTGGCCAACCTTCCCTCCCTCTTTCTCTCCTTCTTTCCCTCCTTCCTTTGCTCCCTTAGTGGTGTAGTGTCCAAATTTCATGTCATTTTGTCCAGTGGTTTTTGGGTTATGTTAAAATAAAAATGTAATGTTCGTTTGTGGGATTAACATAACTCATAAACCACTGGGTAGTACTACCTGTACCCCCCACACATTGCTGTGGCCAACCTTCCCTCCCTCTTTCTCTCCTTCTTTCCCTCCTTCTTTTGCTCCCTCTTTCCTTCCTTCCTTCCTTCCTTCCTTCGATTTTTGCTTCCATCCTTCCCTCCCTCCCTCCTTCTCTCCTTTCTTCCTTCTCTACCTCTTTCCCTCCTTCCTTCACTCCCTTTCCTTCCTTTCTTTTTTTCCTTCTCACCTTCCTTCCTTCTCTACCCCTTTCTTTGCTTCCCCTTTTCCTTTCCTCTTTCTCTCCTTTCTTCCTTCTCTACCTCTTTCCTTCCTTCTCTTTCTTTCTTTCTTTCTTTCTTTCTTTCCTTCTTTCTTTCTTTCTTTCTTTCTTTCTTTCTTTCTTTCTTTCTTTCTTTCTCTCTCTCTCCTTTCTTCCCTCCCTCTTTCTTCCCTTTTTTAAAATAACGTCATTTAGCTTTTTGTCATTTAGCTTTTTGGGGTTTTTAAGTCCTTTCCACTGTTCTTTTTGGGGGGGGGGGAAGGTTATAAGTGATGGTCACTCATTGATTGGTTAGTTATGTAGTGTCCAAATTTTGTGTCATTTTGTCCAGTGGTTTTGGGGTTATGTTAATCCTACAAACGAACATTACATTTATTTATTTATTTATTTATTTATTTATTTATTTATTTATTTATTTATTTATTTATTTATTTATTTATTTATTTATTTAGATAGATAGATAGATAGATAGATAGATAGATAGATAGATAGATAGAGATATCTGATCAGTCTGAGACAATAAGTTAAATCTCTTTTATTGTAACATTTTTTTCAGAGGAGGATAACTCTCTACTTGCATTCCATTCCCGTAAGGTTTTTAACAGGACATTTAGTTAACTGAGTGTATTGAAAACCAGAAAGAAAATCTTGTTCACCGTTTTCTTTGCTAACTCATCAGCTTCAGATATTATGCCCTGCAGAAAACCAATCTCTTGCTTCAGACATTGTGTGGGAGGGTTATATCCAAACCTTCCGGAGGCAGGATCATGATATTCCTGATATCTAAATTGTTTTGTGGAAACAGGATCCTTTCAAAGGATCCGTCCAGAGATGCTGCTGTCCTACTTGGAGTAAAGCCAGGCTGCAGGGGTTCACGCCCCCGAATCCTCTCTGGGAAAAGATCCAGGAATGGAAATTGCTTGGAGGCAACCAGGGCAAAATGCAAAGTCAGGGCACGCAGCTCAGCAGAGAGAGAGAGAGAGGGGCAAGGGAGGGCCAAAAACAACACTCCCTTGATTGTTAGAGACCCATCTTATTAAGTACATGGGGGGGGGGGGGGCGTCCTTCCGTCCTTCCTTCCTTCCTTCCTTCCTTCCTTCCTTCTTTCCTCTGAAATCCTGTCACTCTTTATCAAGGAAATTTAATTTCAAACTGTAACACAATGTAACAAAAGAATTTTCTGTTCCTGGTTTGAAAGAGTTATTTCTTGTTCAATTGTATGGGTCTCACTTTGCAAGTAGTTGTTTTACTCCAGAAACTTGCATGACCTAAATTTTAATAAACCTTTTCCATGTTTTTATGATAGAACCAATTAGGAAACGACATTTATAATCCAGGAACAACAATTGTGTGTCAGAAATATTAAAAATTAACTAGGCATATTTGATTACAAATGTGTGAGTCAATAACTGAAAGAGTAGGCCGAAGTCTGTTAGAGTTAGTGAGCCAAAGCTAGTGTCGTCCTGAGGAGAGTGAGTAGCCCAAAGTCTGTTACAGTTAGTGGGCCAAAGCTAGTGTCGTCCTGAGGAGAGTGCGTAGGCTGAAGCCTGTTAGAGTTAGTGGGCCAAAGCTAGTGTTGTCCTGAGGAGAGTGCGTAGGCCAAAGCTTGTTAGAGTTAGTGGGCCAAAGCTAGTGTCGTCCTGAGGAGAGTGAGTAGGCCAAAGCTTCTTAGAGTTAGTGGGCCAAAGCTAGTGTCGTCCTGAGGAGAGTGAGTAGGCCAAAGCTTGTTAGAGTTAGTGGGCCAAAGCTAGTTCGTCCTGAGGAGAGTGAGTAGGCCAAAGCTTGTTAGAGTTAGTGGGCCAAAGCTAATTCGTCCTGAGGAGAGTGAGTAGGCCAAAGCTTGTTACAGTTAGTGGGCCAAAGCTAGTGTCATCCTGAGGAGGGTGAGTAGGCCGAAGCCTTTTAGAGTTAGTGGGACAAAGCTAGTGTCGTCCTGGGGAGAGTGAGTAGGCTGAAGCCTGTTAGTGGGCCAAAGGTAGAGTCGTCCTGGGGAGAGTAAGTAGGCCGAAGCCTGTTCAAGTTGGTGGGCCAAAGCTAGTGTCATCCTGAGGAGAGTGAGTAGGCTGATGCCTCTTCGAGTTAATGGGCCAAAACTAGTTTCGTCTTGTGGAGAGTAAGTAGATCGAAGCATGTTAGAGTTAATGGGCCAAAGCTAGTGTCTTCCTGAGGAGAGTGAATAGGCCAAAGCTAGTGTCGTTCTGGGGAGGATGTGTAGGCCCAAGCCTGTAAGAGTTAGTGGGCCAAAGCTAGTGTCGTCCTGAGGAGTGTGAGAGAAGCCTCCTGTGAGAAAGCTCCAGAGGAAAAGCTGCTGTGTGTAAAGCTATTATAGACCTGTTTATTTGTGTTATGGAAACCTTGTTCTTGTAAATAGTGCAACCATATTATTTGGCTATAAAGAAAAGCTTCCTATGGAAGAGATAACATTGGTCTGTGTGTTTTTGTTCTTTTTATCACTTAGGGCTACTGCTGCTGGGTTGCACTGCTGCTAAGTTACTCTGCTATACATTTATGAGGAGGGTCTTTTGTTATTAAGGCCACTCGCCCAAAATCGTGTTGCATGTTAGTGTAATCTGTACAAATTAGGTAATTTTACAGTTGTGCTGTCACACGCTGGGCCTATAGCAGTTGGCTTTTGAACAGGACGTGCTCTTTGTGCCCAGCGGGAAGCCGGGGTGCCTCGAGTGAGAGGCCCTAAGGATTTTCCTATTCAGAGTCTTTAGAAGCTTGAAAGGTTTAACAAGGTCCTTTATTATTGCTTAGGTCTTCAACAAAACAATCAAATACTTCTCGGATCTTCAACAAGTCAAACAAATAAATCAAGGTTTGAATCAACTGGTGGCTTTCTTAATCTTGTCCACAAGGGACAGGCAACTGGCTTCGTGAACTGTTTCTTTTCTTTAAGAGGAAAACCCTTTTTAACCCCTCCTTGGGCTATCTACTTTCTAAACTTTGCTGATGTGGGCCCTACTCCCGGCTCCAAACTGCTTCTTGGGTCCCGAGTAGACCTACCAGCCAAGGCTTTGTACATTCTCCAGCTGGAGTCCTTTGGAACTGTTTCCCCCCAGAATTTTCCCCGGATGCTGTGAGAAACGAAGCTTCTCTACAGATGGAGCTAATCCACATCCCTAAAATGGCTCCCTCTCCTCACAGAGCCCTGGGGAAAGGGGCAGAACCAAAACTTAACAATGATTGATGGGTCATTGGCTCTATAATTGCAAACCAAGGGAAGCCACCTTATTGCAAAATGCATGGAACTTTGGAATACATGCAAGCACTCAAAGAAAGAAAAGGAAGTTGGAGCTTTTGGTACAGCCGTACCAGCACAACAGTCATCATTCCAAAGCCACAGAAAGTAAGTCATATACCATAGAACTTGCCATCTGCCATCTAGAAAACAATGATAACCATATCAAAGACATTCTGAATCAGCGCACCAAATAACCAGGCCCAGGCCTAAAATCCAAGATGTCAAGAAACTTTTTTTTTTGGTTGAGCTATGTAACAATAACATTGCGTTAAAAATTCTGTATTCTCTGAACTACAAGTCCATAGTATTTGAAATTGTACCTAAAAGGCCAAACATTCCCTGCAAATGGAAAGGTAAACAAAACCAATTACAGTAACACTGCCAAAAAGCAAAGCGACCCTTTTAAATAATTGCTCCATTATAACAACAATATAAGTCAACTGTTACTTAGTTACAGGAGTAAGGAATCGACTAATTGAGTTACTTGTTACTAGAAAGAGGAAATAATATATATATATGAGCCAGTGTGGTGTAATGGTTTGATTGCAGGACCAGGACTGCAACTCTACACAGTTACAAGACATTGAAATCATTTTAACTACAACATCCTGTAGAAGTATGGGAGTGACAGTTTAGGGAATGGCATTTAGAAGTCCATTTATGGTCGTGGAAGCCTGGCAATAAAGAAAGTTGAGAGAAAGATAGCCAAATCATTTGAAATGTGGTGCTAGAAGAGAGTCTGACAGGTGTCATGGGCTGCTAAAAAGACAAATGGGCTCTAGAGCTAGGCAACAATGTTCAGAATTATTAGTCACGGAGCTCCAATGCTCTACCAAACCACAGGCTTCAACAGGATGAAATCAGTGCAGTTCAAATAAAATAATAGTCATATCACTGTGTAGTGTGAAATGGTGCCAGGGTTCGAATTCCCACTCAGTACTTCCATGCTCTGCTTTCAACTGAAATGGCTGTGACGTGAGATTTTTGATGGTGTGTTTTCCCAAATCTGTGTCCCCTATTGAATTATGCATGAAATCCTTGTTGTTGTGTGCCTTCTGACTTATGGTGACCCTAAGGCGAACCTGTCACGGGGTTTTCTTGGCAAGATTTGTTCAGAGGGCTTTTGCTTCTATCATTACAGCAATGCCAAATTAGCCTTCCGCACTTCCTGCTAGCATCCTCCTCTCCGGCACGAAACAATCTACCCTTTTCAATACATAAAATGCAGATGGCATCTCCAATGTACCCTTTGGTCTTCTTATTCAAGCTGATTAGGAGCAGGCAGTGGCAAAGGGCGGGGGGGGGGGGGCAGACTAGTGAAGCTCCAGAGATTAGACCACATGTTTAATTTTCTTTCTCCCGGGCAATGACGTAAGAGAAACAATGAGAGACTAATGAAATCCTGGCCCTTTCCCCTATCAACCTGTGCTTTGGCCAGAGCTTGCGACCAGATGCCACGTGTCTGTGTATATGTATATATGTATGTATGTGTGTATATACACACACACAGTATATAGATAGATAGACAGACAGACAGACACACACACACACACACAGATGACCGAGAGAGAGGGAGAGAATATGTGTGTCGAAAGGGACCTATTTGAATCTGCATGAAATACAATTATGACAATAAACAAAGAATTATAATGTTTGCTTCATTATAGGGAAGGCTGAGCGAAGGAAGATAGATGCTTTTGAACTGTGGTGCTGGAGGAAAGTTCTGAGAGTGCCTTGGACCGCCACAAGATCCAACCAGTCCATACTTCAGGAAATAAAGCCCGACTGCTCATTGGAGGAAAGGATAGTAGAGGCAAAGATGAAGTACTTTGGCCACATCATGAGAAGAAAGGAAAGCTTAGAGAAGACAATGATGCTGGGGAAAATGGAAGGAAAAAGGAAGAGGGGCTGACCAAGGGCAAGATGGATGGATGGCATCCTTGAAGTGACTGGATTGACCTTGAAGGAGCTGTGGGCGGTGACGGCCGACAGGGAGCTCTGGCGTGGGCTGGTCCATGAGGTCAAGAAAAGTTGGAAACGACTGAATGAATGAACAACAACATTTATGAAAATGTCAGGGGAAGGAAGACAGGCAGACATAATAGTACATTTCAAACACAGTGAACAGAAGACATGTTGACAAAACTCTGTGAGTGCTGTAATGCTGTGCCTAAAAGAATTTGCTTTTCTCTTACTGTAATTGTGCTTTATCAGCTTTCTGCAATAAAGTCCCTGTTCTCCATCTGGATTGTAGGGGGACCTATTGGCTTTCTCATAAGGAGCGAACATATGTGCCCTTGTCTCTTTTTTATTTTAGAAGTGCAACCAGCTCTTGACATTCACTGGGGACCATGAAAGTGGAAAAAAACCATAAAGAAAACATTGTATTTTTACCTACGAAAACACCTCTCAGGCAATCTCCAAGTCCTTCAATGCAACTCCACCTGAAGCACAATGGAAATTTACAAAAGGCTAGAGAAGTGTTTTCTCTAGATCCTCCAGCAAGACATTTGATGGAACTGGATGCAACGTCTGGTGAAAATTATGCTGATGACCCAAAGACTCCTAGAGAAAGCATTATCAAATCCACGGATAATCAAGTCTGCTAATGTCAAACTTGCAAATGTGGGGTTTAATCAACTACCAAGCTTGCAAACTTTGTGTTTTGTATGTTTGTTTGTATGTTTGTTTGTTTGTTAAAAAATGCAATGCAACAGTTTGGTCTGCCCCTGACACGATAAATAAATAAGTTGCTGGGATTTATAGTTAACCTACAATCAAAGAGTCCAAAACACCTGCAGGGACAAAGTTTGCCCATGCCTGATCTATACATACTAACATTTATGGTCCCAATACGTGTCCTTTACTCCAGCAAAGGATCACCGCCTTGTTGTGGCGCTGGAGCTTGAGCACCTCAATGATGTCATGAGCGAAACCGTGAAGGACCACCCAAGACGGGACGGTTGTGGCAGAGAGGTCAGACCAAGCGTGATCCCTGGGGAAGGCAATGGCAAACCACCCCAGTATCCTTGCCAAGAAAACTGAATGGACCAGTACAACCAGAGATATGTCGGTATGCCATTGGAAGATGGGACTCCCAGGTCGGAAGATGGCCAAAATGCTACTGGGGAGGAGCAGAGGATAAGTTCAACTAGCCCCAGATGTGATGACGCAGCTAGCTCAAAGCCAAAAGGAAGGCTAGCGGCCGACGGTACTGGAGGTGAACGACGAATCCGATGCTCTAAAGATGTATAGGAATTAATATGGTGTTGTGGTTTGAACATTGATTGTGATTCCGGAGGCCTGGATTCCAATCCCTTCTTGGCCATGAAACCCACTGGTTAATCTTGGGCAAGTCACACTCTCCCAGAAAGGCAAGGGTAAACCTCACCAGAACAGATGCGATTTTCCTGCTTCTTGGCAGGAGGTTGGACTGGACGGCCCACAAGGTCTCTTCCAACTCTATGATTCTATGAAATATTGCCAAGGAAACCTTGCGATAGGTTCACCATAGGTAGGAAATAACTTGCAGGCTCATAACAAGTAAGGCAAATGGTCACCCCAGATGACTCATGTTTCAGTCCCATCCTGTTTTGTCCTAAATCCCACTCCTTCACTTCTAAGAAACGGATGCTCCTTCTACAGAGTTTCTGCTCTCAGCCTCTCCCAGAAGAGGTCACCAGAGGCTAAGAACCCAGCCATGTGGCAGGACAGTGTGTGAGTAGTATGTGTGTGTGTGTTTATATATAAATAACTGCAAAATATGGCTGGCTGCCCAGAGATGGGAGATTACATGAAGGTCCGTGGCGGGTTACTGCCCAGCTTGATCTTTACGAAAGTCCAGTTGATAAAAAAATTATCGTATTGTTCCCCTCTCTCCTGGGGCCATGACAACCACAGAAGCCAACTACTGGGAGATATACCACAGAGAAAAGCAACCCCCCTTTCAGTTGGTTTCTGTGAGTTTTCCAGGCTGTATGGCCATGTTCCAGAAGCATTCTCTCCTGACATTTCACCCACTATCTGTGGAATCTCCAGGGTGGGAGAAGAACTCTTGTCTGTTTGAGGAAAGTGTGAATGTTGCAATTGGCTGCCTTGATTAGCATTTAATGGCCTTGTAGCTTCAAAGCCTGGCTGATTGCTTTCTGGGGATCCTTTGTTGGGAGATGTTATCTGGACCTGATTGTTTCTTGTCTGGAATTCCCTTTTTTTATGTTGCTTAAATACTATAAAAAGACTTCTTTCTCCCACCCTGGATAACCCACAGATATATTGGCAAGGCACAAGAACTCTCTGGGTTACTATTGTATGTTACAAAAGAGACAGAAAGAACAAAACAGGAGGATGAATTAGATTGGGCTGACTGGGATTCTGAAATGTAGGGCTCCATATTTTAAACTTGTTTGTCCCACTTATACATTAGTTGTGCTTGGAGTATGGGCAGACAAATCTATGTGATTCGAATCACCCTTGTAATCGGGTAATAATGACAGTTCTGACCAGAGTGCTTGTATTAGAAGGTTCAACAAGTACAGCTGGTGCTCCACATTTGCAGGGTTGACTTTTGCGGATTTGATTAAAATGTAGAAGACCAAATGGTACATTGTAGAAAACATGCACATTTTATGTACTGAAAAGGACAATTGTAGTTTTTCTATTTTTTTTTTAGTGTGCTCAGATCAGACGTTGATCACAAATTCATGCTATAAGATCCAGAGATTTTTAGAGAAGTGTCATCAAAGGTTTTTAAAAAACCCCAGAATGTTTTTATTCACAATGTATCGCTTTCATGGGGGTTTGGTGTCCCTAAACTGAGTGAATGTAGTAATAATAAATTAACACAGTTTTAGCCTTGTAATGAGGAGCCCCCGGTGGCGCAATGGGTTAAACCCTTGTGCCGGCAGGACTGAAGACGGACCGGTCGTAGGTTCAAATCTGGTTCAAATCCCTGTGTCAGCTCTGCCTCCCCATGCAGGGACATGAGAGAAGCCTCCCACAAGGATGGTAAAACATCAAAACATCTGGGCATCCCCTGGGCAACATCCTCGCAGAAGGCCAATTCTTTCACACCAGAAGCATCTTGCAGTTTCGCAAGTCTCTTCTGACAAAGATACACACACACACACACACAAAGCCTTGTAATTATATTGATACACTATATGTCAGGTTGGTTTATGAAAACATGTTCATGGTTATATAAAACTACAGGGATATTTTTATGAAACATAGCATCAAAATGTCATAGCCATTTGGGTGTCATCTTCTCTGATTGTGTCACCCACTGTGGTTTGCACCCCATGTACCCTGCTTGTGACACCACAACATTTTCCATGGTAGTGCAGCAGGTTAAACTGCTAGCTACAGGAAAGCTGCTGACCGGAGGGTTGGCAGTTCAAAGCCATGAGTCAGGATGAGCTCCTGCTGTCAGCCCTAGCTTCTGCCATCCTAGCTGTTCGAAAGCATGCAATGCAAGTAGATCAACAGGTACCACCTCGATGGGAAGGTAAAAAGGACATCCCATGCAGTCATGCTGGCAACTGATTGGAGATGTCTATGGACAACAGGCTCCTCGGCATGGAAAAATGGAACAAGAGTACCTCCCAATGGCTGGAGTTGAGCATCGTCTCCAGACATCAGAGATGAAAAAGAGAAGCCCTTTACCTTTGTTCTGTGTATTGTAGGTCATTGTGTTCACTATGTAAAAGGCATTGCATGTTTGCCTTATATGTGTATTCTAAACCTGATCCTAATCCGCTCCGAGTCCTTCTGGGGAGATAAAGAGGAATATAAATAAAGTGTATTATGATTATTATTATTATTGTGGCCCGTGATGCCCTTCAGCTGGGGATGGCAACTATTGTGTCTGATGCCATTTCTTCAGCAATGAATCGAAAGAAAAAATAAAGTAACTTTAGCCATGGACAGAGAAAGCAGACAGGTAAACAAAAGGAAAGAGAGACCAAACTTGTTTGCATGAGAACGTCTTACCAACGATGGTGAGAGTGAGCAGCACATTTCGCATAAGCCACCCGCAGTATTTATCCAGGCAAGGTTTTGGCAAGTCTTCCAAGATGATGTGGGGGCCATCTGCCAGGGGCACCTCCACATGGTTAGTCATTTC
Source organism: Anolis sagrei ordinatus (assembly GCF_025583915.1). Lineage (NCBI taxonomy): Eukaryota > Metazoa > Chordata > Lepidosauria > Squamata > Anolidae > Anolis > Anolis sagrei. The sequence continues at coordinate 21,922,374 of NW_026847660.1, read as the reverse complement.
CGGGGCCACGCTGAATGTCTCTTGTTTCGTCTCAAGGAAAGCAGGAGGGGGAGAGAAAAAAAAGGAAAAGAGTTAACTTGTGTCAAATGTGGATTCAGTTGACTGCTATTATTATGCAAAAGGTTTAGAATACTTTTACCTTGTCATCCTGTTTTGACAGGTGTATGTGTTTTAATACACAGTACAACTCCTGCATCTGTGGCTATGGTACCTGCAATTTCACTTACTTTTCGTGCTACTTGGTCTGGACTTACTTTTCGTCCAAATAAAAGTTTTCCCTAGGCATTTTTAATCCTTCAGCGTGATTCCATAGCAGGCATGGGCAAGCTTCAGCTTTCCAGGTGTTTTGGACTTCAACTTCCACAATTTCTAACAAATAGTAGAGATTTCTGGGAACTATACTATACTATACTATAGAACAGGAATGAGCAAACTTCGGCCCTCCAGGTGTTTTGGACTTCAACTTCCACAATTTCTAACAAATAGTAAGCTGGCTGAGATTTCTGGGAGCTGAAGTCCAAAACACCTGGAGGGCCGAAGTTTGCTCATTCGTGTTCTATAGTATTCTTCTGCCAGATGTTGATCGTTCTCACAGAGGATTTTGAAATGTTTAGGCATTTTCTTTGTCTGAATTTCTTTTTTGACCAGTGGTTCCCAACCGTTTTGTGACCAGGGACCATTTTGACCAGGGACCACTTGATCAGAGACCACTCTCTAATATTAGTACCAAAAGGGTTATGAATCAGTTTTTGTTCAATTTTAGATTAATTTTGGTTATTTGGGGTGCTGATTCAGAAAATTGCATTGGATAGATCACATCAGCTCTAGTTTCTGATACAGAACATATGCCATCCAGTAGTTGCCATCTGCTTGCCCATAGAAAATCATATTTAATAAGCCTTTGCATTATAAGAGGGTTTTGCAAGGCTAGTTGCTTTTGTTGCAACAGTATAGTAATGGTGAGGCCGCAGACCAGATTTTAGTTCTTGCAATCCATGGACCAAGGTTGGGAACCATAGCATTAGAGTCACACTGGAGAACTTAGAAATTCTATAGAGGAATTCTCTTTTGTTATGTTTAGATCTTCCAGCAAGATTTTATGGTAGGTTTCCACCAGAAGTTGTTCATGTAAATAGGATTTGCTATTATGTGTGGTCTCACCATGTTTCCATGGTAGGTCCAAGTACATATCCCCATGGATATTAGGGGTTGTATTGCATTCTTAATCTATCTAATTTTTTAATGATTTTCTTTAAATGTTATGAACAGTTGATCTTGTACACCACCCTGAGATCTTTAGATATACTGTTTACTATTAGGCTGGATGTACAATCTTGCAACTTTTGGGATTTGGGTTCATGGCCGTTCATGGCCAAATGTGACCCCATAAACCTATTCCTTTAAGCCCCAGCTGAAGGGTTTCTGAAAGTCTGTAGAACAGGATGCAAGAAAAAAGGTAACTGCAGCATTCTTTTCATTCTAGGGTACATTGAAACAGGCAGCACAAGAGGCCCTTTAGGGTTCTGCTGCAATTGCTTGTCTCAAGGCTCCTATGACTGTCAAGAGTACTGTAGCATCCTGTACTCAGAAACCCTCCAGTAGTGGCTCTCTGCATTAAAAGATATGTTTTTTTCTTGGAGGTGGCTATTAAGATGGAGCTCTTGTCATAATGAATGAATTTTATTACTGTCAGACCAGGAGTTTAAAAACATTAAGATATTAAAACCAGAGTTTTAAAAAAACATGAAAAGCAGAAGCTCTTGTCATAACTATCTGATGACGCTGGATCTCAGCCCAGTTTTTCATTTCAACACAAACATAAAGACATTGGATGGAAGACCAGCTAAAAAGTTACATCCTATGACCCAGAATCTTTGTCCTCAAGTCCTCAGTGGGATTTGGAATCACAAATTACCACAACAATAAAGACATTAGCAGCGACTTTCTGTATTTCAAGAGTGCAAGAGCAGAGTGGTGTACTGACTTGAGTGTTGGACTATTACGGGCACGCTCAAGGTTGGCTTTGAGCCAACCTTAAAAACTCTGAGAACTGGGAAGCCCAGGCCCTTGTGCGCTCCAGCTGGTGGTCAGCGGTGTCCAGTAGTGCTGTAGAATTTGAAGAGGTACGAATGGAGGGCGAAAGAGAGAAACATGCCAAGAGGAAGGCACGTCAAGCCAACCCTGACAGGGACCGCCTTCCACCTGGAAACCAATGTCCTCGCTGCGGGAGAAGATGCAGATCAAGAATAGGGCTCCACAATCATCTACGTACCCACTGCCAGTACACCAATCTTGGAAGACAATCCTACTCGGAAAACGAGGGATCGCCTAGGCCCAAGCCCAAAATTATGGGCAGACTAGGGTTCGAGTCAGTGTGACCTTGGGCAAGTCACACTCTTTCAGTTGACAAGAGTGTGACCTTATTATTTATTATTTATTTAGAACTTTTATATACCGGTCTTCTCGATCTCCGGAGAGGGACTCAGGCCGGTTTACAACAAGATTCATAAACAATAGTTTAGAACATCACACCCCATAATACAGTAATACATAAAATACATTAAAAAGCAATCATATAATTACATAAGGCCAAGTCGTCAAAATGAAATCACAATTCATCGCCATCCGTCCGTGTGGTCAAGAGTTATTGACTCACTCATCAGATGCTAAATTCCAGAGCCAAGTTTTCACCAGCTTTCTAAAAGTCAGGAGAGAAGGGGCAGTTCTAATCTCTAGTGGAAGAGAGTTACAGAGCCGAGGGTCCACCACCAAGAAGGCCCTGTCCCTCGTCCCCACCAGACGCAATTGCGAGGGTCACTCTCTCACAAACTTGGATGAATGCAAAGGAAAACCCTTCTGAATAAATCTTTCCAGTAAATCCGCAAGATAAATGCATCTTGGGGTTGCCATAATATGGAAACAACTTAAAGATACTCTACAACAATTTAAAGAATTCTCTCCCATTGGAAAGAAATTTGTTGTTATCTTATATGTAATTAAACAACATAAAAAAACAATACCCATTAAAACAAAAACAAAAATTGACTTAGCAGGAATACAACAGCCCCTTTCTGTGTGGGCAATTACTTGTTAAAGGCTTGCAGAATGTCTTCCGTTTCCTACAGAAGGTTCACCATTACACTATGTAACAATATTTGAAAAAATTCTGTTCCTGGTTTGCAAGTGTTATTTCCTGTTTAATTGTGCGGGTTTCACTCTGAAATTATTTGTTAAACTTCAGAAACTTTGTTTTTGTGTCTGCCAAAAACTATGTTGAATTGGTTAAGGTTCCATGAGATATTCATTGGAAAACTATAGCAAAATATGCTGCAGAATATCCCACAAAAACAAAGTTTTTGTAATGTAATAAACTTTTTCCATGTTTTTATGATAGAACCAATTAGGAAATGACATTTATCACCCAGGAAGAAAAATTGTATTACATATTGTTATATGAAGGGAGTTGCAGGGCTTGGGAGCAACCCCAGAAATAGCTTTCTCCCATTTTCACTCCAGCACATACCTTCCAATTGTCCTGATTTGGCAGGGACACTCCAATATTCCTGTTTCATCTCACTTTTTTCCTGGTCTTTTGCAATGTACCAGTTTCTCCTCCTCCCACTTTATCCTTTTGTCCTCAGCTTACATCACTTGCTGCAAACTGAGTTCAAAGGGAAAAAGAGTTTGCCCTCAAGTAACTCAGTAGGTGGGGCAGAAGAAAAGATGGGGTTGTATAGGTGGTTTAAAAACCCTCACTTTCCTTCTCTTTCTGTTTCTTCCGTTTGCCTCCTTAGTCCTCAGACTACTTTAGTTGAGTAAAGTGCAAAAGAGCTTTGCTATCAGTTAACTCAGGTCCCTTCCAAACAGCTGAATCCAATCTCAAATTATCTACTTTGAACTAGGATAAAGAGCAATGTGGACTCAGGTAACCAAGTTCAAAGCAGATATTGTGGGATTTTCTGCCTTTCTATTCTGAGTGGCACAATGGGTTAAACCCTCGTGCTGGCAGGACTGAAGAACGACAGGTCGGAGGTTCGAATCCGGGGAGAATGCAGATGAGCTCCCTATGTCAGCTCCAGCTCGCCATGCGTGGACATGAGAGAAGCCTCCCACAAGGATGGTTTTTTTTGTCGTGTCAGGAGTGACTTGAGAAACTGCAAGTCGCTTCTGGTGTGAGAGAATTGGCCGTCTGCAAGGACGTTGCCCAGGGGACGCCCGGATGATTTGATGTTTTTATCAGCCTTGTGGGATGCTTCTCTCATGTCCCCGCATGAGGAGCTGGAGCTGATAGAGGGAGCTCATCCGCCTCACCCCAGATTCGAAACTGTGACCTGTCGGTCTTCAGTCCTGCCGGCACAGGGGTTTAACCACTGCACCACCGTGGGCTCCTACACAAGGATGGTAAAACATCAGAACATCCAGGTGTCCCCTTGGTAACGTCCTTGCAGACAGTCAATTCTCTCACACCAGAAGCGACTTGCAGTTTCTGAAGTTGCTCCTGATACACACACACACAATCTGCTTTGAACTGGGATTTATGGCAGTGTGGACTCAGTAACCCTGTTCAAAGCAGATATTGTGGGATTTTCCGCCTTGCTATTCTGGGTTATATGGCTGTGTGGAAGAGCCCCCTATGAACTCAGCAGAGCGGAAAGGAGAGAGCAAAATCTTTTCTTTCCTCATAGACTCAGGCAAGAGCAAACTGTTGAAGTTTGTATGTTCTCCTTCTTTAATAGTTCTCCCTTTTGATCACATGCTGATGCTGCTTGATGGCCCATGTTCCAGAGGTATGGCCAATGAATCATGAAGTCTACCCTTAAGAACAACCCAACTTCCCTGCATCATCTATATTTGAGGACCAAAAGAAACTCTGCTCCAGAAACCCTGTGATAAGAGCTCTGCTGCTGGGTTATATAAAATGATTACCTTCATCCATGTGAGGTATGAAATAAGTGACTTATGCATTGTCCAACAGAATCATAGAATCTTTGAGTTGGAAGAGACCTTGTGGGCCATCCAGTCCAACCTGTATAATGAATGCAGATTTACATCACTTTAACTGCTCTGGCTCAATGCAATGGAATCTTGGGTTTTGGATTTTGGTAATGTGCCAACATTTGTTAGCAGAAAAGGCTAAAAGCTTTGTTAAACTACAACTCCCACATTAAAGTGGTGTCCAACTTCATTAATGCTACAGTGTAAATACACTCCAGGTCCATTTCCTGATCTTGGCCCTGGCAGAGGAGCGATGTGGATGAACCTTTTTGAGGAACAAGTTAATCAGCTGTACTAAGGATAATCAAATGTAAGTCTTGGATTTTTGGTGACTCTACATCTGACTCATGAAACCCTGTCCAATTAAGCTGGAGGGTGTTATCTGCCCAAATACAGATTTAAACTGATTTAGGAGTTTTATTGCCTGTTAGGAGTTACAAGAGTCATGCCCTCCTTTAACCCAAGCCTTGTCCCATGGATTCCCCCCCCCCCCCCCATTAGATTTCCCAGAATATCTGGAACACAATCTCCCTTGTAAGAGGTGTGGGAATGATATTCAGATAGATCAGTGTTACTCAGTCTTCCTAATGCCATGACGCTTTAATACAGTTCTTCATGTTGTGGTAACCCCCAACCATAACATTATATTAGTTGATGCTTCCTAACTGTAATTTTGCTACTGTTATGAATCGTAATGCAAATAGGTGATCTGCAGGATGTATTTTCATTCACTGTACCATATTTGGCACAAATACCCGATATGCCCAAATTGAATACTGGTGGGCTTGGGGGGGATTGATTTCGTCATTTGGGAGTTGTAGTTGCTGGGATTTATAGACAACCTACAATCAAATAGGATTCTGAATTCCATCAACGATGGAATTGAATGAAACTTGGCATACAACACCAAAGACCAACAGAAAATACTGGTGTTTGCTGGGTATTGACCTTGAGTTTTGAAGTTGTAGTTCACTTACACCCAGAGAGCATTCTGGACTCAAACAATGATGGATCTGGACCAAACTTGGCATGAAAACTCAATATGCCGAAATGTGAACAGTGGTGGAGTTTGGGGAAAATAGACTTTGAAATTTGGGAATTGTAGTTGCTGGGATTTATAGTTCACCTACAATCAAAGAGCATTCTGAACCCCACTAACAGTAGAATTGGACTTAGCATCTATCTCGGGTTGGTTTTGTCCTGGGGGTGATGGGAGTTGTAGTCCAACATAGGAAAGCAGGTTGCAGAATGCTGTTCTGCTCTGATTTTCACCACAGTCATTTATAATGCAATAAATGGTGGTCAGAAGTTTGGAAAAGGTTATTGTCCAGTAATGAATTAACAAACCTCAAAAATATGATATAACAGCGAATAGGGGAAAATGCCATCTCTACTTCAGGGAATCGCCTAAATTTTGCTATACGAATTAGAACACCACATGGTATACTGGTGGGAGCCCCTGGTAGCGTAGTGGGTTAAACCTTTGTGCCGGCAGGACTGCTGACCGAAAGGTTGGGGATTCGAATCCAGGAAGCAGGGTGAGGTCCTTTTTGTCAGCTCCAGCTTCTTATGCAAGGACATGAGAGAAGCCTCCCACAGGATGGTAAAACATCCTGGCGATGTCTCCTGGGCAATGTCCTTGCAGACGGCCAATTCTCTCACACTAGAAGCAACTGGAGGAGATATAGACTCATAGAATCAAAGAGTTGGAAGAGACCTCATGGGCCATCCAGTCCAACCAGGAAGCAGGAATATTGCATTCAAAGAAAATTTCCTAAGGGCTTCCATCACTCCTCGACAGTAAAATTAATCATAATTCTCACTGTATTTCTTTATGCTTTGTATATATAGCCAACAATTTCCAGGGCATTCAGCAACAGCTGCCTATCAACATGGTCTGGCCGGACCTTATGCCAAAGCCTGACCTTCTGACCTTCGGCAGCTGGTCAGCCTTCCTTCTCATATAATACAAGCTTAGAAGTGGGAGAGATGCATCTAAGTAAGATATGTTTGAAGGGAGCTGTGCTTCCTGTATTTCCAGACAGGTGGGCCTTGTTGGGAGCTGCCTTTAAGCCTGATGAAGGTCCTGTTTTCAAAAGGCAATTACTTCTCTTCATCCAAGAAAACTCCCAACCAATATTTTTTGAGAATGGTCTGTCTGGCAAGAAGGAAAAAGCAAACTATAATTTGCTATAATTTGTTTTAAAAATTGATTTTTTTGCATATTTGTGTATGCATTATAAGGTAACGGCGCTCCATGCAGTCATGCCTGCCATATGTCCTTGGAGGTGTCTATGGCCAATGCCATATCTTCAGCTTAGAAATGGAAATGAGCACCAACCCCCAGAGTTGGACCAGACTGGACTTAATGTCAGGGGGAAACTTTTACTTTTACCTTTACCTCTCCCCCCCCCCCCCATATATATTACGGTCAATAAGCAGCATGAGTATGTGTGTATAAGTTACCTGTCACCATATAGCGACTCCATAAATTTCATAGAATATTCTTAGAAAAGGAATCCTCAGAAGGTGCATCTACACTGAAGAATTAATGCAGTTTGAACCCACTTTGATTGTCATAGCTCAGTGCTATGGAGTTGGGGAGTTGCAGCTTGGTGATGCACTGGCAGAGAAGGCTAAAAACCTTGTAAAACTATAACTCCCAGGATTCCATACCACTGAGCTATATCAGTTAAAATGTGGTCAAACTGCATTAATTATGCAGTGTAGATGCACCCAGATACAGTTTTGCCAGTTCTTTCCTCTGCAACAGAGGTGTCAAGCTTATTTTCATTGAGGGCCCCATCAGCCTTATGGTTGCCTTCAAAGCGCCGTTGAATCCATGGACAGAGAATCCATGGATTCAGAGGGCCAACTATTATGTTTTTATATAGTAGTTGGTGCTCTTTAGTTTTAGTTTGAGTCCCCTAATGCTACTGAATGACAATTCCTATAACTTTTGAATACCCACCACTGGGGACAATGGGAACTGCAACCCAACAGTATTTGTGGCTGACTTGAGGGGAATGTTAAAGGACATTTTAATGCCAGACATCCTATCCATGAGCCTTGTATCTAAGTCCAAACCCTACCAAAGAACAAACTGCAGCCTTCCAGACGTTACTGTATCCCAATTCCCACCAGCTCTAGTCATGATGTCTAGCCATTTGGAGAGCCACATAAAATGGCATGGTGGGCCAAATTTGGCCTTGACTTTAACACATGTACTCTACAATATAGCCTACAGCATCAACCAGGTTTCAAACTGAGGCAGGCTTTGGCAAAAGTATGATAGCCGGGACCCTACACTACGCTACTTGCGCAACGCGGGTCAGAATTAATGAAGGGAAGACATGTGCAATGTGGGTCAGAAAGGGGGGGGGGACACAACAAATAGCCAAGAATAGTGCTTAAGTTGAGTGAAGTAATCTTAGTTATTTACTGTTAAATGATAAACAATGGCTTATGAAGATGGTAAACGGGATAGAAATGTTTTTTCTCCCCCTTTCTGGCAAACAATGTTCCCATGACTCTGATGCAGCTGCGTCTCTCACTTGCTGCACTGTGTCACACATGCGTTTTCCTTCTTGAGTAACCAGCGTAGGGTCCCAGCTATCATACTTTTGCCCAGGCTTCTTTATTTTTAATGGCCATGTAGAAAAAGTTGCTGCCTTTTGTGCAGCCAGGTAATAAGCAATATCTTTCAAAATTCCTCCTTTTCATAACCATGAAAGATACATGGGCCTTCTCCAGTTTTTACTCTGTAAGTTATATGAGACAACAGATGTTAAATTATTTATATGTATTTCTAAGGGTGCACCAGACACCACTTCAACTACTATGGCTTAATGCTACAGAGTCCTGGGATTGGTAGTTTGGTCAGCTGTGCTTCTAAGAGTGTATTTATAATGGAGAATTAATGTGTTGCTATGAGTTTTCGGGGCTGACGTTCCTGACGTTTCACCTACATCTATGGCAGGCATCCTCAGAAATTGTGAAATCTGTTGGAAACTAGGTAAGTGAGGTTTATATATCTGTGGAATGTCCAGGGTGGGAGAAAGAACTCATGTCTGCTAGAGTCAAGTGTGAATGTTGCAATTGGCCACCTTGATTAGCATTGAATGGCCTTGCAGCTTCAAAGCCTGGCTGCTTCCTGCCTGGGGAATCCTTTGTTGGGAGGTATTAGCTGGCCCTGATTTATTCTTATCTGGAATTACCCTGTCTTTTTATAGAATTAATGTGTTTTGACACCACTATTACTGCTTAATACTATGAAATCCTAGGATTTGTAATTTGGTGAGGCACTAGCAGAGAAGCTAAAACTTTGTAAAACTACAGCTACCACGATCCTACAGCATTGAGCTATGGCAGATAAAATAGTGCCAAACTGCATTAATTCTACAGCGTAGAGGCACCCTAAGTCTCTTAAAAGTTAGGAGACAAAGCAAGTAAAATGACACCCTTTTTCTTGGATCAAGAAGTATGCAAGCTTTCAGTTTCCATTGATGCCACTGAAATTGCCCCCAATGGCGCAGCGGGTTAAATCGCTGAGCTGCTGAACTTGCTGAATGAAAGGTTGGCAATTTGAATCTGGGGAGCAGGGTGAGCTCCCACCAGTAGCCCCAGTTTCTGCCAACCCAGCAGTTCGAAAACAGGCAAATATGAGTAGATCAATAGGAACCGCTTCAGGGGGTTTTTTTTCTGTTTCAGGAGTGACTCGAGAAACTGCAGGTAGCTTCTGGTGTGAGAGAATTGGCCATCTGCAAGGACATTGTCCAGGGAATGCCTGGATGTTTGATGTTTTATCATCCTTGTGGGAGGCTTCTCTCATGTCCCCGCATTGGGAGCTGGAGCTGACAAAGGGAGCTCAACCCGCTGTCCCCGGATTTGAACCATTGACCCATTGGTGGGAAAGCAACGGTGCTCCATGTAGTCATGCCAGCCACATGACCTTGGAGGTGTCTATGGACAACGCTGGCTCTTTGGCTTAGAAATGGAGATGACCACCCCCCCAGAGTTGGACACGACTAGACTCAATGCCAAGGGGAAACATTTACCTTTATCTTTAAGGCAGAAAATCTGCATACTCTTTCACAAAATAAAGATGCCTATAGTCAAGATATTTTATCATGCAAATCTAGTTTTGACCAAAAAGGATTAGAAGCTGGAGGAATGACATGTGGGAATATCACCCCTAAAAAGTGTGGAATAAGGCGGCTGCGAAGCGAAATCGGATCACTTGCCCTTTCCTACTTTGATCCAAATCTGATTGCACTTTAAAGAGAGGGGAAATCAAGTTTTAAAAATAAATGGCTCAGCTGTCTCCTCTGTTACTTAATAGGGAATCAAAGACAAAGAAGGTGGGTATTTCCTCTTTTGTCCCTTTTCTATATTTATTCTAAAACCATCCCGAGGTTCCAAATCCTGCAAATTAATGTGGATTAGAAGATGCAACGTTTGGACTGAGCAGCTGGTTGATAAGGAGGAAAACAAACAAACGGACCATGAAAACTTTAGGCACAATCACAGGAACGTCTTCCCTTTTCTTGTGTGTCCATCTAGTACAGGCATGAGCAAACTTGGGCCCTCCAGATGTTTGGACTCCAACTCCCACAATTCCTAACAGCCTCAGGCCCCTTCCTTTCCCCCCTCAGCCATAAGGAATTGTGGGAGTTGGAGTCCAAAACACCTGGAGGGCCCAAGTTTGGCCATGCCTGATCTAGTCCTTAATCTAGTGGATTGCTATAATATTGTATGGGGTACATTCAAGCTCTGTTAAATGGCTTGAGTTCCTTTTTGTATATAGAGTTACATCCTAATCTCAGCCACATCTTGCTGGTCACAGGTTCGAAACCGGTGAGAGCACGGATGAGCTCCCTCTGTCAGCTCCAGCTCCCCATAAGGGGATGTGAGAGAAGCCTCCCACAAGGATGGTAAAACATCAAACCATCAGGGCATCCCCTGGGCAATGTCCTTGCAGACAGCCAATTCTCTCACACCAGAAGAGACTTGCAGTTTGTCAAGTTGCTCCTGACACACACACACACAAATCACCTGAACTGCTATGGTTACAGAATCATGGGAGTTGTAGTTTTAAAGGTCTTTAGCCCCCTCTGCCAGAGTGTGCTGGTGCCTCACCAAACTATTCCTCCTAGGATTCCATACTATTAGGCAGTAGCACTTAAAGTGGTGTGAAAATGCATTAATTATCCAGTGTAGATGCGCTCTTACACTTCTATACCGCCATATAAAATCCAGATTATTTGCTTTGAACTGGATTATATGGCAGTGTAGGCTCATATAATCCAATTCAAAGCAGATAATCTGGATTTATATGGCAGTGAAGATGGGGCTTGAGAAACACAGCTGACCCTAAATTTCTTCTTTGCTTATAGAACAGGTACAATAGTTTCTCCACATTTGCAGTTTTGGCTTTAATCAAATTCACAGATTTGATCAAATATGTTCTCTCTAGGAATCCCTGGGTTCACCTGTATGATTCTTTAGTCAACTTTCTCCAGTTATCCTGGAGGATCTAGATTACTAGTGAGAGTTCCTTTCTCTAACTTGCATCATTAAATGCATATAATAGTATCATACAAAATAAAAAATAATATCATACTAAATTTGACTGGGCACAACCTGGGGATCACAGCCAGATACAGTAAAGCCATCTGGCCTTGCGTTTTGCTACTCTGCTGCTGAATACGCATGCCCAGTGTGGAATATATCTCACCTCATTCAAATAGTGGATGTGGCTCTTAATGAGATGGTGCATTATCATAGAATGTCTACGCCCCACACCACTGGAGAAATTATACTGTTTTGCCACCTGATGTAGCAGCCAATAATGAAAGGACCAAGGCATTGACATCTCTGGCCCATCCGCTGTTCGGATACCAGCCATTGTGCCAATGCCTTAAATCAAGAAACAGAGATACTCGCAGAAACCCCTCAGCAAGCAAGAGTCCAAAAGTGAAAAGCTAAAAATTGGAACCTTAAACCATGGCTGATACCAGATGAGAGACTCCCTCCTGGGCACACAGGAGACTTGGAAGGTGCTGAACAGACTGTACTCTGGCACCACGAGATGCAGAGCCAACCCTAAGAAATGGGGCCGTAAAGTAGAGCCCACGACATGCGAGTGTGGAGAAGGGCAAACTGCAGACCATGTACTATGATGTGGTCTGAGCCCTGCCACATGCACAATGGAGGACCTTATAATGACACCAGAGGCACTCCAAGTGGTCAGCTACCAGTCAAAGGAAATTTAGTATAATGCCTAGGTTTTTAATTTTGTTTGTGGTTTTTCTACACATTATAACTGTATTCTCAATTTGATTCTGACACGATAAATAAATAAACTGCAATCTTTAACATGTCTGATTTAAGTTGCAGTGACTCTCAAGGAAAATCTGCATAGGATAAATTCATAAACAACTAGCTGGCAAGAGTTTAAGAAGAGGCAACCGTACAAAGAGCTGTTACTCTATGAAGCACACTGACATAGGCACACAACACATCAAGAGTAAAAGCATGCATGATAGGTCAACTTCGTATCTCAAGTCTCCATCCCCTGCTTTCCCATACCAAGAACACCCATCACCCCCTTTTCTCTCCAGGAACTATTGTGTCCTGTAAATGGAGTGGCACCCTCTAGAGCAGTGGTTATTAACCTGTGGTTCCCCAGATATTTTGGCCTTCAACTCCCAGAAATCCTAACAGCTGGAAAACTGTCTGGGATTTCTGGGAGCTGTAGGCCAAAACACTTGGGGACCCACAGGTTAAGAACTACTGCTCTAGAGGAGAAGTGCCCGTATAACCTCTGGACGCCAACCAAGACATTCTTGGTCCACAAAGGGTCAGCCCTTGAAAGGACCAGGCTGTGAGTTGAGTCCAGCAGTGCCCAAACCCCCAAGCTGCACCCTATATTTCATGCATTAAGAGTATCTTTCCCATCCTTGTCTCCTTACCCCAAGTAGGGAGGGGGGATGGTGTGTCTCAGCCGGAGGCGAAGGGGGATCTGAAGAAGGCCAGCCGCAAAGGGGGAGACTCCGGCAGCTTAGTGTCCCTGTCACTGGACGACGTCAAAGGACAAGTGTGGTTGCAAGAGGGAGAGGGGGGTAGAGAGTGGAAAACGCAGGAGGTAAAGGAAGATTATGGACCAGGAAAAAGGAGCAGAAGCATGCAGCATACAGGATAAATGAGCATGAAGATAATGCCCCTAACTTAGGGCACAGCAGACGGCTGCGTTTAATCAGCGGGCACAGGGTGAGATAACGAAATAAGAGAAATAAAGTCATCAGAGGTGGCAGTTCGGAGCAAGCCCCCATGACGAAGGAGACCTGGCCCTTCTGAGGTTTCGCATGCAAAGCTGGCGGGGAAATCTTTTCGCAAAATGCCATCTGTCCAGAGAGATTTACTACCATTTCAAAAACGTCAGCATTTGTTGTTTTACACTTCCATAAGTACAAAAACTGCAGATTTTAACTCTCCTTCCAAGTCTCACCATACACCAGGCATGGGCAAACTTTGGCCCTCCAAGTGGTTTTGGATTTCAAATCTCACAATTCATAACCATCTACTGGCTGATGGGAGTTGAAGTCCAAAACATCTGGAAGACTGAATTTTGCCCATGCCTGCACTAAAGCATGGATCCAGCTTTGGGAAGTGGGGCAATTCCACTTGAATTGCTTTAATCATTATCACCTTTGCTCCTGAAGGCACCCCAAGGACTATCTAGTCCAGGCATGGGCAAACTTAGGCCCTCCAGGTATTTTGGACTTCAACTCTTACAATTCCTAACAGCCTACCACTGTTAGGAATTGAAGTCCAAAACACCTGGAGGGCCGAAGTTTGCCCATGCCTGCTATACATCTACAAAAGTTGCCACTTGGCATCATCTAACATTTTTATATAATACAGTCATTATATGGTCAGCACAGACTTATATAAAACAGTTCAGTGAAGTTAAACTGCATTATATGAATCTACACTAACCACATAATGCAACTTCAAATTGCATTATATGGCAGTGTAGATAGGGCCTTCATTAAAGAGGCAGAGGTCCACATATAGGAAGAGAGGTTAAGTTGGCAAATATGACCAATGCAAGTATGAGTAAGCTTCAGTGTTGCACAGAACTCTGCGCTCAATGGGAAGATAACTAATTTACAGTTCAAAATATTAAGAGGCAGAGAGGGAAAAATATAGATCTCTGGTTTGCTGTGAGCTTTCTGGGCTGTATGGCCATGTTCCAGAAGCATTCTCTCCTGACGTTCCACCCACATCTATGACAGTCATCCTCCGAGTGTGACAGGTCTCAAACTCTAAAGATGTCTGCTATAGATGTGAGCAAAACGTCAGGAGAGAATGCTTCTGGAAAATGGCCATACAGCCCAGAAATTTCATGGCAACCCAGTGATTCTGGCCATGAAAGTCTTCGACAACACAGCATCAACCCTCATCTATACTTACCATGTAATGCATTTCAACGCTAGCTTTAATTGTAGCAGCCAGACAACAAAACCCCACAAAGCCATGTGAAAGAAAGCTCTTAATATGCATTAATGCTCTCTGGTTTGTGCAACTTCCATTTGGGCCTCAAGCTGGTTTGAGGAGTTTCTATAAAATGTTCCCATTGTGGGAGTTTAATTTCCCAATGATAACTGCATTAAAATGTTCTTGAGGGGTGTCTACACCATGGCTTCTTAAACTGTGGGCCCTGACCCCCAATACAGTCCCCTTAGCTCGATGTTGGGATCCTGAAAAATTGGTAACAGTAAAAGGGTTTCTGTATGTTGCACAGTGACCACTTATAGGAACTTACACAAACCCGTTGTGTAATGTTTACAGTGGAATCTGCGGAAAATCCTTCAGCCGTACTACATAAAAATGAAAATTGGTCACAAACCTTGCAATTGCTGTTTTGCTATCAATAAATGTTTTTGCACCTATTTCATCTCATACCTATCACTATAATTATATCATTTTATGTAAAAAAATTAATTGGGCCAAAAGGGGTCACAAGTGGAAAAGTTTAAAAACCCCTGGTCTAGACCAGCAAAATAATCCAGCTGCAATTCAGAAAATGCCACCCTGAACTCTTAGTGCCATGGCAACTTATAACACTTTTTTGATGGTCACACATTTCTCCTTCCCAAATTCAGATTGGGACTTCAGGGCTGCTACCTTCTTCGATGCATGAAATCACATAGCTGGCAGGCACCCCAAGGACTATCTAGTCCAGGCATGGGCAAACTTTGGCCCTCCGGGTGTTTTGGACTTCACCTCCCACAATTCTTGGCCTCAGGCCTGTTTGTTTCCCCCCTCAGCCGCTTAACCTTTTGGCACAACTTTCGTGTAATGCCACTTTCACACAGAACTACTAAAGATTTCTTGTTTGATTTATACAAAATAATATATCTATATATATAATATGTACATGTATATATTACAAATTTCTCATAGAGATATACAATATAAAAATGGAGGCACAGCGTCTCCTAGTGGCAGGATGCAGAACAGAAGTCCTTGGATCTTGAGAATATATTCTGTAATTGTCTTTTTCCCCATCTCCGGTCTTTGTGTTCTGCAGGTTTGGACTTTGTTGCTGGTGGTGATTGTCCCATCTTGCCTCTGAAGATGACATCCTGAAAAAGAAAAAAAAGCGAATGCTAAGACAGGATTGGTTGGTTAGGGATAGGAAGAGAACAGAGGAGTAAGGATGTTGCATAAAATACATACAGTCAGCCTTCTACATTTCCTGGAGTTAGGGATACAAATCCCCTGCAAAAGTGTGCGTGTGTGTGTGTGTGTGGGGGGGGGGGGAAATCACAAATATAAATGCTATTTTAAAAATCTAGCTAGGAATCCCTTGTGCTTCAGTGTAATATTGTGGTCTATTTCCACCAGACATTGACTGTAGAGTGGTGCTCGAGGGAATGTGTTTTTCATGTAGAGGATTTTGGAAAATGGCATTCATAACCTTTTGGGAAAACCGGGAATCTCCACAGGCTTTTGGAAGCGTGATCCTTTTGGAGATTAATTGGCATTCACACTATTTGGAATAATCATAACCTTATGGAAAGGCATGACCTTGTTAGAGATTGTAATCTTTTGTAAAGTATGATCTTCCTGGGAAGAGTTAAAAACCCAGTAGAAAGGGGCAGGATATAACAACAATAGTTTATTATTATTAGATACATAACAAGAATAGTATACAACAAACAAGATAATTATGCTGACTTTGTATTTGATCACATGCCGGACACTTCCCAAGTGTCTAGGACTGTGTGATGGATCGGCGAATAACGTGTGAAGATCTGAGCAAAAAGGTAAAGATTTCCTCCTGACATTAAGTCTAGTTATCCAACTCTGAGGGGTTGGTGCTCATCTCCATTTCTAAGCCAAAGAGCCGGCATTGTCCGTAGACACCTCCAAGGTCATGTGGCCGGCATGACTGTATGGAGTGCTGTTAGCTTCCTGCTGGAACAGTACTGTAACGAAATGCCCAATTAAAGTGTAAGTTTTAGATATGTTTATTAATATTAGATGAGAGGTAGCCAGAAGCCCCAGGCGTTGCCATAGCAACATAGTCTCCAGGCAGAAGAAAAGGGGCGGAGCCAACTGTCACTGGAAAAAAAGAATGTTCGTTTAAAAAAGGGTCAGTTGGTCACTGGATGAGTTTAAGGATGATCATCCTAAGGAGGTGGGACTAGACCAGTGGTTCTCAATTTGTGGGTTCCCAGGTGTTTTGGCCTACAATTCCCAGAAATCCCAGCCAGTTTACCACCTGTTAGGATTTCTGGGAGTTGAAGGCCAAAACATCTGGGGACCCACAGGTTGAGAACCACTGGACTAGACCAAAAAGTTTAGGCTTCTGACAGGTAGTCAGGAAGGGAAAGGCTGTAGTGAGCCAGGTGTTTACTCTCCAATGTGGAGTAGTTACGAGTTGGAGAAGTCCAACTGAACAGTCTATGGTTGTTGGTCAGTGAGGGAGAGTGCGGGAAGACGGTAGCTGAGAAGCAGCTGAAAATTTAGATAGAGAAACAAGTTAAAGAGAGTTTGAATCTGTTTTATGTATTAGTATAACAGTCCTTTTGGAGATTGAATGAAACTCATATTGAAACATTGTTCTGTAATCAGCAAGCATTTGATCCTTTGTAACCACTACGCTTATGCCACAAGAATGCCACAAATAAACTGAGTTACTGTTTCATCTCAAACAAAGCCTCTCTCTCCATGTATCACCTCCAACTTGAGAAGTCATAAAAGGAGAAAGAAAGTTGTCCTTCGTTTCTCTTTAAGCAAACTCTCTCTATAAATCTCTCAGTTAGAGATCTGGTTTGTTTTTGTTGATGTACTCACATTTGCATGTTTTCAAACTGCTAGGTTGGCAGAAGCTGGGGCTAACAGCAGGAGCTCATGCCACTCCCTGGATTCAAACCTGCAACTTTCAGTCAACAAACTCAACAGCTCAGCGGTTTAACCCACTGTGCCACCGATCTGAGTAGGGTGGCATTTTGCAGCAGAAATGGTAATTTTGCCAGCGCCATTTGTTTTCAAGTGCAGGCCAAGGTCTTTAGGTACTGCACCCATTGTGCCGATCACCACTGGGATCACCTTTACTGGCTTGTGCCAGAGTTGTTGTTCTTGCTGCTGCTGCTGTTGTTATTATTATTGGCTATGCTCTTCTATCAGTGGGGTGTGGTCTATGGACCTCTGGAAAAACCTGTAGATATATTCATTGAACATCATATCTTACAGAAACTCTGGAAAGCCTTACCACAGCAACATCAGTTCATGTTCAGACCTCCATAAGTTCAAGTTCTCTTTCCTCATACCTCTGAGATCTCTGGGGAAAGAAATAAAGGAGCCAAAATTATTTTAGCTGAAATGACAGAGGAAAAGCCTTTTTGCTCTATATTCAGTCTAACACATTTGTTGGGATTAGGAGCACAGGACCTCAGCAAAAATTAAAAGCCATCATTAAAATATTTCCCCCTTTTTACTTGAGAGAACCACTCTCTAGGAACCCCCAGGTCCTCCAGCAAGATTGTATGGTGAACTTCTGGCAGATACTGCATTGGATGACCTAGGGCTGGGCTGTAGCACAGCTGGTTAATCACCAGCAGCAATAGATCACTGCCGACTAGAAGGTGGCAAGTTTGAAACCCGAGTCAGATTGAGCACCTGACTGTTAAGCCTAGCTTATTTATTATTATTTATTTATTTATAGACTTGTATACCGCTAATATCTCAGCCTAAGTTGGCGACTCATTGCGGTTTACAACAATTAAAAAACAATACCATTTTAAAAACATGAAACACATTTACAACACAAATTATTGGGCCACCAATAATAATCCCATGCATCAATAATCCCATGCATCATGCAGCTTACTGTCCACCTAAGCAGTTCAAATACAGCTGAGCTGTGAGAGTAGAGAAATTGGGGACCGTTTAAAGTGGTGAGGTATTTTACAACACCATAAAAATGCTGGCAATCAGAGAACAAGGAGGAAATACGATCAAAAAGACTTGGCATCATGGTGGATGAAGCAACAGCACCCCCTGTGGCCGGAATTGAGCATAACCTCCAGGCGCCCAAGTTGGAAATGCCAAAATATCTCTATCTGTCTGTCTGTCTAAAAAGAGCATTGAATGTTTGCCATGTATGTGCACATTGTGATCCGCCCTGAGTCTCCTTTGGGGTGAGAGGGGTGGAATATAAATACTGTTAATAAATAAATAGTCTTAAAAAGGACATCTTAATCATTTAAATAATCAAATCTGTAAAAGCGAAACCCACAGATATGGAGGGCTGACTGTACTCGATTGATTCCACTTTAACTGCCATGACTGCAAATCCCATGCTTCTTGGGATTTGCAGTTTAAGACGGGCGCTTAGAATTCTCAGTGAGAGATCTCTAGTGCCTCACTAGACTACAAATCCCATGATCATTGAAGTGGTCCCTATGTCTAACCCAAGCACGGGCAAACTTGGGCTTTCCAGGTGTTTTGGACTTTAACTCCCACCATTCCTAACAGCTCAGGCCCCTTATTTTTCCCCCTCAGCTGCTTAAGCGGAATGGTGGGAGCTGAAGTCCAAAACACCTGGAAAGCCCAAGTTTGACTAAGCAAGAGTTTGGGAACATTACCTTTGGGTCTATATGTCTCAGAATCTTCCAGCCAGCCATAAAAAAGTAACTTTTCCAAGTCCCAAGCAAAGCAGCTTCCAATATCTCTATATAGGAAGCCAACTTAATCAAACTCCTGCAGTACAATACTTTGACTCCACTTCAATGATCATGGGATTTGTAGTCTAGCGAGGCACTAGAGATCTCTTGCTGAGAATTCTAACACCCGGAGGGCCAAAGTTTGACCATGGCTGGTCTAACCCATTATTTTGACTCTGTCCTTTGTGAGAAAGGTCTTTCCTGACCTCTGAAGTTAGTTCCTTTCATTCAAGATATTTAGGATCAAACGTTTTACATATAGACAGCATGCATGCTTTTATGAAAGGTTTTTGCTATTATTGCTTTTGCTGCTGCTTACCTCCCGTGATCTTTTTTGCAGAAGTATCAAAATCAGGAGAACAACAAGCATGAAAACTAGAACTGCAAGCAGCACCCAATGGGATTTTCTGAAGGCGTCGTCGTGTTGGGAGTCGTGATCTGGTGTTTGCTTTGGTGCCGTGACTTGGAGGGCTGGAGGGGGAGACAGCTCTGTAGTACAGAGAAAGACTGACCTATAGGAGCAGATTGAACACTTTCTAGTAGCAAGGAGATGGGATGGAGAGCAGAGGAAATTGAAATAATACACACAATGAGATGCCTTTGAGAGCTGGGGTAGGAATGCAGCGCTTTGGTAATTGCAGAAAAGCATGCATTGCGTTCAAATCAGACCTCAGCTACATATTTACTAACTGAGCTTAAGTAAGCTACTTATCTGTTGACCAATGTGGTCCCTGAATCCCCCCCCCTCATTGCCCACCCTTGTAGAAGATCGTAGGATCATTGTCTGCACGCTATGACAAGCTTCTGCTCAAAAATAAAATTTCAGGTCCTCTCTAACACATGCAAACATGTTTACACACAGAACCCATCACCTGGGCATGAGAGTTACCTGGCTGGCAATGAATAATGGTGCAATTGCTGAAGTTCAAAGGAACACCTTCATCTATATATTTATCCATCTTATCTCTCAGGTCGCTGAGATAGGAGGGGATGGGCTCAAGGAACTCGGAGATGTTGGTCGTGATGAATTTAGCACAACTGTCCTGTAAGAACCAAGAGGGGAGGAAAAACAGGTTTGACTGGGCCTTACGACTGGCACATTTTAGGCTTGTCTAATTTACCTTATGTCATGAACATAGGAATTAATTAAAGAAGAGGATCAGACTTGAGTCCTATCTAGACCAATTATCTTTAGGAAGCCCACAAACAGGACAGGAGTGAAACAGTACCTGTTCTGGGTATTGCTATGTGCCTTCAAGTCAACTTTGACTCATAGTGATCCTAAAGCAAACTTTTAAAAGTTTTTATCATCAAGGAGAGATTTGAACCCTGGTTTCTCAGGATCTCAGAAATATTGTACTATGCCGACTCATATTTTCTATGGGTTGCAGCGAGTTTTCCTGGCTGTATGGCCATATTCCAGAAGCATTTTCTCCTGATGTTTTGCCTACATCTATGTCAGACATCCTCAGAGGTTGCGAGGTCTGTTGGAAAATAGGCAAGTGAGGTTTATATATCTGTGAAAAGTTCAGGGTGAGAGAAAGAACTCTTGTCTGCTTGAGGCAAGTGTGAATGTTGTAATTGGTCACCTTGATTAGCACTGAATGGCCTTGCAGCTTCAAAGCCTGGCTGCTTCCTGCTTGGGGGATCCTTTGTTGGGAGGTGTTAGCTGGCTCTGATTTATTCTTATCTGGAATTCCCCTGCATTTTTGAGAATTAATGTGTTTTGACACCACTTTAACTGCCATTGCTTTATACTATGAATTCCTGGGATTTGTAATCTGTTGAGGCACTAGCAGAGAAGCCTAATATTTTGTAAGTGGGGTTTATCTATCTCTGAAACATCCAGGGTGGGAGAAAGAACTCGTGTTTGTTTGCGGCAGGTGTGAATATTGCAACTGGCCAGCAGTTTCCAACAAATCTCACAACTTCTGAGGATGCCTGCCATAGATGTGGGTGAAACGTCAGGAGAGAGTACTTCTGGAACATGCCATATAGCCTGGAAAATTGACAGAAAATCAATGATTCTGGCCATGAAAGCCTTCGACAATAATGTATTATACATTCCACAGTATTTGTCTTTTAAGTGAGGCCTGTTGGAAACTAGGCAAGTAGGGTTTATACATCTGTGGAATGTTCAAGGTGGGAGAAAGAACGCTTGTCTGTTGGAGGCAACTGTGAGTGTTGCAGTTGGCCACCTTCATTAGCTTTGAGTAGACTTGCAGCTTCAAGACCTGGCTGCTTCCTGGGGGAATCCTTTGTTGGGAGGTGTTAGCTCACCCTGATTGTTTCCTGTCTAAAATTCCCCTGTTTTCTGAGTATTATTCTTTATTTACTGTCCTAATTTTTGAGTTTTTTAATACTGGTAGCCAGATTTTTTTCATTTCCATGGTTTTCTCCTTTCTGTTGAAATTGTTCACATGCTTGCAGATTTCAATGGCTTCTCTGTATAGTCTGACATGGTGGTTGATAAGTGGCCCAGCATTTCTGTGTTCTCAAATAACATGCTGTGTCCAGGTTGGTTCATCAGGTCTCTGCTATGGCTACCAGTATTAAAAAAAAACTTTAAAATCAGGACAGTAAATAAAGAAGATCTCTCAAAAAATGGGTATTCCTGACAGGAAACACTTAGGGACAGCTCACACGTCCCAACAAATGATTCCCCCCAGGCAGGAAGCATGCATGCTTTGAAGCTGCAAGGCTATTCAGTGCTAATCAAGGTGGCCAACAGCAACATTCACACTTGCCTCCAAAAGACAAGAGTTCTTTCTCCCACCTGAAAAGTCAGGAGAGAATGCTGCTGGAGCATAGCCATACAGCTCGGAAAACTCACAGCAAACCAGTGATTCCGGCCATGAAAGCCTTCGACAACACATATTCTCTATTGTTACAATCCTCCAAACCCACCTGCCAGATCCATTTGGAGTGAATTTGTACTACACTGTTACAGCAGTGTAGTACAATACCATAGAACTGTGCCTTGGAATCATGGGATTTGTAGTTTGGTATTCTTTGGTTCTCTGCAATAGTGCTCTAGTGCTGAATTTTTCAGGAGTTGAGTAAAAGCTGCCTAGCAGGGAATTCCAATTACATCACCAAACTGCAAATGATGGGATTCCTTAGAATAGAATCAGAAAAATTAGGGGTATCCAAGTTCTATAACTGTGTCTGAGTATGTTCTGAATTTAGGAAGCTGTTTTCCACAATTTCCACAGGCTGGAAGGAACCTCTAGTTGTTTCCTACACAAGCACATTTCTTCTTAGTTGAAATTTTCTGAGTTTTGGGAGCTAAACTTAGTTGCTGCCGCCCCTGTTAAACTATAGGCTATATTTCAGAGGAAGGAACTGGCAACACCACCTCTGAGCATTGCTTGCCTAAGAAAACCCTACAAAATTAATGTGGTGGTCATAAATTGACATATGCACATGAACACACACACTTGGAAAAATAGAATAATAAAATCCTAGAGTTAGAAGAGACATTGTGGGCCATCTAGTCCAATTTCATGCCAAGAAGCAGCAAAATTGCATTCAAAGCACCCCCTACAGCCTCTGCTTAAAGGCCTCCAAAATACAGTTGTATTTGAATAAAGCTATATCCCCCCCCCCTTTTTAAGTGACTTACGTTAATGTCACACTCCTTAACAAATTTTGTGTGACATTTTAGCTCTGTGATGTTTTCCTTCAATGTGCTCCCAGATACATTGATCATGTGGTTGAGTTTTTGGTCGATGAGATGAATTTGCCATAACTCCTTGCAGAATTTGTCCTGGGAAAAATAGGTGAAATGGGATGGGGACAAGAGGGAAGATCTACATCAGTGGTTCTCAACCTTCCTAATGCCGTGACCCCTCAATACAGTTCCTGGTGATTGATTTTGCCATTTGGGAGTTGTAGTTGCTGGGATTTATAGTTCACCTACAATTAAAGAGCATTCTGAACCACACCAACAATAGAACTGGGCAAAATTTCCCACATAGAACCCCTTCCCTAGCATGAGCCTTCCTCGAGCCTCACACACTCTCCCTCACCCGCACATGCGCACCACACTGCCATCCGCTGAGCACACCTGCTCCCCTCCCTGCTTGAAGTATCAGAAACAGACCTCCCCTTGGCAGAGGTGTCATGAATGACTTTTCAATGATTTTAAAGAATAGGTTCTTTTTATTGCAATTTCCAGTGTGAGAAGGTATATAAGATTACAGAAAACATTCAGACAAAGAATGACATTGGACATACAGACATACAGATTCTATGCAACTACATTGGATTCACAATTACATTGGTTAACAAACAAACATAGGGGAATTACATTTTCACTCAACATTCACACACATGTACACGCATTCATCCACATGCATCCAAATATTACCATATCCTTTTCTCCCTCCTTGGAGAAGCACCTGTTAGGCCAGACCCTGCTTTCCTGCAGCCTGCCAATGCATAGTTCCATAACTTCCATAACGCCAAAACTTCAAAACGCTGAGATGCCAAAACTTCTTTCCCTAAGAACAGTGCCAAGGACCAGACCTCTGTTTTCCATACAGCAGAACCTGACTCCCTGCACAAAATCTAAGACTCCAAAAGCGCACTTCTTCCTCTTCCCTTGAGAAAGAAGCCCCAAAGTGTCCAGAATCATGCTTTCCCATAGCATATCTGACACTCTCCAAATACACCACCTCTGTCCTTCCCATGGAGCAGAGCATGGCGGGTGGAACAGACTCCTCAGTCTGCCACGATTTGAGCATTATTAGCCTGAGTCTTTTATAGGAAAATTCTGTTGATGTTGTAAATTAATGATAGACATTAATTAATAATGATAGACATTAATTAATATCATTAATAATGATAGACAAATGATAGACATTAATTAATAATGATAGACATTAATTAATATCATTAATAATGATAGACAAAGTTGTAAATTAATGATAGACATCTTCCATCCTGGATCCATCTCAGTTTCCTGGCCAGATGTTGATCTTCTTGATTGGTGTTGATCTTATGTTGACTTCCTTCTTAACATAAGGAAGGTTGCAAACATTTCCTTTATCACTATCCCGTTCTTATCAGAGTTTACTCTTCAGATCTCATTAGCAGGTTTTCATCACAAAGCAGCAAGCAGGTAGTTAGTCATTGAAGGCCTTAATATTATACTGGTGTTTCCAAAATTATTAACTCCATCCATACAACTTCCATTCTTCCATTCATTCCCACACATCATATTAAATTCACATCTATCAAATTTGCACATTGAATTTCTTATTACAGAGGAGGGCTTTTGGTGGGAGGATTCACCATATGTTTCCAAAAAGTAAGAGAAGGACAGGCAGAGAGATCTTCAGCTTTCTTTGCCAAAGGGATTCCCAAGACCATCTATGTCAGGGGTCCTCAAACTTTTAAACAGAGGGCCAGATCACAGTCCCTCAAACTGTTGGAGGGCCGGATTATAATTTGAAAAAAAATGAATGAATTCCTATGCACACTGCACATATCTTATTTGTAGTGCAAAAAACACTTAAAACGATACAATAATTAAAATGAAGAACAATTTTAACAAATATAAACATATTAGTATTTCAATTGGAATCATAGAATCAAAGAGTTGGAAGAGACCTCATGGACCATCCAGTCCAACTCCCTGCCAAGAAGCAGGAATATTGCATTCAAAGCACCCCTGACAGATGGCCATCCAGCCTCTGTTTAAAAGCTTCCAAAGAAGGAGCCTACCACACTCTGGGGCAGATTCCACTGCTGAACAGCTCTCACAGTCAGGAAGTTCTTCCTCATGTTCAGATGGAACCTCCTTTCTTGTAGTTTGAAGCCATTGTTCCGTGTCCTAGTTTCCAGGGAAGCAGAGAACAAGCTTGCTCCCTCCTCCCTGTGGCTTCCTCTCACATATTTATACATGGCTATCATATCTCCTCTCAGCCTTCTCTTCTTCAGGCTAAACATGCCCAGCTCCTTAAGCTGCTCCTCATAGGGCTTGTTCTCCAGACCCTTGATCATTTTAGTCACCCTCCCCTGGACACATTCCAGCTTGTCAATATCTCTCTTGAATTGTGGTGCCCAGAATTGGACACAATATTCCAGGTGTGGTCTAACCAAAGTGGAATAGAGGGGTAGCATGACTTCCCAAGATCTAGACACTATGCTCCTATTGATGCAGGCCAAAATCCCATTGGCTTTTTTGCTGCCACATCACATTGTTGGCTCATGTTTAACTTCCAAGATCTTTTTCACACGTACTGCTCTCAAGCCAGGCATCCACCATTCTGTATCTTTGCGGGCCTGCTTTTGGCTGATGAGATAGGATTGTTGTTGTTGTGTGCTTTCAAGTCGCTTCAGACAAAGATTGACCCTGAGTGAGGGCCGGGTAAATGACCTTGGAGGGCCGTATCCAGCCCTCGGGCCTTAGTTTGAGGACCCCTGATCTATATAAATAAAAATGCAATGTTTGTTTGTAGGATTAACATAACTAATGGATAAATTGACACCAAATGTGGACACAATACACCTATCAGGTCAGGGAGTGACCATCACTCATAAAAATACTGAAAAACACAACGGAAGGGACTTAAAAAAGCCAAAAAACAAAAAAAATGCATTACAATGAATGCACAAAACCACATATACACAAATATATATACACACATATACACAAATACACAGCAGAAGAGACTTAAAAAGCCAAAAAATAAATATACATCACAATGCATGCACAAAACCACATACAGACAAATATATGCACACACAAATACACATATATTGTTGTAGTACAGTGTGATAGTGACGTTACTACTACTGGTAGAAGGGAGAAGAGGGCTGTACAGGTGTTGGAGGAGGAGCAGCAGCGAAAGCAGATTAGAGACATATTCATTTTTTGTGTTTAATAAACCTTTGTTTGGACCTTTTATACTGTGTTTGGCATTCTTGAGGCTTCTGGGTCTTGACATATATACACACACAAAACACATATACACAGACTGGGCCACAGCAATGCATGGCAGGGGACAGCTAGTCAGAAGTATATGTTTTCTGATGGTATTTGGCGACCCCACTGAAACCCCCTCGTGACCCCACCCAGGAGTCCCGACCCCCAGGTTGAGAAACAGTGATCTACATAAATAGCTGGGTACTAGACTTTATGGCAAGAGTGTAAACAAAAGACATTGGACTGTGCATAAGACTCTGGAGGATCAATGACCTTTTGGTATTATTTGTAATGCCTTGCAGGTGTGCTGGACTACAAGGACACAATACATTCCATTATGTTATTTAGTTTTTTAAAAAAATACTTTACCTGTTTCAGGTTGATTGGCACCGGTACTGGATAATCCAAGAGCAGTAATTTCTTCTGGGGGAGGAGAGGGGAAAAAAGCCTGGGTTTAGCATGAGAAGACAAAGAATGAGAAAGAGATTGGATTGAAGAATGGTTCAACTGAGGGCCCTTCCACACAGTCATATAACCCAGTATATCCATTCAGAATATCCCACAATATCTGCTTTGAACTGGGTTATCAGAGTCCACACTGCCACATGTTCCATTCAAAGCAGATAATGTGGGATTTTATTCAGCTGTGTGGAAGGGGCCTGTAGCATAGACATGTTGAAAGGAGAACCACTGAATTCAACAGTCACTTGCTCTTCCTCCAGACAGAACAAATATGTCAATACTTGCTGCTTTAACCCAAATAATTCTAACATTCATGTAATTTTCCAAGCAATTGTGAATGGTGCCAATTGAAGTTGTTGTGAGCCTTCAAGCAATTTCCAACTTACTTATTTATTTATGACATTTCTACCCTGCCTTTCTCACCCCAAGGCAGCTTTACATACAGGCAATGATACGATGCCTTAAAACACAATGTACACTTAAATAAATATTAAAATAGAATTTAAAAGTACATTAAAACATTTATAAACCATACATTCAAAGTTAAACACGTAATCCACGATTGTAATCCAGGCTGTTCCAAATGGTCATTGCACTTTGTTCCAAGTCTACCTATTGCACAAGTTCTCTAAAGGCTTGGTCACAAAGCAACATTTTTACTCTCTTGCGGAAGGTCAGGAGGGAGGACGTTGATCTAATATCCCTGGGAAGGGAGTTCCATGGCTGAGGGGCCACCACTGAGAAGGCCCTGTCTCTCATCTCTGCCAATTATGCCTGCAAGGAAGGCGGGACCAACATAGGGGCTTCCCCAGATGATCTTAAACTCTGTGGTGGTTCATAGAGGGAGATATGTTTGGAGAAATAAGCCGGGCCAGAACTGTTTATGGCTTTATAGGCTAAACCAGCACTTTGAAGTGTGCTCGGTAGCAGATTGGCAGCCAATAGAGCTGATGTAACAGGGGGTTGGTCTTATTACCTAACTTAGCCCTATTAAGTCTGTGTCAGTACACAAAGGGATCTTGTAGTTTTTTTAGAGACTGAGAAAAAATGCCACAAACTTCTTTTCTTCAGTGAGTCTTGAGCCCCTCTACACAGCTGTATAAAACCCAAGCTTGAAGCTTTTGAATAGTCTTCAAGGGCAGCCCCACGATGAGTGCATTACAGTAGTCTATTTGAGATGCAACAAGTGTGTGGTCTACTGTGGCCAAATCAGACTTCCTAAGGTATGGGCACAACTAGCAAACAAGTTTTAGTTGTGAGAAAGCTCCCCTGGCCACTTCGGAGACCTGGGGTTCCCGGCTCAGCAATGAATCCAGGAGGACTCCCAAGCTGTGAACCTGTATCTTCAGGGGTAGTGTAAGCCCAATCCAACACAAGCTGTAACCCTATACCCTATTTGGCCTTGCGTATGACCAGGACTATCTCCATCTTGTCTGGATTCAATTTCAATTTGTTTGCCTTCATCCAGACCGTCACAGCGGCCAAGCACCGGTTCAGGACCTGAACAGTCTCCTTAGCAACAGGTGGAAAGGAGTGATAGAGTTGGACGTCATCTGCATACAGATGGCAATGAACTCCAAATGATCTCTCCCAGCAGCTTCATGTTAAACAACATGGGGGACAGTATTGAGCCCTGTGGGACCCCACAGGAAAATGGTTGCGTGGCTGAGCACGTGTCCCCCAACAACACCTCAGAACGACCCTCCAGGAAGGTCTGGAACCACTGTCAAACAGTACCTCCCAGACCCATTCCCATGTGGCATCTCAGAAGGATCCTGTGATCTACAGTATCGAAGACTGCAGAGAAATCCAGGAGAACCAACAGGGATCCAATCCATAAGTAATTCAACCCAACGAAAGTTACATCTACAAACTTGCAGGGCTGACTCTACTTGGGCTTTTAGTACCATTTTCTCTAGCTTTTTGAATTCTTTAATATTTTATCCCGCAAGGATGAAATAATCAAGGATTATAATCCCTAAGAAACGGAACCTAAATCTAGGTACTGTCATGGCTTAAGAGACAGACAATCTCCCTAGCCAATACAGAAACCAAGCAGTAATGATAAATTAAATATGATTCTTTTCACCCAAACCAACAGCCTGAGATTGCTGGTTTGTTCAGCCTAGTGGCAGGGCCCCTGAACTCTATAGCCTATGGAGCGTATCTAGCGATAAATATGCATGTCCAAATTCCAGTCTGCACCTAACTTCCCAGAGATCAAAGCCAGCAGGCAAAATAGTGAAAAGACCTGACCAAAGGGCAAACAATTAGCCTCATTGTATAATACAGTGTTTCTCAACCTTCCTAATGCTGTGACCCCTTAATACAATTCCTCATGTTGTGGTGACTCACAACCATAACATTATTTTTGTTGCTACTTCATAACTGTAATTTTGCTGCTGTTATGAATCGTAATGTAAATATTTGATATGCAGGATGTATTTTCATTCACTGGAGCAAATTTGGCACAAATACCCAATACGCCCAAATTTCAATACTGGTGAGGTAGGCCGGGGAATCTCTTTTCCGGCAATTTTAATCTAGTGCTCTGCGTCTTAGTCTTTAGAGCAGCAGAAAACAACAAATTGGGTGCTAGAAATAATATCATATGAAAGCTGACTAGCACAATCTGGAGATCACAACCAAATACAGTGAAGGCGTCTGCCCTTGTGCTTTGCTACTCTGCTGCTGAGTATGCATGCCCAGTGTTGAACACATCTCACCACGCTAAAACAGTGGATGTGGCTCTTAATGAGACATGAAGCATTATCACAGGCTGTCTGTGTCCTACATTGTTGGAGAAATTATGCTGTCTAGAAATTACACTGACATCCGCCGGGAAGTAGCAACCAACAGTGAAAGGACGAAGGCAGTGACATCTCCAGCCTATCTCCTATCTCCTCGGATATCAGCCATGCCTTAAATCAATAAATAGTTTACTAAGATCTACAGAAGTACTCGCAGGAACACCTCAGCAAGCGAGAGTCCAAAAGTGGCAGGCTAAAACCTGGAACCTCAATCAGTGGCTGATACCAGATGAGAAACTCCCTCCTGAGCACACAGAAGACCGGGCAACTTGGAAGGCGCTGGACAGATGGTGTACTGGCACCACGATATGCAGCACCAACCTTAAGAAATGGGGCTACAAAGTGAGGTCCACAACATGCGAGTGTGGAGAAGAGCAAACCACAGACCAACTATTACAATGCAGCCTGAGCCCTGCCACATGCACAATGGAGGACCTCCTTATAGAAACACCAGAGGCACTCCAAGTGGTCAGCTACTGGTCAAAGGACATTTAATAGAATTCCAAGTTTTTAAACTTTGTGTTTTCTCAAATACACTGGTTTGCTCCTGATATGATAAATCTATCCGTCCGTCCGTCCGTCCGTCCGTCCGTCCATCCATCCATCCATCCATCCATCCATCCATCCATCTATCTATCTATCGTGCCAGGGGCAAACTAAACAGTTGTATTACATTTTAACAAACAAACAAACAAACAAACCACAAAGTTTGCAAGCTTGGTAGTTGATTAAATGTCCTTTGACCAGTATCTGGCCACTTGGAGTTGCTGCAAGAAGGTCCTCCATTGTGCATGTAGCAGGGCTCAGGTTGCATTGCAGCAGGTGGTCAGTGGTTTGCTCTTCTCCACACTCGCATGTCATGGATTCCACTTTGTAGCCCCATTTCTTGAGGTTGGCTCTGCATCTCGTGGTGCCAGAGCGCAGTCTGTTAAGCATCTTCTAAGTCGCCCAGTCTTCTGTGTGCCCAGGAGGGAGTCTCTCATTTGGTATCAGCCATTGGTTGAGGTTCTGGGTTTGAGCCTGCCACTTTTGGACTCTCACTTACTGAGGTGTTCCAGCGAGTGTCTCTGTAGATCTTAGAAAACTATTTCTTGATTTAAGTTGTTGGCGTGCTGGCTGATACTGAATCAGAGGATGGGCTGGAGATGTCACTGCCTTGGTCCTTTCACTATTGGTTGCTTCTTCCCGGCGGATGTCAGGTGGTGCAATACCAGCTAAACAGTGTAATTTCTCCAGTGGTGTAGGGCGCAGACACCCTGTGATAATGCGGCATGTCTCATTAAGAGCCACATCCACTGTTTTAGTGTGGTGAGATGTGTTCCACACTGGGCATGCATACTCAGCAGCAGAGTAGCATAGCGCAAGGGCAGATGCCTTCACTGTGTCTGGTTGTGATCCCCAGGTTGTGCCAGTCAGCTTTCGTATGATATTGTTTCTAGCGCCCACTTTTTGCTTGATATTCAGGCAGTGCTTCTTGTAGGTCAGAGCACGGTCCAGAGTGACTCCCAGGTATTTGGGTGTGCTGCAATGCTCCAGTGGGATTCCTTCCCAGGTAATCCTCAGAGCTCGGGATGCTTGTCTGTTCTTAAGGTGAAAAGCACATGTCTGTGTTTTAGATGGATTAGGGATCAGCTGGTTTTCCCTGTAATAGGCAGTAAGAGCACCTAGAGCTTCGGAGAGCTTCTGTTCAACCATCTCAAAGCTCCCTGCTTGGTAATGGCACGATCATCAGCATAGATGAAGTTCTCTTTCCCTTCTGGCAGTGGCTGGTCATTTGTGTAAATGTTGAACATTGATGAAGCAAGCACGCTCCCCTGAGGCAGGCCGTTCTTCTGTTTCCGCCATCTGCTTCTCTGGCCCTGAACTCAACAAAGAAGCTCCTGTTTTGTAGCAGGTTTCCTATGAGGCGGGTGAGGTGGTAGTCCTTTTGTGATATTATACATTTTTCTCAGCAGGAGGCGGTGGTTTACAGTATCATAGGCTGCTGACAGGTCTATGAAGACAGCTCTTGTGATCTGCTGCCTTTCAAAGCCATCTTCTATGTGGTGAGTCAGGTTCAGCACTTGCGACGTGCAGCTTTTGCCTTTCCTGAAGCCAGCTTGCTGTGGAATCAGACATGGGTCTATTTTTTCCATAATTCTATGCAAAATAAATCTCTCCAGAACTTTGTAAAGGTGGCATAACAAAGAGATTGGTCTATAGCTTTTTGGATCATTACGGTCTTTACCTGGTTTCAAGTTGGCTATGACTCTTGCTTTCCTCTATATTTTGGGGATCTGACAGGATGTAGTGCAGTTGTTCATCAGCTCCAGGAGCCAGCACCTTGCTTTTGGACCAAAGTTCTTGATTTGTTCCATCCATAGATCATCCAAGCCAGCTGCTTGGCATTTTTACATTTATTGAGAGTCATGTCCAATTCAGTAGATGTAAAGGTTTCATGAAGGTTGTTGTTTTCATTATCTGGTTGTCTGGCTATTGGTTTCGTTCCTACTTTGGTGGCAAGGTTGGGTTTCCCATTCTTCAAGAGTTGGTGTGCTATCTGATTTGCCTTTATGTTGGCATGGGTATTAGTTTGTGAGGAGGGGTCATTGCTCAACCGTCTTACGATACGATAAATAAAATAATAATAAATAGCAGAAAAGAAAGCTCGCTCCCTCCTCAATATGACATCCTTTCAAATATTTAAACATTATTTTTAAACATGTCCTCTCTCAAGCTTCTCTTTTCCGGGCTAAAGATACCCAGCTTCTTAAGCTGCTCCTCATAGGGCTAAGCATCAGCCTTTTCCCATGTTGGTCACTCTTCTCTGGACATATTCCAGTTTGTCAATATCCTCCTTCGGTTTTAGTGCCCAGAACTGGCCCAAAGGTTATAAGGTCTGACCAAAGCTGAAGTTCTTTGTTTGCTGTCTCTCTGTCCCCACTCACAATGCAGAGCACACACTCTATTCTGTACAATACACTTACCAGATTTGCAACTAGAGGTGAAAAATTGCTCGTATCGATAGGAACGTCTTCAAAGATGCAACCCTTGCCTGGCTCAGATGATGTGGAAAATGATAGCAGCAAAAGGAAGACCTGGGAGGATAGGGAGAAATGAAAAGCATGTCAAAGCTCAGAAACACCCCGGCCATTGATTTCTGAAAGCACACAGTGGAAGCACAAAGTGTACCTGTTGTATCAGTCCCATCTGATGTGATAGAAATGTTAGTGAGGAAATTAATTCCGTGAGTTGGACCCCAACAACAACTGTACTTTTCAAAGGTCTACATGAGATTTGGTACAGACACATTTTAGCTATGGGGTCGAATGTGGGACCTCATATGTGGTGGGAAGGAACCAGGGGCTGAATCTTTATTTATCTTATTAATTAAATATTTTTGCCTATTGTGTACCTCCAAATCATTTCCTGGACCGTTAGCTCCCGACCACTAATAGTCTAGCTTGCTGTTGACCAATAACAACAACAACAACAACAACAACTTTATTTTTATACCCCGCCAACCATCTCCCCTAGGGGACTCGGGGCAGCTTACAAGGGACATGCCTAAGATTACAATTAAAACACACATGTAAAACACTTCAACCAATTAAAACATCAGATAGAACAAATAACAACACAATTGAAAGCAATATAAA
Source organism: Anolis sagrei ordinatus (assembly GCF_025583915.1). NCBI lineage: Eukaryota > Metazoa > Chordata > Lepidosauria > Squamata > Anolidae > Anolis > Anolis sagrei. Next base: position 21,889,295 of record NW_026847660.1, on the reverse strand, counting down.
AACAATATGGCTGAAAGAAACATAATTGAGGTACAAATTCAATTAGTGCAATACAGTCCTATGCAGCCCGAAAGACAGTTGCATCTTTCAAGTAGGAAATTTAGGTACCGCTTTATGTGGGGAGGCTAATTTAACTAATTTAGAATGCCATAAAACCTTCCACCAGCATGCAGAAAAATGAGGAAGTACTCCATCAAAGGATTCGGTGTCACAAGTAGACAGTGAAGCGGCAGCTCCCTCTGTGGCCAGAATCAAGCCCTCATGAAGCCGGAAAAGCTGGAATATTAAACACCTCTGTGCCTATCTATATATGTTGAATGTCTAAATGGCATTCATGTTTGGCATTCATGTTTGGCATTCATAAATGGCATTCATGAATGTTTGCCATGTATATGTGCATTGTAATCTGCCTCGAGTCCCCTGTGGGGTGAGAAGGATGGAATATAAATACTGTAAATAAATAAATAAATAAAAAGTTATGGCAGCCCTAAGGTCAGAGTTTCCTTGGCTAGATTTGTCTCCCTTTGAGGCTGAGAGAGTGAGACTTGCCTAAGATCATCCAGTGGGTTTTCATGCCAAGCAGGGATTCAGACTCCGATCTCTGGAGTTGTAGTCCAATGTTCAGACCACAACATCATGTTGGTTCTTGGAGAAACAGCATATCATAGGCCTCCTCTTTCCACAATGTTTAGGGCAGTGGTTCTCAACCTTCCTACTGCTGTGACCTCTTAATACAGTTCCTCATGCTGTGACCCCCAACCATAAAATTATTTTTGTTGCTACTTCATAACTGTAATTTTGCTGCTGTTATGAATCATAATGTAACAATCTGATATGCAGGATGCATTTTCATTCACAGGACCAAATTTAGCACAAATATCCAATACACCCAAACTTCAATACTGGTGGGGTGGAGTGGGGAATCGACTTTGTCATTTGGGAGTTGTAGTTGCTGGGATTTATAATTCACCTACAAGCAAAGAGCATTCTGAACTCCACCAAAGATGGAATTGGGGCAAACTTGGCACACAGGACCCCCATGACCAACAGAAAATACTGGAAGGGTTTGGTGGGCACTGACCTTGAGTTTTGGAGTTGTAGTTCACCTACATCCAGAGAGCACTGTGGGTTCAAGCAATGATGGATCTGGACCTAACTTGGCATGAATACTTAAGTATGCCCAGATGTGAACACTAGTGGAGTTTGGGGAAAATAGACCTTGACATTTGAAAGTTGTAGTTGCTGGGATTTATAGTTCACTTACAATCAAAGAGCATTCTGAACCCAGCCCACAATGGTTCTGCACCAAACTTGACACACTACCTACATAGTCAACATTGAATACTGATGGGGTTTTTTTTTGGGGGGGGGGGGGCGCTGTTTTTTAATTCTGGACATTGTAGTTCACCAGCACCAAAAAGGAAGAGAAGTACAGGCTGAGAGATCTTCAGCCTTCTCTCCCAAAAGGGTTTCTAAGACCATCAGAAATATGTGTTTTCTGATGGTCTTTGGTGACCCTTCTGAAACCTGCCTTGCAATCTCCCTAGGGCTCCTGACCCCCCGGTTGAGAAACATTAGTTTAGGAGATGCAGAACCCCTATAAAATCAGAAAATAATGAAATTTAATTATTTTATTTTATTTTTTTACCTAAGAGAACACTCCTTTAGAAATGTTTAGGTTTTCTAGTGCAATTTTAGTGTCAACCCCTGCCAGGATCCAGAGATTTCTAGAGACGATAGACTTGCAGTGGAAGACCTAGATATTGCTAGATAGAACACCTTTCTACAACTTTCAGAGAGATCATATTAATCTATGTCTGAATAGTTAAATCTGCAAAAGGTAAACTCAGAAATGTGGATGGTCGATAGACAGTAAGACACATTGTGTTTTATCATTTTGTTCTAACCATGCTGTATCCCGCCTCGAACTGTGTGGAGAAGCAGATAATATTTTTATTATTAGGTAAAAGTTTTCCCCTGACATTAAGTCCAGTCGTGTTCGACTCTGGGGGTTGGTGCTCACCTCCATTTCTAAGTCGAAGAGCTAGTATTTCCATAGACTCTTCCAAGGTCATGTGGTCAGCATGACTTCGTGGAGTGCTGTGACCTTCCCTCCGGAATGGTACCTATTGATCTACTCACATTTGCATGTTTTTGAAGTGCTAGGTTGGAAGAAGCTGGAGCTAACAGCGGGAACTCACGCCACTCCCCAGATTCGAACCTGCAACCTTTCAGTAAGCAAGTTCAGCAGCTCAGCGCTTTAACCCACTGCACCACTGGTGCTTTGTTTACAGGTTTTAAAAATACATCAGTACTAGCCCTGTCCTGGTGACACTCCGTATTTCTCTTGGCAATTCCACACAGAAACCGTAATCCAGTTTAACTCCAGCTAATTTTATTATTTCTATATGAAAAATCATAACATCAGAAAATCATACTGACTGGACTGAAATAGCAGGAAAAATAGAATAGTAAAAAGAATAGGAAAAAGGGGAGGAAAATAAACCCATCAAGTCAATATTCAATCACATAAGAGACGTGAGTGAACAAAATCCTAGAGAAGAACATCTCCAAGTAACTCATGCTCACAGCATATAACAGAAATGTGTGATCAGTGGTTTCCAGATGTTGTTGGACTCCAGCTCCTATCATTCCAGACTATTGGCTGTGCTGATGGGAACTTGAGTCAAGGATTACCTGGAGTAGAAACCCATAAAGGAATTTTTCTGCATGAGAAATTGGTTTTCGCTCCCTATCCAACATCCTAACTTCCAAGTTGAGTTCAATGCAAACAGAAACTAAGTTAACACATCTTTAAACTTTTTATACTCTTGTAACTTTTATAAACTAGATGAGGATTACAAGAATCAGGAAGCCGAGATGGGGAGAACTAATCATTTTCTCATTAAAAACAGCTTGCCAGTCAATGAGTCATGTTTTGCTTGATCTAGGAAACTTCAGACTATAAACTCCTAACGCTCTGTTTGCCCAAGTAAAGGCAAACATTCAATAATTTTGGTCAAGTTTCATCAAGAGCCATGGTTCTCTCTGGGCTGTCCACGCATGCCTTCAGCGCTAGTGTGTTCCTTATCAGTACTGTTTGGAAAGAATTAATTTTAATAATTTCGACTGTCTCTAAGAAATTATTTCTGGGGGCAAAGGATGGGAACAACATCACATGTACGATGGAGATCTAGCTTTGTTTCCAAGTTTTAAAAATGCATCAGCGCTAGCCCTGTCCTGGTGAGAATTCCGCATTTCTCTTGGAAGTTCCACACAGAAACTGTAATCCAGTTTGACTCCAGCTGGAAAATGAGATAGCAACAAAATGTACACTCCCAGTGCACACTGTAGAATGAATCAAGATGGAAACAGTGAATCATTTTTTTTTTGTTTTTCATTCGTTCAGTCGTTTCTAACTCTTTGTGACTTCATCATCTAGCCCATGTCAGAGCTCCCTGTTGGTCGTCACCACCCCCAGCTCCTTCAGGGTCAATCCAGTCAATTCAAGGATATCATCCATCTTGCCCTTGGTCGGCCCCTCTTCCTTCTTCCTTCCATTTTCCCCAACATCATTGCCTTCCCTAAGCTTTCCTGTCTTCTCATGATGTGGCCAAAGTAATTCATCTTGGCCTCTGCTATTCTTCCCTCCAATGAGTAGTCAGGTTTTATTTCTTGAAGTATGGACTGATTGGATCTTCTCGCAGTCCAAAGCACTCTCAGCACTTTCCTCCAACACCACAGTTCAAAAGCATCTATCTTCCTTCGCTCAGCCTTCCCTATGGTCCGGTTCTCACATCTGTAGGTGACTATGGGGAATACCATTGCTTTAACTATGCGGATCTTGCCAGTGTGATGTCTCTACTCTTCACTATTTTATCAAGATTGGTCATTGCTCTCCTCCCAAGAAATAAGTCTCTCCTAATTTCCTGGCTGCAGTCTGCGTCTGCAGTAATCTTTGCACCTAGAAATACAAAGTCTATCACTGCCTCCACGTTTTCTCCCTCTATTTCCCAGTTGTCAATCATTCTTGTTGCCATAATCTTGTTTTTTTATGTTTAACTGCAACCCAGCTTTTGCGCTTTCTTCTTTCACTTTGATTAGAAGGCTCCTCAGCTCCTTGCTTTTGGCCATCAAAGTGGTGTCATCTGCATATCTAAGGTTGTTAATGTTTCTTCCAGCAATTCTCACCCCAGCCTTGCAGTGCATAAAAAAAAATCTGGAACAAGCCAGATGATATACTGCAGCCAATCAGATTATATCCCATGCAGGGCTCGAAACCGATCCCAAACAGACATGGATATGTGCATTAATGCACCTTAATAACCTGCCCCTCCCTCCATTTACAGGGGTTAAGTACACGGTTCCTACATTTCATTCTGATCAGTAACCAGTGGATATTGTGGCCACCATTCCTGCCTTGAACCAGTTCCTGGAGCAATTGTGTAGGCACTCCACAGCAGGACTGGTTTGGTTTTAATCCATTTCCTAACTCAATTTTTGAGGCTGGATCTGCACATTATACGGTCAACATTGGGCTCCCTGGTGGCGCCGTGGGTTAAACAGTTGAGCTGCTGAACTTGCTGACCAAAAGGTTGCCGGTTCAAATCCGGGGGCCAGGGTGAGCTCTCACTGTTAGCCCCAGCTTCTGCCAACCTAGCAGTTCAAAAATGCGAGTAGATCAATAGGTAACACTTTTGCGGGAAGGTAATGGCGCTCCATGCAATCATGCCGGCCACATGACCTAGGAGGTGCCTACAGACAACGCTGGCTCTTCGGTTTAGAAATGGAGATGAGTACCAACCTCCAGACTTGAACATAGCTAGACTTAATGTCAGGGGAAACCTTTACCTTTACCTTTACTTGCATTATTTGGCAGTGTAAATCCAGCTAGTGTCTGTGTAGAACTGCCCTCTGTTTTGAGTCATGCTCTTCGTGGGATATACGTACAGTGATCAACTTCAGCAGATTCTATGACTTATTTCAAGTTTCTGAGTTTTTAACATGCTGTTTCTAAACGGATGCGCACTACAGCACACTTTGTGGGTGTTTTGGGGACACCCTGCCCTCAAAATGGCTTGGAACTGCATTTAATGCCAATGTAGAATCACCCTAAGAAGAAACCCAAACAATCTGTATTCTTACGCAAATGTTGAACTGAGGCTCCATCTACACTGTCATACAATAGCTTCATAATGCAGTTTAATTGCATTATATGGCAGCGTAGTCTCATATAATTCAGTTCAATGCAGTTAAGCTGCATTATGTAACTACTATATGGCAGTAAAGGTGAGACCTGGAATCAAAGTGGATCCTTGAGACAAGCAATTTATTTTTGTACTCACCAGACATGAATTTAGGATTCCATGATGCCAACTCATTTCCACATGGCTTGGTAGATGGCCAGCATGCTGAAGATTAGACCTATAGAAAGGGAGGGGGGCTGGAGTGGGGAAAGGGTTAAAAGAAAGCACAATTGTGGGATTGAGTAAGAAAAGGCAAATGTCACCAAGATAACCAACATGGCGTTGGACTATGGCTCTTGAGACCAAGGTTCGAATTCCTGCTGAGCCATAGAAACCCCACTGAATGACTTTGTGCAAGTTGCCCGCCTCTGCGGAGGGCAAAGGAAAAGTCCCCCTGAACAAATATTACCAACGTGATAAGTTCATCGTACAGTCACCGTAAGTCAGAAACAACTTGAAAGCACACGACAACAATGGCATTTAAAGCTTTCTAGTCACTGGAAGGTAAAGAACGTCATTTTGCTGCTGTTGAAAAGTAAATGTGGTGCGACAAGCCATTTAAAGAAGCAGATTATTTCTTTCAATGCAGGCGTCTGGGTTTTTATCCAATGTGGGCAGGAAAGGGCGAAAAGGGGTTTGAAGAAAGCAATTTCTCTTTGCACTACTGATTTTCAATAGCATGCCACTGAATTTTGATCTTACAATGTGTTGCTGTAACTGCAGAATTGCATTAGTCAAGGGACCCTTCAGAAGTCCCTTATCGAGTCCACCTATCGCCAATACCTTAGTTTTGTTTGATGTGCGATTCCGACAAAAAAAACATTTCTTTCTCAACAAGCTGTAATAAAGCAAGAATAAACCTAGGATTCCTTTTCTGGTTTGTTGAGAGAAAGAAAAGAAACAAAGCATTGGTTATTTATTTATTTATCGTGTCAGGAGCAACCAGACATTTGTATTACATTTTTAATGAAACAAATAAACAAACAGACAAAACACAAAGTTTGCAAGCTTAGTAGTTGATTAAATGTCCTTTGACCAGTAGCTGGCCACTTGGAGTGCCTCCTCTGGTGTTGCCGCAAGGAGGTCCTCCATTGTGCCTGTGGTGGGGCTCAGGTTGAATTGCAGCAGGTAGTCAGTGGTTTGCTCTTCTCCACACTCGCATGTCGTGGATTCCACTTTGTATCCCCATTTCTTAAGGTTGGCTCTGCATCTCGTGGTGCCAGAGCGCAGTCTGTTCAGCGCCTTCCAAGTCACCCAGTTTTCTGTGTGCCCAGGGTGGAGTCTCTCATTTGGTATCAGCCATTGATGAGGTTCTGGGTTTGAGCCTGCCACTTTTGGACTCTCGCTTGCTGAGGTGTTCCAGCGAGTGTCTCTGTAGATCTTAGAAAACTATTTCTTGATTTAAGTCGTTGACGTGCTGGCTGATACCCAAACAAGGGATGAGCTGGAGATGTCACTGCCTTGGTCCTTTCACTATTGGCTGCTACTTCCCGGCAGATGTCAGGTGGTGCAATACCGGCTAGACAGTGTAGTTTCTCCAGTGGTGTAGGACGCAGACACCCCGTGATAATGCAGCATGTCGCATTAAGAGCCATATCCACTGTTTTAGCATGGTGAGATGTGTTCCACACTGGGCATGCATACTCAGCAGCAGAGTAGCATAGCGCAAGAGCAGATGTCTTCACTGTGTCTGGTTGTGATCCCCAGGTTGTGCCAGTCAGCTTTCGTATGATATTGTTTCTAGCACCACTTTTTGCTTGATGTTCAGGCAGTGCTTCTTGTAGGTCAGAGCACGGTCCAGAGTGACTCCCAGGTATTTGGGTGCGCTGCAATGCTCCAGTGGGATTCCTTCCCAGGTAATCCTCAGAGTTCAGGATGCTTGTCTGTTCTTAAGGTGGAAGGCACATGTCTGTATTATAGATGGATTAGGGATCAGCTGGTTTTCCCTGTAATAGGCAGTAAGAGCACCTAGTGCTTCGGTTGAGCATTGGTTGAGTCTGGATTAGCACATTATGCCTGATCACGGTCTCTCAAAGCAATTGCTCTACTCCGAACTCAAGAATAGAAAACGAAATGTTGGAGGACAGAAAAGAGATTCAAAGATGGGCTCAAAGCCAACCTTAAAAACTCTGGCATAGACATCGAGAACTGGGAAGCCCTGGACCTGGAGCACTCTAGCTGGAGGTCAGCTGTCACCAGCAGTGCTGTAGAATTTGAAGAGGCATGAATGGAGGACAAAAGAGAGAAATGTGCCAAGAGGAAGGCACATCAAGCCAACCCTGACCGGGACTGCCTTTCGTCTGGAAACCGATGTCCTCACTGCCGGAGAACATGCAGATCAAGAATAGGGCTCCACAGTCACCTACGTACCCACCACCAGGACACCAAACTTGGAAGACAATCTTACTCGGACAACGAGGGATCGCCTAAGTAAGTAAACACATTATATAGTGTGAAAGAGTTGTGAGACTCCTTGAAATCTTGTCACTTTATCACCACACCCACAAGTTTTGCATTTCTATTGCTATTCACTCACAAAGTCTGTCCATAAGGGACTATCCCATGCTCATGCATCTGAGGAAATAGACTGAAGTCTATGAAAGCTTATGCTACCAACTTCCTTCTCTCAGTTAGTCTCCAAGGAGCAAGATCCTTTGGTATAATGATACTCCAGACCTTCGCATGGCTACGTCTTTGACTTCAGCCCCAATTCAAGGGCCAATGAGCCTACCCTTGGCTCACATCTAATATAATCAAGGCTGTAAGATGTCATCTTAAGGCTCCAATTGGTAACATGTGAGGGGGCACAGAACCAGAAGTAGGAACAGCCACAGAGATACAAAAATAGAAATTAAAGCGGTGCCATAGGCCACTGAAGTCTAAGCTTCCCAGTCAGTGCTAGTGCATAGTGTGGTCCAGCATTTTCAAAAAGACATCCAGAGAAGGAGACCACATCACAAACAATGGATTCCATTGCCAAAGTGTTCCTACTGTCAACAATTTCTCTCCAGTATTCAATCATAATCTACCTTCCTGTAATTTAAAAAACATCACACCTGGTACTATATTTTGAGGCATCAAAGAACAAACCTACACCTACCTCTCTGTTACAGTCTTTTTATATAATGTTGTAAGCCACTTTGGATCCAATTTAGAGAGAAAAGCCGGATATAAATAAAGATGTATTATTATTAGAAACACAACAAAATGAGTCCACAGCAGACACTCTGCTGGCTGTTGTATTGGATCACACGTTGGACACTTCCCAAGTTTCTAGGACTGTGTGATGTATTGGTGAATAATGTATGCAGATCCCAGTAAGGATGCCATTTGCAGCTGGCAGATGGTAATTTTGTCAGTGCCAATTGTGTTTAAGTGCATGCCAAGGTCTTTAGGCACTGCACCCAGTGTGCCGATCACCACTGGGACCACCTTGACTGGCTTGTGCCAGAGTCTTTGCAGTTCAATATTTAAGTATTCATATTGTGTCAGCTTTTCCAGTTGTTTTTCTTCAATCCTGCTGTCACTTGGGATTGCCATATTGACAATCCATACTTTGTTTTTTAACATCATCGTGAGGTCAGGAGTATTGTGCTCCAAAACTCTGCCAGATTGAATTCGGAAGTCCCAGAGGAGTTTGACGTGTTCATTTTCTGTATTCATTATTTGTGTGTTCATTATTATTATTATTATTATTATTATTATTATTATTATTATTAGATATTTTAAAAGTGTAATCATGTGTCTCTACTTCCCTTCATTTGTAAACAATGACTCTAATAATGCAGCCAATGTACCAATTGACACCTTTCCTAAATCATCACACTGTTGGGTTAACATCAACTTACAATAAACAACAGATTCTGCATCCATAGATTTAACCATGAATAGCTTGCAAATAGTCATCAAAATGTCCAAAAGGCCCGTGTTACATAAGGGACACCATTGTATAGAATGAGACTTGAGCATCCATGCACTTTGGTATCCAAGGGGGGTAATTTATTATTTATCTGAGCTCTTTCAAATTCTGTCCCAATATTCCAATGTGTTGGCTAATGGCTATCCCTCCAAGTTTTGCATTACAGTAGAGTCTCACTTATCCAGTGGGTTAAACTGCTGACCTGCTAAGCTTGTCGAATCCGCAGCATGAACGCCTGTTGTTAGCCCCAGCTTCTGCCAACCTAGGTGTTCAAAAAAATGCAAATGTGAGTAGATCAATAGGTACCGTTCTGGCAGGAAGGTAACGGTGCTCCATGCAGTCATGCCAGCCACATGGACCTTGGAGGTGTCTATGGACAACATTGGCTCTTCAGCTTAGAAATGGAGATGAGCTCCAACCCCCAGATTTGGACACAAGTGGACTTAATGTCAGGGGAAAACCTTTACCTACCCTCGCTTATCCAACATAAACGGGCCAGGAGAATGTTGGATATGCAAAAATATTGGATAATAAGAAGGGATTAAGGAACAGCCTATTAAATGTCAAATTACATTATGATTTTACAAATTAAGTACCAAAATATGTTTTACAACAAATTGACAGAAAAAGCAGTTCAATACATCAACGTTATGCAATAATTACTGTATTTACAAATTTAGCACCAAAACATCTCAATATATTGAAACAGCTGTGGATCCGGGCGGGAGGCAGACTGCATTGGATAATACAGAACGCTGAATGAGCGATGGATGGATAAGCGAGACTCTACTGTATCTGCAAACTTGATAAAGATTCCCTTCCCAGCCTGCAGAAAACGTACCTGTTAGCTTCAGTAAAGGAGATTTCTCAGGTAAAATGCCATGTCCCGTGCTCTGATCCCATCTATCTACCACTTCTTACTTGAGGCTTTGGCCCTTCCTTCTTATATACATACACACACACACACACAGAGAGATCTGCACTTTAACACTGAGAGCAAGTTTCCCTTTCCATCTAGGTGACATTTTGATAGCTGTAAAAGACAGATGAGATTTTTCTTGCATTAAAAAGCGAGTGAGAAAAAGAAAACGAGGGGAAATCCCTTGCACTCAAGTCTCAGAAAACTCTACCACAATACTCAGAGGTTGTACTTCTTTGGAAAGCTTCAGCATCTCTAGATGATGTTTTGCACACTGCGGTGGGAGGAAATAACCCTTGCCATCCCCATTTCTCCTCAAGACATCTTCTCTAACTGCTCTTTTGCATACACAGTTCCTCTCCCTCTTGTTGTCTTACAGATGGGAAGCATTGGATATTAATGACTGAGAAACAAAACATCAGCTGCAGTGCAGCATCTTCAGGTGCATCCACGCCTGAATGATATGGTAGTTAGGAGCCCTTGGTTAAACCCTTGTGCTGGCAGGATTGCTGACTGAAAGGTTGGTGGTTCGAATCTAAGGAGAGGGGTGAGTTCCCGTCTGTCAGCTCTAGCTTCTCATGCAGGGACATGAGAGAAGCCTCCCAAAGGATGGCAAAACATCTGGGTGTCTCCTGGGCAATGTCCTTGCAGACAGCCAATTATCTCACACCAGAAGCAACTTGCAGTTTCTCAAGTCGCTCCTGACATGATTAAAAAAATGATAGTTATAGTTTTACAATGTCTTTAGGTGCTGGTCACCACCAAACAAGGAACCCCCGGTGGCACAGTGGGTTAAACCCCTGTGCTGGCAGGACTGAAGACCGACAGGTCGCAGGTTCGAATCCGAGGAGAGATGGATGAGCTCCCTCTATCAACTCCAGCTCCTAATGCGGGGACATGAGAGAAGCCTCCCACAAGGATGATAAAAACATCAAATCATCCAGGCATCCCCTGGACAACGTCCTTGCAGATGGCCAATTCTCTCACACCAGAAGCAACTTGCAGTTTCTCAAGATGCTCCTGACACGACAAAACCCCCCCCAAAAAAACAACAACCCACCAAACAACACCTCCCATAATCGCATAGCATTGAGCCATGGTGGCTAAAGTGGTGTCAAACAGCATGTAGTCTTCGTTTTCATGCCAATAGTAGATGCCGATGCATTCTGAATGTGGGTAACTTGTCCACTTATTATAATGGTGAAAAGTTTCTGAGAATAGTAGGCAAAAAAAAACAAACAAACAAAAACAACAAAAGAGGGACATTCCTGAGTTCTGAAGCACAATAAGGAAACAGGGCATGAAGCCCAAAAGCTGAGCTTGAAGGTAACAACACCAAAACTGTGTCATCCCAGATGTTAAGCAAGATCAAACTGGGACACATGGAAGACAATCCATCAAGGAATATTAGGCTGTATTCAAAGGAAGCAACAGCCAATCCGCTCTAAAATCCCCTTTCAAAAAATCGACAAGAAAAATCTGTGATAGGGTTGCCTTAGGGTTGCTCTAAATCTGAAAAGACTTGAAGGCATGCAACAGCAACAATCCTAATTAATCATTAAGTATACGATATTTGGAAAGTGAGGTGCTCAAAACCTATTTGCAGCCTGAGGAGGTTTAGTTTATCTAATGTTGGCCCCTTACTACTGGCTTGGTGTAGACCAGTGGTTCCCAATCTGTGGACCACCAGTGGTCCACAAGAAATAAAATATGGTCTGCAGCCACACTGTTACTACACCATTGAAACGAGAGCAACCAGTCTCGTGAAATCCTCTTATAGTGCTAAGCCTGATTAAATATGGTTTTCTGTGGGCGAGTAGATGGCGACTACTGGATGGCATATATTCTGTATCAGAACCTAGAGCTGATGTGGTCTATCCAATGCAATTTTCTGAATCAGCACTCCAAATAACCAAACCAAATCTAATGTTGACCAAAAACAGATTCGTAACCATTTTGGTACTAATGTTGGAGAGTGGTCCCTGGTCAAAAAATTTTGGTCTCTGGTCAAAAAAAGGTTGGGAATCACTGATCTAGCTCTACTCTGTTTGTATTCATTGGCATTGACACTTCAGAAGCATTGCCCAGTCTAGAACCTAGAGCTAATGTGGTCTATCCAATGCAATTTTCTGAATCAGCACCCAAAATAACCAAACCAAATCTAATGTTGACCAAAAACTGACTCGTAACCCTTTTGACAGCCTGAAAGTGGTCCCTGGTTAAAGTAGTCCCTGGTCAAGTGGTCCCTGGACAAAAAAAGGTTGGGAACTACTGGTGTTGATGCACTCAGAATGAACTGGAAGGCACATGACAATACAAATCTGCAGCAATTAATATTCAACAGAAACTGTCTTCTGAAGTCCGATCTGGCCATGGTGGTCCACACAAATAGATTACTGCAACACACTCTACATGGGGCTGCCTTTGAAAACAGTTTGGAAACTGCAGTTAGTCTAATGGGCGGCAGCCAGATTACTAACAGGAGCATACCACCCCCTTGTTGTGTCAACTCCACTGGCTGCCTGTCCACTTTCAAGCTCAATTCAAAGTGCTGGTTTTGACCTATAAAGCTCTATATGGTTCCGGCCCAGCTTACTTGTCTGAACGCATCTGCCTCTACGTCCCACCTCGTAACTTAAGATCATCCGGGGAGGCCCTGCTCTCGCTCCTGCCAACATCGCAAACGCGGCTGGCAGGGACGAGAGACAGGGCCTTCTCGCCTGTAGCCCGCTGCCTGTGGAACGCGCTTCCAAATGAAATGTGATCAACCCCATCCCTCCTGGGGTTCAGGAAGAAATTAAAATCTTGGTTTTGGGACCAGGCTTTTGGACAATAAACATAAAGCAGCACATTGACTGGAAATGGATTGGCAAGACGATATGTATGAGGATACGGTTTTATGGTTCTATCAGTGGGTTTGTGGACTGAGTATTGTTTTATGATAATTTGGTTATAATTAACTGCTATTATTTTAACTCTGTATGTATTTATGGTTTTATACAGTGTTTTTAATTGTGGCATCAAATTGCTGCCTTTGTTAGCCGCTCTGAGTCCCCCCTCGGGGGTTGAGGAAGGCAGGGTAAAAATGCTGTAAATAAATAAATGAATTCTGATTATACAAACCCCATTTTGCTATATCTTTCCCTGCGTTTCTGATATTCCTAGCTAATACAGTGCAATCTATGCACAAGGAAAGTGGTGCACTATCAGGATTTGGGGGAACTCTGAAATGTATCGAAGTCCCATGCCGGATCTGTACAAACACTGAGACGGAAAATCCCTAAGTGTAGCATCCTGACAGTGGAATTTCCTTCTTAGCAAAGGCAGATATTGACTTTGTTAAAGCCAGGCTCCAATACCTTTTCCTCTCTGTTCATCTTATGAATCATATGTAAACAGAAAAGAATATTGACAATTTGTGTCTGGAAACCAGGCTAGATAAAGGTTTGACATTTAAGTCTAGTCATGTCCCACTGTGGGAGTTGGTGCTCATCTCCATTTCTAAGCCTAAGAGCAGCCATTGTCCATAGACACCTCCAAGGTCATGTGGCCAGCATGACTGCATGGAGCACTGTTAGCTTCCTGCACAAGCGATACCTATTGATCTACTCACATTTGCATGTTGCATGCTAGGTTGGCAGAAGCTGGGGCTAACCGTGGGAGCTCACCCCACCCTGGCTTTAAACCGCCGATCTTTCAGTTAGCAAGTTCAGTAGCTCAGCAGTTAGCAAGTTTATCCCGCTGCACCACCAGGGAGCCCAGAAACCAGGCTGGAGCACATCAAAAATTGGAACATGCCCAAAGAAGGTTGACCAAAATGGTAAAAGATGCGGAAACCATGTCTTAGGCAGCTGGGTATGCTTAGTCTGGAGAAGAGAAGGTTAAGAGGGGACATGATCGCCATGTTTAAATATCTCAAAAGATATTAATTTGAATATGGAACAAGCATCTTTTCTGCTGCTCCAGACCTCAGGACACGGAACAACAGATTCAAATAGCAGGAAACTATTCTATTTAAATGTGAGGAGAAACTTCCTGAGGGTAAGAGCTGTTAGACAGTGGAATACATTACTCTGGTATCTGACAGTTTCCTTCTTTGGAATTTTTTAAACACAGGCTGTATGACCATCTGTCTGGAGTGTTTTGATTGTGTATTCCTGCATGGTAGTGGGTTGGGCTGGATGACACAAGGTCTCATCCAATTATATGATCTAAATTAGGGGTGAGCATCTATAATAGGCATGGGCAAAGTTTGGCCCTCTGCGTGTTTTGGACTTCAACTCCCACAATTCCTAACAGCCTCGGGCCCCTTTCTTTTCCCCTTCAGCCGCTTAAGCGGCTGAAGGGGAAAAGAAAGGGGCCCGAGGCTGTTAGGAATTGTGGGAGTTGAAGTCCAAAACACCTAGAGGGTAGAACTTTGCTTATGCTTAATCTGTACAATTTGACAATCCACAGATGGAAAAATCAGGATTCAGGTGTCCAAACAACATCATTCTTAGGCTGCATCTACACTGTAGAATTAGTGCATTTTGATACCACTTTTACTGCCGTGGATCAATGCTATGGAATCATGGCTGTAATTTTACAAGGTCTTTAGCCAGAGTATAAATCCTAGGATTCCATGGCAATTAAAGTGGTGCCCCGCTGCAGAGTCAACAATGATCCATTTACTAACAACAGCAAGTCCCTATTTGCTAGACCATCAAACGCAATGGGAGGGGAAAGTATAAATCATTATCACAGCATCGGAGCAAGACTCGGTTCTACTTACAACCGACCACAGAAACCACAGAAACCATGCAATAGCTTTCCTGCCTGCCGGGTTCCGCTCTGTGCAGAAACGGCACAGCTGAGTTGCATTGTATGCAAAGGATTTAAAGATTAAATGTTGATAAGAGATAACAGTAGAAATTTATGAGGCACTCAGGTCCTGAAGTCTCTCCTTGCTAATTTAAAAGAGTGCATAGTTGTTGCCAAAATGTCCTGAGCTGCACCTTGTCGTCACAGAGAACTTAGTCTTATAAAGCAAATGCAAAAAGAAATGTCAGCAGGACGGTAAAAGTTTTTGCAATTTTTTTGTTGTGTCAGGAGCGACTTGAGAAACTGCAAGTCGCTTCTGGTGTGAGAGAATTGGCCGTCTGCAAGGACATTGCCCAGGGGATGTCCGGATGATTTGATATTTTTATCATCCTTGTGAGAGGCTTCATTCATGTCCCCGCATGAGGAGTTGGAGCTGATAGAGGGAGCTCATCTGCCTCTCCCCGGATTTGAATCTGCGACCTGTCGGTCTTCAGTCCTGCCAGCACAGGGGTTTAACCCACTGCACCACCGGGGGCTCCAGTTTTTTGCAATGTAAGCAGGAATCCATTCATGACTAGCTACCCTGTGTATGTGCCTTCAAGACACCTGTTGGCTTTTGCAGATCCCATGGACTTTTTCAGAGTTTTCTATGGCATAAAATAGTGAGAGGTGGTTTTTGCCCTTTCCGTAGTCTGAAACAGAGCCTACAGCACTCGGTATTCGTTGACGGACTCCCATCCAAATATTAACCAGGGCCAACCCTGTTTAGCTTCCAAGATGAAGTGGGATTTAGCCACTTCGGCCCTCCATACTCAAAGATTCTGTATACCCCGCCCACAATCTTTAAAAAACCCCACTTATTTATTGCACCATTGTATATGAAACTTGGGCATCCATGGATTTTGGAGTGTTCTAGTACCAAACTCCA
This sequence comes from Anolis sagrei ordinatus, assembly GCF_025583915.1. Classification (NCBI taxonomy): domain Eukaryota; kingdom Metazoa; phylum Chordata; class Lepidosauria; order Squamata; family Anolidae; genus Anolis; species Anolis sagrei. Next base: position 21,873,483 of record NW_026847660.1, on the reverse strand, counting down.
ACCTTCAGGTCAGCAGTTCAGCAGCACAAGGGTTGAACCCATTTGTGTCAACAATGATGAAATGCTGAATGGGAACATAGTTATTATCTCACAACCTCTGAGGATGCTTGCCATAGATGCAGGCAAAACATAGGGAGAGAATGCTTCTAGAACATGGCCATATAGCTCCAAAAAACTACAACATCCCAGTAGACTATTAGGAATTGTGGGAAATGAAGTCTAAAACACCTGGAGAACCAAAGTTCACCCTTGCCTGATATATACTCATGTAGGAGTCTAGAAATTTTGATCAAAGAATCAACCCAAAAAATCTGGGTCACAGTGAATATTGTATCTTAACTCATATCAAAAAAGGAACCACCCTCTTCTTTGAGTGGTAAAATGCCCTTGACATATACATGAAGTTTACTTATACAGGAATATATACAGTAATTAAAACATATTTTTAAAAAGCCTCTGCAAGTACAGCTGGTCCTCCACAGCTGCAGATCTGACTACTCATGGATTTAATTAATATGCACTCTATGTTCCAGCCCAACTCTATGGACAACTTGTGTTGGTCACAAAAAACCTAGAGATCCCTAGAGAGAGCACTGAATGGCCTTGCAGCTTCAAAGCCTGGCTGCTTCCTGCCTGGGGCAGGCCCGTAGCCAGGATTTTGATTCGGGGAGAGCTGAGTTTGATTCGGGGGGGGGGGCTGAGTCTGAGTGAAAGAGGGTCTACCGTAGCAAACCTTTTGTATTGTTTCCCCAATACCCCCATGCATATGGGATATATTGAGCATGGTGATCAGATCATGATATGAATAAACATAACAGTTTAAATAATGTACCAGTAAGGCCTTCTTGTGGACCACCCTGAGAATTTGGGGGGGGGGGGGCGGCTGAAGCCTCTCAAGTCTCCCCCCCCCCCAGCTACATCCCTGGCCTGGGGGAGTCCTTTATTGGGAGGTGTTAGCTCGTGCTGTTTGTTTCATGTCTGGAATTCCCCAGTTTTCTGACTGTTGTTCTTTATTTACCATCAGACTACATAGAGAAGCCATTGAAATCCACAAGCATGTGGACAATTTCAACAGAAAGGAGGAAACCATGAAAATGAACAAAATCTGACTACCAGTATTAAAAAAAACTTTAAAATCAGGACAGTATTCCCCATGGAAATACTCAGGATACAAATATATAACTTTTTCTGGACTGCTTATCAGAGAATCCTCTATTGAAAGGGGGTACATCTATACCAGGCATGAGCAAACTTGGGCCCTCCAGGTGTTTTGGACTTCAACTCCCACAATTCCTAACAGCCTACCGGCTATTAGGATTTGTGAGAGTTGAAGTCCAAAACACCTGGAGGGCCCAAGTTTGCCCATGCCTGATCTACACTGTAGAATTAATGCTGTTTGATACCACTTTGCTATGGCTCAGTGCTACAGAATCCTGGGATTAGTAGCTTGGTAAGGCATCAGCACTATTTGGCAACCTGTGATTCCATAGCATGAAGCCACAGCAGTTAAAGTGGTGTCAAGCTGCATTAATTCTATAGTACAGATGCACCAAACATCATTGCCCATGCCAATTGAGTGATTCTGTGAATTACAGTACAAAAGAAGTAATTTCTCAGGCTCTGGGGACATGAATTTTGGCAGCAAAATGTTCACCAGATGTAGCTTGCTGGAGTAAGAGTCTTCTCATGTGACTCTCATAGTGTCTGTGTTGACTTTTCCCATTTCCCACCCTAATTGAACACAAACACACTGAGGGATATTTAGGGTAAGAAAAATGCGAACAGAATGTGATTTTATTTACTATTGTTTCAACTTAACACAGCTGACTTGCCAAGCAATGGCTTGACCTCCACCATCTGTTACCGTTTACTATGACCATTCAATTCAGGATAGTACAGTTCAGAGCAGATATTATTTTTATCAATGACCAAGCTGTTTATAATACACTTTTATAGACATATTTTATAATAATAATAATAATAATAATAATAATAATAATAATAATAATAATAATAGGTAAAGCTTTCCCCTTGACATTAAGTCTAGTTGTGTCCAACTCTAGGGGGTGGTGCTCATCTCAATTTTTAAGCCGAAGAGCCGGCGTTGCCTGTAGACACCTCCAAGGTCATGTAGCTGGCATGACTGCATGGAGAACTGATACCTTCCTGCAGAAACGGTACCTATTGCATGTTTTAAAACTGCTAGGTTGGCAGAAGCTGGGGCTAACAGTGGGAACTCACCCTGCTCCTCAGATTCAAACTGCGAACCCTTCAGTCAGCAAATTCAGCAGCTCAGCGGTTTAACCTGCTGAGCCACTGGGGGCTCCCTAATAATAATAATAATAATAATAATGATGATGATGATGTTATTTCTTACCCACCTCTCCTCATGGCTTGAGATGGGTCACAGCACAACCAAAACACACAAACATTTAAAAAAACCTATTATTATTATTTTTATTATTTATTATTTACTATATTTGTATACCGCCCTTCTCAGCCTTCAGGTGACTCAGGACGGTTTACAGAGGCAACGATTCGATGCCTAAGAACATCATAAAACATGTAAAACATTAATAAATAGTATAAAATCAAACAAAAGTAATAAAAACATAAGCTATTTGTGTCTCCTAATTAAAAACATTATCCATCTCATCGTCTCGTCTATAAACACACTACATATTAAATACACAAGCTAGAGATTAAAACACAGGACACGAGTTTAAAATGCATGATTAAAACTGGCTGGGTATGGTAAGTGCTCTAATATAATTGCTAATTAAATGTCTTTCTGGAATTCTCATGTAACCACAACTCAAGCAACCAGCAAAAAAAGCAACTAAAATTGCATGCTGAATTCATAAAGCTGTTTTTTCCCCCATAATGCAATTAAACTGTTACATTAAATTAAGTTTGCCTTTATTTGCTTTGCTCGGTGGCACAGTGGGTTAAACTGCTGAGCTGCTGAACTTGCTGACCAAAAGGTTGGCAGTTCAAATCCGGGAGCGGGGTGAGCTCCCACTGTTAGCCCCAGCTTCTGCCAACCTAGCAGTTTGAATACATGTAAATGTGAGTAGATCAATAGGTACTGCTTCTGCGTCACAGTAATAGCCCTCCATGCAGTCATGCCGGCCACATGACCTCAGAGGTGTGCATGGACAACGCCGGTTCTTTGGCTTAGAAATGGAGATGAGCACCACCCTCCAGGATCGGACACGACTAGACTTAATGTCAAGGGGAAAGCTTTACCTTTACTATACATACACACACAAGGAGTCAAGGCAGTGCAAAAGATTCTCCTCTCCCCAACCTATTTTACTTTCAAAACACTGTCAAGGGGAAACCTTTATCTTTTAATGTTTTGATGCCAAGTCAATACAGAGTTTATAGTACAGCGTAGTATTGAGTATTGTATTAGTTAGGCTACTTTTAATATTAACTCTCAAGCCATCAGAAACTACATTTATCCAACATCTAAATGGGAGCCCGTTAATTAAGAGTCTACCGTACATCCATTTGCAGTAAAAGGGTGAGTCTTTTGCAATAAAAATTTTCTGACCAGGTGTAATAAACTTCACCTGGGACAAAAAGTGGGCAGGGCCAAAAAGGGAGTGGGTGTGGCTTACAAAGAAGATGGGGGTGATATCTGGAGAGGGTTTGGGGTCAATTAAGGTGCTCTTGATCCAATCCTTAGCATCTCCTAGCATTAAAAATACCTGACCAGACTTTGAGATCTGCTTTTCCCAACCCAACATGTGCTGGACTCTCAATCCCATCATCCCCAGTTATAGGGATAGTGAATATGGAGATGAAGGACCAAATGTTCAGTAGAGCTTCCTCTTCCAAGTTGGTCCCCTCCAGATGCATTTGATTACGACTCCTAATTAACTGCATAATGGGAATCCACACAGATTGGGATTGGGGATATCTGCTTTAGAACCCGAAAAAATGTTGACGCATTTCATTGGTGTCAATCCCTGCATCCCCAGTCATGAAGAGTATTGAGTCTGGCCATGCAAAACAGCAAGATGTTCAAAGCAGACTCTTCTTCGAACTCTATCCACTCCACTTGCTTTGGACTATGACTCCCATCACTCCCAGCTGTGTGTGGATGATTGGAGCTATAGTTAATGTGAATCCCCACACAGACTGGGGATATCAGCCTTAGCTCTCGAAATGCTGTTGTAACAGTATTTCGGGTGTCAGTCCCATCAACCCCAGTAATGGAGAGTATTAAGTCTGGTCATGCAAGGCAGGAAAATGTACAAAGCAGACTCCTCTTTCAACTCCATCCCCTCCATTTGCTTTGGACTATGACTCCTAGCACTCCCAGCTATGTGTGGATGATGGCAGTCATAGTCCAAAGCATCTAGAGCAGTGTTTCTCAACCTTCCTAACGCCGCAACTCCTTCTTACAGTTCCTATTGTGGTGACTTCCAACCATAACATTATTTCTGTTGCTACTTCATAACTGGAATTTTGCTACTGTTATGAATCATCATGTAACTATCTGATATCCAGGATGGATTTTCATTCACTGGACCTAAATTTGACACAAATATCCAATGCACCCAAATTTTGATACTAGTGGTTGGGGGGGGGGGGGGTTAGATTGATTTTTCTCATTTGGGAGTTATAGTTGCTGGGATTTATAGTTAACCTGCAATCAAAGAGCATTCTGAACTCCACCAATGATGGAATTGCACCAAACTGGGCACACAGAACTCTCATGACCAACAGAAAATACTGGATGAGTTTGGTGGGCATTAACCTTGAGTTTTGGAGTTGTAGTTCACCTACATCCAGACAGCACTGTGGACTCAAACAATCATGGATCTGGACTTAACTTGGTACAAATACTCAATATGCCCAGGTGTGAACACTGGTGGAGTTTGGGGAAAACAGACCTTGACATTTGGGAGTTATAGTTGTCGGGATTTATAGTTCATCTACAATCAAAGAGCATTCCGAACTACACCAATGATGGAACTGAACCAAACTTGGAACACATAACTCCCATGACCAAGAGAAAATACTGGTAGAGTTTGGGGGAAATAGACCTTGACATTTGGGATTTGTAGTTGCTGGGATTTATAGTTCACATACAATCAAAGAGCATTCTGAACCCACCCAACTTGGCACACTACCTATATGGTCATCATTGAATACTGGTTGGGTTGGGGGCTTTTAATTCTATAGTTCACCAACACCAAAAAAGAAGAGAAGGATAGGCGGAGATATCTTCAGCCAAAAGGGTTCCTATGACCATCAGAAATATGTGTTTCTTAATGGTCTTTGGTGACCCCTCTGAAACCCCCTTGCGACACCCACCCCAGGGTTCCCGACCCCCAAGTTGAGAAACACTGATCAAGGTTTGTGGAGGCTGCCTTGAGTTCCAAAGTATTGAGGCATCTCATTAGTGGAGGATTGCATTGTTTTGGAGGATCTCCAACGCTTCTTGGAGTGGAAGCCAACCATGTGGGAAGCTTTAACTTCTGAGGCTCCAGGGTGCATCTATTCTATGGCGTAGAACAGGCATGGGCAAACTTGGGCCCTCCAGGTGTTTTGGACTTCAACTCCCACAATTCCTAACAGCCAGTAGGCTGTTAGGAATTGTGGGAGTTGAAATCCAAAACACCTGGAGGGCCCAAGTTTGCCCATGCCTGGTTGAACCAATCATGGAAAGTACAGTTTGGTGAGGCACCAGCACCCTTTGGATGAAAACTAAAGACTGTGACAAAACTACAAATCCCAGGTTTTCATAGCATTGAGCCATGGAGTGGACTCAAACTGCATTCATTCCACAGTGCAGCTGCACCCACAGTTGATGCCTTGTCCTCCAATCTAATAAGGAAGGATGGACCTTACACAGTTGGGAGGGTGAGATCTAGAGTTGGGATTGCATCTCGCCAAATCCACATTACAGGGTTCCTGGTCACGGATTCTGGGCGTTGGAGTCCCAAGGTGAGGGAGAGGGAGTTGCCCTTTGGGCCTTACCTGTGCAGGTGGCTGATGAGCTCTGCAGAAGGAAGGAGTGGCCGAGTCGAAAGGGGAAACTGAGGCAGGCTAAGCACAGGCGCTTCCTCTAATCCGCATTCTCTCCAAAATCACCAAAGCACAGCCACACGGCGTGGTTTTGTCGTTTTGTGGAGGCTGAAAGTGAAACTACTTTTCCTGGGCGGGGAAAGGAAGGAGGGGCGAAGGACCCGGGGTTGATAAGGAGTGACATTCCCCATTCACTTTTCTCATGAATGCTACAGTGTTGATACAATTTATATAGGGAGGTGGCAAGAGTACCTCTGAGCATGTGCAGAAAGAGTCATCCTTCCGACTCCATGTGCTTAGGGACAGTTCTTGAGTTGCTTCCTTTCCACACTGCCCTATATTCCAAGATCTGATCCCGTGTTATGTGTATATCTCAGATTATCTGGCAGTGTAGACTCATATAAAGCAGATAATCTGGGATGAGATGAGGCATGGGCAAACTTGGGTCCTCCAGGTGTTTTGGACTTCAACTCCCAGTAGGCTGTTGGGAATTGTGGGAGCTGGAGTTGAAAACACCCAGAGGACCTTAGTTTGCCCATACCTGATCTAATCCCAGATTATCTAGTTTGTCCAGGCTACACTGCCCTATATCCTAGGATCTGATCCCAGATTGTATTGTCGAAGATTTTCATGGCTGGAATCACTGGGTTGTTGTAGGTTTTTTGGGCTATATGGCCAATTCTAGAAGCATTCTCTCCTGACGTTTCATCTGCATCTAGGGCAAGCATCCTCAGAGGGTTGTTGTAGGTTTTTCGGGCTATATGGCCATGTTCTAGAAGCATTCTTTCCTGATGTTTCACCTGCATCTATGGCAAGCATCCTCAGAGGGTTGTTGTAGGTTTTTCGGGTTATATGGCCATGTTCTAGAAGCATTCTCTCCTGATGTTTCACTTGCATCTATGGCAAGCATCCTCAGAGGGTTGTTGTAGGTTTTTCGGGCTATATGGTCATATTCTAGAAGCTATATGGCCAGTTCTAGAAGCATTCTCTCTACTGACGTTTCATCTGCATCTATGGCAAGCATCCTCAGAGGTTGTGAGCATGCTCTGAGGATGCTTGCCATGGATGCAGGCGAAACGTCAGGAGAGAATGCTTCTAGAACTGGCCATATAGCCCAAAAAACCTACAACAACCCAGTGATCCCAGATTATTTGGCAGTGGAGACTTATATGATGCAGTGCAAAGCAGATAATCTGGGATCAAATCTGCAATACAGGACAGTGACATTTCCCACTCACTTTTCTCATTAATGCTACAGTGTTGATGCAATTTATATAGGAGGGGAAGGAAAGCAGGTGGCAAGAGTACCTCTGAGAATGTGCAGATAGCCATCCTCCTTCCATCTCCATCGGTTTAGGGTCAGCTGTTGAGTTGCATCCTTTCCACACTGTCCTATATTCCAAAATCTGATCCCAGATTATCTGTGTATCTCAGATTATCTGGCAGTGTAGACTCATATAATCCAGTTCATAGCAGATAATCTGGGATTAGATCAGATTTGGGCAAACTTGGGTCCTCCAGGTGTTTTGGACTTCAACTCCCACAATTCCTAACAGCCGGTAGGCTGTTAGGAATTGTGGGAGTTGAAGTCCAAAACACCTGGAGGGCCCAAGTTTGCCCATGCCTGGATTAGATCCTGGATATAGGGCTGTGTAGATCTAGCCTGAGAATCACTTTTTGAAACTGGACCGTTTCCTACTGGGCGAAAATCCCAATGAAGTCTAGACTCATCCTGGCTTCTAGAAAGACACCCCTCCCATGGCCAGAATCCCAGGCTCCTCTAGACATCAAATTCCAAGGAAATCATTGCTCCTGGGTTTTTGTCCCAGATTTAGGACTCTTTGGGGTGTGAACTCAGAGTTAAATCTATGTTCTCATCGATGTTTTGTTTTAGAGATGGGTGGATATCATATGTGTGTCAGCTCTGGTTGGAGCCTGTTCCCATTAGTCAAACTTTTCTCCTAAAGGGGACAGATGAAAGTAATAATATCAATAATAATAATAATAATAATAATAATAATAATAATAATAATGCTCTTTTGGGCTATATTCTACTTAGTAAACTTATGACAGTGGACTCTCAGGCTGGCTCTATACTGCCTGATATTCCAGGATCTGACCCCAGATTATCTGGCAGTGTAGGCTCATATAATCCAGTTCAAATCATATAATCTGGATTACTGTATATACTCAAGTATAAGCCTAGTTTTTCAGTCCTTTTTTTTAGGCTGAAAAAGTCTCTCCCAGCTTATACTCAAGTCAATGTTATTTATTATTTTACTTTGTTGTTATTATTATTATAATTACATTTATTATTTTATTATTGTTGTTATTATTACATTTATCATTTTACTCTATTTATTGTTGCTATTGTTAAATTTATGATTTTACTGTATTGTTATTATTACATTGATTATTTTACTCTATTATTACTGTTATTATTACATTCCATTATTTTATTATTATTATTTTACTCTGTTATTATTTGAGGACATGTAAGCATATTTACATTGAAGAAGGTTAGAATAATGGTTTAATCAAAGTTGGACAGTCTTATCTTGAATTACAGTTTTATGTAAATATTCAAAAAACATTTAAGCTTCTGATGCCTAAATTAATTTTATTGGTATCTATTTTTATTTTGAAATTTACCAGTAGCAGCTGCATTTCCCACCCTCAGCTTATATTCGAGATTTTCCCAGTTTTTTGTGGAAAAATTAGGTGCCTCAGCTTATATTCAGGTTGGCTTATATTCGAGTATATACGGTACTTGATTTGATAATCTTTGTTATATGACAGTGTAGAAGGGGCCATAGTGCCCTTCCACATAGCCATATAACCCAGAATATGAAGGCAGAAAATCCTACAATATCTGCTTTGAACTGGATTATATGGGAGTGTAGACTCATATAATCCAGTTCAAAGCATATAATATGGATTATCCGATTTGATCATCTTTGTCAGATGACAGTGTAGAAGGGACCATTGGGCCCTTCCACATAGCCATATAACCCAGAATATCAAGGCAGAAAATCCTACAATATCTGCTTTGAACTGGATTATATGGCAGTGTAGACTCATATAATCTAGTTCAAAGCATATAATATGGATTATCTAATTTGATCATCTTTGTCAAATGACAGTGTAGAAGGGACCATAGGGTCCTTCCACACAGCCATATAACCCAGAATGTCAAGGCAGAAAATCCCACAATATCTGCTTTGAACTGGAATATATGTGTACTCAGATAACCCAGTTCAAAGCAGATATTGTGGGATTTTCTGCCTCGATACTCTGAGTTATATGGTTGTGTGGAAGGGTCCATAGATTCCTGTACCCAGATTGAATATCCCATGTCAGAAATGCTGGGGATCTTAAGCGTTTGGGATTTTTTTCTGATTTTGGAATACTGTGTTTACATGCCCATAATAAGATCTCTGTGAGATCTCATTATTTATTTTTATCCTCTCTTTCTCTTGATATAGAAACTCAAGCCAGCTTTTATCATATATTAAAATAACCCTATACAATATTTGCAATAAGTTCCTGCATGAATCAAAGTTTGAGTACATTGAACCATTAAGAAAGCAAAGCTGTCACTGTCTCAGTCACCCAGGTGGATAATTTTGGATGTTGGAACATTTCAGAATTCTGGATAATGATTAGCCAATAATGGTGTGAACCAACTTACGGTATCCACAAATATCCCTTCTTCTTCCCACACCCATGGATTAAATCACAAGGATCAAGGGCTCTGTTCTACAACATTTGGAAGACTGTCTCTTTTTCTTCGCCAAGATCTCGTTGCTGATCTCTTCCTCCCCAACATCCCAGTGTTCCGCTCTGTCTCCAATGTTCTCTCATGAGAGGAAGAAGCAACCAACTCCAAGACATATTTCTAGCTCCAAAGCATCCCTTGGGTGTGTTGCAAATTTGCCCGCTCCCCTTTCTCTGCTTTTCTGGTCTCACCGCAAGGCCCCCGGTGGAGTCTGGGTTTGAGAAAGGCATCCAGGGCGTCTGGAAAAAGATGAGGCCCAACTGTTTATATGGGGAGATACAGACAAAAGAGGAGGAAAGCAGCAGAAAGATTGCAGGAACTACAGCAAAGCCTAGCCAGTGTTGACAATATTGTTCTAGTTCATACATGCATTTATTTCAAGGTATGAAAGCAAGGACCATAAGGAAGGCTGAGCGGAGGAAGATAGACACTTTTGAACTGTGTTGTTGGAGGAAAATTCTGAGAGTGCCTTGAACCATGAGAAGATCCAACCAGTCAATACTCCAGGAAATAAAGCCCAGCTGTTCACTGGAGGGAAGAATATTACAGGCAAAGATGAAATACTTTGGCCACATAATGAGAAGACAGGAAAGCTTAGAGAAGACAATTATGCTGGGAAAAATGGAAGGAAAAAGGAAGAGAAGCCAACCAAGGGCAAGATGGATAAATGGTATCCTTAAAGTGGCTGGATTGACTTTGAAGGAGCTGGGCGTGGCCGCGGCCAACAATAATCACACATATATTTTATGTAATTGCAACAGAGAGGTTTGGCGTGGGCTGGTCCATGAGGTCATGAAGAGTCCATGAGATCATGAAGAGTCAGAAGCTACTGAATAAATAAACAACAATGTGAAAGCAATTAAAAATGCGAATTCACCACCACCGCCACCCAAAACATACCTGCACCTTTAGCCTGGATGGCTGTGACTCAACCTCAAAAGTGAAGTGACTGCCAAAAGCAGGAAATGTTTGGGAGTCAACAATGACAGCCCATTGTTCCTCGGAAGTGCTCTGACTATTGATTCCCTTGGAGAAAAGAGTTATGTATGACCTAATGATATGGATGTATTGGAAAATCTATAATCACACACAACCAAGGGCAAGATGGATGAATGGTCTCCTTGAAGTAATTGACTTGACTCTGAAGGAGCTGGGGGTGGTGACTGCTGACAGGTAGTTCTGGCGTGGGCAGGTCACGAAGAGTCGGAAGCGACTGAACAAATAATCACACATAGTAAAGGTAAAGGTTTTCCCCTGACCTTAAGTCCAGTCGTGTCTGACTCTAGGGGTTGGCACTCATCTCCATTTCTAAGCTGAAGAGCTGGCATTGTCCGTAGATACTTCCAAGGTCATGTGGCCGGCATGATTATGTGGAGCACCGTTAGCTTCCTACAGAAGCAGTACCTATTGATCTTCTCATATTTGCATAATTTTGAACTATGTTGGCTGTATCTGGGGCTAATAGTGGGAGCTCACTCCACTCCCCATATTCAATCTGCTGATCTTTCAGTCAAGAAGTTCAGCAGCTCAGTGGTTTAACCTGCTGCGCCACCAAGGGCTCCAATAATCACACATATATTGTACAATTACATACAATAATCACCCATATATTGTATGTAATTGCACACTGAAATAAAGAAAACCAGGCCCTCTTTGCATTAGATCCGTAGTACCAGGCAGTACAAGGGAGGCCAAAGGGAATGTTCAGGAGCATCTATGTTTAGATGGGTAGGAAAGAGGGGTGAACTGTTATCTGTAAACATTCCAGGAGTCAGCCACAAGTTGGTACGGGTAAATGGACAGGCCTAATGGAAGAGAAGGCCCGTCTTGATAGGTAAAGGGGGGGTTTCTTGATGGAATGCTTATCTCTGTAGTTGACTCTAGTTTCTGTAACTTACTTACTTAGGTGATCCCTTGTTGTCTGAGTATGGTAGCCTTCCAAATTCTTGGAAGATGCCTGTGTGTGAGTGTTTTTAATGTGTGGAGGTTGGTGCACAGCCGATCAACACAATCTTCACCGAGTGAGGGTCCCAACCAGTGGCATGGTTAACATGATGATGGTGGCTTCTCAGTCTGTTGCAGTCTTCTTCTGCAAGTGTTGTTTCCTAGTGCAACTAGGCACTGTACTTGGAAAGTTACTTTTATACAGAACTAGTTCCCATTGCTCAGTGCTTAATAAGGGACTCATTTTGTTGTTTCTTGCATTTTAAAATCTTTTTATTACTTTCTGAAAATTACTTTTAAGATGGATAGGAGAATGGCATAAGAATTGAAAAAGATCCTTTCAAAATGCCTTTTTAGAAATAACTAGCATTGTTAGCATTGTTAAGTCCCCCTGGTGGTACAGCAGGTTAAACCGCTGAGCTGCTGAACTTGCTGACCGAAAGGTTGACAGTTCAAATCCGGAGAGTGGGGTGAGCTCCCACTGTTAGTCTCAACTTCTGCCAACCTAGCAGTTAGAAAACATGCAAATGTGAATAGATCAATAGGTACTGCTTCTGTGGGAAGGTAACGGTGCACAATGCAGTCATGCTGTCCACATGAACTTGGAGGTGTCTACGGATAATGCCAGCTCTTTGGTTTAGAAATGGAGATGAGCACTACCACCCAAATGTTTTGGTCTTCAACTCCCAGAAATCCTAACAGCTGATAACACCTGGGGACCCACAGATTGAGAACCACTCACCTAGAGGGAGGACACTTCAGGTCACTCATACTATCTGACCTATAACTGAGACATTCTTCATTCTTCATTTCTAAGCATTGTTGTCTCTGCCTTGGTTCCTCCTCCAGATGGGCAGAAACTGGAATTTAACTCCAAGTTCACTGGCCTAGTGATCCCATTCCAACTGCACAGATGCAGCAATTTGAAACAGTGTTGAATGAACTCTGGCAATCTGTTATGTACTGACAAACAACAGAAACAGAAATGTGGACCGCAGCACGCCACTGCTGTCAATAGAGAAAGCTTTTCAATTACATGGTGTACCTAAAGCACAAAGCAGTTTAAACATTTCCGTGGGCTCCTCCCATTTGCCAACAATCCAAAACATTATGTCTTCCCAGGCCTTCTCACTCCCCCTTTTTTTTGTAGTAAGGAACAACTTTGGCAGGTTGCAGCTTGGTTTCCCTTCTCCAGACATCTGCTCATTGTCCCAAGCTGCAAATGAAAAATAATCGTGCTTCCCAGGGTCATTGGGTGTGTAGCATGTCCCACCATCCTGCATCACAATGCACAAGCCTGTAGCCAAAAGGGTGGTTTAGGGGTTCAAACTATCCCCAAAAATTTTCAGGTAAGAAAAATAACTGGTTTATTCTCAAGAGAGGTGAGGCAGCTGTTTGGTTTGTTTTCCCTTGCGCAGAAAGGGGCGGGGTCAGGGGAGTCATTTTTGTGCATGCGCTATATCGTGTTATAGCATTTTGGGTTTTTTAAGCCCCTTTCTCTGTGTTTTTTTGGGTGTTTTGTGAGTGATGGTCACTCATTGGCTTGATAGTCTGTTGTGTTCAAATATTGTGTCATTTCATCCAGTGGTTTTGGAGTTTTGAGGTCCCCACAAACGAACTTTATATTTTTATATATATAGATATATGATTGTTAGCATATAATGTATGTTGATGTACTTATGTCTCTATGGTTACTCCCTGTTTTCCCCCTTAATTTGAATGTCAGGATTGTATGTAGCAGAGAAACCTCTACTCACAAAACTTTTGAATGAGAACATGAGCACTCAATAGGAATACCTTCAATAATGTCTGGAAAACTCATGAGCTTTCACAGAGCATCAAAGCAACTAGCGCATCCTGGCCAAAACGGATAAGTTCCATTTAAAAAGATATCAAAGGGATTTTTATTTATTTTGTGTCAAAAGCATTACATGAAATAGTAATGCTTTTGACATTAAAGGTAAAGGTTTCTCTTGACACAGGGGCGGCTCAACCCATTACGCAAAGTAAGCATTTGCAGTATAGTTGATTTTGCCCAGGGTCGCTCTTGAGGCGCTCTTGGGGGAAAATAGACCTTGAAATATGCGAGTTGTAGTTACTGGGATGTATAGTTCACCTACAATCAAAGAGCGTTCTGAACTTCACCAATGATGGAATTGAACCAAATATGGCACACAGAACTCCCACGACGAATAGAAAATATATATCAGTTATTGGTTGGGGGGGGGGGCAAAATACGGTTTGCTTACCGTTGAAAATTACCTAGGGCTGCCTCTGTCTTGACATTAAGTCTAATCGTGTCTGACTCTCTGGGGGTGTGCTCACCTCCATTTCTAAGCTGAAGAGCCAGAGTTGTCTGTAGACATCTCCTAGGTCATGTGGCCAACATGATTGCATGGAGCGCCGTTACCTTCATGCAGAAGCGGTACCTATTGATCTACTCACATTTGCATGTTTTCGAATGGCTAGGTTGGCAGAAGCTGGGGTTAGCAGCAGGAGCTTTCCCCACTCCCTGGATTTGAACTGCCAACCTTTCAGTCAGCAAGTTCAGCAGCTCAATGGTTTAATTTGCTGCGCCACCCTTTAGATAAAATAGTTTACCTAAAACTGATAAAATAAAGGGATCACAAGCTGCTAGTTAGTTTAAGACCACAGGCAACATGATAGTTTAAAACAGGCAACAGTGACTGCATTGCCTGTAGCTTTAAACTACTCTTCCTCTGTACATGAGGTAGGGCTTTGTGGGCAAGCATACAGATGCTGAGTTGTTCATTCTGCTCCACAAATACACAAGGTGGAGTATTCTTCTAGGTAGTGCCATTATGCCAGTTTGTTTTTTGATCTGTCCACTCAACTTCTGAATCCATTCAGGGACTTCCAAGTGGCCCATTTTTGGTTTGCTCCTGGAGGAAGACCCTCATGTTGGGCCCTCAGGTTGGAATTGCCTGATTTTGCTGCCCAGAGGGATATTCTTGCTGTTGCTGGAGGAACATTCAGAGGATAGTGGTTCTCATTAAACTTTTTCTTGATTTGAGTCTACTGGTAGGAGGTCAATAACCATACAGTGGGTGGCTTTCACACTATTCAGCCATTTCTCTCGCAATTGGTAGCAACTTCCTGTTGCACATCATAGAGGGGGGGGGGGGGCATTGCCAGCTAGCTTATAGAGTCTATCAACAGGTGAGGAGAGATTTTTAAAAGGCACTTTGAACTTTATCTAAGTATCTAAAATTATATGAATGGCTAAGCTTCCAGACTTTACCCCTAATGTTAGAATTCTCTTACAGAAACATTTTTGGGGAGGAGGGAAATTTTGGAACGGAAGTCGAAAACTGATTTCTTCATCCTTTTACAGGCATGCTTTGAAAGTTCTTTCCAGATGGCATCTAATGTTAATTGTAAATGAATTATTTCTCATTTAAATGGATTATCGTCACATGGGTGTGATTTTTTTGGCACTTACATACATGTTAGTTTTGTCCATGTGTGGAAAACTGATATTTTCCAGATTTGGCCTGTAATTAAGCTCCTTTCTGCCAAAAACATTAGTCCAGATGTTCAACATAGGATGTCCTTATGTCAGTGGGATCTATGCCCACTCAGTACAGGATGCTCTTTTCTCAGTAGAAGCTATGCCCACTCAGCCTAGTGCGCCTTAATGCACATCTCCCACTGCTTGCTCGTTTATCTAGAGATGGCAAGTGGATAAATCAGCAAGAACAGCAAGTAGGGACAGAAGCAGAATCAGGAAACCCACAGCAGCAATGCCTTCTTGGCAAGTTATGAGTCTTGGTAGATGCTTAGTTATATCAACCTTTTGAGTATGCCAGTCCTGTGATCCAGTAAAATAATCTTTGGAACTGTGGTGAAGTCAGTGAGTAGGATTTCAGGTGGGTAGTCACAGGAGTCAGGGACAAGGAGAGGAAATAGACTGATGGGTTTGGGAGTGACCCTGTATGTTAGAGAGTTATATCAGCTAAGCCTAGTTGTCAACTGAATATAGCTCCTATCCCCTTTATGGTTATGTAGAAGGAGAAGGATGCTTGTCATGCAACCACAGAACAACAACAACAACATAAAAATTAAAATAATAAATCATAAAAAGATGACATGATATGAGGATCTAAAGATCGAACTGCAAAGACACAAACCAGTAAAGGTGGTCCCAGTGGTGATCGACACACTGGGTGCAGTACCTAAAGACCTTGGCCTGCACTTAAACACAATCGGCACTGACAAGATTACCATCTGCCAGCTGCAAAAGGCCACCTTACTGGAATCTGCACGCATTATTTGCCGATGCATCACACAGTCCTAGACACCTGGGAAGTATCCAACATGTGATCCAATACAACAGCCAGCAGAGTGTCTGCTGTGGACACAACTTGCAAAGCTCTGCAAAGTTTCTTGAAGGTCTCACAATATATTCTGTACCCATTTTGTCACATGCTGTCTTGACATTACGTCCTCTCCATAAACTGAAACAATTTTGTGATGAATCGCAACAGTGTTCATGCCCTTAGCATTTAGGTAGTGCATTACAGCACAAACTTCGCACTTGGAGGGAAACGGAATGAGGACGTTCATCTCTAACCTTCGCCACAATGCCAGTCGATGAGCTACTGACGATTGGCACTGCTTGTTTGCTTCTGCTGGCTTCTCACCACACAGCAGTGATACCAACTTCCCAGCGAAAATTCCCCGCGAGAGCTACGTGCCTTGTAATCTTACTTTCCAGATAACCCTCATATTTAGGTGCCAAGCCAAAACATGTCTCTTCACCAAAGCTGTTGAAGATCTACAAATCTTATCTTTATTATTTGATGGAATGTTATAAACTTGGTAGCTCAGTGGGTTAAACAGCTGAGCTGCCGAACTTGCTGACTGAAAGGTTGGTAGTTCAAATCCGGGGAGCGGTGTGAGCTCCTACTACTACTACTACTACTACTACTACTACTACCACCCCAGCTTCCGCCAACCTTGCAGTTCAAAAACATGCAAGTGTGAGTAGATCAATAAGTACCGCTTCTGCGGGAAGGTAATGGCACTCCATGCAGTCATGCTGGCCACATGATCTTGGCGGTGTCTACAGACAATGCCGGCTCTACGTCTTAGAACAGTGTTTCTCAACCTGGGGGTCGGGACCCCTAGGGGGGTCGCAAGGGGGTGTCAGAGGGGTCGCCAAAGACCATCAGAAAACAGTATTTTCTGTTGGTCTTGGAGGTTCTGTGTGAGAAGTTTGGACTAATTCTATCGTTGGTGGGGTTCAGAATGCTCTTTGATTGTAGGTGAACTATAAATCCCAGCAACTACAACTCCCAAATGTCAAGGTCTATTTTCCCCAAACTCCACCAGTGTTCACATTTGGGCATATTGAATATTCATGCCCAGTTTGGTCCAGATCCATCATTGTTTGAGTCCACAGTGCTCTCTGGATGTAAGTGAACTACAACTCTAAAACTCAAGGTCACTGCCCACCAAATCCTTCCAGTATTTTCTGTTGCTCATGGGAGTTCTGTGTGCCAAGTTTGGTTCAATTCCATCATTGGTGGAGTTCAGAATGCTCTTTGATTGTCGGTGAACTATAAATCCCAACAACTACAACTCCCAAATGGCAAGGTCTATTTCCCAAACTCCACCAGTGTTCACATTTGGGCATTGAGTATTTGTGTAGAGTTTGGTCCAGATCCATCATTGTTTGAGTCCACAGTGCTCTCTGGATGTAAGTGAACTACAACTCTAAAACTCAAGGTCACTGCCCACCAAATCCTTCCAGTATTTTCTGTTGCTCATGGGAGTTCTGTGTGCCAAGTTTGGTTCAATTCCATCATTGGTGGAGTTCAGAATGCTCTTTGATTGTAGGTGAACTATAAATCCCAACAACTACAAATCCCAAATGACAAAATCAACCCCCCCCCCCCAAGCTCGCCAGTAGTCAAATTTGGGCGTATTGGGTATTTGTGCCAAGTTTAGTCCAGGGAATGAAAATACATCCTGCAGATCAGATATTAACATTAGGATTCATAACAGTAGCAAAATTACAATTATGAAGTAGCAACGAAAATAATTTGATGGTGAGGGGTCACCACAACATGAGGAACTGCATTAAGGGGTTGTGGCATTAGGAAGGTTGAGAACCACTGGCTTAGAAATGGAGATGAGCACCACCCCACGGAGTTGGAGACGACTAGACTTAATGTCAGAAGAAACCTTTACCTTTAGTTTACTATGAACTTTGAGTCATTTTCAAATTGTGCTACAAGTGTTTTAAATGGCTTAACATAGCTTTGAATCACTTTGAACTGTTTTGAAAAATTCTTTAGAACTGTTTCATGTTGTTTTCCTGGTTGTACCCCCCACTGTGACATCTGGTGATAGAGGGCGGAATGTAACTATTTCATTAATGAATAAATATGTAATAAATTTTCCTAGGGAAATATTGGCTGTCTGTGGGTGGAAGGGGAATTTTTCCTTTTCTGGGGAGTCCCCTTAGTGACTTGTCTGCCACCACTTACGTAAATACTACGTTAGCCATTGTGTTCATGTGATAAGCTCAGCGAGAAGCTTTTTATTCCAACCCACTGTTTATGCATGTAGCGATGAAGGTGTTTCTTGTTGGGTACACACATGGCTAGAATGCTATTCAGTTCTCAGAGTAAAGATTACATTTGAGGCTGAACAGGATTACTTGTTCAACATGCCTAGTCCCGCATTCAAATTCCTACATCAAATGGGTGCTGTCCAGAAACTCACACAAATACACCTGTACCAATTGTGAGGGGGGGCTTTTTGCACTTTTCCCCAAACTATGTTCACAAATAGCTCTTTGTATCTCAACATTTCTCTCACCAACGTATACAACTTCCAGAGAGTTTATTTATTTATTTATCATGTCAGGAGCAACCAGACATTTGTATTACATTTTTAACAAAAACAAACAAACAGACAGACAAAACACAGAATTTGCAAGCTTGGTAGTTGATTAAATGTCCTTTAACCAGTAGCTGACCACTTGGAGTGCCTCTGGTGTTGCTGCAAGAAGGTCCTCCATTGTGCATGTGGCAGGGCTCAGGTTGCATTGCAGCAGGTGGTCTGTAGTTTGCTCTTCTCCACACTCACACGTCGTGGATTCCACTTTGTAGCCCCATTTCTGAAGGTTGGTTCTGCATCTCGTGGTGCCAGAGTGCAGTCTGATCAGCGTCTTCCAAGTCGCCCAGTCTTCTGTGTGCCCAGGGGGGAGTTTCTTATTTGGTATCAGCCATTGGTTGAGGTTCTGGGTTTGAGCCTGCCACTTTTGGACTCTCGCTTGCTGGGGTGTTCCAGCGAGTGTCTCTGTATATCTTAGAAAACTATTTCTTGATTTAAGTCATTGACGTGCTGGCTGATACCCAAACAAGGGATGGGTCGGAGATGTCACTGGCTTGGTCCTTTCACTATTGGCTGCTACTTCCTGGCGGATGTCAGGTGGTGCGATACCGGCTAGACAGTGTAATTTCTCCAGTGGTGTAGGGTGCAGACACCCCATGATAATGCAGCATGTCTCATTAAGAGCCACATCCACTGTTTTAGCATGGTGAGATGTGTTCATGCATACTCAGTAGCAGAGTAGCATAGCACAAGGGCAGATGTCTTCACTGTGTCTGGTTGTGATCCCCAGGTTGTGCCAGTCAGCTTTCATATGACATTGTTTCTAGCACTCACTTTTTGCTTGATGTTCAGGCAGTGCTTCTTGTAGGTCAGAGCACGGTCCAGAATGACTCCCAGGTATTTGGGTGTGCTGCAATGCTCCAGTGGGATTCCTTCCCAGGTGATCCTCAGAGAGTATATAAACCAGTGGTTCTCAACCTTTCTGATGGCCCCTTCTGCACCCCTCAATGTTTTCTGCTAATGGAGTTCATTGTGCCCTTCAAATACGATGTTTAGCCTCACGACTCTGTGTGTTTTATGAGTGCCATATAAAGGCTCCACTCCTATTTTATCTCTTTATAGTATAACTGAATATGGTCATCCTTACTGTGATTGTGTTTATTGGAATGTTTATCTTAAGATTTCTTTTTCCTTTTAATGTTATTCTGATGTTGTTGTTGTTGTTTGCTGTATATGCTTTGATTTTATTGCTGTATTATGTTGTCCAGGCTTGGCCCATGTAAGCCGCTCCAAGTCCCCATCGGGGAGATGGTGTCGGGGTAGAAATAAAGTTTATTATTATTATTATTATTATTATTATTATTAATACAGTTTCTCAAGTTGTGGTGACCCCCAACCATAACATTATTTTCATTGCTACTTCACAACTGTAATTTTGCTACTGTTACGAATTGTAATGTAAATATCTGATATGCAGGATGTATTTTCATTCACTGGACCAAATTTGGCATAAATACCCAATATGCTCATATTTGAATACTAGTGGGGTTTGGGAGGGGATTGATTTTGTCATTTAGAAGATGTAGTTGCTGGGATTTATAGTTCACCGACAATCAAAGAGAATTCCACCAACGATGGAATTGAACCAATTTCGGCACACTGAACTCCCATAACTAACAGAAAATACTGGAAGGGCATGGTGGGCATTGACCTTGAGTTTTGGAGTTGTAGTTCACCTACATGCAGAAACCACTGTGGCTTCAAGCAATGATGGATCTGGACCAAACTTGACATTAATACTCAATATGCCCAAATGTGAACACTGGTGGAGTTTGGGGGAAAATAGAGGGTTGTAGTTGCTGGGATTTATAGTCCACCTACAATCAAGGGCATTCTAAACCCCACCAATGATGGAATTGGGCCAAACTTCCCACACAGAACCCTCATGACAAACAGAAAATACTGTGTTTTCTGATGGCCTTTGGCGACCCCTCTGACACCCCCTCATGACCCCTCCCCAAGGGGTCCCGACCTCCAGGTTGAGAAACGCTGATATAAAGGATATGAATGTGCAAGAATGACACTGCTAGCAATGTTTGACAACATACAGGGAAGAACAACATTCTGCCTCTTTCCCTCCTCTTCCTCCTGCTGAGGGCCCTTCCAAGTAGGCCCTATTTCCCAGGATCTGATCCCAGGTTTTCTGTTTATCCCAGATTATTTGGCTGTGTAGACTCATATAATCCAGTTTAAAGCAGAAAACCTGGATCCTGGGATATAGGGTCTGCCTGGATGCACCCGAGTTAATTGAATGTGAACTACTACTTTTGTACTCTGAACTCACCTTGCAGCAACTGAAGCATACCAAGGATGAAAGAGGAAAGTGGAAAAAAGGGAGAAAAAATGGGTCTTTGTAGCATGATGAAGGTTAATCAGGACATTCAGAGAGTATGCCAATATGATCAGGAATATGATCCTGGCTGGAGGAATTCTGATATTCATAACCCAGAATTGAAACTTTTCACAGCATGTTTTTTTACAGGAATACAACATAGTTATATAAATAGTTTCATAGAATTAGATTACACATTGAGCAACAAACAGATGCCAGATTTCTGCAATATTTCTGTTGGCTTTATAGTCTGATTTCTTAATTATGGTTTTATTAAAGCATTGTATATCTTACTGCACTTCTTAGTTTGAGGTTTAGACATACAGGGGGAGAGATTGGGAGAGAGAGAGAGAGAGAGAGAAGATCAGGAAGGAAGGAAGGAAAGAAGGAAGGAAGGAAAGACAGACAGACAGAAAGAAAGAAAGAAGTAAGGGATTATGTAGAGGCCGACCTTAGCACAGCAAGCTAAACCACTGCGCTGCAGAAAAATCCTGCTAATCAGAAGGTTAGAGCATGAGTTGGGGTGAGCACCCGTCGTTAGCCCCAGCTCACCTGCCCACCTAGCAGGTTGAAATCAGAAATGTGAGTAGATAAAATAGGTACCGCTTTTAGTGGGGAAGTAATAAAGGCACATTGATTGGAGGAAAGCTCCTCGGCATGGAAAATGGAGAGACAGCACCCCTCCGTGGCCAGAGTCAAGCACAGCCTCCAAGATGCCGGAAATAAGATGGGAAAACCTGCCTTTACCTCTATTTGTGTTGTCTGTACTTATTAATTAAATGAATGTTTGCCATATATGCATTCTGTAAGCAGCTCTGAGTCCCCTTCAGGGTGAGAAGAGTGGAATATAAATACTGTAAATAAATGTAAATAAATAAATGTGCTGTATATACTCATGTGTAAGTCTAGACATTTCAGTAAAAAGTAAATTGGCCCCAAAAACTATGACTGACTTATATGAGGGTCAATGTAAGTATTGCACCTTAATTCTTATCAAACTAAGGAATCATCCACTTGGGCTGTTGTGTATTTTCCGGGCTGTATCCAGAAGCATTCTCTCTCGATGTTTCGTCTCTATCTATGGCAGGCCAAATGTCAGGAGAGAATGCTTCTGGAACATGGCCATACAGCCCAGAAAACACACAACAACCCAGTGATTCCAGCCTTGAAAGCTTCTCTGTGTAGAGTGGTGAAAGACGATTGCTTAAGTCCATTCCAAGAGAACTTAAAAGAGACACCAACCCTCTCTACTCTTTCTCTCAAGATGCCTTTTCTGGCTTTTTTAAATGCCTAGGTCAGAAAATGACAGAGATGACTGGCCCCTGGTTGGTGTTGTCCCCTCCATGTAGAATGACACTCAATGACACTATGATAGCCATGTATAAGTATGTGAGAGGAAGTAATAGGGAGGAGGGAGCAAGCTTGTTTTCTGCTTCCATGGAGACTAGGACGCGGAACAATGGCTTCAAATTACAAGAAAGGAGATTCCACCTGAACATGAGGAAAGAACTTCCTGACTGTGAGAGTCGTTCAGCAGTGGAACTCTCTGCCCCAGAGTGTGGTGGAGGCTCCTTCTTTGGAAGCTTTTAAACAGAGGCTGGATGGCCATCTGTCAGGGGTGATTTGAATGAAATATTCCTGCTTCTTGGCAGGGGGTTGGACTGGATGGCCCATGAGGTCTCTTCCAACTCTTTGATTCTATGATTCTATGAATTTATCATATTAAAATTCATAATTTGGCCCCTAAATCTTGTGTTGACATAATAAACGGGTTTGATTTATCCATGGTTACATACGGCAACTCCCCAGTTCTTACACCAATGGTTGTTGCCACAAAACCACTGACAACGATCACATTTTGCCATTTTTCATTATGCTGATCTAAGAGCTGAAATTTCTTGTAGATACCCTTTGGTGAATCTTATTTTTCTCACATCCCTAGAAAAACAGGAAATCCCAAGACAAGAAAGATGAATGTGCAAAATTACTTCTGCTGGGGGTTCTTATTGCCCTACCAGCAGTAAGAAAGCAAGAATGCAAAGCAGTCAATGAGGGGGGAAAAAGGCAGAAACTGTCTTATGACTCCATTCCTAAGAAAAGTTAGAGAAATTTCCCTTATTTCCACCTAGATGAAATTTGGGACAATGGTCCCCTGAATGTCTCTGGCTATAAATGTGTTGGTATATGTAGTCATTGATTTTTACTTATTGTATAGGGCACATTTACACAGATTGCTTAGAACAGCGTTTCTCAACCTGAAGGTCCCAAGGGGTGTGTGAGAGTGGTCCCCAAAGACCATCAGAAAACATAATATTTTCTGTTGGTCATGAGGGTTCTGTGTGAGAAGTTTGGACTAAATCCTTCCAGTATTTTCTGTTGGTCGTGGGAGTTCTGTGTGTCAAGTTTGGTTCAGTTCCATCATTGGTGGGGTTCGGAATGCTCTTTGATTGTAGAACTATAAATCGCAGCAACTACAACTCCCAAATGTCAAGGTCTGTTTTCCCCAAACTCCCCAAATGTGGTGTTCACATTTGGCCATATTGAGTATTTGTGCCACGTTTGGTCCAGATCCATCATTGTCTGAGTCCACAGTGCTCTCTGGATGTAGGCGAACTATATCTCCAAAACTCAAGGTCAATGCCCACCAAACCCTTCCTGTATTTTTGTTGGTCATGGGAGTGCTGTGTTCCACATTTGGTTCAATTCCATCACTGGTGGAGTTCAGAATGCTCTTTATTGTAGGCGAACCATCAACTACAACTCTCAAATGACAAAATCACCTCCCCCAACCCCACCAGTATTCAAATTTTGGCGTATTGGGTATTTGTGCCAAATTTGCTCCAGTGAATGAAAATACATCCTGCATATCAGATATTTACATGACAATTCATAACAGTAGCAAAATTAGTTATGAAGTAGCAATGAAAATAATGTTATGGTTGGAGGTCACCACAACATGAGGAACTGTATTAAGAGGCTGCAGTATTAAGAAAGTTGAGAAACAATGAATTAGAATAGTTTGTCCAAATTAACTACATAGCGGCCAAACTACACATGGAGCTGATCTGATTTAATGCAGGGCAAAACTGCTTAACACAACCTTGGCCCACATTAACCAAAGTTGGGGATTGCTCCAAAATCTGTCACATTTTAGATAGTTTTAGCAGCCACTCATGAGGATGGCAAATAATACTATTGCCTCCCAATATATTTGCTCCATGTGGGGAAGCCTTTAATTTATTTTGCACCCACATTTTTTCACCTTTCTCCAGTTCAAGATCAATCTTATATCTGTGATTGTTTGCATGGCCTAATGGGGGATGTAAATCCAGTTCTCCTTTAGTCCTAATCCACAACACTGAAAATACTTACTGCCTGAAGACAATGTGCTTTGTTGAGCATCCAATTTGCCTCATTGAGAAACTGACTCATTTATTGGTTAACCAAAAACAGGTTTTAAGTTTTGACCTTTCGCAGTCACAGACAACTAAAAAACCACTTCAAACAAAATGTACACAGTATAATATAACCTGGCAATCCAGCCAAACCATCATTAGTTCTACTCCACAGTTGTAAAAATTCAACCATTCTTAAATGTGACAGATAGACTGTACTGCCCACACAGAATAAAAATCCCCCTATCTCCCCTTGTGCAATAATTTTCTGAGCAATTTCCTCTTTGGTAAAAAAAAAAAAAAAATGAATGGGATAGCAGACATATTAGACTTACTGTATATACTCGAGTATAAGCCTAGTTTTTCAGCCCTTTTTTAGGCTAAAAAAGTACCCCTTGGCTTATACTCGTGTCAAGGTTATTTATTATTTTATTCTGTTACTAGCCGTCCCCTGCAATGCATTGCTGTGGCCAAGTCTGGTGATCTGGAAAATAAAGTAATGGTTTCTAATCTATGTAATTTCTTTATGCTTGTGGGTAAACAGTATTTCTTGTTGTCTCTTTGTCAGTGTTGATGTGGAGAGTGTCTGGTTTGCCTACTCTGGAATATGCAATATATCATTGTCCTTCTTTAGGGGTCCCTTTCAAATCTATGATACTATATCTCTGTGTGTGTGAATCATATATATCTATCTATATCTATGGCTGGATGGCTCTTTGTCAGGAGGACTTTGATTACATATTCTTGCCCTGGTGAAGAGAGATGGACTGGATGGCCTTAAGTATTTTCTGTTGGTCATGGGGTTCACCATGGGAAATTTGCCCCAATTCTGTTGTTTGTGGGGTTCAGAATGCTCTTTGATTGTAGGTAAACTATTAATCCCAGTAACTACAACTCCCAGTAAATAGAACTCCCAAGGTCTATTTCACCAAACTCCATCTATGTTGATATTTGGGCATATGGAATATTTGTGCCAAGTTTGGTCCAGATCCATCATTGTTTGAGTCCACAGTGGTCTCTGGATGTAGGTGAACTACAACTCCCAAACTCAAGGTCAATGCCCACCAAACCCTTATAGTCTTTTCTGTTGGTAATGGGAGTCCTGTGTGTCACCTTTGGTTCAATTCCATCACTGGTGGAGTTCGGAATGCTCTTTGATTGTAGGTGAACTATAAATCCCAAGAACTACAACTCCCAAATGACAAAATCAAAAAAAATTGAGTAAAGGACAAACATTGGGTTGTTAGGCGTATGCTGTCCAAATTTGGTGCCAATTCACCCACTGGTTTTTGAGTTAAGTTAATCCCACAAATGAACATTACATTTTTATTTATATAGATATGTATTTATTCTGTATATGTATTTATTCTGTATATGTATTTATTCTGTTATAAATACATAATAAATGTATTATTATTATTACATTTATTATTTTACTCTCTTATTGTTATTATCACATTTATTTTTATTCTATTATTACTATTATTATTACATTTCCATTATTTTACTCTGTTATTATTATTATTATTATTATTACATTTA
Source organism: Anolis sagrei ordinatus (assembly GCF_025583915.1). Classification (NCBI taxonomy): domain Eukaryota; kingdom Metazoa; phylum Chordata; class Lepidosauria; order Squamata; family Anolidae; genus Anolis; species Anolis sagrei. The sequence goes on along the minus strand of NW_026847660.1, from coordinate 21,847,520 downwards.
TTATTTTACTCTATTATTATTAGAAGGATACGCAAGCACATTTACATTGAAGAAGGTCAGGATGCCTCAATTAATGTAATTTTATTGGTATCTATTTTTATATTGGTATTTTTATATTGGTATATTTTGAAATGTACCAGTAGTTGCTGCATTTCCCACCCTTGGCTTATACTCAAGTCAATCCGTTTTCCTAGTTTGTTTTTTTTTTGTGGTAAAATTAGGTGCCTCGGCTTACATTCAGGTCGGCTTATGCTCGAGTATATACGGTAGTAGAGATAGTAGATCCCCAGTGGTGCAATGGGTTAAACTCATTGCTGGCAGGACTGAAGACCGACAGGTTTGAATCTGAGGAGAGCATGGATGAGCTCCCTCTGACAGTTCCAGCTCTCCATGCGGGGACATGAGAAAAGCCTCCCACAAGGATGGTGAAAGGTCAAAACATCTGGGCATCCCCTGGGCAATGTCTCTGCAGATGGCCAATTCTCTCACACCAAGAGCGACTTGCAGTTTCTCAAGTCGCTCCTGATATATATATAAAAAAAGCAGATATAGTAATATTACTGCAGTAAAACAAGCCAGAAATTGAACTGGCCAAAGTTTGATGCTTTAAAGTTGTGAATATCTCATGGGAGAGGAAAACACCTTTTGTTTCATTTTTTTCAGTGCTGTAAAACTAATTTATAAATTGAAAATGACAAAAGCAAACAGAAGCAACTAAGGATACGTGTTATGTAAGTCAATGAGCATAGCATCCTGTTAGATATGTTGGCAATATGTCCTCAAACGCACACATTGAGCAATATGTCCTCAAATGCACTTTCATAATGATTTTAGATTGTCTGCACATTTCCTCCCTCTCCAAAACCTCTATCCCAATTACATGTTACCTGTTCATGCCCAGCATTATTTTTAATTTTTTTAATTATTACATTTGGCCAGCCATTGTTTTTTAAATGTGTCGTGTTATTGTTATTGTTTTTTTGCTTATTTTGTTGTGAGTTTTTGTATTATTTTTGTATTATTGCTGTTATTGTTATTGTTGTGTTGTGGGCTTGGCCTCATGTAAGCCGCACCAAGTCCCTCGGGAGTTGGTAGTGGGGTACAAATAAAGTATTATTATTATTATTATTATTATTATTATTATTATTATTAGTCAGCCTAAAACCTTTGTATTTCTCTTTTTGGTCAAAATGAAGGTTAGAATTGCATTGTCTTCTGTTTGAGAACTGGGTGCAATGCCAGGCTTCTCCAAAAGTTCATTCATTGCCCAACACTGACTTCTGTTGCTGCTTTGAGATAAGCTTATTATTGCTATGAGATAAGCTTATTGATGATAAAATAATGCAGACGATGATGTACTGAAGATAAGTATTTTGGCTGATGGAGTCCAACAGTTCATCAGAACCAACAGTATAAATAATTGCAGTGACAGACTAGGGTTAGTCTGGGGATACTAGAGATTCAACAATCAATTTTGAATTGAATTGCTGGCCTGGGATAGTATGACTATGTTTTTCCATCTCTGGATGCTATTGAAGGATGAATTATCAAGGTTTATACAGTCCAGAAGCAAACAAATTTAAAGGACACACACGCGATCCAATTCCTGCCCATGTATTTATTTATTTATTTATTTGCTTTATTTCTATACCATATTTTTCAGCCTAATTAGGCGACTCAATGCGGTTTAACTCATGTGCAATGGGTTAAACTCATGTGCTGGCAGGACTGAAGACTGACAGGTTTGAATCCAAGGAGAGCATGGATGAGCTCCCTCTGACAGTTCCAGCTCCCCATGTAGGGACATGAGAAAAGCCTCCCACAAGTATGGTGAAAGGTCAAAACATCTGGGCATCCCCTGGGCAATATCTCTGCAGATGGCCAATTCTCTCACACCAAGAGCGACTTGCAGTTTCTCAAGTCGCTCCTGATATATATATGTAGCTATGAGAACAGTATTGGAGCATACAAGGAATCACTTAATGTGTGTGTGTGTGTGTCAACTGCAAAATAAGATGCATGAAGCTGAGTGGCTGGGCAATGCCCGAGGAGATGGCTGAACCTTGGACTTTTGGATACTGTTGCATTTTTGTTCAGATTTGATTTATGCAGGTGCAGAGAGAGACAGTTTGAAGAGAGAAGCAGAGGAACACAGAGTTTGGTGTGTGCTCTCACTTCATGAACTGCTGAAGGAGTTTATCCACATGGTCAAGGAAAGACTATTTTAAATCTCTCATAAAAGGACATTATGTGAGTTGGTGCAACTGATCACATTGTACATAAACAGTTCTGGTCCGCCTTACCTATCCAAATGTATCTCTCCGTACCTATCCGAACGTATCTCTCCTTATGAACCACCTAGGACTTTAAGATCGTCTGGGGAGACCCTGCTCTTGATCCTGCCTTCCTCGCAGATGCATTTGGCAGGGACGAGAGACAGGGCCTTCTCAATGGTGGCCCCTCAGCTACCCAGGGATATAAGGTCGGCTCCCTCCCTTCTAACATTCCGCAAAATTGTTAAGACCTGGCTCTTCGAGCAAGCTTTTGCTACTGGAGCATAATTATATGTAAATGAATATCAGGAATGACTGACAATGCAACTGGACAACGATTTTAGTAAGGAGATGCCAAGGATTTTGTTTTTAAAGATATATTGTCTTTTTATATTACATTTTAAATGTTGAATTGTTTTTATAATTGTTTTTAACTGTATTTTGATATTTGTTATGGCATTGAATCACTGCCGACTGTGAAATGCCTTGGCTGAGAAAGGCGGTATACAAATGCGGTAAATAAATAATAATAAATAATATGTCGTTCTGAACTAAGAAGAGTAAACTAGTTATTCACTGTTCACCTACGTGGTATATTTTCTTTCTCTGGCAAGGCAGTGTGTGGGCTGATCAAATCTGAACTATACTTGGTTTGTTTTACATTACGCTACAAACAGTGCAGGAAAATTAGTAATAGAGGGAAATTCAATTTCTCAGTTCATTTCACTCAGCTTCCATCTATTTTTAACTGTCTTGGGACCAGTTTGGACCAGTCCGCTGACTACACAGGACATCATTGGCCTCAGGCTTTTCTTACACTCATTATCGGGCACAGAGCTCTGTGCAAGCTCTCAGCATCCGTTCTGAGATCACCAAAGGTGAACACAAAGAAGGAAGGGAGATCAATCCCCTCTTTCCTGATTTGTGCTGCTGAAATGGCCCTTGCAATGGCTAATAGATCACATGGAGTTCTGTGGCTTAATTGGAGCAGCAACCACAAAGATGGAAGACGAGGCGACAATCTAGTGGGCTTGTTGTCCGAAATCCAGGCCCTAAAAGCCAGAGCCCCAAGAATAGGACCCAGATGGATGACCTTCCAATACACCACTTGACTTTAGAAGTAGGAAACATCCTTGCTGAGAATCCTCACCTGGTTTTCTTCCTTTCCACACAATGAGCACATGTCACCAGAACATCCTCATGAGCCAGAACAGTAGATCAGGAATGCCAACAACAGTTTTACCAGCAGCCGACCATACAGGAACATAATATATCCCACTCAGAGTGACCCTGAAACCCATCACCACATCCCTGCTCCCATTGTTTCATCAAGGGAATTGAAGCACCTGGTGACGCAATGGGTTAAACCCTTGTGCCGGCAGGACTGAAGACCGACAGGTTGCAGATTCGAATCTGGGGAGAGTGTGGATGAGCTCCCTCTGTCAGCTCCGGCTCCCCATGTGGGGACGTGAGAGAAGCCTTCCACAAGGATGGTAGAACATCAAAACATCCGGGTGTCCCCTGGGCAACGTCCTTGCAGACAGCCAATTCTCTCACACCAAAAGTGATTTGCAGTTTCTCAAGTCACTCCTGGAACAATAAATAAATAAATAAATAAAATCAAGGCAACTAGGAAAGCCCATCAGCTAAGGCCCAATCCATCCTGATAGTAATCAATGGCTCAATTGTCTCAAAACTAGCAATCATTCCCCTGCCTGGGAAGCCTCCTTCAGCCTAAAGTGGGTGGACTCAGACCCAGCAGACACACTCAAGGTTTCCTCCAATTAAAACTTTTTTTGAAGTTCCAGCCTTACAGCTTCCATCAGTTATAAGATGTCAAATATGATGACAACGAAGGTACTTTGAACCAATAAGACAGCGGATCATAATTTTTACCAATCAGAACAAAGTCTATTATTTTCAAATGTCTATAGACGGATGGCATGTCAGATCTGGGATTCTCTTGTGACATCCTACTTTGGCCATCGAAGCAATGACTCTGCCCTCATCTCTGCATGTCCTGATTGGAAACCACTGGAGTTGGCACACTGGGAATGAACCCAGGATTCCAGACCACAGGCTGTTGTAGTTTATGTCCAATTGGATCGTGCGGACACTATTTATTTATTTATTTATTGTATTTATTGTATTTATACTCCACCCTTCTCACCCTGAAGGGCACTCAGAGCGGCCTTACAATAGGCAACAATTCAATGCCACATAAAACAGACATATAATAAAATAAACATATAGATTAAGAACATAAAATTTTTAAAACACATATAAACATTAAGACCAATTATTAAAAAGCTTTGGACCGCAAGAAGATCAAACCAGTCCATACTCTAGGAAAGAAAGCCCAACCGAAGGAAAGATGTTAGATGCAGAGATGAAGGACTTTGGCCACATAATGAGAAGACAGGAAAGCTTGGAGAAGACAATGATGCTGGGGAAAGTGGAAGGAAAAAGGAAGGGCAAAATGGATGGATGGTATCCTTGAAGTGACTGGCTTGACACTGAAGGAGCTGGGGGTGGCTATGGTCGACAGGGAACTCTGGCACGGGCTGGTCCATGAGGTCACGAAGAGTCAGAAGTGACTGAAAACAACCGTTAAAAACCACACAATTCGAAATCATAATCAAAGAGCTGTTCCAGTTGTGACTGCACATATTGCATTTTCATTTATTGCACTTCATTACTGTGCAAAGGCTTGGTCCCACAGCCATGTTTTTAATTTCTTTCTGAAGGCCAGAAGGGAGGGAGCTGATCTGCTTTCACTGGGGAGTCCCATAGCCAATGGGCCACCACTGAGAAAGCCCTGCCCGTCATCCTCACCAACCGCACCTGTGACGATCTTAACCTCTGAGATGTTTCATAGAGAGAAATATGTTTGGACAGATAAACTGGGCCAGAACTGTTTAGGGCTCTATAGGTTAAAGCAGTTCTTCCTAACTTGTGGTCCATAGACCACCAGTGGTCCGCAGGAACTAAAATATGGTCTGTGGCCTCATTGTTACTACACCGTTGCAACGAGAGTGACTGGTCTTGTAAAACCCCCTTATAGTGCCAAGGCTTAATCATAGAATCAAAGATTTGGAAGAGACCTCATGGGCCATCCAGTCCAACCCCCTGCCGAGAAGCAGGAATACTGCATTCAAATCACCCGACAGATGGCTATCCACCACACTCCGGGGCAGAGAGTTCCACTGCTGAACGGCTCTCACAGTCAGGAAGTTCTTATTAAATATGGTTTTCTGCGGGCAAGCAGATGGCAACTACTGGATGGAATATATTCTGTATCAGAAACTAGAGCTAATGTGGTCTATCCAATGCAGTTTTCTGAATCAGCACCCCAAATATGACCAAACCAAATATAAAGTTGACCAAAAACTGATTCGTAACCCTTTTGCACTAATGTTGGAGAGTGGTTTCTGGTCAAAGTTGTCCCTGCTCAAGTGGTCCCTGGTCAAAAAAAGGTTGGGAACTGCTGGACTAAAACCAGCACTTTGAATTGTGCTCGGTAGCAGATTGGCAGCCAGTGGAGCTGACGTAACAGGGGAGTTGTATGCTCACTGTATGTTGCTCTAGTAGTCTAAGCCTAATTGGATCATGTGGACACTAACTCAGTAGACAGACACCTCTGAGGCCACTCTGACTGTTGACTCAGTAACCAATACAATCTCACTCTGATAAACATTAACACTTTCTGTGCTATTGGATAACCTTTAGCCATGATGCCAACGGAGACACCATAACTCATTTGCCTGGTGTTGGAAGCCCAAAACATACATATGCTGTTATGTCTGCTATGCATTGTTGAAGAATATGGTATTCAGCTCCTAAAAGCATAAAACAATTAGGAGATGAGTCATTCACACCAGATTTAACAGCTGGTGTGAATAGAATGGCCAGGCAAATGAAACCAGATGAATTGCCCTTTTCTACACAACTTGAGCCAATGCTTTGCTTTTCCTGGTAGTGAATATATTTCCTTTCAGGCACATTAATGGCTCTCAGGGAGAAAATTGGGATGCATCCTTTGGGTTTTTTAAAAAAATGTGTTTAACTTAAAAATAATTTTATACTGCTTTTAAAAAAATTGTATTGCTTTAACTGATTTTATCCGCAAGCCACTTTGGGTCCCACTTTGGGAGAATATAAAATAAATACATACACAAATCTATATAAATAAATATGTTATGTTCATTTGTGGGGCTACAAAGTGGAATCCACGACATGCGAGTGTGGAGAAGAGCAAACCACAGACCACCTGCTGCAATGCAACCCGAGCCCTGCTACATGCACAATGGAGGACCTTCTTGCGGCAACACCAGAGGCACCCCAAGTGGCCAGATACTGGTCAAAGGACATTTCATCAACTACCAAGCTTGCAAACTTTGTGTTTTGTCTGTTTGTTTGTTTTGATAAAAATGTAATACAAATGTCTGGTTGCTCCTGACACGATAAATAAATAAATTTGTGGGATTAACATAACTTAAAAACCACTGGACAAATTGCTGCCAAATTTGGCCACAAGACACCTACTAACCCAAGGAGTGACCATCATTAAAAAAAAAGATTTTGTCTTTTGGAAGTTGTAGTTGCTGGGATTTATAGTTCACCTACAATCAAAGAGTATTCTGAACTCCACCAATGATGGAATTGAACCAAATGTGGCACACAGGACTCCCATGGCCAATAGAATAATAATAGTAATAGTAATAATAATAATAATAATAATAATAATAATAATAATAATAATCTTTATTTGTACCCCGCTACCATCTCCCCAAGGGACTCGGTGTGGCTTACATGAGGCCGAGCCCACAATACAACAACAAAAACAATAGCAATAGTAATACAAACAATAAATAAACCCATAAACAGAAAATAGCAATAAACATTAACAATAACACAGTGACGTTTAAAAACCTATGGCAGGGCCAATGTATTAATTTAATATTTAAAAATAATGCTGGGCGTGACCAGGTGACATATAAACAGGATAGAAATTTTGGAGAGGGATAGCGCATGTAGACAATTCTAGATCATTAAAAAGTGCATTTAGGGACATATTGCTGAGAGTTTCCTTATTCTGGCAAGGCACACTGGAACAACCTTCTAGAAAATACTAGAAGGGTTTGGTGGGCATTGACCTTAACCTTGAGAGTTGTAGTTCACCTACATCCAGAGAGCACTATGGACTCAAACAATGATGGATCTGGGCCAAACTTAGCATGAATATTCCATATGCCCAAATATGAACACAGATGGAGTTTGGGGGAAAGAGACCTTGGACATTTAGGAGTTGTAGTTACTGGGATTTATAGTTCACCTACAATCAAGGAGCATTATGAACCCCACCAACGACAGAATTGGGGCAAACTTCCCACACAGAACCCCCATGACCAACGGAAAATACTTAAGGCCATCCAATCCATCTTCCTTCACCAGGGCAAGAATATGTAATCAAAGTCCTCCTGACAAAAAGCCATCCAGCCATAGATATAGATAGATATCTATGATTCACACACACAGAGATATAGTATCATAGATTTGAAAGGGACCCCTAAAGAAGGACAATGATATATTGCATATTCCAGAGTAGGCAAACCAGACACTCTCCACATCAACACTGACAAAGAAGCAGAAGAAATACTGTTTACCCAGAAGCATAAATAAATTACATATATTAGATACTAACACTTTCTCATTACTTTATTTTCCACATCACCAGACTGGGCCACAGCAACGCGTGGCAGGGGACGGCTAGTAAATAAATAAAATGTGGGAGTGCTGTCTTTTTTGGAATCTAACTGTCTTGCTTCAAGGGATTCCCCTGCTGTCTGTAACAAGCCATAAACTTTGGCTAAGAGAAGGAGCTGAAAGGGCAAGATGTAGACTTAGGCTGCATCCATGTAATCTTGAGCTGAAAAGCCCCTGGAGTGGAAAACCCCTGTTGCCTAAGCACACAAGACAGTTATGTGTGTATTCAAACTATCCGTGATTCTAACTTGATACAAAGCAGAGTAGTGGTGGTGAAATCTTGTAAATGCTTTTGTAATTGGGTGCAATTGTCTCAAGGCAGAGATCATTTCCAGTTACTCCTGTTGACTTTTCTTTGAAGTCACGACACCAGGGATTGGATTCTGGCTCGTTGAATTCTGAGTGACCGAAATATATCACCTTCCACATACCAAGCATGTGCTCTCCTGCTGATTGTTTCCACTTCACTGGTTTCTGCAGTTGTATTCTCAGTGTAGGCTCAAAGCCAGAAGTGTCCGCTTGTTTTCCTTTGGATTGCATGGGTTAGAGGAAAATCATAAAGCTGATTTCTTAAAAAATGGTTTATGTGAAATCCCACTTATTTCCTGGATTAATAACTATGAATGGTCTTGGCAGCTATCAGTGGTGAGTCAGAGCTCGGTGTTCTAATAAAGAACAAGGGCAATTAGAGAAGAAGGAAAACTGACCACAACTTTTATTGCTCCCTGCAGTAAAAGTTTGGTTTGGCATCAGAGAAGCAGAGTCATTAATCTGATGAACTGTCCATCAACTCATGAAATGCCTATTTACCCCAGTCCTGGGGTGACAGAAACAGGATGCCATATAAGCAAAAGCAGGCCCGTAGCCAGGATTTCGTTGGGGGGGGGGGGCTGATTTTTTTCGGGGGGGGGGGGGGGGGGGGGGCTGAGTCTGAGTGAAAGAGGGTCTAGCCTAGCAAACCTTTTGTATCATTACCCCAATACCCCCATGCATATGGGATATATTGAGTATGGTGTTCAGATCATGATATGAATAAACATAACAGTTTAAATAATGCACCAGTAAGGCCTTTTCGCGAACCACCATGAGAATTTCAGGGGGGGGGGGGCTGAAGCCCCTTGAGCCCCCCCACCCCCACCCCCGGCCATGAAAATGAACAAATGCTCGCAACCAATATTAAAAAACACTAAAATCATAACAGTAAATAAGGAACAACATTCAAAACAGGGAAACTCCAGACAAGAAACAATCAGGGCCATTAAATACTAATCAAGGTGGCCAATTGAAACATTCACACCTATCTCCAACAGACAAGAGTTCTTTCTCCCACCCTGGACATTCCTCAGATATATAAATCCCATTTTTCTAGTTTCCAACAGACCTCACAACCGCTGAGGATGCCTGCCATAGATGCAGGTGAAATGTCAGGAGAGAATGCTTCTGGAACACGGCCATACAGCCCGAAAAACTTACAACCCAAAAGCCATTGTGTGGGGATGCATCTACATAGCAGAAATAATGCAGTTTGACACTACTATAACCGCTGTGTCTCAGTGCTATGGAATCATGTTATAATTTGGTGATGTACCAGCACTCTTTGTAAAACTACAGCTCTGATGATTCCGTATCATGTGGGGACATGAAAGAAGCCTCCCACAGGATGTTAAAACATCAAAATATCCGGGCATCACTTGGGCAACGTCCTTGCAGATGGCCAATTCTCTCATACCAGAAGTGACTTGCAGTTTCTCAAGTCGCTCCTGGCATGAGAAAAAAATCCACATTACTGAGCCATGGCAGTTAAAGTGGCAAGAAACCATTAATTCTACAATGTAGATTCACTCTTAGTTGGCTCTGGCTACTGGGACACAGCCAAATGTGTTCCACTTTCTCATCTCATCCCACTTTCATGAAATATGGAATGGCTGTGGAAAGAGTTTGGAATAACTCTACAGCAGAAAGGAAAAGACATTAGGGATCATATTGCAAGCATATATTGCAAGCATGAGCAAACTTTTTCCCTCCAGGTGTTTTGGACTGCAACTCCCACAATTCCTAACAGCCAGTAGGCTGTTAGGAATTGTGGGAGTTGAAGTCAAAAACACCTGGAGGGCCCAAGTTTGCCCATGCCTGATATATTGGATAGCGGAGTGGAGAAAATCATAAGGTGAGTAACTGATAACCTTGGGTTCATGCTATGACCCCTAAATCATACCTGTAGAAGGAATTTGTACATGATTTCAAAAATATTCAGAACAGAAATCATAATTGAAGAAAGATTAAAACCAGAAGAACTACATTCTTGTTAAGAACATAGTGTCCAGATTGCAGTAGTTATGAGTTAAAATGTTTTTCCCTCTATCATTACAGACGATCTATTCATTAAATTGGGATTAAGGTTGCCAGGTGAAATGAGTCCAGGCTCCGTTCCTTTAATGGCCATGAAGAAGAAGGAAATGCAGCAGGAGTTGTTTGTCACACAAGGAACCTTTGCTGAAATCTTTGCTCCCCTCAACGTCTTTGTCCTAGGAGTACTCCCTCTTGTACGAAGGTCAGTCTATCTCCCTGTCTCTTTACGAGTTCTTACTCACAAATAATTCTGCTCCTTTATCTCATCCTGAGTTTTTAAAATCATTTTATGTGCATGCGTCCTGCTCACTGTCATTATGCTTGTTTTACTGCTTTTTTTGTATTTGGTTTATTGTAGTCATATGTTCTGTATTATTCTGCGATGTTTATTTTATTGTAAGTTGTAACTTATTTTATTGTAATTTGTTGTATGGGCTTGGCCTCATGTAAGCCGCCCTGAGTCCCCGTTGAGGAGATGGTGGCGGGGTATAAATAATAATAATAATATTGTCAAAGGCTTTCATGTCCGGAATCACTGGGTTGTTGTAGGTTTTTTCAGGCTATATGGTCATGTTCTAGAGGCATTTTCCCATGACGTTTCGCCTGCATCTATGGCAAGCATCCTCAGACCTCACTACCTCTGAGGATGCTTGCCATAGATGCAGGCGAAACGTCAGGAGAGAATGCCTCTAGACCATGGCCATATAGCTCGGAAAAACCTACAACAACCCAATAATAAAATAATAGAAATGTAATAAAAACAGTTATAATAGAGTATAATAATGTAAATATAATAATGTGCTGTCGCACGCTGGGCCTGTGCATATGACTGTAGACAGGACATAAATTCTGTGTGCCCAACGGGACGCCGGGGCTGCCTCAGATTAAAGGCCCTTGGACCTCCCCAAAACAAAGTTCTGTAGAGGCTTAAAGTAAGTCCAACAAAGTTCTTTATTGATGAAAACAAACAGGTACTTTAAAGCTTTCTTAACAGTCTATTGGTTCTTGCAATCTTGTTCACTGGGAACAGGCACTATCTTCATAACTGTATACTAACTAATGGGGAAATCCTTAACTTCTAATCTGGGCAGTCTGTACTTGCCTCTGTTGGCGTGGAGCCCCTGCACCCGGTACCAACTGCGTCTGGCTTCCGCGAGCGACCCTTACCAAGCAGAGCTTTGTAGACTTCCAGGGGAAAAGAAGGAGTTCAGGTTTCTGTGATGGCTGGCTGAAGTCCTTCAGCAAAGGAGCTGTAAGGCTGTATGATCCTCGGCCAAGCTGTGGGCTGTATAACCCCGGCCAAGCTGTAGGCCGTATATCTCCCCGGCCAAGCCGTAGAAAACGAAGCTTTCTACAGGAGCTCTTCGTTTTATGTCCTGTGCGAAAGGCTTCTCTGTGTGGACTGACTCAAAAAGGCTCCTATTGCCTCCAAAACTCAAAAAGGGGCAGGACCAGGGAACCTAACGATAATTGACAGGTGGCTTGCCCTATGATTGCAGCCAAAAGAAGCCACCTATCTGCAGAGTCCCTGAAACTTAGGACTGCAAGAAACATTCAATGCAAAGCAAACAAAATTGGACCTCCTGGTGCAGTTGTACCAGCACAATAATAATCTTTGCCCTATGAGGAAAGGCTTAAAGAGCTGGGAATGTTTAGCCTGCAAGAGAGAAGGCTGAGAGGAGACATGATAGCCATGTATAAATATGTGAGAGGAAGTCACAGGGAGGAGGGAGCAAGTTTGTTCCCTGCAGACTAGGATGTGGAACAATGGCTTCAAGCTACAAGAAAGAAGATTCCATCTGAACATTAGGAAAAACTTCCTGACTGTGAGGGCTGTTCAGCAGTGGAACTCTCTTCCCCGGAGTGTGGTAGAGGCTCCTTCTTTGGATGCTTTTAAACAGAGGCTGGATGGCCATCTGTCAGGGGTGCTTTGAATGTGATTTTCCTGCTTTTTGGTAGGGTGTTGGACTCTATGGCCCATAAGGTCTCTTCCAACTCTAGGATTCTATGATTCTATGAAATCCCCTCTTCTACACACATTTCACCTGGTAACCTTCATAAGGATCCATGGGCCACCTGATCCAAATCCAAAACATTATCCTTTTCTGTTGCTCTGTTTCCCCTTCCTTACAGATTTCTTGTTGATCCCTGGAGAGAGAAAAAATGTAACCAGCAGCACAAAGATTCCAGGAAGGAAAAGAAAGAAGTGCTCAGTAAATAGGCAGATGAAATGATCAGGCATGTCCAGGCAGGTGAAGCGGGGTAAAAACATCCACAAAACAAAACAACAATTAAAGTTTGTCAATATTAGGGCTATTAAAATGCCACAAAAATGTGCAAGCTTTCATTACAGTACAAAAGGTACAACAGTTTGGCAGTCATAATTCAGGAAGAGAAAGCTTGATATGTATTACCTGTGCACGAGATACATTGATGTCGAGCATCTCCTTCCCACCCGGATCAATTATTACTGGAACCATGGCAGAAGGAGCCACAGAAAGCAGGAGCCTGGAGCCTCACTAAAAGCAATTATGCGAATGTTCAGAGGAATGGAGAAGCCCAGCAGCCGACACCAGCAGCCTGGATACTTTATTTCCCCCTTTATTACAATCTAACCCTTACTGGAGTGCCATACAGGGAGCATACCATCCCTCTGCTATGCCAGCTTCACTGGCTGCCAACCCAGTTCCAAGCTCAATTCAAAGTGCTGGCCTTGGCCTATAAAACCCTATACGGTTCTGGCCCAGCGTACCTGCCCGAACGTATCTCCTTCTACGTCCCACCTCGGAGTTTAAGATCTTCTGGGGAGGCCCTGCTCTCGGCCCCACCTTTGTCACAAATGCGCTTGGCGGTGGTGGCCCCCCGCCTATGGAACTTGCTCCCTAGGGAAGTTAGGTTATTGTCTTCCCTCCTCTCCTTCAGAAAGAAGTTGAAAACGTGGATGTGGGACCAGGCCCTCGGGTAATTATGCTGACAATGACAATGATGACAATTGCTATGGGTAATGAACTATGCACAAGCTTGATGGAATCTCCAACCACAGAATTCGGCTAGATAAGGCCACAATAATAATAATAATAATAATAATAATAATAATAATAATAATAATAATTTATTTATACCCCGCTACCATCTCTCCAAGGGACTCGGTGCGGTTTACATGAGGCCAAGCCCGCAATATAAACAATACAAGCAATGTATTGTCGAAGGCTTTCATGGCCGGAATCACTGGGTTGTTGTAGGTTTTTTTGGGCTATATGGCCATGGTCTAGAGCAGTGTTTCTCAACCTGGGGGTTGGGACCCCTGAGGGGGTCGCGAAGGGGTGTCAGAGGGGTCGCCAAAGACCATCAGAAAACACAGTATTTTCTGTTGGTCATGGGAGTTTTGTGTGGGAAGTTTGACCCAATTCTATCATTGGTGGGGTTCAGAATGCTCTTTGATTGCAGGTGAACTATAAATCCCAGCAACTACAACTCCCAAAAGTCAATGTCTATTTCCCCCAGTCTCCACCAGTGTTCACATTTGCGCATATTGAGTATTTGTGCCAAGTTTGGTCCAGATCCACCATTGATTGAGTCCACACTGCTCTCTGGATATAGGTGAACTACAACTCCCAAACTCAAGGTCAATACCCACCAAACCTTTCCAGTGTTTTCCGTTGGTCATGGGAGTTCTGTGTGGCAAATTAGGTTCAAATCCATCGCTGGTGGAGTTCAGAATGCTCTTTGATTATAGGTGAACTATAAATCCCAGCAACTACAACTCCCAAATTACAAAATCAATCCTCCCCAAGCCCCACTAGCATTTACATGTAGGTGCATTGGGTATTTGTGCCCAGTTTGGTCCAGTGAATGAAAATACATCTTGCATATCTGATATTTACATTATGATTTATAACAGTAGTAAAATGACTGTTATGAAGTAGCAACAAAAACAATGTTATGGTTGGGGGTCACCACAACATGAGGGACTGTATTAAGGGGTCACGGCATTAGAAAGGTTGAGAACCACTGGTCTAGAGGCATTCTCTCCTGACGTTTCGCCTGCATCTATGGCAAGCATCCTCAGAGCTAGTGAGGTCTGTTGGAACTAGGAAAAGGGGTTTATATATCTGTGGAGATGACCAGGGTGGGACAAAGGACTCTTGTCTGCTGGAGCTAGGTTTGAATGTTTCAAACTGGTCACCTTGATTAGCATATAATGGCCTGACAGTGCCTGGTTGACTACTTCAACCAGAGAAATCAATCATAGCAGAGCACCTGATAAACAACCTGGACACAGCATTTGAGAACACAGAAATGCTGGACCACTCTCACAACCACCATGTCCGACTACACAGAGAAGCCATTGAAATACACAAGCATGTGGACAATTTCAACAGAAAGGAGGAAACCATGAAAATGAACAAAATCTGGCTACCAGTATTAAAAAACTCTAAAATTGCAACAGCACAACAACAGAGAGGAAACAAACAAGGACATCTAATCACCTCTCAACAAAAGTTTGCTCCAGGCACTGTCAGGCCATTATATGCTAATCAAGGTGGTCAGTTGAAACATTCACACCTAGCTCCAGCAGACAAGAGTCCTTTGTCCCACCCTGGTTTTCCAACAGACCTCACTACCTCTGAGGATGCTTGCAATAGATGCAGGTGAAACGTCAGGAGAGAATGCCTCTAGAACATGGCCATATAGCCCGAAAAAAACCTACAACAACCCAGTGATTCCGGCCATGAAAGCCTTCGACAATGCATTGCTTGTATTGTTTGTATCATGAGAGGCAGGAAACAACATTTTCCCAGATAGTATCCCAGAATTACCCCCCCCCCCTTTCTCAAATAAGTAAACAGTTGCCATTCATTCCTATGGAGAAAATAAAGCAGTGTATTTAAACGCACAGAAATAAATAAAATAACCGTACACTACGGTGTGTTATCCTCTCAACTGATTCTTTGTATTTCTTTTTGCCTCCGGTGGGGGGGGGGGGGGGTGAACTTTTTTCAGAGGGGGGGGTTTCGGGGGGCTGAGTTTCGGGGGGGGGCTGAGTCTGAGTGAAAGAGGGTCTAGCCTAGCAAACCTTTTGTATCATTACTCCAATACCCCCATGCATCTGGGATATATTGAGTATGGTGATCAGATCATGATATGAATAAACATAACATTGTATTGTCGAAGGCTTTCATGGCTCGAATCACTAGGTTCTTGTGGGTTTTTTCGGGCTATAGGGCCATGTTCTAGAGGCATTTCTCTTGACGTTTCGCCTGCATCTATGGCAAGCATCCTCAGAGGTAGTGAGGTCTGTTGAAATTAGGACAATGTGTTTATATATCTGTGGAATGGTTGGGGTGGGGCAAAGAGCTCTTCTCTGCTGGAGCTAGCATTATTTAAACATAACAGTTTAAATAATGCACCAGTAAGGCCTTTTTGCGAACCACCATGAGAATTTCGCGGGGGGGGGGGGATTTTCAAGCCCCCCCCCCCAGCTACATGCCTGCACCCAACAGTGTATATTAAATGTCACAAAGCAGCACAAAGTTTTCAAATAAGAGAGGATGCAGAAAGCAGAGCTCAGGGTTGTGGTTTTGGTTGGCAGTACTGGGAGCTTCCTGGTTTCAGAGAAAGAAGGAAGAGGATTCAGCGAGAGAGAAAAATGTTCACAGCAAATAAGAGGCATGCCAAGCATTGCTTAAGGACATGTTCAGCTTCTGACACAAGACTTCCGACTTGTGGTAGCCTAAGATGAACCTATCACAGAGTTTCCTTGGTATGATTTGTTTGGACGGAGTTTGTTTGGACGGAGTTTGTTTGGACGGAGTTCCTCTGGGTGAAAGTTTGTCACTTGTCCAAGGTCATTCAGTGGGTTTCTGTGGCAGAGCAGGAATTCAAACCCTGGTCTTTGGAGTCATCGTCCATATTCATTTATGGCTATTTTTTATATGAGAGAAGACTTGACACCTATTTAAAAATAAATGATGGCCTTTAGAAGCTTTTGGGAGCAGCAATTCACTCTTTTTTTGACTAGGAGGTTGATCTTCGGGTTCTGGATATGTCATGAGTCATAAAAACACTTTTGGGGGCCACATGGAGACAGAGTTGCACATTGACCATCAATGAGTTACGACACAGTGAAGAAGGATAGATGGTATAAAAGATATTGCCCACACACAACTAAGTTAATGGCTGAGTAAGGATTTAAATCAGTGGTTCTCAATCTTTTTTTGACCAGGGTCCACTTGGACCAGGGACCATTCTCCAACATTAGCACCAGAAGGGTTCCGAATCAATTTTGGTCAACTTTAGATTCGGTTTGGTTATTTGGTGTGCTAATTCAGAAAATTGCATTGCATAGACCACATCAGCTCTAGTTTCTTTTTTAAAAGTTTTAATGGAAGAAGTTTTATATTATTAATGCAATAAAAGATAAAAAAGGGAAGGGTTAGGGTTATAAAGAGGGAAGGACGTCGGAGGAAGGGATGGAGGGGGAGGGAACAAATGTGGAATTATAGGGAGTGAAAAAAGCGGGGGTAGGGGAGGAGAGGGAAAAAGGAGTGGTGATGTCTTCTTTGTTTCTGGCGTCAATAGTCTCTTTCATTCCAAAACGAAAGAGAAAATAGAAGAAAAAATTCCTTTCCCCCTTGTTCTTCCCCTTAAATTCAAACTAAAGTTCTTCCATTTCTTCTTTAATTGCCAATATTTATGTAATCATCGAAGGACCTCCAATCTGTAGTCTTAATCTTCCAGTATTTTTCTTCATTAAAATGTTAATCTGCCATGCCTTTTATTTCTATAACCGTATATACTCGAGTATAAGCCGACCCGAATATAAGCCGAGGCACCTAATATTACCACAAGAAACTTGGAAAATGTATCGACTCGAGTATAAGCCGAAGGTGAATGTGCTACTGAAAATCATCACATTGTGTATTTACATAAAATTGTAATTTAAGATAAGACTATCCAACTCTAATGAAACCAGAGTCAATGTGCTTATGTATCCTTCCAATAATAATAAAGAGAGTAAAATAATAAATGTAATAATAATAATAATAATAATAATAATAATAATAATAATAATAATAGAGTAAATAATGGAAATTTAATAACAGTAATAGAGTAAAATAATAAATGTAATAATAATACATAGAGTAAAATAATAAATGTAATAAAATAATAATATAGTAAAAAGAATCTAAAGGTAATAATAATAATAATAATAAATAGAGAAAAATAATAAATGTAATAAAAATAATACTAATAACAGAGTAAAATAATAAATAACATTGACTCGAGTATAAGCCTAGGAGAAATTTTTTAGCCTAAAAAGGGGGCTAAAAAACTAGGCTTATACTCGAGTATATACAGTACTTTAACTCACCACTGTTCCTTATTTGGTGTTTCTTCTATTTTCCAATATTTCACAAAGACTGTCTTAGCTGCAGTTGTTAAATATGTAAATAAAATGTCTTCGTTAAGATCAAATTATGTTTCAATATCAGTCATTCCTAGTAAATAATATGATGGATTTCATTGGGAAGTTTGTTTTTAAGATCTTCTGGCTTTCTCTATGGACCATTTTCCAGTAATTAATTGTTTTATCACAGGTCCACCACATATAATAGTAATAGGAGCCTTCTTGAAATTTACATATCCAACACTTATTTTATGCGTTTTTGTACAGTATCCCTATTTTTTGGGGTGTGGGTGTGGGTGGGTCATATACCATCAATGCATCGTTTTGAGCCAATTTTCTTTCAAATCTGACACATATGTGTATTTTATTTTATTTTATTCCATATTTGCTCCCATTCCATTAATTTGATAGGTCAGCTTTAGTTTCTAATACAAAACATATGCCATCCAGTAGTTGCCCTCTGCTCGCCCACAGAAAACCATATTTAATAATCCTCGGCACTATAAGAGGGTGTTGCAAGACCAGTCGTTCTTGTTGCAACGGTATAGTAATGGTGAGGCTGCAGACCATATTTTAGTTCTTGCGGACCATGACAGTCCACGGACCACAGGTTGGGAACCACTGATTTAAATACCAAAACACTTCCTAATGTTGTGAGACTCCAATTGCCATCTTTCCCAACCCATATGTTCACAGTCATAGTTCACAAATGGGCTTCTCTCTGCCTGCACCCCAACAATGGATTCAATGGCCTGAAACTACAGCACAGGCTACTTTGCAAGGTGTACCTACGGTCCTTCGTGCGGCCCTGCTTGCTGCAAAGGATGGAGGACTTTCCGTCTGAGTCACAAAGAACTCCAAAGTTCATGTAAAAAAATATTTTTCCTACACCACCCTACACTCACCCACATTCTGACCTTCATATCTTTTTTCAGCGTTTGTAAAGATCACAACCTTTTAGCCTTTTGTAATATCAACGTCCCCACTGCAGTGTAGGGAAAGGTGTGGAAACTTTGTTGGTCGGGACTTTCCTAACTGTGCTCCAGAATTTATCAGGGAACCTATGAGATGGCTAGAAAGGTCACGCAAAGGGGGAAAGGTTAAAAAAAGAAGCAGTAACCATGTCAGAAGAATGGAAAGACTATTCACAGCAATCTTATGTATCTTTACGAAGTGTGTGTCTCATTGGGTTCAACGGGACTTATTTTAGAGCAGCCGTGCCTAGAACTGTAGCTTAAATAGTGTGTGAGTCCATGTTATTGTTGCGTGACATCAAGTTTTTTCAAGCTCATGGCAGTCTTATCACAGGGCTTTCTTGGTAAGACGTAGGCAATGGAGGTTTGCCAAAGCTTAGTCTTTTTCTGAGACTGATTTGTCCAAAGTCTCCCACTTCATTTCCATGGCTGAGTGGGAATTCAAACCTCCTTGAATCCTACTCCAACACTCAAACCGCAGCACCACACTGACTATTAGTGAACATTTTTGTGTGTGTCAGGAGCAACTTGAGAAACTGCAAGTCGCTTCTGGTGTGAGAATTGGCCATCTGCAAGGGCGTGGCTCAGGGAACGCCAGGATGTTTTACCATCCTCTGGGAGGCTTCTCTCATGTCCCCACATGAGAGGCTGGAGCTGACAGGGGGAGCTCACCCCCCTCCACGGATTCGAACTGCCGACCTTTTGGTCCGCAGTCTTGCTGGCACAAAGATTTAACCCACTGCATCACAAAAAAGTGGAGAGAGTATACATGGGTATATGATAGTATACCAATGATCTGATGCTAGATGGTCCAATCATCATCCAATACTAGAAGGAAATAAATCAGTAGGGTTATATTTTTATAGCCTATTTATGGTTGCTGACCATTGGAAACTGAAAGCTGGAACTGATAAGAGATCTTTTGGATAATTCAGAAACACAATTCACTTGTTTACAATATGCAGGAACATAAAAAATTTCCTTCATACCAAATCAAAGAAGTGTAGCTCATTGGTGCATCAAGGCTAGTCTACACTGCCATATAAAATCCATATTATCTGCTTTGAACTGGCAGTGTAGAAGGGACCTGCTCTGGATGACAGCTGTTCTTCAAGAATTCAGGCAGAAGTTTATATCGGTCATCTTGAAAATGTCAAGGACCAGACCTTGGACTTTCTGTGACTAAAGCAGAAGCCTTATCACTAAACCATAGCTTGGCCTTGGCATATGAACATTAAAAAGCTACCCTATGACTGGTCAGTGACCAGCAGTGAATCACAGAATCTTTCCCACCATTTGCAGGGTGTTATCTTTGAGGATGCATTGGTTCAAATGGGGGCTTCCTGCTTCTATGTGGTCTATAGAGATAGGAAACCATTGTTTTGGAGGATGACCCCCAGGTGATGAATCATGGTGAACTATAAGGAGGGCGAGATGTTTGACAGTTCTGGTAAACTAGCAACATGTTGTCCCCCATCTCCCCTGTGCTGGAAAGATGGAATCCACTTCTTTAGAGCAGTAGTTCCCAACCTGTGGTCCATGAACCACCAGTAATCAGGAAGAACTAAAATATGGTCCATGGCCTCACCATTACTACACAGTTGCAGCAACTGGTCTTGCGAAACCTTCTTATAGTGCCGAGGCTTATTAAATATAGTTTGCTATGGGCGAGCAGATGGCGACTACTGGATGGCATATGTTCTGTATCAGAAACTAGAGCTGATGTGGTCTATCCAATGCAATTTTCTGAATCAGCACCCCAAATAACCAAATCGAATCTAAAGTTGACAAAAATTGATTTGTAACCCTTTTGGTACTAATGTTGGAGAATGGTTCCTGGTCAGAGTGGTCCCTGGTCAAAAAAAGGTTGGGAGCCATTACTTTAGAGAGATTTACTGGCAGAGATCGAATGGGAGATGGCAGTCTCAGCTAAAATGGGCAGAGGGGTTCCCTGGTGGCGCAGTGGGTTAAATCGCTGTACTGGCTGACCGAAAGGTTGGTGGTTGAAATCCGGGGAGCAGGGTGAGCGCCCGGTGTTAGCCCCAGCTTCTGCGAACCTAGATCAAAAACATCCAAATGTGAGTAGATCAATAGGCACTGTCTTGGCAGGAAGGTAAACGGTGCTCCATGCAGTCATGCTGGCCACATGATCTTGGAAGTGTTTATGGACAAAGCCGGCTCTTCAGTTCAGAAATGGAGATGAGCACCAACCCCCAGAGTCTGACACAACTAGACTTAATGTCAGGGGAAACCTTTACCTATGTTTGGCAGACAAATTAATCCCTTTGAGCATTTATTTTAGGCCATTGTTACTATTGTGTATCTTTGTCTAGAGCTTTACAAAGTCACGCCTTTTAGATTACAACCCCAAACCCTCCAGCCAGAAACACTGGAAAGGAGGAAAACAGTGTGAGTTGAATAAAAAGGGGATTTATAGCCGCGGATGTTCCTCTGCAATTGCGAGAAGGAATTGTCACTCACCCAATTCCAGACCCAAATGAGAAAGAAATGCTTTCACAGTAGATAATTTTTTGAAAAAATACCTAACAAATTATCTTTATTTCATAAACAGTGTTTCAAATCCTGTTTCCCCTGCTTCCCAACCTCAATCTTGACTGATTGCCTTGCAATTGAGCTTATCATTCTAGAGCAAGCATAGGCAAACTTCGGCCCTCCAGGTGTTTTGGACTTCAACTCCCAACAATTCGTAACTCCTAACCTGGAGGGCCGAACTTTGCCCACGTCTGCTTGAGAGACTCAGTTGGCAAAGATATCGCCCATAGGCATCCAGACACTTTTACACTGGGTGGCCTGGTAGAGAAACTCTTCCCCAGCACCCTCCTGGGGATTGGCCCAGCAACGCTCTTCTGCTCCATAGTTCACCCAAGTCCTTTTCAGGTTACCAGCAGAGGCCCATTCCACAAGCGCAGAACCCTGTGTGTACAAAGAAAATATTAATTTGTAATACACAAATGCATCTTTCATTGATTTAGATACAGGTTTGCAAGAATTCAGGAAGAGATAACTAACTGAAGTTATGGCGAAGGGTGTGACTTCACTGAATGACAGAAGAGGAAGATAAGGTGGTTCATGTGCTTGGCTCATATGCCTTGTGATACCATATCATTCTCCATTGCAGGTGCTGATTCAACAACAAGGGGAGCAGGAGACATGTGCTTTGTATCATAGACTTGTGGCTTTTGCGGCAGAGAGATTTTCAAAAATAACTAAAATAAAGTATTTGCCTACAAAAATGGACTATGTTAAAATTGTAATTACAGTTTGGACTCCACAATTACCACGGCCAGGGGATAGGACTCTCACAAAGGTGAAAAAATATGGTTCATGTTCCCTTTGTTAGGGAAGCTCACCTCCTTTGATCCAAAGTACCATACAGCTTGCACATCTTGGTGCTCAGCTAAGCCTCGACTCAACTGATCCCGGTTGCCAGAGATGATGTTCACCACTCCGCCAGGGACATCGGAGGTGTCCAGTACCTGAGACAAGAGATTTGAAGAGATGGATGTCAGTACCTGTTATTGTTACATGCTTTCATCTGTGACACTATCTTAATGTTTATCTTGGTGAGATTTGTTCAGAGGAGGTTTGATGTTGCTTTCTTCTGAGGCTGAGAGTGCGTGACTTGCCCAAGGTCACCCAGCGGCTTTCCACTGCTGAACAGGGTTTAATCCTAGTCTCCAAATGTCCTAAGCATTTCAGACTTCTCAACCTGTACTTTATCCAAGTGCAATGGAATTAAATCCAACCTGAGCAGTAAAAGATCTTATCACTTTCTGCTGCTTTATAAATAGTCCATACTTTTCCCACTGTACTCCCACTCTGGCTCCAGTCTTCCAGGGAGTATTTCATGAAGCTGACCTCTAGCTATATCTCTCTGCTTGTCTTAGCATGTCAGGATATCATTGGGTCAGTAATAAGAAATCTAACATAGAATCATACAAATCTAACATAGAATCATACAGTCCCTCCCCCTGCCAAGAAGCAGGAAAACTGCATTCAAAGCATCTCTGACAGATGGCCATCCAACCTCTGTTTAGAAGCTTCCAAGGAAGGAGCCTCTACCACACTCTGGGGCAGAGAGTTCCACAGCTGAACAGCTTTCACAGTTAGGAAGTTCTTCCTAATGTTTAGATGGAATCTCCTTTCTTGTCGTTTGAAGTCATTGTTCCGCGTCCTAGTCTCCAGGGCAGCAGACAACCAGTTTGCTCCCTCCTCCCTATGATTTCCTCTCACATATTTATACATGGCTATCATGTCTCAGCCTTCTCTTCTTCAGGCTAAACATGCCCAGCTCTTTAAGCCGCTCCTCATAGGGCTTGTTCTCCAGACCTTTGATCATTTTAGTCTCCCTCCTCTGGACACATTCCAGCTTGTCAATATCTCTCTTCAATTGTAGTGCCCAGAATTGGACACAATATTCCAGATGTGGTCTAACCAAGGCAGAATAGAGGGGTAGCATTACTTACCTGGATCTAGACACTATACTCCTATATATGCAGGCCAAAATCCAATTGGCCTGCGCATGCATATATATATATATATATATATATATATATATATATATATATATATATTTGCCGCCACATCACATTGTTGGCTCATGTTTTACTTGTCCACAAGGACTCCAAGATCTTTTTCACAATCGAGCCACACACCCCTCATTCTGTATCTTTGAGGCTTTAAATGGCAGTGGGAAGGAGGCATATGAAGGAAATAATTGGACCAAACTTCCCACACAGAACCCCCATGCCTTGAAGGGACTCGCTGGCATGACCCTTCCTCCAGCCTTGCTCTCTCCCTCTCACTCTGCACATGCGCACCACTATGCCATGTGCTGAGCACGCCTGCTCTCCCCTCTCCACTTGGAGTCTCAGAAACAGCCCTCCCTTTGCTGTTTGGACTGAGAGGATGGCCAATCACAGTGGAGGAGGGCGGATTTGCTGTCTGTTCCCAAAAAGCAAGAGAAGGACAGGCGGAGAGATCTTCAGCTTTCTCTGCCAAAGGGGTTCCTAAGACTACCAGAAAAATATGTTTTCTGTCAACCTTTGACAACCCCTTTGAAACCTCCTTGCGACACCCTCCCCCGGGGTCCCGACCCTCAGGTTTAGAAATGTTAGACTAAGACATACGATCACTGCAAGAACAGATAATGCACCCTACTTCATCACCAGAATCCCTAACAAGACAGAAAAGTTCAGCAGCCAGAATGTGTCTCATCACCAATTTCACTTGGGAAGTTACTTCTAACATCTGTGTTTTATGAGCTTGACATTGTCAACAACTCTTTCCATTTGCTCATCTAAAGATGCACTTTGGGTGGTTCTACATATTCTTCGGAAGGGCTAAACTCTCTGAGGTAAGTCCCCAAGTGTTTTAAAAGCAATATTTAGATAAAGGAAGATTTTTTTTCAGTAATCTGGCACCCTTATAATTAAAACCTATTTACAAAGACGTTTACATAAGAAAAAGTTGAAATGAAGTTGCTGGCAGGGACTTATAGAGAGAATACAACTCCATTTCCTTCCTTTGAAACACATAAACGGGTGTTTTTGGCAGTCTCCCATACAGGGTCTAACCCATACTGACCCTGTTTAGCTTCCAAGACCAAATAGAGAAAATATATTCTCTCTTCTCTGTAACAGAGAAAGTCCCATATGATATAGCCTATGGTATCTTGAGCCAACATCTATTTATCTATCTGTCTGTCTGTCTGTCTGTCTGTCTGTTGTTGTTGTTCATTCGTTCAGTCATTTCCAACTCTTTGTGACTTCATGGACCAGTCCAAGCCAAAGCTCACTGTTGGTCGTCACCACCCCCAGCTCCTTCAAGGTCAATCCAGTCACTTCAAGGATACCATCCATCCATCTTGCCCATGGTCAGCCCCTCTTCCTTTTCCCTTCCATTTTCCCCAGCATAATTGCCTTCTCTAAGCTTTCCTTTCTTCTCATGATGTGTGATCTATCTATCTATCTATCTATCTATCTATCTATCTATCTATCTATCTATCCATCCACATAATAAGAATGAAGATGTGCATGTGTGTATGTTGCTGGGGTGTCCACTTAGACAGGCTCCTGCCTCCACAAACAGCTATAGCTCACATCTCTCAGGAGACACCAATGGCCTCCCTCCAATGACACTGCAGGTTATAGTGAGCGCCATGAATATGTACAAGAACCTTGCCAATGTCTTCCACAAACAATACTGCCCACCAGCTAAGCGAAGGCTTTCATGCAGGGACAATTTAATCCTAGATGTTCTGTTTTTCCTCCACATCCCAGAGTTCCTTTCTCGCTCTATTGCTGTGCAATTTGCATGACCCCACCCACTGCCTCTCCCTTAACACTTTCCTACCCTT
Source organism: Anolis sagrei ordinatus (assembly GCF_025583915.1). Classification (NCBI taxonomy): domain Eukaryota; kingdom Metazoa; phylum Chordata; class Lepidosauria; order Squamata; family Anolidae; genus Anolis; species Anolis sagrei. Next base: position 21,822,368 of record NW_026847660.1, on the reverse strand, counting down.
TCCTATGGCATACAACAAACATAGGAAGAGAATTCACCATGAATAATAATGATAATAATAATAATAATAATAATAATAATAATAATAATAATAATTTATTTATACCCTGCCACCATCTCCCCAAGGGGACTCGGGGCGGCTTACATGAGGCCAAGTCCAACAACATATCAGTAAAAACAAAACAGCAAGCAAATAAAACAGTACAATTAATATGACTTACATATAAACAATAACACACAGAGTTTAAAACCTTGTGGCCGGGCCAGATGTAATAAATTAATTTTTTTAAATAAACACTGGTTGTGAACATGATGTACAGGAGTGGTACTTGACCTACATCTAGAGAGTCCTGTTAACCCAACCAATGATGGATCTGGACAAAACTTGGTACAGGGAAGCCTCATAACATACTTCATGGGTTAGTAGGAGTGGACCTTGTTTTTTGGGAGTTATAGTTCACTTACATCCAGAGAAACTGTGACACCCCCCCCCCCCACCACCATGATGGACTGGGACCAAACTTGGCACAGAGAAGTCCCATGACCTACTGAACATACTGCAGAGTTTTGGGGGAATGGACATTAATTTTGGGAGTTGTAGTTCACCAGCTTTCAGAAAGCACTGAATCCAGCCGATGACGGATCTGGACCAAACTTGGCACACAGGCCCAACATGGTCAGGTGAATATTGGTCAGGGTTTGGGAGTGATCGCCCTGGGAATCTGAGAATTGTAGTTCACCCTTATCCAGAGAGCACTGACCGCAGCCAACAATGGATCTGGACCAAACTTCAGTGGTATTACCTAACATCCCAAATCAAACAATACCTTCTAATAACCTGGGCACCACCGGATCCCCAAGCTAGTATGTCATAAAGGCCAAGTTTTGCTCATCCAAATCAAATATATTGCATGCATGCAGACTTCACTTATATATCCATCAGTTTCAAAGCACGTGCTTTGGTTTTCACAGGTCTTCAATCCTGGCACACAATTTTATGAACTGTGGGATGCAAGCTCCTTCATTTTAAATGTTTAATATGTATTGAGCAGCAACAACAGTGTTTTTCATTTTCTTAGGCCTTTCCTGCTGCAATTAGAAATTGTTGTTGCCACCCTTCCTAAGGAAAACACTGCTTCCTATGGTCAGTTATCTCCAGGAAGAGAGATTTTATCAAGAAACCCATCGGATATGCCCAATGACAAAATTTACTGGAGTTTCCTGGAGAATAAAACGATTTGGAGAAAACATGCAAAAATACAACAGAACAGTGCGTTTCTAATACACTTTGTGTCAGGAGCAACTTGAGAAACTGCAAGTTGCTTCTGGTGTTAGAGAATTGGCCGTCTGCAAGGATTTCGCCCAGATTTTTTACCTTCCTGTGGGAGGCTTCTCTCATGTCCCCGCATGAGAAGCTGGAGCTGACAGACAGGAACTCACCCCACTCCCTGGATTTGAACCACTGACCTTTCGGTCAGCAGTCTTGCCGGCACAAGGGTTTAACCCATTGGACCACTGGGGGTTCCTGACAGATAGAAAGATGGTAAATACGTAGACAGACAGATAGACAGACACTTATAATTCTCTCTGCCCCAGTTGCCTTTGCTAACAATGCTAAGGGATTATGAGATTTCTTTTTGTTGGGAAAGCTGGTTTTACTGGAAAACTGAGCAATTTAATTCAGAAAGCCTTTTTTAGAAAATGAAGCCTTGTTAAGCCCGTTTTTCATCTGGCTCCTCATTTCACTGTGTCTCAAAGACACTTGGGAGCCAAGCGTGGTTCAAGGAAATGAAGAATCCAACAAATGGTTCTCTTATTCTGTGCAGTGACTGAGAAAAATGTTGACAATTGCTCAATACATGGATATGCCTCCCTTTGAGATGCTGTCTTGCGCTTGCATCAACTATCTTTATTTATTTTTTCCATTTGTACCCTACCTTTCTACAAAAATGTGTTTAAGGCAGGTAATTATAACACCCAGTTAAACACAGAAATGTAACTGAGAAGTAAAAGAAGCTTGCAAAGATACTTTAAATGCATTCATAATCAACATATGTAATATGGAGTAAAAATCTAATACAGTATCTGGGTTGCTGTGAGTTTTTTGGTTCCATAGCCATGTTCCGGAAGCATTCTCTCCTGACATTTTACCCACATCTATGGCAGGCATCCTCAGAGGAACCCCACAACCTCTGAGGATGCCTGCCTTAGATGTGGGTGAAATGTCAGGAGAGAATGCTTCTGGAACATGACCATACAGCTCAGAAAATTAAGCAACCCAGTGATTCCAGCCATGAAAGCCTTCGACAACACATTAACACCATATCCTTTATTACCTCCTTTGCCCCTTTCTAAGGAGTTTACTGATGGTTCCTATAAATCCCTTTCAACTTCTAATATACATGGCCTTGTCATATTACACAAATACAGTACTATAATTCAATTTCACCTGCCGTACTTGTACTCTGTGCACCTTAGAATTATTATTTCAGAACATTACTAGGTTCTCACCTAGTATTAGGTTGCTTTGACTCTTTCAGCCTAAAGCAAGTGAAAGCTAAACTTCTGTAGCTAAAAACATGTCTTTTTTTCTTTCCTTCTTTTCCCTCTATTCTCTTTCTTCTTCCTCTACTTTTTCAAGCCACATTATTTGGATCCCACATAAGACCTCCTGCCTAACTGGGACAAAACTTCTAAACTTTCCAATGACATAATTAATTCTGGAAACACATCTGAGAGATTGCTAAATAAGCCTGGATCCCGTTTTTAAAAACAATAATGAGGCAAGATAGAGAAAAGGAAAAGATTTACTGGAATATAAAAAGCAATCCATTATGAATTAAAAAGAAAGAAAGCAAGCAAGAAAGAAAAAAGAAAGGGAGGGAGGGAGAAAGTGACAGAGGGAGGAAGAGACTCAGAGAACAACAGAACAACATTTATTTTACAATCTCATGGCAAAATATCCATTCAAAGATAGAAAAAAAGCTGCCATTGCAAAACACCATAATGATTCTGACACAAACTTAAAATAAATACCATCTCCGGAGAGCAGCTAGTCTACAACTCAAAGATAAACTCCAACTGACCATAGCTAAATTACTGCCTTGAGCTATTTACTTTGAGTTTGCAAATATGTAATAGAAGAAGTAATGGCTTTCCCTGGTGATGTCCTTACCCTTTTATTATAACTGCTGTAGATGACAGAAAAATGTACAAATACACCATACAATCCAAGAGAACTGGTCCTATTGTATTGGAGAGCAAGTGGAACAGTTCCATGAGAAGACCTGGATTGACCCAGTTGATTCATGAAATACAAAATAGAAGTATTTCATATTGTAGAAGAGTAGAGTCATCAACTGAATTGTGCATCACTGTTACATACTGATCTTCGGTGTGCAGTTGGAACTGTTAACACTGTTAACACATTCAACCTCAAGGGGCCCATAAGATGCAAGTAATAGGCTGTGAATAAATAAAGAAATTGTTTTTGTATTATTTTTGTATTATATTGATTTTATAATGCTGTTTTAAATGTATATTGTGGATTGTTATGGCATCGAATTGCTGCCAATTTGTAAGCCACCTCGAGTCGCCTTTGAGCTTGAATAAGGCGGGATAGAAGTATCGTAAATAAATTAATGATAATAAAGGTTTCCCCTGACATTAAGTCTAATTGTGTCTGTCTCTCGGAGTTGGGGCTCATCTCAATTTCTAAGCCAAAGAGTCAGCGTTGTCCATAGACACCTCCAAGGTCATGTGGCCAGCATAACTGCATGGAGCGCTGTTACCTTCCCGCAGAAGCGTCACCTATTAATCTACGCACATTTGCATGTTTTCAAACTGCTAGGTTGGCAGAAGCTGGGGCTAACAGTGGGAGCTCACCCTATTCCCTGATTCAAACAGTTGTGCATACATAGACATATAAATACGCACACACATATGCAGGTGTGTACACACAAATACTCCCTTTCCTCCTCAGGATAAGGAGGTCTGTATGACAGGATTGGTGTTGAAAGCTCCCCACTTTCCAAACTGACCCTGATTACTATTGTCCACATTCAGCCTTCAAATTGGGCAGCAAAGCCAGACTGAGACATACTGTATATATTCATGTATAAGTCTAGAAATTTTAGTGGGAAAAAAACAACTCAAAAAACCTGGTGAGTGTTTGGCCAACCTGGGAGATCCTAAAAGAAGTACTGACTCCCTCTACACTTTCCACTGTGATGCCACTTCTGACCTTTTTAAAATGCTTGGGTAAAAAAATGTTATTGACCTAAAGTTATTAGGTTGACAGCATCCAGGGGTGCATCCAGGGGTAGTTGATCCTCTGAGGAAGAATCACTAGAGTTGGAAGAGATCACAAGGGACATCCAGTCCAACCCCTTGCCACACAGGAAAACACAATGTACCCCCAACAGACTGATCCACGATTTATCAATGGATCATAAATTAATGCAGAATTGGAACAATGACAATCAGGAATGTCTCTGGACTACAACCTTGAATAACGTGATTCTCTACCCTTCGGGGTAGAGAAAGCAGGATACAAAAGTTGTAATTTTTTTTGTGTGTGTGTCAGGAGTGACTTGAGAAACTGCAAGTCACTTCTGATGTGAGAGAATTTGCCGTCTGCAAGGATGTTGCCCAGGGGACGCCTGGATGTTTTGATGTTTTACCATCCTTGTGGGAGGCTTCTCTCATGCCACCTGATGGGGAGCTGGAGCTGACAGAGAGAGCTCATCTGTGCTTTCACCGGATTTGAACCGGTGACCTGTCGGTCTTCAGTCCTGCCAGCACAAGGGTTTAACCCATTGCGCCACCAATTTTTATTTATTTTTGTAAATAAATATAAAAAAATAAATAAAGTCATATAAAAATCCATAATTTTGGCCCCCAAACCTACCCTCAAATCACGATATACATAAGGCCAGATTATACAAAAGTATACATGATACGCAAGCCCTGAATTACATTAAACATTACATGGCACATAGCACGAAGAATAATTAGGTTGAGGTTGGGGTCGGGGTAGGCTCCAGATTACTGTTTACTTAAGCTTGTGGGTAAATCTGGCACTGTTGATCTGATGCAAAAAACACAACATGCGCTGGCAAATGAGGATTCTTGGATCTGTCTTCACATTTTATGGCTGTGTTTTTAATTTATCTGTGTATTGTTCAGTTTTATGTTGTGGTTTTAATAATGATTTTGCTTTTACACTGTGCTTTATTAGTTGCCTAGAAAACTTTTATGGTTTGAATGTCATGGAAGACAAGCATAAGTTTTAGTACAGCCCATCTGGAGGATGTCAGGTTTGGGAAGGCTGTTAGTCGAATTGACTTCCAATTGAAATCAACGTGACAAGTTTGTCACAGCTTAAATATTGCTGAAGAACATGATGTCCAGATTCAAGTTCTTGCCTTGATGTCATGCACGGTTTTGCCTCCTTATAAGAAAATTCTTACTTTTTGTGTTGCTATCAGAAAATGAAGGTCTCTCTCGGCTTTCCTTCAATGTTGGACAGATTTGTCTACCAATTCATAAAGATCTGGCCTAACTGGTTTCTTCATATCTTTTGCCTGTTCTGTCTTGCTGTTTAGTTTTAGTAAGTTTTTATTTATATATGACATCAACCATAGAAACAAGAAAGAGCAAAACAAAGGGAGCTTTCATTCAGTATTTTTAAATACTTTGCATATTCTAATGGGACAAGTGAGGAAGGGGGTAGCTTTCCCCGCAAATTTTAGCTGTCTCTCTTCCTTGTTCCCAAAGCACCATCAAATGTTCATGAACCAAGCTAGCAATGGCAAACAAAATGGCAGCAAGGAAAGACCTGTCTTCACCCCTTGAATGATTGGGATGAGTGAGTACCAATTTCTTGGTTTTTCCTGATTTCTCTCCACTCCTTTCACAGACCCTGATTCACATAATTAGGAATCCCTCCTGAGTTATGCAAGTGAGTGAATGTTAGACTCTAGGTTTCCCCGAATGAGATGATCTTCATTTTTCATGGGCACCAGGGAAGCCACAAAACTTGAAGAAATTCCTAAGGCAAAGGAAAACAATAAAAGCATTAAGCTTTTAGCCCAGCTGTCGCCCACAGCTGGGAGGAAACCAGAACTGAAAGTAAATTTTGAAAGGAGAAATCCCACATCTTTTCTTTGAATTTCCAGAAGGTTGAGAGTTCAATCGTGGACAGCTCTCTCCCTTGTCATTTCATTTTTCTATTTTTTGTGGGGGAAGGAGGTGGAAAGCCAACACCTCAATTCCATCCGTTTGCCAAGGAGGATGGAAAGTCATTTTTCATCTCTTTGTTCTGACAGTGAACGAGCAAAAGAACGGAATTGTCACTAACCAATCTCATAGTGCTGGCTTTAGCACAGCAGGTTAATCACCAGCTGCAGCGGCAGTAAATCTTGCCAACCAAAAGGTTGACAGTTCAAAGCAAGGGTCAGGGTGAGCTCCTCAACTTCAGCCCAGTTCCCCCGCCCACATAATTCATTAAAGATTTCCCCTAACCCACTTCCTGTGGACCGAGAACACTGAAACTTGGCACAGTTATTAATCTTTCCCTACATAGGTGCCACCTAGGCACACACACTTCTCCCATATTTTTAAACAACTGTAAACACCTCACTTGTAGAAGTCGACATGTTGCTCCAAAAGCTACATTGTAACTTTGGAAATCAGAGTCTCATCACCTGAAAAATGCTTGCCCTTCAAAAATAACTCATTGTTGGAACGAGGTGGAAGTCCAATGGTGCGACGTTGGGTGAATAAGGGGGGATGCGGTGGCATTTCAAAGCCACAGGAGCATTCTTCCATTTGGGCAACATGTGAGTTGTGAACTGGTGCACTGTCTTGACGAAGACAGACACCGTTGGTGAGCATGCCACGTCTCTTGGTTTTGATGGCCTCCCGCAATTTCTGCAGCAGTGAAGCCTAGTATGCCCCAGTGATCATGGTACCCTTTACTAGGGAATCCATCAATACTATGCGTGATGGTCCCAAAATACTGTGAGCATGACTTTGCCTGCCGAGAGTTGGGCACGTGCATTCTTTGGAGGCGGTGAGTCATGGTGCTTCCATTGCATTGACTGGACTGTAGTCTCAGGATCATAGTGATGGACCCAACTTTCATCCTGTGTCATCAGTCTGTTGAAAAAGTCCTCCTAGTTTCCATGGCACATTATCAATAGAGCCTGAGAGCATTTGAGTCAAAAACTGCAATGTGAGTAGATGAATAGGCACAGCGATAATTGGGGAGGTATTTTAGGCACGGCATTTCAGAGGAAAGTTTATGAACAAAGGAAGTTCTTCGGCAAGGAGATGGAGCAACAGCACCCCCCTGTGGCTGGAACTGAGCACAGCCTCCAAAAGATGCCGAAAGATGACAAAAAGCCTAATAATATCTCTATCTGTTTTCTTCTTGTCATTGTAAAATTAGCATTGAATGTTTGCCGTATATGTTTTCTGTGATCCGCCCTGAGTTCCCTTCGGGTGAGAAGGGAGAAATATAAGTATTGTAAATAAAAATAAATAATAGTCTGATTTGCTATTCCAGATTAATGACTTATGAACACCACCTGCAATTTGATTTCTTATTGGATTACATAAGTGGAAGAATGTTCACAATACCTTGATTTATTTCAGGAACTTTTAGTACTGGTAGACGCCATTGGACTGCAGGTTCCATGACTGCTCACCATTGACCATGCTGGATAAAGGAGCTGATGGGAGGTTCAGTCGAACATCAACATCAGGCTCATGTGTTCCCTACTATTATTTCAAACCTAGCTTCATGCTACATCTGACCATGGGGAACCCCATTGTATGTTCAGAAGCATGATGAGGTTGTGCTGAGAAGTCATTATGAGTTTTTGAGTCAAAATATATAAAATTCAGTGGCACCACTAATCTTCAACCTACCCAACTATGGTGGGGATTTGGTAGCTAGGAAAGTATGCATGGAACCTATATTTAATACAGACCATTTCATCTTCACAACTCAAAAGATGCCTGTCTGAATTAGTTTGATACACATAACAAAACAGCTACATATTAGTGTGCTAACAAATCCAATGAATGTGAACAGTAAACCTATATAAAAGACTTCTGGAGAAATTATGATCTTTGGAAAGGCATGACCTTGTAAGAAATCATAACTTTTTGGAAAATCAGGAATCTCCCTGAGAAGAGTTAAAAACTCACTTGAGTCAACCTTCTCCTTAGTGTTAAATATCCACTACTATTCACACAAGGTAATTAGGTTTCTCAGTTGTTAAACTGATATACCTAGATATCTCCTTGAACTGCTATGGACCAAGATATGGCAATGCACAAAACACACACACACATATAGCAGAGTTTCAGAGGTGTTCTTTTCAGTTGCCCAAAAACATCTACTCTCCCTTAAAACATCTTGGTTTAAATCATGTTTTCAAGAGATCAAAAATAAGTAGACTTATAAGTAGATAGCTGTCAGAAAATAATGAAGAAGAAGATCACCTTTAAACCAGACTACTTCCTTTTAGGACTTACAGATACCCAATGGAATATAAATGAGGACAAATTGTTTATATATATGACCACGGCAGCGAGACTAAGCTATGCAAAACTATGGAAATCTAAAACAAGACCTCAAAAAGATGACTGGATAAGGAAAATCTTCGATATAATGAACATGGGTAGACTAACATACCTACTATCAAAAATACAAAATAAACCAATGAGGATGACGGACTGGACAGCACTGAAGATATGGCTAAAAGAAAATAAAGTAAAACTATTAATCTAAGCAATGAAATTAGGCAAATGAAGGAATGTTCCAGTATACACACGCGGATTGTGTGGGGCATGAATAGATACATAAGGAACATGGACAGACCCATCACCGGGGGAAAATCAGAAGAACGATTCAAAACGAAAAATCGACATATTCAGAACAACCCACTATGAAGGGAAACGGAAGAAGAAACCCCCCCTTTTTCCCTCCCCCTCTTTCCCCCCTCCTCTCCCCCTCGTTTTCTCTACCCCTTGTTTTATCCCCCCTACTCACATTCCCCCCCCCCGTTTTTATTGATGTAAAAAATTCACTAATAAAAAGTATTTTTTAAAAAATAAGTAGACTTCTTTAAAAGTAACATAGATGGTTTACTCACAGACTTCATGTATTCATCATACAGGTACTTTGCATATCAATCCAGTTATAGATAGTCTAAAGCACCTCTCTGTTCTAAGAGTCTAATAGAGTCTCTGTTCTCTAAAGTATTCTGTTTCTACTGGCGTCTGAAAGCATACTGTTTCTAAAATGGAGTCTGAGCCCTGAACAGTCCCAGTTTTGATCACATGGTCTGCAGCCCCTCCCACAACACAGAGTTAAGGAAAATTGTATACCAATACACACATATACAAATGCAGAAAGCAATTTGAATTATATGCAAAGAAATAGTTTGTGGAGACTAGAAGAAGGTTGCTATTTCAAACCAAGACAACCTGACCACTGGTTTCTAGTACTAGTTTATTTATTTGTGAAATTTATACTCCAATCAAGGGCTCAAGGCAGCTTACAGCCAGTAAAAACATACAATATAAAAATTAAAAACAAGTTAAAACCGTAAAGATTAGCAAATGCTGTGAAACACTAATGAAACCCCCAATAAAACACATTAAAAGCCACCCTGATAATACATAACTAAGTCAAAGGGCCTTCCTAGAATGCTCCATTTTGTTGATAAACAAAAGGACGGGGAACTTTTGGCTGGCCAAATGTTTGGGACTACACCTCCCACCACCTCTAACCCACAAGCTATGTTGGTTAAGGTGTCTAAGTTGTGGGCTAGAACATTTGGAGGGCCAAAGATTTCCTCACTGTGATCTACAAGTTAGCCCAGAAATAAGGAAGAAGGTACCTGATAGAAATCCAAGGAAAGCAATGGGTACCGCTCACTGGGGATCATGACCACACAGTTGCCACGGATAATGGCAGGTGCTAATAAGCTGACAAAAGCCAGGAGTGGTTGCTCATCAGGGCAGGCAATGCCCACTACACCAAGAGGTTCCCGGAAGAGGAGGGAGGCCCCATACAAAGACGTCTCCTGTAGTCAAGGGAGAAAACCAAGAAACAGGCAAAGGCAAGAAACATTAGACGGTTGTATATAGACCAGTGATTCTTAATTATAGGTTGACTGGGTATTTGTAAGTTTGTCTTCCGGAATCTCTGACCACTGGCCAAATTAGCAGGAGTAGCTGAAGTCCCAAATATCTGGAACTGTGCTGGTATAGGCTGCAAAAGATAATAAAACCTGCTTTTGAATTCAAGCTCCATCTGAATTTACCTTGTGAGTCCTACTTGTTTCCTGACCTTTTGTCATGACCTTATTTCCTGATTTTGTGTGAAGTCAGGAAATTAGGCCATGCCTTAGACCTGTCCTGTATATATTTGACATCTGGGAGAGGGTTGCCATAGAAATGGGAACAATGCAGGGGAGGGACCAGGATGAGGCATGAGGGAAATAAACTGTCAGTTGGAATTTTGTTGTGTTCCCTAATGCATGCTTTTGAATTAAAGCCTTCCAACTTTGTTTGTGAGGTAATTTCTTCGTCAGAAAGCTACAGAACTGGTAGACTGTTAAGAATTGTGCAAGTTGAAGTCCAAAACACCTGGAGGACCAAAGTTTGTCCATGCCTGCACTGGACTATAGGATAATAGATCAGCAACATAGCTGGATATTGTCTTTTCCCACCAGGGTGTTTTCAACACCTTCTCCTTGGTCCTTATAACTAAAACTGTCAACAATTAGATGTGTAATTGTCTCCATGTAATGCATTTGCTACATTCCCATGCTATGGACCCTCCCCAAACTCTCACATCCAACTTCCACCCAAGAATGATAGACTCCAGTCGTGTATATACCAGCTGTTGGTTCCTTACCTGGACAACCCCACCGTATTTGTCAGAATATGCTGCCCAGTAGAAGAGTCGCTGCACACTCAGGTCCACCTCCCTCAAGGCTGCTTCTTCCTGGGCACCTGTCAGCACCTTCAGCTGCGATGCCATTTCAGTTCGACGGACCTCCAGGTTCTCTGCGAGGTAGTATAAGATCTGGGCCCGAGCATGAGCGGTCTGCTTTGCCCACCTGATGAGACCAACTGAGCTTTAGATCATGAAACAGCAAACCAGGATACAGACCATTCCTACCTGGACTGGCTCTACACTGAAGAATTGATGCAGTCTGACCCCACTTTAACTACCATGACTCAGTGTTACTGAATCAGCTCAACAGACTTCCAGACCCTCTACAGAACCGTTTCTCAACCTGGGGACCCCTGGGAGGTTGTGAGGGGGCTTCAGAGAGGTTGCCAAAGACCACTAGAACATATATATTTTGGATGGTCTTAGAAACCCCTTTGGCAGAGAAGGCTGAAGATCTCTCTACCTGATCTTCTCTTCCTTTTTGGAAACAGATGGCAAATCCTCCCACCAAAAGCTCTCCTCTGCTGTGATTGGCTGGCCTCTCAGCCAAGGGGAGGGCTGTTTCTGAGACTCCAAGAGGGGAGGGGAGAGTAGGCGTGCTTGGAACATGGCAGTATGGTGCGCATGCACGGGTGAGGGAGAGCGTGTGAGGCTGGAGGGAGGCTCACGCCAGAAAGTCCCTTCAAGGCAAGGAGGTTTTGTGTGAGAACTTGGGCCCAGTTCTATCGTTGGTGGGGTTCAGAATGCTCTTTGATTGTGCATGTACTAAAATTCCAGCAACTATAATTCCCAAATATCAAGGTCTATTTTCCCCAAACTCCACCAGTGTTCACATTTGGGCTTATTGAGTATTCAATGCCAAGTTTGGTTTAGATTTATCATTGTTTGGGTCCATGGTGCTCTCTTGATGTAGGTGAGCTACAACTCCAAAACTCAAGGTCAATGCCCACCAAACCCTTCCAGTATTTTCTGTTGGTCATGGGAGTTCTGTGTGCCAAGTTTGGTTCAACTCCATCATTGGTGGAGTTCAGAATGCTCTTTTATTGTAGGTTAATAATAAATCCCAGCAACTACAACTCCGAAATGACAAAATTAGTGCTCTCCCTCCAACCTCATCAGTATTCAAATTTGGGCGTATCGGGCATTTCTGCCAAATTTGGTCCAGTGAATGAAAATACAACCTGCATATAAGGTATTTACATTGTGATTCAAAACAGTAGCAAAATTACAGTTCTGAAGTAGCAACGAAAATAATTTTATAGTCACCACAACATGAGGAACTGTATTAAGGGATCGCAGCGTTAGGAAGGTTGAGAAACACTGCTTCATGTGATAATACACGATAATCCAAGACCTGTGGTTTGGTAAGGCACCAGCACTCTTTGGCAGAGAAGGCTAAAGAGCTTGTAAAACTAAAATGTATCCATAGCATTAAACCATGGCAGTGTAGTGTTAAAAGGCATTGTAGAAGCCTCCCAAGTTGCAGAATTCGGAGAATGGGACCATCAAGGCCCAAGTGATGACTCAGCCCCCATTTTTGCCAGGATGTCTCTCTAAAATCTCACCATAATAGGTTAGTAAGATAAAAGCTTAGCACCTACAGAAGGACAGGGTTCAAAATGACAGAAAGCACCAAGATCAGTGTTAACTTTTAAAAATGGGAATGGGTATGAATCATGACTGCTTGGAAAATGAAAAACAGCAAAGCTATTATTGTAAGTCAAGGCATTTCTTATGCTTGGCAGTCCATGCAACTCCTGACAGTAGCGTTACACGAAACAGTAGGACATCTGGGTTGTTGTAGGTTTTTTCGGGCTGTATGGCCATGTTCTAGAGGCATTTCCTCTTGACGTTTCGCCTGCATCTATGGCAAGCATCCTCAGAGTTTGCTTGCCATAGATGCACAACCTCTGAGGATGCTTGCCATAGATGCAGGTGAAACGTCAGGAGAGAATGCCTCTAGAACATGGCCATACAGCCTGAAAAAACCTACAACAACTCAGTGATTCCAGCCATGAAAGCCTTCGACAGTAGGACATCTGTTTATATTTAACACCAGAGACTGGAAATATTATTCTCACAATCTCTGAGGGTGTCTGACATAGATACAGGCAAAACATCAGGGGAAAATGCTTCTGGAACAAGGCCATACAGCCCAGAAAACACACAAAAACACAGTGATTCTGGCCATGAAAGCCTTTGACAACAAACCAATGATTATGTTAACATTGGAAAACCAAAAGTGAACATTTCCAATTCTGTTTCATAATCATGCAGGAAGTCCCAAATGAGACAGCAGGCGTATATTCCTGATGAAATATTGGTTTGGGAAATTTAAAAGCTTCCATGCTACAGTGAGGGAAGCTCTAGTCTAAAACAACTGGGGATTATGTCTTTCCTGCTCCTGCCAACACATTCCTGAAACAGATGAAAATCAGTCCTAAAAGGTCCTGGGAGTGAATTATTATGTCTTCTGGTTTGCAGAAAATGGGCCAGTGCAGTCCACCAGGAAGAAAAATCCCCTTGCCCCACCTTTATTATCACATCTTAGGATCTGGCCCCTCTTCTCTGATCAAGGGAGAGAATTCAAGAACGTTGCCTTGAAAGGCTTTTTTGTAGCTATTATCTTATTTCATAAGCCTACATTTTTCAAAAATGGCATATGATCCCTGATGCTCAACAAATCATGCTTAACAACACCACCCAGGCCCAGTTTTGACATCACAAGAGTCATCCTTAAGTCTCAGGACCCTTCTACTCAATTGAATTAAAATCCCACATTTTCTGCTTTGAACTGGAATATATGGCAGTGTGGACTCACATAACCCAGTTCAAAGCAGGTATTGTGGAATTTTCTACTTTGATATTCTGGGTTATATGGCTGTGTGGAAGGCCCTCAGCTTTTGGCCCTGAAATGTCAGTATGATGATAGTACTGAGAGCTGGAGCATAGAAGAAATCAGTTAGTGTGTGTGTCAACTGTAAAATAAGATGCATGAAGCTGATAGGTCGGGCTATGCCTAGTGAGATGGCTGAGCCTGGGACTTTTGCATACAGTTACATTTTCAGGCTTGAGCTGTGTGCAGGTGCTTGCAGAGAAGCAAAGAGAGAAGAAGAGAGGGTCACAGTCTGGAGTGTGCTCTTGCTTCATGAGCTGCTGGAGGGGGAGTCTCCACATGGACAAAAAATACCATTTTAAATCTATATAAATAAAAATGTAATGTTCGTTTCCGGGATTAGCATAACTCAAAAACCACTGGACGAATTGACACCAAATTTGGACAGTACACCTAACAACCCAATGTATGTCCTTCACTCAATTTTTTTTTATTTTGTCATTGGGAGTTGTAGTTTCTGGGATTTATAGATCACCTACAATCAAAGAGCATTCTGAACTCCACCATGAAATTGAACCAAATGTGGCACATAGGACTCCCATGACCAACAGAAAACACTAGAAGGGTTTGGAGGGCATTGACCTTGAGTTTGTGAGTTGGGAGTTCACCTACATCCAGAGAGCACGGTGGACTGAAACAATGATGAGTCTGGACTAAACTTGGCACGAATATTCCATATGCCCAAATATGAACACAGATGGAGTTTGGGGGAAATAGACCTTGACATTTGGGAGTTGTAGTTACTGGGATTTATAGTTCACCTACAATCAAAGAGCATTCTGGACCCCACCAACGACAGAATTGGGGCACACTTCTCACACAGAACCCCCATGAACAACAGAAAATACTTAAGGCCATCCAGTCCAACTTCACCAGGGCAAGAAAACGTAATTAAAGCCCTCCTGACAAAGAGTCGTCCAGCCATATAGTTAGATATATATGATTCACACACATACATAGTATCATAGATTTAAAAGGGACCCCTAAAGAAGGACAATTACATGTTGCATGTACCAGAGCAGGCAAACCAGACACTCTCCACATCAACACTGACAAAGAAACAACAAGAAATACTGTTTAGCCACAAGCATAAAGAAATTACATATATTAGAAACCAACACTTTCTCATTATTTTATTTTCCAGATCACCAGACTGGGCCACAGCAACGCATGGCAGGGGACAGCTAGTCTCTCATAAAAGGACATTATGTGAGTTGAGGTAACTGATCACATGATTGTAAATATGTTGTTCTGAACTACAAAGAATAAACTACTTGTTTTTTACTATTCATCTGTGTGGCATCTTTTTCTTTCTCTGGCAAGGCAGTGTGTGGGTTAATCAAATGTGAACTACACATTTTCATTTCGTCACATTGAGCAGGCGTGGAAATAATATTCTACTGCCTGGTCTACTTTTGGACAAGGAAATGGAGACGGATTTGTTGTTGGGTATCTTCAAATCACTTGTGACTTATGATATCCCTAAAGTGAAACATCTGGGAGTTTTCCTGGCAAGATTTGTTCAAAGGAGGGTTGCCTTTGCTTTCCTCTGTGGCTGAGTGTTTACGCTGCCCAAGATCACCCAGAGGGTTTTCATGTTGAGTGGGATTTGAACTCCGGTCTCCAGAGTTATAATCCAATGCTCTAACCACAAAACCATGCCAACTCTCTCCCCAAGGAATGGAAGTGGGATACATATTGGCTTTTGCTTCAGGCATCAAAATATCTTGAACCAGTATACTAACACTGGCTGTACCATTTGAGCGATCTAAAAAACATGTTCAACGGTAGCAACAGGATATAGAAATATAGAATTTACCACAGAAAGGGCCTAAAAAGCATTTTAAAAATCATGAAAAAGTCCATAACAAAGAAAAGAGAAAAGGTACAGAAATGTAGCTTTATAGGAAATGCAGATTGTATAAGAAATTAGCTGGAATCTATGAGAAAAAAAGCAAGCAAGAAAGAGGGGATGTTTAGCAACTGGGAATCTGGAACTGATTTTAAAAGGCAAATCAATGTGATAAAATATGTAATGACATAAATATGTAGGAGAGGTCCCAAAAATAGCAGCTAAATACAAGTGCTAAAAGGATATTGTATCGTCGAAGGCTTTCATGGCCGGAATCACTGGGTTACTGTGAGCTTTCCAGGCTGTATGGTCATGTTCCAGTAGCATTCTCTCCTGACATTTCACCCATATCTATGGCAGGCATCCTCAGAGGTTGTGAGGTCTGTTGGGAACTAGGCAAGTGAGGTTTATATATCTGTGGAATGTCCAGGGTGGGAGAAAGGACTCTTGTCTGTTGGAGGCAAGTGTGAATGTTGCAATTGACCAGCTTGATTAGCATTGAATAGCCTTGCAGCTTCAAAGCTTGGCTGCTTCCTGCCAGAGGGAGCTAACACTTCCCAACAAAGGATTCCCCCAGGCAGGAAGCAGCCAGGTTTCTGCCTCCTGCAGAGTTCTGGTGTTTGTAGTTTAGTGATGTGGTTAAAGACTCCTCCCTAAACTGTAAACCCCAGAATTCTGCAGGAGGCATCAACCAAATTTATAGTGGATTCACTCTCATGAGGCCACAAGACTACTATATCTTGAGTGCAGCTCTTTAGGACATACTTAAGTGCCAAAAAACCCAGAAATGCTGACATTCTAACCACCTACGCTCAGTGTTAAAGAACCCTGTGATGGCAGCACACCAACACATCTTCATGTGTAGACATGTGCAATAAACACTCACATTTAAATCCTATTTATTTTAAAACAATTCCCTCCTTTGCAGTGATTGTATTGGTGGTTATTTTTCTTAGGATTATTTTGCTGGCTATCAGCTAGCAGCCAAAGTGAGAAGGAAAGGATATAAAATAACTTTAAGGAATGTTTTTGTTTGGTGTGGCTGGAAGGTAAGGGAACTGAATGTCTGTTTCTTGACTTTCCTGAAACCTTCAATATACTATTTGGCTTTTCTGACAGCCAAAGAGAAGGTAAGAATAGCTTCTTTCTGAAAACAAGGCTGATAGGTCACACTAAAAATGTGTTAGGTTAACCTATTTTCAATGATAGCCCAGACCCTGTGATTGTCTCCTGGTCCAGAAATTGTGGCCACCACTGCTTTTGACAAACTTGTTAATTGCCACGAATTTAGTTTTGACATATGGTAACCCTATATAATGAGAGACTACTAGACTAGATATAGTTCGTGCACATACAGAAGAAGACCTACAAGCCACTCTAAACATCTTTGCAGAAGCATACGAGAAGCCTGGCCTGTCACTGAACATCGAAAAAAACAAAGTGCTCTTGCAGCAGTCACCAGTTAATCCCTCTGCAATACCAAAAATACAGCTTAATGGTGTAACCTTAGAAAATGTTGACCATTTCCGCTATCTTGGCAGCCACCTCTCCACAAAAGTCAACATTGACACTGAAATACAACACCGCCTGAACTCTGCGAGTGCAGCATTTTTCCGAAAAAAGCACAGAGTAGGGAGACCAAGGTGCTTGTTTAATAAAGCTACTGTCCTCCCAATCCTGCTATAAACCTGTGAAACATGGACTGTCTAAAAAGTCACACTCAACTCCTAGAACGATTCCATCAGCGCTGCCTCCGAAAAATCCTGCAAGTCTCTTGGGAAGACAGGCGGACAAATGTCAACGTGCTGAAAGAAGCAAAGACCACCAGCACCGAAGCGATGCTCCTACGCCATCAACTCTGCTGGACTGGCCATGTTGTCCAAATACCCGATCACCATCTCCCAAAGGAGTTACTATACTCCCAACTCAAGAATGGGAAACGTAATGTTGGTGGACAAGAGAAGAGATTTAAAGATGGGCTTAAAGCCAACTTTTAAAACTGTGGCATAGACACTTAGAACTGGAAACTCCTGGCCCTTGAGCACTCTAACTAGAGGTCAGCTGTGACCAGCAGTGCTGCAGAACTCAAAGAGGCATGAATGGAGGATGAAAGGGAGAAACATGCCAAGAAGAAGGCACATCAAGCTAACTCTGACTGGGACCGCTTTCCATCTGGAAACCGATGTCCTCACTGCGGGAGAACTTGTGGGTCAAGAATAGGGCTTCACAGCGACCTACAAACCCACCACCAAGACACCAGACTTGGAGGACCATCATCATCGGACTTGTCTGCAATGTTCTGCCTCATGTACAGAGCAAGAATTGTTTGAGGCTACAGACAATGCGGTCACTGTTGCCCATTTTTGGTCAAAAGATATTTAGCCGTTTGTGCTCCTTCTATTTCTATCAGTTTTATACTAATTTATGCAATACTTTTGATACAAAATAAATAAAACTTTACCAATCTTTGGCAATGATATGACCAAAACATGCTACCCTCAGTTTGATGGTTTTGGCTGTTAGGGAGAAGTCAGGCTGGGTTTGCTTATATGTGCCTTCATGTTGCCTTTCCACTTATGGTTTCTCCATGAATTTCATATAATTGTCTTAAGCAAGGAATAGTCATGGGTGGTATCGCCAGCTCCTTCCTCTGAAATCCAGCTTGCAGCACCTGATAAATGGGTGGTCTCCCACCCATTTACTAACCAGAATGGACGGTGCTTAGCTACCAGGATCTGGTACCCTTAGCTCTGGCTCCATGTGGGGACATGAGAGAAGCCTCCCACAAGGATGGTAAAACATCAAAACATCTGGGCGTCCTCTGGGCAATGCCCTTGTATTCGGCCAATTTTCTCACACCAGAAGCGACTTACAGTTTCCCAAGTTGCTCCTGACATTAAAAAGGGCCCAAATACCTGTTTATGGTTCATTTTGGCAACCCATATTATACTGTCTGTAGAATTTGTCTCCAGCGCCACATTTCAAATGAGTTGAATCTCTTCCTTTCAGCTTTCTTTATTGTACAGCTTCCCCAATCCCCAGTCTTCCTCAGAACAAGGAATTTGAGGCATTTCCAATTTTCTTTTGTGTTTTCTATCCTGAATATGAGAAAACCTACACACAGACTGAAATGAACGTCTCTCCCATTCCTGTCAGGCTTCTACAGGGCAGAAAAAGCAATCCACTTGGTGTAAGCTTCTATGTCCTTGCTCCATAGGGGTGCAATCAAAACCAGTGCCACCCATTTTCAATTCTACCAGTTAGATCAGAAATGCCACATGAAGACTGGTGCTAAATGCCACCCAGACCACTGGAGAGTCAAGGTGGTGCAGTAGCTTGAACAAGGGACTAGGACTCTGGAGAGCAGGGTCTGAATCTCCACTCAATCATGGAAAGCCACTGGATGACCTTGGGCAAACCATCCTCTTTCTCAGCCTCAGAGCAAGGCAAAGGTCCCTCTGAACAAATCTTGCCATGAAAACCCAATGGCATGTTTACCTTGAGGTCTCAATTACTCAGGAACTACTTGAAGGCACACAACAATGGCACGTAGAGTTCCAAGAGAATTCAGTGGGGAAAGGTATCCACCCACAAAACCAAGGCAATTTCCATCCAAAGGTAGAGAGATCAAAATCTACTTGGTATACAATCGTAAAGATAGCTGATCACTATGACTCATAAAACTGTGGACAATCATTCGTTGGCTTGTTTTATGGCTGCTACAAACTTGGCTCCCTGGATTATCAATAGGCCCATCCCGACAGATTTTACGTAACTTGGCACTGGATAAGATCAATGGCCCACAACAGCTGCAGATCTCACGCACACTATTCTGTAGACAAGTCAAATTATTAACTATTTCTGAGAAATAAAATATCCATTGTTTCTAATAGTCAGTCCGAATGAAAGAGAATGGTCCAAGAACCTTTCAGAAGGACATGTTTGCATCAACTCAAGATGTGCAACCTAAGATCCCCAGCTACTCTTTAGCTGTCCCTTCCTGGCCATGGCTTAAAGCTAAATGTGTTGCCATTTTTGGCCCCATTCCACCAGTGAAGTATGCCTCCCCAAGAGCCTATTTGAAATTGATTTGGTGCACAGGATGAAAAAGTCAATTCCAAAAGTGCAGGATCTGATGAAGAAACTGTCTAAAACAATAGACTGGAGGGATTACAACAATATTTTTATTGAGGGTCTTTGAGGTGGAAAGTCCATTTTAGTCTTTTATTATGGTTTTGATTATTATTTTCCAATGAGGTGGGTGGGAGAAATTAGTTTAAACTGATGTATACAGTGATATAAGTCACACAGGGGGAAATTATTTTCTTTTAAAATTGTATAATACTTATATTGCTGGAAAAGATTAATATATAGATTAAAAAACAAACAAAAGTGCAGGATCTGAACACAGCTACCTGTCCAACGTTTACTTTACTTTATGACTAGCTTGGGGACCCGGTGGTGCCCGGGTCATTTGAGAAAGGCATTATTTGTTTTGCGAAATTTGGTCATATCTGTTTGGTAATGTGTAAGGCTATTTATTAGAAAAAAAGCCATTTTTTCCTTTTGGTTTTTTAAATGAATGTTCCCATGAGAAAGTGAATATTCCCATTAGAAAATGCATAGGCTTCCCACCTGGAAGCCGACATCCGCATTGCGGGAGAACATGAGGATCAAGAATAGGGCTCCACAGTCACCTATGGACCCACCGCCAAGACACTACACTTGGAGGACCATCATCCTCGGTCTACGAGAGATCGTCTAAATAAGTAAGTAATGTAGCTAAGTAACATCAAGATGGCAAAAGTTGTATGGGAGGACACACAAGTTAGGAGAGGCAGCAGCAGTTTGCTTTATGCTTGACTCTATTAGAAAGGGAGAGATTCTATTTCCTGCTCTCCTCTCCCTAAGCCAGTGTTTCTCAACCTGGGGCTCAGGATCCCTGGAGGGGTCGCAAGGGAGTTTCAGAGGGGTCACCAAAGGCCATCAGAAAACATACATTTCTGATGGTCTCAGGAATCCGTTTGGAAGAGAAGGCTGACAATCTCTCCAGCTGTACCTCTCTTCCTTTTTGGAAACAAGATGGCAAATCCTCCCACCAAAAGCCCTCCTTTGTTGTGATTGGTCAGCCTCTCAGCCAAGGGGAGGGCTGTTTCTGAGACTCCAAGCAGGGAGGGAAGAGCAGGTGTGCTCGGCACATGTGCAGGTGAGGGAGAGCATGTGGGATTCAGAACAAACTCTGATTGTAGGTGAACTATAAATCCCAGCAACTGCAACTCTCAAATGTCAAGGTCTATTTTCCCCAAACTCCACCAATGTTCACATTTGGGCATATTGAGTATTCGTGTTAAGTTTGACTCCACAGTGCTCTCTGGAACTACAACTCCAAAACTCAAGGTCAATGCCTACCAAACCCATCCAGTATATTCTGTTGGTTATGGGAGTTCTCTTTGTCATGTCTGGTTCGATTCCATCATTGGTGGAGTTCAGAATTCTCTTTGATTGCAGGTGAACTATAAATCCCAGCAACTCCAACTCCCAAATGACAAAATCAATCCCCATCCCCATCCCACCAGTATTAGAATTTGGGCATTTTGGGCATTTGTGCCAAATTTGGTCCAGTGAATGAAAATACATCATGCATATCAGATATTTACATGACGATTCCTAACAGTAGCAAAATTACAGTTACGAAGTAGCAACGAAAATAATGTTATGATTAAGGGTCACCACAACACGAGAATCCATATTAAGGGGTTGTGGCATTAGGAAGGTAGAGAAACACTGCCCTAAGCTGAGTCCATGTTAATTTAACTGTCAGCATTGAGCCCAGGACAAAAGGGGGAATGGGAAGAGAAAAGAAACTCGGGCATTTAAAAAGCTACTGGAAAATGGGCAACAGAGGATTCATTGGGACTGTCCCTGTCAAAACAAAAATGTTGGAGGGCATGGTATTAGCTTTGCCACCAGAGTAACCCCAAGTATTCCTGCTATTTACAAACGAAGTGTATTATCCAGCCTTACCTAATTCTGTTGTTTTTTTTCTGCATAGTGCCTCTCTATCCTTATACATGAGGGACCAGACCAATCTTGGGCCTTGCCAGTCTGATCACTAACAGACTTTGAACTGTTTTGTTCCAGACCAAACACCCCCTCCAATCCCATGCCTTGATTCCTCGCCCCCGCACACCTCGAAACCTGTCAACAAAGGCTGGGCTCTGTTACTTCCTTCACAAACCACATTGGGAAATTCAGCATTTTTTTTATGCAAATGCTTGTAAACACTGAATTTGTCTACTGTAGTACATGTATTTAGAGTAAGAAGTGCGATGCCATGAACAGCCTAATTCCATTCCAAAAATTTAGAAAAAAATGTACACTATTTTGAAATATATGCTTTCATAACATGTAGAATTTAGCATACCTTTTCTTCTAAAATGCTCATTTGGCATACACTCTGCTGCTAGCTTTTTGCCAAAGGTGTCCTAACATTTTTGAAAAGTTTTATTGAATACAAAATGCACAAATTGCATGGGTTGTCTTAATAATGTGAACTGAATGAGGGTTTTCCCAAACCTGACTAGGGTTTGCACTGTAAATTAGACGTGGAAAATACATAGCCCTCCAGATTTCCGAGTCTCGTTTATAATTGCATTCCCACCCCATCCAATGCTCTTATTTTGGTTTTCTTAGCTGCAGTCTCAAACAGCCAAACTGCAATAGACACAGGTTCGTGTTTTTTTTCTGAAAGTAGGTGGATGACCAAGTTCTGTTTGGCCTATCTGCTGCACTCAGCTATAAAACAGCACCGGAAACACGCATGGATAAGAGCATGCAGTAGATAGCAAAGTAAATACCACACAGGATCCTTCAACCATTTCTACTATCGCTTAGGAATACAGCAGTATTTACAATCTACAGAAGCAGATGGCATCTGTTGGAATATTAATTCCGGAAAATGGAAAGGTGATAGTTGATAAATATTATTATTATTACTAGTCGTCTCCTGCCACGCATTGCTGTGGCCCAGTCTGTGTATATGTGTTTTTGTGTGTATATATATGTGTGTGTGTAGATATTGGTGTATAAGTGGTTTTGCACATGTGTTGTAATGTATTTTTTTATTTTTTGGCTTTTTAAGTCTCTTCCTCTGTGTTTTTCTGTGTTTTTATGAGTGATAGTCACTCGTTGGCCTGATAGGTGTACTGTGCCCAAATTTGGTGTGAATTCATCCAGTGGTTTTTGTGTTATGTTAATCCCACAAACGAACATTACATTTTTAATTTATATATAGCTGGCTGAGTGTCAGCTGCATTAAGATCACTTCTGACCAAAAAGGTCATGAGTTCAAAGCCAGCCCGGGTCGGAGTGAGCTTCCGAGTAATTGTGTAGCTTGTTGTCAACCTTTGCAACCCGAAAGACAGTTAAAATCTGTCAAGTAGGAAAATTAGGTACCACCTATGTGTGGGGAGGCTAATTTAACTAATTTACGAGGCCATAAAAAAAGGCTCCAGCAAAGCATGTGGGGAATGTGGAAGTACTTCATCAGTGTCGCAGATCGACAATGAAAGCGACAGTTTCCCTGGCGGCCAGAAAAGTTAAATAGCCTCTGACTGTCTGTCCATATCTGTTGTGTGTCTTTGGCATTGAATGTTTGCCATATATGTGTACATTGTAATCCATCCTGTGTCCCCTGTGGGGTGAGAAGGGCGGAATATAAATACTGTAAATAAATAAATAAATAAATAAATAACTTGCAATCTCTCCTTCCAGAAGTGAATTCATTTTCTCAATGTGTTGGTTAAAGTCAGGCTGAAAACCAAACACAACTGCCTGCTCTATCGAGACGGAATACAATTTCATTCTGTGCTGGGAGATCTTTGTCCGCCTCTGCCATCTCAGTTACTCATACAAACATTTTGGGGAGCCCTGAATCTACCATTTAAGACTACATCAACACAAAAGCATTGTTTTGTTGATCCTAGAGGGAAGATTAATATTTGTTCTCAGTTGTGTACCTGGAAGATAACTAGTAGTTTTCTTAACGAATTATTATGGTGCATTTTTACACTTAAACTCCATAACACATCATAGCAACAGCCTTTCCCATAAACACTACTTCTGTCTGAGAAGAGATCATTTTATGGTGCCAATTTGCATCAAATGTGTTTTCCAGTTATATCTCTCCCTACAAATATATTCAGACATTTAAATGAGCACTAGTGCCCAATAAAATAACCATCCCTTGCACACTTCCCAAATATCCTTATCTTGATTTTTGAATAATTGATTCTCTGAGGTTTTGTGGTGATGGTTCTGGGAATCTGGGAGTTGTAGTTCACCCTTATCCAGAGAGCACTGAACCCAGCCAATGATGGATGTGGACCAAACTTGGCACACAGACCCAGCATGGCCAACAGGGCACGCAGGCGGGGTCTGGAGGTGATTGAACTTAGATTTGGGAGTTGCAGTTCACCTGTATCAAGAGAGTACTGAACCCAGCCAAGAATGGATCTGGACCAAACTTGGCACACAGACTCAACATGGTCAACTGTAAATACTGGCAGGGTTTGGGGGTGATTGACCTTGGATCTGGGAGTTGTAGTTCACCCATATTCAGAGAGCACTGAACCCAGCCAATGATGGATCTGGACCAAACTTGGCACACAGACCCAACATGGCCAACTTTGAATACTGGTGGGGTTTGGGGAGGATTCTGGAAATTGTAGTTTACTGACATCCCATTTCAAATGGGAGCATACATAAAAAGCGAAACCAAAGACCGATTTTTCCTAATAGTGTTATAAATTAATTAAATGATATGATGTAACATCCAAACACAAATAGTGCCTTTTTTCAAAAACCTGGGCATCGCCTGGTACGCAAGCTAGTAAAATAATGAAGTTATCTGCGGTGGCACAGTGGGGTAAACTGCTAAGCTGCTGAACGAAAGGTTGCCAGTTCGAATATGGGAAGTGAGGCGAGCTCCCATTGTTAGCCCCAGCTACTACCAACTTAGCAGTTCAAAAACATGCAAATGGGAGTAGATCAATAGGTACCACTCCAGTAGGAAGGTACCGGCTCTCCATGCAGTCATGCCAGACACATGACCTTGGAGGTGTCTACGGATAATGCTGGCTCATTGGCTTAGAAATGGAGATGAGCACCACCCTCCAGAGTCAGATAGGACTAGATTTTATATCAGGGGAAAATCTTAACCTTTACCTTATTTGCATATACAATGAGCTTTGGACCGCACTATTAAAAAATAAATTGTACAAAAGGAGGCCAAACCTTCTGTGAAGTGTCTGCTTAACTCAGTTTATTATCTGAGTGACACTATTATGACGAATTAGACACAGTAACCTTTCAACAACTCTAGTACTGGTAAGCTTCTCCAACAGATTGATCCTAATTATTGTGTCAAAAGCAAAGGTTAAATCAACAACACTGAGGTTTTTTTGGAAAGTCCATAAACAGCTTTTGAAAATAAATGTTAAAGAACAAAGCATTACTCGGTTGCGCCTTCACTTTCATAAACATCTCTATGCTTCACTGATTGTGTTGTCAGTTTCTTCTCAAGCTATTCATTTCATCAGATGGAATTTGGATGCAATGTTCCATATCTCCGGTAAGGCCCATAGTTCTTGAAATCTCTATTACTGTATAAGCGTTTATTTTTTAGCACACTCTACATGATAATCCCCAGGAGGTAAGATGTCTATTGTATTAACATAAAGTGAAGCTTATGGAAAGTATGTGGCCAGCCATTCAGGCCTGTTCTTAAATATCTCAGTGAGTAACATATCTCCACCTGGAGCTTTCCCTTTAGTGTCACAACATGCTACACTTCCTCTGGTGTTTATTGGTTACTATTCAGGTAAGAATTGGTTCATAAGAGGATCAAGGGTGGTGTTATAATCAACCAAATCTTAATAAAATACAACATCCATTACAGTAGAGTCTTGCTTATCCAACGTTCACTCATCCAACGTTCTGTATTATCCAACGCAGTCTGCCTCCTGCCCAGATCCACTGCGGTTTCAATACATTGTGATATTTTGGTGCTAAATTTGTAAATATAGTAATTACTACATAACGTTTCCTTCTATATGTCCTCTGAAGCACTTTATCTATCTGTTGGATTGATCCCCCCGTATCACTCTTTAAAACCCCCATGCCTAGACATATCCTACTCTGTACACGCTCAGGATTTTAAAATTTTAATCTACATCTGGCCCTGCCATAATGTTTTTAAATCTTTTGTGTGTTATTGCTTATATGTTTAACTGTATTATTTATATTGTTTTATTTGTTTGCTTGTTTGTTGATGTATTGTTGTATTTGTATTTGACGGGCTTGGCCTCATGTAAGCTGCCCCGAGTCCCTCCAGGGACTCCAGGGAGATGGTGGCAGGGTATAAATAAAGTATTATTATTATTATTATTATTATTATTATTATTATTATTATTCTATCGATTTGTTGTAAAACATGATGTTTTGGTGCTTAATTTGTAAAATCATAATGTAATTTGACATTTAATAGACTTTTCCTTAATTCCCCTTATTATTCAACATTTCCGGTTATCCAACGTTCTGTCAGCCTGTTTATGTTGGATAAGTCAGGCTGTACTTGATTTCAAGTAGATTAAAGCCTTCTCTTAAATCCTCCCTTTTCTTTTCCAATCTGACACAAAATTGGAGCATGTTCTTGTCTAGAGTAGCCTGTTTTTTTTATTGTCTCTCACAATAAGATGCTTGTAACGATGCCACCAGTTGTAGGGATGTTACTAATTTGTCAGAGTCTCCTACAATTTGTAATGAATCTACAAATTCGATAACTCAGCCGCTAGCCTGTAATATTTTGTTTATCTTTCTTTGATGTGTAGCGTGGCTTGACTTGAAAGTATACAAAACAGAGGCTTGGATTTAAGAGAAACTGTAATAAGTTTATTGAAGTATAGAAGCTTAATTGTTTCAATGTTTCTTAACTCCTAAAGGTACATTCCTTTAGTGGTTACATTTATAACCTTTCATAAAACAACTCTTAAGAGACTGTTCTTTCCACTAGACAGGTTTTAAACTTATTTCCTTCAAAATATGTTTCTTTCCTTAACAGATCACTCCAGGTACTACCCTATTCTTTCCCTCTGTTATCTCTGTTACAGTAAAGGTTCTTACTGGGGTTCTCTTCCCCTTTTCTCCAAACCCTAACTACTAATCTAAATAAGTCAACTTGGCCTATCTAAAAGCCTAAACCTTCCTGATTCTCAACACAGTAGAACCAGCTTTCCCTGCAGTTTTCTGACCACAGACTGCCTATTTAAAATGCCTGCTCTTGCCAAGTGGCAGTTGGCTCCTCCCCTTTTACCATGGCAACCCATCTCAGAGTGAGCTGAGCTGGCTACCATCCCCCCAGTTATGCTATTTTAAATACTTACCCCTTTAAACACCTACCTATAATTATACATGACTGTAGGTTAAAATTCACACTTCACCACAATAAGTTTAAAACCTGTCTAGTGGAAAGAACAGTCTCTTAAGAGTTGTTTTATGAAAGGTTATAAATGTAACCACTAAAGGAATGTACCTTTAGGAGTTAAGAAACATTGAAACAATTAAGCTTCTTGTTCTTGTTTAGGGAACTTTTCCTGGCTTTGAACTGAACTGTCACATTAATTTACCCAGACCAGGCATGTAGCCGGGGGGGGGGGGGGGGGGAGCTTGAGGGGCTTCAGCCCCCCCCCCCCAAATTCTCATGGTGGTTCGCGAAAAGGCCTTACTGGTGCATTATTTAAACTGTTATGTTTATTCATATCATGATCTGATCACCATACTCAATATATCCCATATGCATGGGGGTATTGGGGTAAATACAAAAGGTTTGCTAGGGTAGACCCTCTTTCACTCAGACTCAGCCCCACCCCCCCCGAAACCCCCCCCAAAAAAACCCCCCCCCCCCCCCCCCCCCCCCGAATCGAAATCCTGGCTACGGGCCTGACCCAGACCGATCTAATTCAGTTTCCCAATGTGTCTATGATGCTGTTTCTTAAACCATGGGTCCTGACCCCAGTTGGGGTCCCGTTAACTAAATGCTGGGGCCCCACAAATGTGGCAACAGTAAAAAATCTTCTGAATGCCACCCAGTGACTGCTTTAGGTATTTACATGCATTGATTGTGTAGTATTTACAGCAGATTTTGCAGAAGATGTGTCTGCCATCTATACACATAATAAAAATGAAAATATGTATGCATGTGTGTGGCTGTCGTGTCCACTTACACAGAAAGGTTCCTGCCTCCACAAACAGTTATAGCTCCCACTGCTCAGGCGACACCAATGGCCCTCCCTCCAATGGCATTGCAGGTTACAGGGAGCACCATGAACATGTCCAAAAGCCCTACCAATGTCCTCCACACACACCATACTGCCCACTATCCAAGTGAAGGCTTTCATAAGGGGACAGTTACATCCTAGATTTCATGTGTTTCCTTCACCACAGACATCCCAGTGTTTCTGACTCTCTACATTACTGTGGAATTTGCATGACTCCGCCCACTGCCTCTCCCTTAAACCTTTTCCTATTATTTTCTATGGCACACAACAAAAGAGGAATTGATCAGCAACTGAACATACTACAGGTTTGGGGAGAATTCACCATGATTTATAGGAGTTGTAGGTACTGAAATGTATAGTTCACCTGCAATCTAAGAGAACTCTAAACTTCACCAATGATGGACCTGGGACTAACTTGGCACACAGAAGCCCCATGACCAACAAAACATACTGGAGGTTTTGGAGGGATTTATAGGAGTTGTAGTTCACCTACATCCAGAGAGCACTATGAACCCAAACAATGATGGATCTGGACCAAACTTGGCATGCATACCCAATACAGCCACATTTGAATAGTGGTGGGGTTTGAGGGGAATTGTCCTGGACATTTTGGAGTTGTAGGTACTGGAATGTATAGTTCACCTGCAATCAATAAGCACTCTGAATTTCACCAAAGATGAAATGGGACTACACTTGGCACACAGAGCCCCCATGACCAGCAAAAAAAACGGGAGGTCTTCGGGAGGAATTCACCCTGATTTGGGGGAGTTGGAGTTCATCTACATCTAGAGAGCACTGTGAACCCAAACATCGATGGATCTGAACCCAACTTGGCACACACACCTGATATGCCAAGATTTAATTGCTGGAGGGGTTTGTGGGGAAATGACCTTCCTTTCTGGGAGTTGTAGTTCACCCACAGCAGGAGAAACTGTGGCCTCCACCGATAATGGACCTGGACCAAACCTGGCACACAGAACTGCCATGACTAACTCAACCTACTGGAGAGGTTCGAGGGGACTGACTCACCATAGTGGGAGTAGTAGTTTATCCTGCAGTCAGAAAGCAGACTGAACCCTGCCCATGATGCATCAGTACTGATGTAGTTTCTCAGGGTAAAGTTGGCATTACGTGAGTTATAGCTCACCCACAGCCTTATGCATTTTGTACAACTAAAAAATTGACTTTTTCAAATAACCCAGGCAACGCCAGGTACCCAAACTAGTACTTCATAAAAAGGAAAATCAGTCTGTTTAGCAAGCCTTGCAAATGCTGGTTTATTATCAGTACATGTTTATTTTTATACTTATTTTATATAATATATCTGGTGTCATATAAACATTTTTCAGGCTCAAACGGGTCCCATGTGAAAAAGTTTAAGAAACCCTGGTCTAGACATGGTCTTCTTCCCATTCCTGAATTCCTTACCTTGCCATGGATGAAGGACCACAACATTAGAATGGTACCTGAGGTCAGCAATGACTCAGGTCTTAAGGACTTTGGACAATGTCTGCTTCCTCAGCTGAAACCTTCTAGAAGCGTATAACTAGTTTTCCTGCACTAAACAGGGGAGAAATGTAGCTGGCCTGAAAGATGTGTTCCAATTCCATCAGCTTATGTATAACCTGCATACTATGGCTAAACCAGATTTCCCCCCTCATTCAAATGAGGGGGAAGCCTTACATAGCATAGCCATGGTGGGATATCTAGGTTTTTTTTTTATCTTCCCCCCCCCCCCCAATTGGCAAAACATTGCAACAGAATTGCACAAAAGTACTGCACCTCTCTTAACCCAGACTCACCCAGGTGCAGCCTTGTGAGCTGCTTCTACAGCATTGCGGATGTCTTTGATGCTTCCGTCAGCCACATATGCGATAATTTTGCCAGCATGATCAAGGACGGCCCGGGAGCTCATGGAGTCGGGTCTTTTCTGAGCACCTCCGTAGTACAACTTATAGGTTCGGTCCACACTGGCCCCGCACAGGAGGAAAAAAAAATAGGATAATAGCTTTCTGCAGTGTTGCTGTTGTTATTTTAAAAAACAATTTTATACAGAATTTAAAAATATTTAAAAGTTTTTTTGCCAAGAAACCTTTGAGAAGCCACGTCTGTGGTTTCACTTTCTCTCACCTTGGGGGAAAAATTATTTATTTACAACATTTATATGTCGCCCTTCTCACCCTGAAGGGGACTCAGAGTAGCTTATAAGTAATATGTACATACAATGTATTATATTATTAGAATAGCGCAATATTAGTATTATATATTACAATATTGCACTATACCATTATAATGTAATATTATTAGTAATATTACATGTAATATGAAATACAAAATTATTATATTGTATTATTGTAAGTATTTTATTTTATTACATTATAAAATTATCAATATTATATGTGTATACATTATTATTATTATTAGCACAGAACACAATTAGTATTATATATTACTATATTGTACTATACAACTATACTGTAATATTAGTAATATTACATGTAATACAAAATATATAATTATTATGTTGTATTACTATTAGTATTATATTGTATTGCATTATAATATTATTATCAATATTATATGTAAGATATACTATAATATCAACACAGCACAATATTAGTATTACATATTACTATATTGTTGCTGGGGGAGGGGCTCCCAACTGATGACCCAGGAGACACGGTGGAACTCTGTCATCCTGACTCCCCTCCTACACTTTGCTCTCTCGGGGAATTTTATAGGTCATCCAAGCAATTCTATGGTATACTTCACTTGAAAGTTACATACAGAGTTGTACTGGAGGACCTAACAAATTTCTAGAGAGAATACTCTATGAATCTGTAGGTCCTCTAAACTAATTTCTATGATATGCTAGGAATGGAAGTAAGGCAATTCAATGGCGTTCACCCATTGCTGCTGTGGTGCAACAGGTTAAACTGCTGAGCTGCTGACCTTGCTGACCAGAAGGTTAGCGGTTCGAATCTGCGGGATGGAGTGAGCTCCTGCTGTTAGCTCCAGCTTCTGCTAACCTATCAGTTCAAAAACATGCAAATTTGAGTAGATCAATAGGTATCACCTTGGCAGGAAGGTAAACGGTGCTCCATGCAGTCATGCTGGCCACATGACCTCAGAAGTATTTATGGACAATGCCGGCTCTTTGGCTTATAAATGGAGATGAGCACCAACCCCAGAGCCGGAGATGAGCACCATCCCTCAGAGCCAGAAGGGGAAGCCTTTAACTTTATCTGTGTTTCATTGTTTCTAGGTATTGAATGTTTGCCTTTGTGTTTGTGAATGCTGGACTCCTCCCTGAGTCTCCTTGGGGAGATAGGGCAGAATACAAAGTTATCATCATCATCATCATCATCTGTGGTTTCACATAACTGCAGACTAGGTGTACCTGAGAACCTAGCAAGTCCTAAAGAGGTGTTTGGTCAGGTTAAAAAATAGTGTTTTTTATTTAGTTTCCTCCCTTTTTGGAGGGTTCCCCAATCCCAGTGAATGTGGAGGGTGTACTGTAATTGCAATTATAGTAGCATCAAAATACTATAACTGGCTAGTGAAGACTCTGGCCATGGACATGATAGCCGCAACACTGGAAAGGAGGAAAAACATGAAAGATTCCTCTCCTCCCAGAATCACTGCCAAACTTAATCTAATGGAGTTTGGAGTTAGAATTCAAATAGCAGAACCCAGTCCCCTATACAACATGAACAGGGTGTTTTGGAAACTGCTCCAGACTCCAGCCACTTTTATCCAGCCTCAATGGGGGAGACATCAATTGCATTAAAGTCTCTTCTTACCTTGGGATTTTCCCTTCTGGTTCAGATGCGACTGAGCATGGGACTTTGCTTTCTGCCGTAACTGGAGGGAGAACAGAACCTTGTGAGGTAGCAAAAGTTTTATTCTTCAAGTCCAAGGTGAAGGATTGTGGACGGTTCTCCCAATTTGGTCTGACATACTCATACAGGCCCTGGGCAAAATAAATAAATAAAATTTAAAAAATAAAGAGAGAGAGAGAGAGAGAGAGAGAGAGAGAGAGAGAGAGAGACCATGTTCAAATCAACAACTCTGGGTTTTTTTTGTTACTAGATTGGGTCCCCGCAGGCCCGTAGCCAGGATTTCGTTTCGGGGGGGGGGCTGAATTTTTTTTCAGGGGGGGGTTCGGGGGGGGCTGAGTTTCGGGGGGGCTGAGTCTGAGTGAAAGAGGGGCTAGCCTAGCAAACCTTTTGTATCGTTACCCCAATACCCCCATGCATATGGGATATATTGAGTATGGTGATCAGATCATGATATGAATAACCATAACAGTTTAAATAATGCACCATTAAGGCCTTTTCGCGAACCACCATGAAAATTTGGGGGGGGCTGAAGCCCCCCGAGCCCCCCCCCTGGCTACATGCCTGGGTCCCCGGCATTGCCCTGGTTATTTGAAAGTCAATTTTTAATTGTACAAAATGCATAAAGTTCTCAGTGAACTACAATCTTATGCATTTGTTAACCCCAAAAAATTCCATGTTGGGCAAGTGTGCTCTAGATGCGTCACTGATGTGATTCAGTGTGCTCTCTGGTTGTAGGGTAAACTCCCACTACGGTGAGTCAGTTCCCTCAAACCCCTCCAGTAGGTTGAGTTAGTCATGGCAGTTCTGTGTGACAAGTTTGGTCCAGGTCCATTATCGGTGGAAGTCACCGTTTCTCTGGTCATGGGTGAACTACAACTCCCAGAAAGGAAAGTCAGTTCCCACTAAACCCCTCCAGTATATCAAATTTTGGTATATCGGGTATGTGCGTCAAGTTGCGTTCAGATCCGTCAGTGTTTGGGTTCAGAGTGCTCTCTGGGTGTAGGTGAAATACTACTAACAAATCAAGGCGAATTTCCTCAAAGACCTCCAGTATTTTTTGCTGGACTTGAGGGCTCTGTGTGCCAAGTATGGTCTCATTCCATCTTTGGTGAAGTTCAGAGTACTCATTGATTGCAGGTGAACTGTACATCCCAGTACCTACAACTCCAAAATATCCAGGCTAATTCCCCTTAAAACCTATGAGTATTCAAATTTGGGCATATTGGACGTGCATGCCAAGTTTTGTTAGATTCATCATTGTTTGGGTTCATAGTGCGCTCTGGATGTAGGTGAGCTACAATTCCTATAAATCCCTCCAAAGACCTCAAGTACATTTTGCTGGTCATGGGGGTTCTGTGTGCCAAGTCAGTTCCGGGTCCATCGTTGGAGGAGTTCAGACTGCTCTTAGATTGAGGTGAACTACACATCTCAGGACCTATCATGGTGAATTATCCCCAAACCTCATTAGTATATTAAGTTGCTGATCAATTCCTCTGTTTGTTGTGTGCCATAAAAAAGTATTGGAAAAGGTTTAAGGGAGAGGCAGTGGGCGGGGTCATGCAAATTCCACACTAATGTAGAGAGTCAGAAACACTGGGATGTCTGTGGTAAAGGAAACACATACAATCTAGGATGAAATTGTCCCCGTATGAACGCCTTCACCTGGGTGGTGGGCAGCATTGTGTTTGTTGAAGACATTGGCAGAGCTCTTGTACATGTTCATGGCACTCACTATAACCTGCAGTGTCATTAGAAGGAGGGCTATTGGTGTCTCCTTAGTGTGAGCTACAGCTGTTTGTGGAGGCAGGAGCCTGTCTGTGTAAGTGGACACTCCAGCCACACACATGCATACAGATTTTCACTTTTATTATGTGTATAAATAGTTAAATTCTACTATTAGCTGGCAAATATAGCCCTCTGCTGCCCCTTTTTATAATTCAAAAGATAACTGGTGTTTAAATTAACCAAGACAGCTGAAAGAATTAACATTCAGATGCTAGAGACATGCTTAGTTGTGTGCTCCCACTCCCTACAAAGAATCATGATCAAAATACTGGCCCATTAGTCTCAAAAGCAGTCTATTATCCACTCACCTCTTTGCCTCCATCCCGACCAAAGCCACTTTCCTTGTATCCTCCAAAGGCAGACGCAGCATCTAACATGTTGTGGCCATTGATCCAGACAGTCCCAACTTGCAAACTGAAAGGACAGAATTAGGGAGAGACAGGATGGAAGGGAATGGGGTAAGACCAGACATGAAGCATCAGTAGTGACATCACTTGAGCAATTAAGATGTTTGGACTTATTTGGTTACCAGAGCTGGCTCAAGACATTTATCAACTTAAGGCAAGGGACATGATGACACTCTTCTCTATTTCCAGAAGCCAACTAGGTAAGTAGCTAAAATTTAGATGTCCCAATTTCACTAGAGGGAAGCAGATGAACCCAGGCTGAGTCTCTCTTCTCTAAGAGGGGGGAATGGTTAGCGGCACAGAAGGAATAGCTAGTTCAGGCATCCTCAAAGATTGGACTTCCAGCTGTTTGGACCTCCAACTCCAAGAATATCTGACCACTGAACACACTGGCTAGGTCTTCTGGGAGTTGGAGGCCCAAACAGATGGAGAGCCAGAGTTTGAGGATGCCTGAGATAGTTAATGTCAGAAATATTGAAAATTAACATTGTATTTTTAATTAGAAGAATATTAGCCAAACACTGAAAGGGTTTTTTTTTTTGTGTCAGGAGCAACTTGAGAAACTGCAAATCGCTTCTGGTGTGAGAGAATTGGCCATCTGCAAAGACGTTGCCCAAGGGACGCCCGGATGTTTTGATGTTTTACCATCCTTGTGGGAGGCTTCTCTCATGTCCCTGCATGGATAGCTAGAGCTGACAGCGGGAGCTCATCCACGCTCTCCCTGGATTCGAACCTGTGACCTGTCAGTCTTCAGTCCTGCCTGCACAAGGGTTTAACCCACTGAGCCACTGGGACAAGGATTAAATTGCAATGACTAAGCAAAACCAGTAGGGCGATAATATAAGGAGGTGTAACTGTGGAGTGATCAGCCTCTGTGTAAGAAGCTTGTGAGTTACTCTCTGTGTTTGGACTCTATGTAAGTCCTGTGTAAGCGAAGTTGAAGCGGCATACCTGCGAGCAAGAAAAGCCAGTGTATGAACAGAGAAGCCAAGAATGAAGAGCGATAAATGTTATTTGGGTTACAAGGAACTTTATTTTGTAAGTGCTGAAACTGTATTATTTTTGTTACAAGGGGAAAAAAAGCCTCCCAAAGAAGTGAGAAATAGTTCTGTTTTTGTTCTGTCAATGGTTTTGTGGCTGCTGGAGCTGGGTTACACCAATGCAAGTGGATTCCTCTGCTGTACGTTTATGGGGAGGGTATTTTGTTTATAACTCCACTCGCCCAACAGTTAAGTTGTTGCTACTGTCCTTTCCCTCTCTTGACACAGTTGTATCTGTTGCCTGAGATAGACTTTACCATTGGGAAGCATTAACCAAACACATGTGAATAGAACTGTATACCTTAAGAGTATAACTTACTTTTGGGGCTACAAATTTACAGTATGGCCTCCATATCCATGAGACCAGTAGCCACGCTTTCATTTCTCAAGTCTGAAAAAAATATGTTCTCCCTAGTCATTTTCTAGGTCTTCCAGCACAATTTTATGGTAGGCTTCTTCCACAGAGTTGCACTGGCGGAACCTGAAATGCCAGAAAGTTGTTCTCGCTAGTGAATTTCTAAGTCCTCTGGCAGAACTCTATGTCAACTTCCACCAGAATTCCTTCATTTAAATAGGATTCACAATTATATGTAAGCCCCCCACCCCTGGTGGCGCAGTGGGTTAAACCACTCAGCTGCTGAACTTGCTGACCAAAAGATCGGTGGTTTGAATCCAGGGAGTGGGGTGAGTTCCCACTGTTAGCTCCAACTTCTGCCAGCCTAGCAGTTCAAAAACATGCAAATGTGAGTAGATCAATAGGTACCCGCTTCTGCAGGAAGGTAACGGAACTCCATGCAGTCATGCTGGCCACATGAGCTTGAGGGTGTCTACAGACAATGCCAGCTTAGAAATTGAGATGAGCACCAACCCCTAGAGTCGGACATGACTGGACTTAATGTCAGGGGAAACCTTTACCTATTATAAATGGTTTCACATTTCAACTTGGAAATGTCTAGGAATGTATTCCCTAGAGATATGGATGCACATATTTATTTTAAAAACCACATTTCCCCCAATATGGAATGCCCCGAGTCCCCTTTTTGGTGAGAAGGGTGGGGTTGAAATGAAATGAAATGAATAAATAAAGCCACACAACAGAAATCAATGCCCAGAATCCAGGGGTCTGGGAACAGTAGTACAAAATGTAAATTTCCAAACTCTGAAGAAAGAGGTATGTCCTGGAATGAAAACCCTACCTGCGGGCAACTTCCAGAGCTAAGGGAAGGGTCTCTGTCCACACGCTGGCAACCATCCCGTAAGGGGTGCTGTTCCCCAAAGCCAATGCCTCCTTGGCTGTCCGGAAGGTCAGTGATACCAGTACAGGCCCAAAGATCTGGAATACAAGGCATTAAACCCAATCTTTAAAATGACCAGTGATTGCAGTAGGTGCTGAGTGAAAACCAACCAAATGAAATGCGTTTTAGAATGACCTATAAATCTCCTTTAAAAAGGTAATATTCCATATTTATAGCAAGAAGAATGTATTTTGAGAAAGATCTTTCATTTAAAATGCAACATCCAAGAAAACTATGTCCCAGCACACGCAAGTCCCTATATTTCGTAATTTTTCAGATGGGAAAACCTAGTAAGCTTTTGTTTTGTGTACCTTTCAAATGAGGTATAATTTAATTCTTCCAAACACCTATAATCACTATTAGGTCTGTTATATCTTTCTATGCCCTGCCTGAAATCCAAGAGCTACTCCCATCTAAAGTAAGCTAGCTGAATTAATAGAATTTACAAGTGTATTGATTTGCCATTCATAACAAATGGTTTATTGGTTCAACTCTAGCTGAAAATGGAAAACTGCAAATTAAAAAATCACTTTTTAAATCTGAGAGAGCACCTCTTTAGGAATCTGCAGGACTTCCAGCACCATTTCCACTGGACACTTAACACAAGAGTAGCATTGGAGGACCTAGAGATTCCTAGAAATAATCTTTTAATCAAATCCACCATTAATCAACTTTGCAAAAGTCAAATCTGCAGAAGTGACTATATTGTCTTTTTAGATTTTTTCTTTTAGACAAACACAGCTTCCTTTATATTTACATACACTGTATCAATACTATAATGATTTTGCCACAAGAGGGCAGACTTACCTATAGGAATAGATTTATTTTGCATACATGGGCAACAGATAAAGACAGTTATCTTTTGTTTACATCAGTGGTTCCCAACCTGTGGTCTGTGAACGACCAGAGGTCAGCAAGAACATTACTGCACCACTGCTTTGAAATCACGTGGCAACAAGAGTGACTGGTCTTACAAAACCTTCTTATAGTGCCAAGACAATGGGGATGTCGGAAGGAGAGAGGCTGACTACCCACAAAGATTACTATCACATCAGCACTAGATTATTAAATATGGTTTTCTGTGGGCGAGCAGATGACGACTACTGGATGGTATATGTTCTGTAGCAGAAACTAGAGCTAATGTGGTCTATCCAATGCAATTTTCTGAATTAGCACCCTAGATAACCAAATCGAATCTAAAGTTGACCAAAACCCAATTCATAATCCTTTTGGTACTAATGTTGGGAGAGTGGTCCCTGTTCAAAGTGGTTCCTGTTCAAGTGGTCTCTGGTCAAAAAAGGTTGGGAACCACTGGTTTACATACTATCTAAAAAGAAAAGATGATGGGACCCATGTTAGCCTGAAAACCATGCCATCTGTGCATTTGAACCTAAAGTTGTGGAAAAGGCCACTTTTTCAGTGGTGAGGGAAACTCTCTCACCACTGAGGATGCCTGCCATAGATGCAGGCAAAACGTCAGGAGAGAATACTTCTAGAACATGGCCATACAGCCCAAAAAACCTACAACAACATAGTGGTTCTGGCCATTAAAGCCTTCAACAACACTCTCTCCATATACGTACAGCTAATTTATTACCACCTAAAACTAACTGAATACTAAGTCTTGGTTCTCAAGCCATTTCTCGTCTATCAAGGCTTCCATGTGTCTTCTTACCTCTTCTCTTACACAGCGAGAGGTAGTGTGCACACCCGTGATTAAGGTTGGAGGGTAGAACAGGCCACTTGATGGAAGAGACGTTTTGGCCTGGAAGACCTAAAAATAAAATAAAAATTATCATCATCATCAAAATATTCACATCCTCTCTTTCTGTTAGTACTTTGGGGATAAATGTAATGTTATAATTAGTTATTGTGGGACAGGTCAAAGAAGAGAATAATCAAACAAAAATCCTGGATTTTGAGAAAGCTGATTTTATCAGTCAGGGATATATTGGACTGGTCATGCTTATCTGGTACACAGTATTCAGTTCAGGGCACTTCATTTTAAGAAGGATATAGACAAGTTTGTGGATTCAGAGAAGGGCAATAAGAACAATAAGAGAAATGGAAAATATAACATACGAGGAGCTGGTCATGTTCAATTTGTGGAGAATGAGAGATGACATGATTGCCCTCTTTAAATACTTGAAGGGATGTGGAGGAGGCAAAGCTGTTGTCTTTAGAGACCTCAGCCAATTCTTTACTCCCCTCCAAAAGGCCCGAAAGGACTGGCACTGAAAGGAATCTGGTTATAAGGGGTTTACCTCAGCACCTTCAGCCCGTGCTGCCTCCACAAGACACTCAATGGCATCTCGTTGCTTCTCGTCAATCAAGGCAACCATGTCCACAGCCTTGTCCAGGGAGTCCCCTAAACGGAGCTGCCCCATTCGGTGCTTTAAGCGCTGAATGAAGTCTTTGGCAATGGATTCCTGCAGAAGCAGCTGAGACCCAGCACTGTGGACCTGAACACGTGGAG
The DNA here is from genome assembly GCF_025583915.1 of Anolis sagrei ordinatus. NCBI lineage: Eukaryota > Metazoa > Chordata > Lepidosauria > Squamata > Anolidae > Anolis > Anolis sagrei. The sequence goes on along the minus strand of NW_026847660.1, from coordinate 21,783,460 downwards.
ACAAATAAAGCCACTGCATTTTAATGACTGCCCCACATAGGAGGAATCTGGTTATAAGGGGCATTGTAGAAACAAGTTTACCGATTTCACATTTTCATAGGGAATATTGCAGGAATGTGCAAACTTTGGCCCTCCAGGTGTTTTGGATTTCCTACTGGTTGTTAGGAATTATGGGAGTTGAAGTCCAAAACACCTGGAGGGCCAAAGCTGGCCTGTGCCTGGGATAAAGGCATAGAAAATGTTAATCTGTGTGCCTTTTCTCACTCCCCAGACCTTCTACCCACATCCACCTCACTCACCGCTCAGTCAAGCCTACCTGTCCCTGGTTCAACCAGATGGCATCGACCAGTCCATCAACGGCACTATCCAGATCTGCTGAATCAAAGACAATGAAGGGCAATTTTCCTCCGAGCTGCAGAGAAAGCTTCTTGCCAGTTCCGGCAGTGGCCCGGCGTAGACTGCGGCCCACCTACAACACAATGACACAATTCCATGCATTACAGGTGTGTACATTTAGTGCAATGGTTCCCAACCTTTTTTTGACCAGGGACCACTTGACCAGGGACCATTTTGACCAGCAACCACTCTCCAACATTAGTACCAAAAGGGTTATGAATCAGTTTTTGGTAGATATGGTTTGGGGTGCTGATTCAGAAAATTGCATTGGATAGACCACATCAGCTCTAGTTTCTGATACAGAATATATGCCATGGTCAGCAACAGGGAAGGAGTGGCAGGTGGCATGAAAGGAGCAGAAATAAATAAAATAAAATAAAATAAAATAAATAAAAAGGAAGGAGGGCTCATGGACCAGATTTTCGTCCTCGCAGCCCACTGGTGGTCTACGGCCCACAGGTTAAGAACCACTGATTTAGTAGCTTATCTTTCACACTCTCAAAAAACAAAACTCCTACACTGCCCAAAGTATGATAGCCCTCTAGGCCAAAATGCTGGTTCTTGTTGGAACTGTGGAGCTCACTGTGTCACCTAAGCTTGTGTCAACTCAATCTTCACCCAACATGGCACCTTACACAGGTGTTGGACTATTCCCATGATGGAGGGGTCTTGCAGTCCCAAACCACTTGAGGACACTGGGTTATGGGAAAGCTGAGTGAAATAAAAAGAGACAAGAGGCCAAAAACTCATTCCATTCTACCCACATTGGGTCACTGTGGAAAGGCCATGAAAGTTCGAGTGAAGTTAGGAGCCTCCTTGCAAGAATACTTAATCTACTATTGAGAGAGGAAATTCTGAGCAGCTTCCATGACAGCTGGATGATGGATCTGCTCCGGGATTTAATTTAAATTTTAAAGGAGCCAACCGAGGCATTGGACCTAATTTGGTATTGGAATTCAGCACCTCAGAGAGCTTCTTAAGAACTGGGAATTTAGAGCAAGTTCATCATATTACTAACATATGGTGAACCATATTACTGGTCGGTCGTAAGACAGATATGGGAATAGGGAGTCAGCCTATATTAGATGGGGTCACACTTCCCCTGAAAATGCAGGTTCACAGTTTGGGGGTTCTCATGAATTGGGCTCTGAACCTGGAGGCCCATGTATCAGCAATGACCAGGAATTAAAGCTAGTGCGACAACTGCCCCCATTCCTGGAGAAGTCAGATATGGTCATGGTGGTACATGTCTTGGTTATATCCCAGTTTTTTGTTTTTTCATGTCAGGAGCGACTTGAGAAACTGCAAGTCGCTTCTGGTGTGAGAGAATTGGCCGTAACAACAACAACAACAACAACAACAACAACAACAACATGGAAACTTCCAGCCACCCTGGAAGAGCTATCATATGAAGCTTCTCCTACAATAGTACGATATCCAATTTAGCTTCAGAAAGAGGAAACAACCCACACTGGATGTTCTTCTGCTGCTGGTGCTACACAGGAGTGGCATGATTTCCCGTAAACATGACGAACAACCCAACATTACAGCAGAAGGACATCTTCATGCATAAAGGGGTTGAAACTTTTGGTCTAAACCCTCAACCCCCTGAAGACCCAGCCTGTATGGCCAAGCATGGTGAGAGTGTAGTCCAAAATACTGAAGACTTTGCCATATAGAAACTCTAAGGACAATAGCTTAGAGAGCCACACAAAATGCATCCATTTCTTCAGGCACATCAGCAGGTACTAGCTTAGGGTTGACTGAAAAGAACAAGACCCATTCTAGCCCTCTTTCTCACGACCATGAATGGAGAACAGATCTTACCTCAGCCGAACCAGCAAAAGCCACTTTGTCAATGCCTGGATGGGTAGCCAAGGCTTCTCCCAGCCCCGGGTCACCTGTGATGACATTGAGGACCCCGGGAGGAAGGCCAGCCTGGGAACAGACCTCAACCAGGAACAGAGCTGCAAGGCGGGTGGAGCTGGCTGGTTTTAGGATCACGGTGTTTCCTGTTTGGCAATACAAGTGGTGATAGCAATCATAAGAGGAGGGGAAAGAAGAAGAGAGACAAAAGTCTACAGAAGTACTCAGGCTGTGTATGGATAATCATCATTTTTTCATAATCTGGTGCTTTCGTGGTATGTTGGACTACAAATGGTATTATCATCAACCGAGGCAAGATAATGGTAAATTTAGTTCAACATCCCAAGGGGACACCAGTTAGCAGAAGGCTGGTGTGTGTGCGCACGTGTATGTCTACACATATATATGTATACGATGAACTGAAATTCCAATTACTAGTCCCAACCAAAGAAAATATTCTGAATCTGTAGAATTAAAGAGGTGTTGACTTACTATTTAGTAACTGCAAAGTTGACATAGGAAACTTTGTTCCTTCAAAAGACACAGCAAATAGTGCTCAGCTCATTGAAGTACAATAACAACAAATCATTCTTTAAAAAATTCCTGTAGTTTTCTATCACTAAAATCTGCTGCCTCAGCTAACCTCTTCACTTCGTCTACTCTCACTGGTGGTCCTACATACCATATATACTTGAGTATAACCCGAATATAAGCTGAGGCATCTAATTTTACCACAAAAAACTAGGAAAACGTATTGACTCGAGTTCAAATGAGGGGTGGAAAATGCAGCAGCTACTGCTAAATTTCAAAATAAAAATAGATACCAATAAAATTATATTAATTGGGGCATCAGTAGGTTAAATGTTTTTGGATATTTACATAAAACTGTAATTTAAGAGAAGACTGTTCAACTCTGATTAAACCATTATTCCAACCCTCTTCAATGTAAATGTGCTGATGTATCCTTCCAATAATAATAGAGTAAAATAATAAATGCAATAATAATAATTATTATTATTATGGAGTAAAATAATGGAAATGTAATAATAACAGTAATAATAAAATAAAATAAAGGTAATAATAATAGAGTACAATAATAAATGTAATAATGTAAAATAATACATGTAATAATAATAGAATAAAATAATAAACGTAATAACAGTAATAAAGAAAAATAAATGTAATAACAACAATAATAATTAGAATAAAATAATATAATAATAGAGTACAATAATACATGTAATCATAACAATAAATAGAGGAAAATATTATATTTATTATTTTTCTTTATTGTTATTATATTTATTAAATGTAATAACAATAAAGAAAAATAATAAATGCAATAATAAGAACACTAATAAATAGAGAAAAATAATAAATGCAATAATAATAATAACAGTAAAATAATAGATAACCTTGACTTGAGTATAAGCCAAGGGGGGCTTTTTCAGCCTAAAAAAAGGGCTAAAAACACAGCTTATACTTGTGTGTATATACGCTATTTTAAGTCACCAACTAAGTTTCATGGTCATATGGGGATAAATACCATACATGGATTTCTCTGCTCCTAGTCCAATACCTAACCACTAAACCACACTGGTTCACATTTCTCACTTGGTTCAGCAGAAACACCTGCCCAATTTTACATACCCATAGCCAATGCCGGACACACTTTCCAGGTTATAGTCAGCAAAGAAAAATTCCGAGGGGTGAGAGCAGCAACAATACCTGTGAGAGAGAGACTTGGGTTTTAGTCAAATTCCAGAGTTCTTCAGGTACATTAGAAACCAGGTAACATATAATACTTTACAGATATAGGGAATCATGATTCCCAGCATCTCCAACTGTGTTAGGGAAGGTTGGACAAGATAATGGGCTCAACAAGTGAGGACTAGAGAATTATGTTATTTATTGCTGTCTTTCAATGAAACCCCACCAGGTATGTGTGAGTCACACACTCTCAATCCCAAAAAACCCTTGAATAGGATCACCATACATTGGAAACATCTTGAAGGCACACAGCATTCAAACATACAGACATTTTGGAGTAATGTTCCTATAGGAAAAGCTTTCAAGCCCTTAAAAAGGGGTCCTGTTGTCATGTTACTACAGGGCATTTCTGAAATATAGTGACCTTTAGGCGGATTTATCCTGGGTTTTAAAGAGGAGATTCAAAGAGTGTTGGTGCAATGGGTTAAACCCTTGTGCTGCTGAACTGCTGACCCGGAAGTTGGTTGAACTGCTGACCTAAAGGTTGACAGTTCAAATCCGTGAGACAGGGTGAGCTCCTGTCTGTCAGCTACAGCTCTCGCCAACCTAGCAATTCGAAAACATGCAAATGTGAGTAGATAGATACAGCTTCAGCGGAAAAGGTAAAGAGACGCTCCTAGCAATCTTCCTGGCCACACAAAACCAGAAAGTGATAACATAGGCTCCTCAGCTTGAGAATGGGGAAGGGCACCTCTCAGGGCCAGAGATGGGTGCCACCTCCAGAAGCTGGAAATGAAAGGAGAAGCCTCTGCCTTTGTGTTTGTGCATCTTGCTGTATATGATTGTAAAGACATTGAATGTCTGCCTATGCATGTAAATGTTGTAATCCGCTCTGAGTCCCCTAGAGGGGAAGGGCAGAATATAAATAAAGTGTATTATTATTATTATTATTATTATTATTATTATTAAGTTAAAACCATGTTAGTATTTTTCATTAATTCTCTTCTTCGGCTTCATTTAGCATTCTCATTTAGTCCACCTCTTTCCAAAATTTCTCTGAAACCGAATTTGAGCTTCAGGATGAAAGAACAATTCACCATTATATTAGAACAAAATGCCCCTTATGGCCAACTTCGCTTCAAAATGCTGTTGGGTTTTTTAAAACACGGTAAGAACCAGAAGGGGGACTGCTAGTCTTTAGACAATGGTTCCCAACCCTTGGTTCTCCAGCCAGTTTACCAGCTGTTAGGGATTGTGGGAGCTGAAGTCCAAAACACCCGGAAGACCAAAGGTTGGGAACCATTGCTCTAGACCAGTGGTTCTCAACTTGTGGGTCCCCAGATGTTTTGGCCTCTAACTCCCAGAAATCCTAACAGCTGGTAAACTGACTGGGATTTCTGGGAGCTGTAGGCCAAAACACGTGGGGACCCACAAGTTGAGAACCAGTGCTCTAGACAAAGTCCTACGCCCTAGTCCAACTCACCAAGGGGCTTCCAACCCTTCATCTCCACATCCATCAGCTGGGCCCAGCCTGCATGGTGGTAGAAATGCCGGACCACCAGAGGCAGGTCTGTGTCACGGGCTTCCCGGATTAACTTCCCACTGTCTAGGCTCTCCAGAAGGCTTAGAAGACGCTGATGTTTCTGGATGGTTCTAGCCAAACTGTAAGGATGACACAACATCAAGTCAATTGAGCAAGAGGCCAAAGTGCCCTAGCTGAGGATATGTGCCTCCAGATTTTGAAAACCCAAGCATTCTGGGAGCTGTAGTCCAATTTTTTTAAAAATCCATATCCACATCTTCCAGTTCACAAAATGTATCTTAGAAAGCAAACAGTACGAGTCTGGAAAAAGTTTCATTGTTTTGAGTGATTAGCCCAGAATCCATGCTAGCTGGAAGTACACAAACTAACTACAGCAGACAGTCACTTGTGAGGATATCTACACTACATATGTGTATCAGTTTCCTACTTACTTCATTTTCATTTTAATATCTAATGCTTTATTCCAGCCATCCTCAAACTGTCTTCTAGCTGTTTGGGCTCCAACTTCCAGAAGCCCTAATGAGCTTGTTTAATTGTCTGGGACTTGAAGGCCCAAACAGCTGGAGGGTCATAGTTTGAGGATGCCTGCTTTAGTCTCTTAGAATGTCTTAGAAAATTAAATTTGATGAAAGAGCTGAGTATTCTCATTTAGAACTATAGCTCCTGGAACTCCCTGAGAAGAAAGCATTATCATTAAGTCAAGGTCCTAACTAGAAATGGGGCTAAGTAGTCACACTGAGAACACACCCACAAAATCGGTGTGTTCCTGCATGGCAGAGGGCTGTACTGTGGTCTTTTCCAAGTCTGTGATTCAATGGAAGTTGTATTTATTCAATGTATCTACTCTAATAGGAGTCACGGTGGTGCAATGGGTTAAAGTCTTGTGCCAACTGAACTGCTGACCGAAAGCTCGGTGATTCAAACCTGTGAGATGGGATGAGCTCCCATCTCTCCAACTTCCCATGTGAGGACATGAGAAGCCTCCCATAGGTTGGTAGTACTTCTGGGCGTCCCATGGGCAGTGTCCTTGCATGTGGCTAGTTCTCTCACATGAGGCAACTTGCAGTATATTCTCAAGTCGCTTCTGACACAATTTTAAAAAATCTACTCTAATGGGCTTTAGCTCAGGACAGCATCCTTCACCCAACTCAAGAAAAGGTGGACAACAGAACAGATCACAGAAACACATAGCTCAGTTCTTCAACAAAACCTATTTCTGATTGCCACAACATGTATGCCTTGAGGCAAGGTGGCTATCTTCCTCTGCCTAATGGTAGAACAGGCCCTGAAGACTGGCACCTCATGGTCAGTACATACTTGTATAAATGCCGGGCTCGAACGTAGCCAGGGAGTTGGGCCCAAGTTGCAAAGGCTTTTGTGGCAGCATCAACTGCTGCATTCACATCTTCGCCACTTCCCTGGAGAGTGGTGGCCAGCAGCTCGCCTGAAGGATGAGAGGAAACAGAAACAGGCCTCATTTTCTTGCAAGTCTCAAAGCTTGCTACATCACTCCTGCATTGATATAGAACAGGTATGGGCAAACTTCAGCTCTCCAGGTATTTTGGACTTCCACAATTCCTAACAACCAGTAAAGGTAAAGTTTTTCCCTCAACATTAAGTCAAGTCAATTCCAACTTAGGGGGTTGGTGCTTATCTCCATGTCTAAGCCAAAGAGCCAGCGTTGCCCGTAAACACCTCCAAAGTCATGTGGATGGCATGACTGCATGGAGCGCTGGTATCTTCCCGCCGGAGCGGAACCTATTGATCTACTGTATGGCATATTCCAGAGGCATTCTGTCCTAGGAGAGAATGTCTTTGGAATATAGCCATGTAATCCAGAAAACTCACAGCAACCCAGTGATTCCAGCAATGAAAGCCTTCGACAACACAAATGTATACATGTTTTATACAAATGATTTCGAACAAATTGGGTTTTAAATGTGTGTATCCCATACATAACTCCTGACATCGAAATAGATATCCCATAGAATTTACCAAAGGTAATTCAAAATCTATGATGATAAAATTCAAAATACATATAAATTATGCAAGTTAAAACAAACAACAATATCTATTATTTTAAAGGAGTGGACAAAAGGCCTGGGGTGATTTGCAGATCAATATAATCTGGTTTCTCTTCAGATTGTATAAAATATGGACCATGATTTTTTGTGTGACAGAAATTTGAGCTTAATTTAGGTAGTAAAAATACATTCCTGGAATAAACATATGGCATGGGGCACTCTAATCTTTAATTTTCAATATGAAGTTATCTACTGGAGCTTTTATTTTGTAGTTAGTTCTGGTTGTTGGACCTCAAGATTTCAGAGGAAAAAACAAAGTGGTTCACACACATTAAAAAATCTGTATATCCCCTTATATGGTATTTCAGTTAGTCATGGTAATTAGCAATGGATTAAGCAAGACACCGGAAACACACACTGTTCTCATTATAACTTACGGCAATCACAGGGTTTTCTTGACAAGATATTTTCAAAGTGGGTTTGCATTGCCTATCTTTTAAAATGAGAGATGGTGACCTGCTGAAAGTCACCCAATGGGTTTCCATGGCTGGATGGAGAATCAAATCCTGGTCTTCAAGAGTCCTAGGATGGATCTACATTGTTCTATATCCCAGGATCTGATCCCAGATTATTTGCTTATCTCAGATTATCTGGCAGTGTATACTGGGGATAATGGATCATGACCTGTTAGGATGACTGACCATCGTGGTATATAGATCATGAACTGTTAGGATCACAACCTAATCGAGTTAGCAGGGTTTATTTGGTAATGGATGATTGCTGGGCATGTAGATACTTTGCTTCTGTTTGATGCTTTCAGCCAACAATGATGCAAACAGACTTCTTTTAAAGATAACTAGTTTTGTTTACTGATAACTTAATGTATTTAAAGATACAGGCACATTTCTTGTCAAGGATTACAAACTTCAGCAACGTTTGTATCTTGAGCTCACAATCTTTAACAGTTTCTTCATAAACTATGTTGCTTTATACAACTCTCCTTAATAAGAATTGACATTATTTGTTCAAATAAAACACAAGCATCAACAGTTTCTAACTTCCTAACATGAGCTTCTGCACTCTGACAGACTTCTATACTCAAGTTCATTCAAGGTTCAACACAATTCGCTAACAAGCGTTACTCAACTGACATTCCCTAACTGTCATACGGTTTAAACCTGAACATTCTAAACTGTCACTGAGTCAGTCACATGATCTTCAGCCCCTCCCACTGCTTTAGGTATATAGAGATAAGGAAACTGCTAATCAAATAAGACATATAATTCAGGTTATAAAACAATACATTACAAAATGGACAAATATCACATAAAGGAGGCTTGAGAAGGTTGCTTCCCCCAACAGTGTAGACTCATATAATCCTGTTCAAAGCAGATAATCTGGGATCAGATCCCGGGATATAGGTCATTGTAGATCCAGCCTAATTTAACACTAAAGCCATTACATCATGTGCCTCTTCAAAACATATGGCAACACTTATCACAGCGATTTCTCAGCAGAATTTAGTCAGAGGATGTTTGCCATAGCCTTCTTCTGAGACTAAGAAAAGTTATTATTCCAAGGTCACCCAGTGCATTTCTGTTAGTGAAACGAAATTTGAACTGTGGTCTCCTGGAATCCTAGTTTGGAAATATATGTGTACAGCGTTTAAAACAAATCCAAGGCTACAAGAATGGGAGAATTTGTACCCTCTTGTCCTGTCCTGAGTCTGCTTGAGGATATAAGTGCAGAATGCAAGACTCTCACTGTTTGTTCCATCTACCTCTCTTAATTTCTTTCTTTCTCTACCTGAAGTGGGGTTCTTAATGGAACAGGCCTCCCTTCCATCTGGCTTCAGCCACTTGCCATCAACGAAATGCCCAAAGCTACGGCCATGAGATTCCAGCCAGGACTGAAAAAGAGGGAAAGGGAGAGGTTGGGATTAGAAAGAAGCACCATTTTAATCTGAGATAAAGCATAACAGGATATGTTCCTGGATTTACAATGGAAATGTGAAACTGCAGACAATAATGAATCCCATTGAAATGAACTACTTCTGGCAGACGCGTACAACAGAATTGTGCTGGAGGACCTAGAAAATGTCTAGAGAGAATACCTCTCTATCATTTCTGTGTTCTCCAGTGCTACACTATTGTCAACTTTGGGTGGAAGCATACTATATATTTCTACTGGATGACCTAAAAAATGCCTCGAGAGAATGTATTTTTTTCAGGCATGGATAACTGAAATCATGAGTAGTGGTCTCATGGATATGGGGGTCAAATATGCACAATCTTTTTTATATAAAAAAGGGATGAAACAGCACATACTGTATGGTATACAGAAATAACATCTATATCAGGGATACAGAGGCTAGAGCAGGCATGGGCAAACTTTGGCCCTCGGGTGTTTTGGATTTCAACTTCCACAATTCCAGCCAATAGTCTGTTAGGAATTGTGGGAGTTGAAGTCCAAAACACCCGGAGGGCCAAAGTCTGCTCATGCCTGAGCTAGAGCTTTCCAGTTGTTATTGGATTTCAACTGTCATCATCAGTCCGGAAAGATAGCTAATAGTCTCAGAAGTTCAAGCCCAACAATATCTGAAGAAGTCACAGAACCCCATGTTCTTCAAGAAATCTCAAAATAAATATCCTCACCCTTAAAATCGCTACACATAGTTCAGAACATAAAAACCAAAATTAGTTTGTGTACTGGTGAATCAGTCCTACCACTGCTTCGGCTCATGAGTTTGCAGTTCCCCATAGCCTGGAAATGGGAGGGGAAAGGGCTGGTGGAGGTTGTGTCAAAGCTAAAGAGCTACACGTCTTTGGGTATTGAGACATCCAGGCAAATGGATGGGGAATTGTAGTCAACAAAAAATCAAGTTCTGCTGTCGTCTCAAAAACAGAAACAGACAGATGACCAAAACAGTTATGTTTTGGGCTTCTCAGCATGCTTCCTCTCCATCTGACCAAAGAGTCAAGATGTGATTCCTTGAATCTCCAGCTAGGACGACTTCAAAGAATTGTATGGAGACATTTCTCTGTTTGAGACCATGGGGCCCTTCCGCACAGCTCTATATCCCAAAATATCAAAGCAGAAAATCCCACAATATCTGCTTTGAACTGGGTTATCTGAGTCTACACTTTGATAATGAGGGATTTTCTGCCTTGATATTCTGGGATATAGGGCTGTGTGGAAGGGCCAATGGGCAGCTGCTGTCCAAAGATTCAGCATGATGGTGGATTCAAGTTTGGGTGATTTTTTAATTCATCAAAGTCAAGCTCAGTCTATATCCCAGGCAGGAAGCAGCCAGGCTTTGAAGCTGCAAGGCCATTCAATGCTAATCCAGATGGCCAACTGCAACATTTACACTTGTCTCCAACAGAAAAGAGTTCTTTCTCTCACCCTGGACATTTCACGGATATATAAATACCTCACTTGCCTAGTTTCCAACAGACCTCACAACCTCTGAGGATGTTGCCATAGGTGTGGACGAAACATCAGGAGAAAAATGCTTCTGAAACATGTCCATACAGCCCGGGAAACTAACAACAAACTAACTCAGTCTATACTTCTTAAATATATGTATGACTTGTAAGCTTGCATGCTTTATACCAATTAGTCCCAGTGCTAGCACTCTTCCTCATTTCTGTTGGTATTCAACTCAAAATCAAATTAGAAATGCCAGCAACTGAATTTGATGACTTAGTTTTACAAAGCACATCTTCTAAATATGAAATGGTAGACCTTATCAGTTGCAAGTACCAAGTACAGTAGAATCTCGCTTATCCACCTTCACCCAACACAGTCTGCCTCCCACCCAGATCCACAGCTATTTCAATACAATGAGATGTTTTGGTGCTAAATTTGTAAATACTGTAATTACTACATAATGTTACCGTGTACTGAACTGCTTTTTCTATCAATTTGTTGTAAGACATGATGTTTTGGTGCTTAATTTGTAAAATCATAACGTAATTTGACGTTTCGCAGGCTTTTCTTTAATCCTTCCTTATTATCTAACATTTTCGCTTAACCAACGTTCTGCCGGCCAGTTTCTAAAAACTGTATCTAAAAACATGAAAACCATTTGTTCCCATTAGAGTAATAAAAAGCAAAGAAGAAAAGGCTTGCTGCAGTCTTTGGTTAGATTTCATTTTTGAATCAGCTTTCCCTAACTCTCATCATCCTCAACTAACACAGTCACAAAGCCCATGTTGGAACCATGGAGATCTGAATCCCAGCACATCCTGAGATATCTCAGCAGATCCTGAGGCCCTGCTCTCGGTCCCACCCCCATCTCAAGTACGGATGGTAGGAACAAGAGGGCCTTCTCTGCCCATACACACACCTCTGGAACTCCCTTCCTAAAGAAATAAAGCTAGCCCCCTCCCTCCTCTCCTTCAAAAAATAACAGAAGACCAACATTTGCTCACTAACATATGGAGAAGAGGAGAGATCACTGCTGGGCCTCTGGTTTAGAACTATTTGTGTTTGCGCATTCCTGGTCCACGCCAGCCCAATGACTTCATTTGACAACATAACCAACCCACACCGCTTTGTGAATCCTTGCTGATTGTTGTAAATTAATGTGGATGTTTTGTTTAGATTTTAGTTATTATATAATTTTGTCTGACTACGTGTCATTTAATTTATTGTTAGGTTTAATTTACTGATGTTAGGCTTTAATTTGGTGTTAGGTTTTAATATTATTTTCATATGTGGGGTTTTTCTGGGATTTTATTTCAGTATTCGTTTTATGTAGGCAGTGAATGTTTGCTGTTGTATGTTGGAATTTCCCCTTAGGGAGATAGGGAGGAATACAAACAAAGTTTTTATTATTATTACTAGCTGTCCCCTGCCACGTGTTGCTGTGGCCCAGTCTGTGTATATGTGTTTTGTATGTGTATATATTTGTGTATATGTGTATATATGTAGCTGTGATGTATTTTAAATTTTTTTTGGCTTTTTAAGTCTTTTCCGCTGTGTTTTTCAGTGGTTTTAATGAGTGATGGTCACTTGTTGGCCTAATAGGTTAGGTGTATTGATAGGTGTATTGTGTCCAAATTTGGTGTCTATTCATTCAGTGGTTTTTGAGTTATGTTAATCCCATAAACGAACTTTACATTTTTATTTATATAGGTTGTTGTTGTTGTTGTTGTTATTATTATTATTATTATCCTGAGAACATCAGGAGATAGGGTGGAATGTAAATAAAGTTTTTATTTTATTATAATTATTATGATCATCATCATTATTATTATTATTATTATACATTAGAACAGCTTTCCTTAAACCACTGAGAAGTTTAAGACTTATACGTTTCAGGGAGAGTTTATCTCAAGGGAACAGTAACAATGACCTCAAGAAAGGAGATAGAGGTCCTCCAAAAAAAGGACTGAAAAGAATGTAGTTTTGGACATTCTGACCAGGGAATCAGACCACATTCTCCAACATGGATCCCTCCAGGGAGACCTGAAGTGCCCATCATCCCTAATCACAGAATTGTGCAGCCTGCGGTTTATGGGAGATGTAGGTCAAAACATGTGGCAGGAATCAAACTGGGGAAGGATTGAAAGGCTCATGGAGTTGCTCTTAGCAAAAGCAACCTTTAAGAGAAGGGGTTCCTGAACATCAGTATCTTTAGGAGTTGTCGCTTCAATGTTTTTGGAGAGGTTCCTGTTCAAGTTCTCTTCCTCTATGTGACGAGGCCCATTCGTCTGCTTGTCTTCTCCCGCAGCTGTCGCCTCCCTTTCCTTCTGACTTTTGGCCCACATCTCCCGGATCCAGGCTATTTCCGCTGCCCAAAGCCTCCTGTCCTTCTCCCGCTGGGCTTTCTCTTCCTCCCACAGGCCCTGGAAGAGCCTCTCCCTCTCCCGGAAATGAGTCCGTATATCTCGGATGAGTTCGTCAAATCGGTCATCTCGTGGTCTTTTCCTTCTGTTCCGGAGCCTTGCCAACTTCTCCCGCGCGCTCAACAAGCTCCGAGGCCTGGAAAAAGCTGGGGGACAGAGACAGCATTAATTCAAAACAGCTGACACGAGGCCCAAACCCACATTTTTGAGTCCTTGACAGGCCAGGGGGTTAGTTTCAAATGATGACTGTAAGATGCCTCTCCAAGTACAGAAACCGTCCTAGCATCTATCATTTGTAATTTCTCCATTTGCGAAATTATTTCTTAGATTTGTTTTTGGCTCAAAATAGTTAGCAAAACTTGATACCTCATTAAACAGTGTGGAACTTGTTGTGTAATGGAAACATGTTGCCATTGTGAAATATATTGCTTTGAAAATGGGTCCATAATTTTGAAATATCCTGCATACATTAAACAGGTAAATGTTTCCCTTGATATTAAGTCTAGTCGTGTCTGATTCTGGGGGTTAGTGCTCATCTCCACTTCCAAGCCAAAGAACCGGCATTCTCCATAGACACCTCCAAGGTCATGTGGCCAGCATGACTACATGGCGCACCATTACCTTCCTGCCAAAGTGGTACCTATTGATCTACTCACATTTGAATGTTTTTGAACTGTGGGTTGGCAGAAGCTAGGCCTAACAGCGGGAGCTCACCCTGCTCCCCGGATTCAAACCGCCGACTTTTTTGTCAGCAAGTTCAGCAGTTTGACCTGCTGCGCCACCTGGGAGCCCCTGCATACATTATATATGCTTGTGTTTACCCTGGATGAGAAACTCTGGTCTTAAAGGTGATGCTCCATCCCAAATATTATGCAAGAGATTGCTTGGATTTGCAGAACTCTCTACTTAGTAGTGTTTAGTAGTGACGAACATTGACCACAAGATGATTTTATTGCTGCTGTTGTTTTAATTTGACTGTTTTAATTAGTTATAACTGTTGTCGTTATATTGTAAATTGTATATTGTATTTTATGAATTGTTGGGCATCGAATTGTGCCTTTTGTAAGCCACCCTGAGTCCCCCCTAGGGGGTTGAGAAGGGCGGGGTAGAAGCACTCCAAATAATTAATAAATAAATAAATAAATAAATAAATAAATATATTCATTCAGTCACTTCCGACTCTTTGTGACCTCATGGACCAGCCCATGCTTAGTTCTAATTATTAGTAATTAACTAATTCCAGGGGTCTTTGGACAGGCATCTTTGGAGGGGCTTTTTGGAAAATGTGTCTTATTACACACTTCCCAACACAAATACACTTCACACCCCTCCTGCTTATAACAGCAGGACCGAAGTTTGCCAATGCCTGCATCATACAGGGTGAGGCAGGATAACTTCCTTTTTTTAAAACTTAATAAAACACATTGTATGAATCAGATTTTTTTTTTTTACAATGTAGGTGCATACCTAAAGTTTTGTTTTACGTAGTTTTGAAGATCAAATTAGGTAGGTGATATCCCCCATTCTCCATACACTGAGTAAACTGATTTCTGGCGTTTGTCATGACTCTTGCCAGCATAGCAGGCGTTATGTTGGTAATTTCTTCCTGGATGTTGGTCTTCAAATCTTGTAGGGTCCTTGGAAGGTCCACATAAACACGGGATTTCAAAAAACCCCATAGAAAAAAATCACAAGGGGCCAAATCTGGAGAGCGGGCCAACCACTCCAAATCAGCTCGAAAAGTAGGCCTCAACGGCAAAAGCACGCTCCTCACTGTTCCAACGCATAATGGTGACTGAACTGTGTCAGGACAAAACTTTGTACTCCCGCCTCTCGAACGAGACCACTAGCGCTCTGCTACGTCTTCAATCGACTGAATGGCGCGCATTTTAAAAAAGGAAGTTATGCTGCCTCACCCTGTATGTATGTGTGTTTACCCTGGCCTTAAAAGTGATGCTAAATCCCTCTCCTCCCCTTTCGGCTGCTCCATCCCCCCTGCATTGCCAACAGCTTGGCTGGATTTGGAGGACTTTCCTATTGAGTAGGAACTCTGAAGTGGCCAAAGCAATTCCAGGGGTCTTTTGAGAGGGATCTTAGTGGGCCATGTTACACCTTCCCAACGCAAAATGACTATTCCATCTTTCTGGATTTGCAGGGTTTTCTTTTGGGTTGGAATGGAGAGTATTGGCAAAGGGTTAGGGTTATTGCAGATTTCAAATAATATTAATTTAAAATATATATCATGGTATTTTGGCTATTTTGTGGGGTTTTGCCGCTGCCACTCTCCAAGGTGCTTTCCCTCCTCAGTCCTCCCTTCCAGCCTTGAAGGGGCTGGCGAAGGGTTAGGGTTATTGCAGATTTCAAAAAAATAATTTAAAATATATATCATGGTATTTTGGCTATTTTGTGGGGTTTTGCCGCTGCTGCCACTCTCCAAGGTGCTTTCCCTCCTCAGTCTTCCCTTCCAGCCTTGAAGGGGCTTTCCTTCACTTTATTTTAAGACTTAAAATAGCATATAACAACTAAAATAATGGATAAATATTTAAATAAATAGGGCATCCCTATATCGCAGTTTTTCAGCTTTCCTTCACTTTATTTTAAGTTCATAAAGACTTAAAATAGCGTATAACAACTAAAATAATGTATAAATATTAAAATAAATATATCGCAGTTTTTCACTTCTTGCGGGAGGTCCTGGAAACTAACCCCAGCAATAAGTGAGGGAACACGGTACTACGATTTCTTTTCTCCACCAATTTAACACAGTTTGTGCCACAGAAACAAAGTTTCTGGAGTGGAACAACTACTTTCAAAGTAAAGACCACCCAATGAAACAGGAAATAACATTTTCAAACCATCAACAAAACAATTCGGAAGTTTTGAAAAGTTTTTTTTTTGGTGAAATTCTGATGTAACTTTAGAATCGAACCACCAGCGCCCTGTCAGAATTTCACCCAAAAAAAAAAAAAACTTTTCAAAACTTCCGAATGGTTTCATTAATGGTTAGAAAATTCGATTCTAAAGTTACATCAGAATTTGACCAAAAAAAAAAAAAAACAACTTTTCAAAACTTCTGAATTGTTTCGTTAATGGTTAGAAAATTCGATTCTAAAGTTACATCAGAATTTGACCAAAAAAAAAAAACTTTTCAAAACTTCCAAATTGTTTAGTTAATGGTTAGAAAGTTCAATTCTAAAGTTACATCAGAATTTCACACAAAAAAAAAAACTTTTCAAAACTTCCAAATTGTTTAGTTAATGGCTAGAAAACTTTAGAATTCCATTCTAAAGTTACATCAGAATTTCACAAAAAAAAAACCTTTTCAAAACTTTTAAATTGTATCCTTAATGGTTTGAAAAGGTTACATCCCAAACTAGTTTTGAACCATTTTTCTTTTTGGATCAACCAATGCCAAGCAACCAATTCATTCATTCTTTGGAGGAGGGCTCTTTGTCCCACCCTTCAAACCCAAACACAATGGACTCACCCTTCCTCCTCTTCCCTGGTGGGGCTCCTTCCTCCTCCTCTTCCCCTCTGCAGCGTTGAGGCTCCGCCCCCTCTCCGGGTTGGGGAATCCCGGGGTAATCCCTTTGCGTCACTTCCGGTGGGAAAGTGAAACAAGTCCCACCAGCTCCCTGGAAGGCGCTGGGCTCTTCCTCTGCTGGCGGGGGGCTTCTTTTCTCCTCCTTGATGGCGGGTGGCGGAAGGAGAGGCTCTTCGGGAGGGGCTAGAGTTTGGGAAGAGGAGGAGGAGGAGGCGGCCGTGGCTTCCTCTGCATCCACCTCGGGCTCGCTCTCCTGCTCCTCCTTGACCACCACTTGGCACCACTGGGAGGCAGCCGGCCCTCCTTTCCCTGCCTTGCCGCCCCCCAGGATGGCCTCCAGCTCGTGGAAGAAGCGGCACCGCTGCCTGGCGGGCCCCTCCTGCAGCTTGGCTTGCTTGTAGCTCTTCTTGAGGTCCTTGCCCTTGGTGCGGCACTGGTCCTCGTCGCGGGAGTAGCCCTTCTCGGCCATGCGCTCCGAGATCCACTGGTAGACGTCGGCGTTGCGGTGGCAGCGGTTCAGCTGCGCCTGGATGCCCTCCTCCCCCCACAAGGCCAGGAAGTCCAGCGTCTCCCGGTGGCTCCACGTCGCCGCACGGATCCGGGGCCCTTTGGGGCGATCCCCGGCCCCGTGGGACCCCGCTTTGGGGGCCGGGAAGGGCATCCCGGGGTGCAGAAGCGGGGGAAGGAGGTAAAGAAAAGAAAAGAGGGGTCCCGTCCCCCCACTCAAAACCTAGCCTAATCCACCTCCCTTTCTGAACCCAGCAGGCAGAGCGAGGCGGAGTAAAAGAGGGGCGGGGACCACTTCCGCGGTAGCGCGCAACCCGAGGTGGGACTTTTACTGCGCGGCTATTGGACGGCGCGACCCGCGGTATGCAAATAAAGGCCCGATCGTCAATCCCGATTGGTTGGAGCGCTCGCTCTTGCCCGGCGCCCCCTATCGCAGCACAAGGGAACACGGGGGAAAGGAAACCTCTGCTCCTGCCTTTCCGGGGAAGCCAAAGGCCCCTTCCAGAAGGTTGAATCAAAGCCCACTTTGAGCCCTTACACACAGCCCTATATTCCAGAATATCAAAGGCGGAAAATCCTACAGTGTGGACTCAGATAACCCAGTTCAAAGTAAACATTGTGGGATTTCCTGCCTTGACATTCTGGGATATCAGAATATCAGAATCTGGGATATAGGGCTGTGTGAAAGGGCCCATTATCTGCTTTGAACTGGGTTATATGGCAGTGTGGACTTAGGGCCCTTCCACACAGCCCTATAACCCAGAATATCAAGGCAGAAAAGCTTAGAGAAGACAATGATGCTGGGGAAAATGGAAAAAGGAAGAGGGGCCAACCAAGGGCAAGATGGATGGATGGCATCCTTGAAATGACTCGCTTGACTCTGAAGGAGCTGGGGGTGGTGACGGCCGACAGGGAGCTCTGGCGTGGGCTGGTCCATGAGGTCACGAAGAGTCGGAAACGACTGAATGAATGAACAATAAAAATCAAGGCAGAAAATCCCACAATATCTGCTTTGAACTGGAACATATGACAGTGTGGACTCAGATAACCCAGGCACCTTCCACACAGCTGAATAAAATCCCACATTATCTTCTTTTAATTGGGATATACGGCAAGATGGACCCAGTTCAAAGCTGATATTGTGGGATTTTCTGCCTTGATATTCTACAATATAGGGCTGTGTGGAAGGGCCCTCAGTTCAAAGCAGATATTGTGGGATTTCCTGCCTCAATATTCTGGATTATATGGCTGTGTGGAAGGACTCTCAGATAACCCAGTTCAAAGCAGATGTTGTGGGATTTTCTGCCTTGATATTCTGGGATACAGGGCTGTGTGGAAGGGCCCAAAGACGCACCTCCACTGTAGAATTAATATAGTTTGACCCCCACTTTTAACTACCATGATTCAAGGTTGTGGAATCATCGGAGTTGTTATTTTATATGGTCTTGCTGGCTCCAGATTGTGGTCTTAAAACACACACACACAACTCCATGCATTAAGGGGTATTATGGCATTATTGCATTTGATTCAGAACTGCACCCACAGAACTCTTCCACACAACCCTATATCCCAGAATATCAAGGCAGAAAATCCCACATTATCTGAGTGTGGACTCGCATAACCCAGTTCAAAGCAGATATTGTGGGATTTTCTGCCTTGATATTCTGGGATATAGGGCTGTGTGGAAGGGCCCCCAGAATCTCAAGGCAGAAAATCCCACAATATCTGCTTTGAACTGTGTCCATCACAAGCGAGTGTGGAGAAGAGCAAACCACAGACCACCTATTACAATGCAGCCTGAGCCCTGCCACATGGACAATGGAGGACCTTCTTAATAGCAACACCTGCGGCACTCCCAAGTGGCTAGCTACTGGTCAAAGGACATTTAATATAATGCCAAGTTTTTTAAACTTTGTGTTTTTTTAATACATTACAACTGTACCCATGGTTTGCTTCTGATACAATAAATAAAAATACTGTGTTATCTGAGGACCCTTCCACACAGACATATAACGCAGAATATTAAGGCAGAATAGTCCACAATATCTACTTTGAACTGGATTATCTGAGTCCACAATGCCATATATACCAGTTCAAAGCAGATATATGACAGTGTGGACTCAGATAACCCAGGGCCCTTCCACACAGCTGAATAAAATCCCACATTATCCACTTTGAATTGGAATATATGACAGTATGGACTCAGATAACCCAGTTCAAAGATGATATTGTGGGATTTCCTGCCTTGATATTCTGGGTTATATGGATGGGTGGAAGGGCCCATAGTCCACGCAGCCATATATTCACGTTCAAAGCAGAAAATGTGAAGCTTTATTCAGCTGTGTGGAAGGGGTTGCAGTTGCATTTGGGGGTCCTCTGACCTATTCTGTTGAGTGAGGTCCCTATTGCCCTGGAGTGCATCAACACTGTAGAATGAATGCAGTTTGGCGCACACTTTAAACTGCAATAGGGAATCCTTAGATTTGTAGTTTTTACAAGATCTTTAGTTTTCTCTGCCACAGACAGCTGGTGCCCCATCAATCTACAAATCCCAGGATTCCAAAGTCTTCAGCCAAGGCATTTAATGTGGTGTCTGTCAGAAATATTAAAAATTAACTAGGTATTAATTTTGTATATGTGTTTTGTGTGTGTGTATATATATGTGGTTTTGTGCATGCATTGTAATGTTTTTGGGTTTTTTGGCTTTTAAAGTCTCTTCTACTGTGTTTTTCAGTTTTTCTAAGAGTGATGGTCACTTGTTGGCTTGATAGGTGTATTGTGTCCCAATTTAGTGTCAATTTGCCCAGTGGTTTTTGAATTATGTTACACAAACGAACATTACATTTTTATTTATAGATATTATTATTACAGACGGAGTTTGTGAGTTAAGAGAAAAGGGAAGACTGGGAAAAAACTTCACCAATGAAGTAAAGAATCAAAAACCAAAAATGATATTTTGGGTCTTAAATAAAGAAGGCAGGATGTATGAGTTGTCATGCACATTCCTTTAAGGCTTCTGACCAAGACAAACAGGCTTTTGTTTGTCTATTTGATTACAACGACTGAGCTTTTAGTTAGAGCATCACGAGAGGCCTTGGCCCGCAAACGAATAAAACAGTGACTTTTTAATAAAATCATCGACCGACCTCTCAGTGGAACAACCTTTGATTTCACTCAGCAAAACCTGCAGCCTCAGCAGAGGAACAAAGGTCAGGGACAGAGCATGTAAAACAGATTTCTTTTTGGAGATGCATTAAAAAAACAAATAGAATGCAGAGCAAATATTCAGTCCTCCGTATCGACACTACTAACCATGGCTTGAAACCCAAACACACATATAGAAACAAACTAGTCTATGTATGTGTGTGAGAGAGAGTGGGAAGGTGCCTCTACAGCAGGCCTGGGCAAACTTGGGCCCTCCAGGTGTTTTGGCCTTCAACTCCCACAATTCCTAACAGCCTACCGGCTGTTAGGAATTGTGGGAGTTGAAGTCCAAAACACCTGAGAGGGCCCATGTTTGCCCAGGCCTGCTGTAGAGGCTTCCTTAACAATAGAGAGAAAAGATTCCCCAAAGTACAAGGGCAAAAGGCCACTATACACAAAAAGTAATACAGCTATATAATCATGAGAATGTATATCATATCTATGCTGTAGTACTACAATATTCAATGTACTAGCAGCTTGTACAAAGTATACTTAACAGAGATACACAATACAAATCTCTAAACCAAAATATTCCTTTATATGGGATAAACAACTGATTCCTACAGCAAAATGCACAAGTTTAGCAGTCCTTTTGGAAAACTAAAAGTTTATAAATGACCAATCAAAGTTTATAAGTCCTTTTTTGCAAGTCTCTGAATTAAAAACTTCCTGATGTGGGATAAACAGCTGATTCCGACAGCAGAATGCACAAGTTTGTTTTAAACTTTGAAACAAAGTTTGTCAACAGCAAACCAAGGTTTGTCAGTCCTTTTTTGGTTTTTTACTCTTAAAACTGTGCATCCTAAGGGTCTAAATCATTCCATTTCATTTCAATGTTTTATGTGAGCCGGTACATGCCTATTTAAATAGGTTTTTCTCATAAGTAACTTGCAATTGATGACTGGGATATAGCCACATCGATAGGAATACCGAGCCCCTTTAAATTTCTCTTCATATAATTTAAATTTCTCTCTATATACCAAAGTTTCTATCTGCCTTTCCTGAGCTTGCCATGGAATAAAACTAATAGCAGAGCACCTTTATAGGAGAACTTATGTGAGTATTTTTGGATCCTGTTCTGTATACTTTCACTACATTTGGTTCCCCCCCCCCCCATGCTATGTTTTCTAGCCACTCATATGTATAAGGCCCTAAATGGCCCCGGCCCAAATTACCTGTCCGAACGCATCTCCCCCTATGAACCATCGCGGAGATTAAGATCCTCCGGGGAGGCCCTGCTTTCCGTCCCGCCATTGTCACAGACACGATTGGTGGGGACGAGAGACGGGGCCTTCTCGTTAATTGCTCCCCGGCTATGGAACTCCCTTCCTGGTGAGATCAGGTCGGCCCCCTCCCTCCTGTCCTTTAGAAGGATGGTAAAAACTTGGCTGTGGGACCAAGCTTTCGGGACAGGGCAATAAAGCGGCAGTGGGATAGATGACAGGGCTAAGTGGATTTGATGCGGATGGCTAGGACGGTTTTAAATGGTGTATTTTAATATTTTGATTAAAAAAAATGTTTATGTATTGTATGTGAATTTGTGTCCCGGCATTGAATGTTTGCCGTGTATATGCTGTGCTCCGCCCTGAGTCCCCTTCGGGGTGAGAAGGGCGGAACATAAATGTTTTAAATAATAAAATAATCTTTGGCCACATCATGAGGAGACAGCAAAGCCTGGAGAAGACAAATTATGCTGGGGAAAGTGGAAGGTAAAAGGAAGAGGGGCCGACCAAGAGCAAGATGGATGGATGGCATCCTCGAAGTGACTGGACTGACCTTGAAGGAGCTGGGGGTGGTGACGGCCGACAGGGAGCTCTGGCGTGGGCTGGTCCATGAGGTCACGAAGAGTCGGAGACGACTGAACGAATCAACAACAACAACAATACTCCCTATAGGTCCACATCATTGTTGACATTTATATATTGACTTGAAGAACTCTCTACTTTGCAAAACTGACTATAAGAGGATTTCTACACTTGCACCAACTCCCACCTTGAGTCTTCCTTGACCCCAGGCTGCCTCTCTTACCTGGGCTGCCCCAATTCCCTCTGGCACAGGCCCATATTCCATGGAGGTGAAGAGATCACACACTGCTGGAGCCTCGGGGCTACTCGTCTTCCCTTTTGCTGCACCAGCCATAGGCACAGCACTGGCTTCCTCCCCTTCTGACAAACAGAAGCCTTTCGCCTGCCTCTAAAACACTGCCCTGGAAGACACTTCCGGCCTCCAAACTACCACAGAGACGGAGTAGGAGAGAAGGGCGAAACCGGAAGTGTGGGTAAGTTCTATCATAGTTTTACCTATAGCCTCTCTCGCCTCTATTCAGAACAGAGAGCGTTGAGAGAGAGAGGAAGTGTTTGGTAGAGCGGCTGAGAGAGTCCAACTTCCGGTTCCGTTTCCCTGAGTAACAGATAGTTGTCGTCAGAAGCTGCGTTGATGTGCTGTTTCCTTCATCCTGGGCCTAGTCCTTACCCCTGGCTCTCCTCTTTTGTCGCCTGCAGAAGATCATAACCTTGTGAGGCCTCATCATGGCTTCTATAACAGACAAGACCTTGCTTTCTGCTGAACTTGAGGAGGAGGAGGAGATGGAAGAGAAGGAATTCCAGAAGCTTTTACTCCAGGTGTGCTGAGACTGGGGGCCCCCTCCAGACAGGCTTTATATCCTAATATTCTGATCCCAGGTTTTCTGCTTGAAACTGGATTATATGAGTCCACACTGCCAGATAACCTGAGATAAACAGAACACTTGAGATCAGATTCTGGGAGAGTCGTTTGTCTTTTCTCTGTTTATTGAATAGCTAGCATACATACTTTGTGTTGCTTATTTATTTACGACATTTATATTTATTATTTATTTGTTTACTATGCTTCTACATCACCATTCTCAGCCCGAGGGCGACTCATGGCGGTTTACAAAACGGCACAATTTGATTCCCACAACAGTATAAAAATAATTTAAACAAAAACATTTAACACAGGTAAAAATTCATTACAATTAACATCAGTAACATAATAAAAACCATAAGTCCTCCGCATTTCATTACCAGTCATTATCCAGTCACGTTGTCCAACCGTTCCGAGATCAGAGTTTAATAGCTACACTGCGTTTGGAAAGGCCTGCCAGGTTTTAACTTTATAGCGAAACGTTAAAAGGGTGGGGGCGGATCTAACGTCCCTGGGGAGGGCATTCCACAACCGAGGGGCCACCGCTTAGAAGGTCCTATCCCTCATCCCCGCCAATCGAGCCTGTGAAAATGGCAGGGCTGAGAGCAGGGCCTCCCCAGAAGATCTTAAATTCCTCCCCAGAAGATCTTAAATTTATATGCTGCCCTTCTCACACCGAAGGGGACTCAGAGCAGCTTTCTCTCTCTCTCTCTCTGTATACATATGTAATGTTCATTTGTGGGATTAACATAACTCAAAAACTACTGGACAAATTGACACCAAATTTGGACACAAGACGCCTATCAGGCCAACAAGTGACCCTCACTCATAAAAACACAGCAGAAGGGACTTAAAAAGCCAAATAATAAAAAAATGCATTACAACACATGCGCAAACCCACATTATACACAAACACACATATATACACATATACACAAACATACACACACACATATAGATACACATATATACAGACTGGGCCACAACAACGCGTGGCAGGGGACAGCTAGTATATATATATATATAAATGTAATGTTCGTTTGTGGGATTAACATAACTCAAAAACCACTGGACAAATTGACACCAAATTTGGACACAAGACACCTATCAGACCAACGAGTGACCATCACACATAAAAACACTGAAAACACACAGCATAAGAGACTTTAAAAACCCACATATATACACAAACACACATTTTCCATTTCTTTCTTTCAGCACTGATTTTTTTTAAAAGTTCAAACCTCTGAATTATTTTACTATAATAACTTTCTTCTTATATCCCGTCACCATCTCTTCGAAGGGACTCGGGACGGCTTACAGATGGCACAAAGTGCCTAAAAACAAACATAAAGGTGAACACAATATAACATACAATAAAAGAAAACACATGCACATATAAAAACATCAATTCAAACTCAATTAAGCTGCAATCCTCTAACTGTGGTGTTAATTACATGGCTGGCCTGTAAACATTAGGAATAAAATAAGTACCAGCTGTAGTAATGGAGAGAGGGCATGGGATAAAGTGCAGGATTGTGTGACTACTACGCAGGACAATTAGGGGCTAAATAGGCGTTGCAACTATATTGGGTCTCTTGAAAAAAAAAGAAAAAAGAACGCAGATGTATTATAGCTGCCCTCTCCTTTGATGTATCTAGGGCTACACAATGCTCAAATACTACTACACTGTCACTTCCCTCCTGTAGTGGAGCTGTGAAATATATGGCATGAAGGTACTGTGATTGGAGTAACCCCAGTTGTGTTAGGCAATGGGAGAAGATATGGTGTTTCTGGAATGTCTATTTTTAGGATATGATAATGCAGCCCTCCAGATATTATTGGACTGAAACCCCAAACATTCCTTAGCTCAGGCAGTTGGGGGTGGTAGTTCAGTCCTATCTGACTCTGCTGTTCCCACCTTGGTGTAGTTCTTGCCAGAATAAAGCTAAGTTCCTTAAGTGAAAAATTAAGTTTCAATGGCAATTTAATTGGAACGGCATCTTACATCAAAGCTGACAACCTGGTTACGACTGTGCCATAAATGCATCCAATCTCTCTGTCCTTAGGCTTATCAGAAAATTCAGAGCTCGGTGCCCTCTTCAGCAGAGTATATGTTCATCCGCCCACTCCCAGGTAAAGTGTTTGGTAAAGATATGGGAATCCGTAACACAGTGAAACAAAGACATGCTGAAACGTTTAAGGGTTTTGGGGACATTGACATGGATCAGTTTTCTCCAAATCTGTGTTCTTCACATGTTGACTAGTGTGATAGGATTTCCAGTCCAGCATTTCTAGAGACAGGTTCACCAGATGTTTTGCAGTTCAGCTCCCAAAATTCCTCACTGCTGCCCAAGCTGGGGGTTAAGTCTGAAATATCCAGAGAACCAAAGTTTGGGAACCACTAGCTTAACTCGTCCTGAAATCTTCTTACATCTTTCTTTCCCCTTCAGGGTTCTGCCTTAAAATCCACACTGTTTCTGGTGAGAAGGTCTTTGTTAATGTCTGCAGGTCTCCCGACATCCCTCCACCTGCCGACCTGAGCAATGAAGAACTGTCCTGCCTCATTGAGTCCCAGGCAGGTTCCAACTTCCGGATCCCCATGAGCCTGGGGGAGCCACATGCTGAAGTGGACAATAGTGAGTGTGCAACTCATTGGGATGGAACAAATTGGTTACCAATGCAATGAAATACTCAGGCAAAGGGTCTAACTCTTTGGGCAGCTTTATATAAAAATCACCTAGGCTCATTGTAAATTCATGGATGAAGGACCAAAGGATAAAAAGATTGAGAAATAATGTTTACAGCCAGTATGAATAATAAATTAACCAGAATACAAAAATATAGTATGGTAGGCCTCACCACTTGCACAAGGTTTAGGGACACAGGGCTGCTACAAAAGTAGAAGGTGTGAATACAAGAGAGGACACCTCTTTAGAAATCTCTAGGCCAGTCATGGGCAAACTTTGGCCCTCCAAGTGTTTTGGACTTCAACTCCCACAATTCCCAACAGCTGGTAAGTTGACTGGGATTTCTGGAAGCTGAAGTCCAAACACTTGGATGGCCGAAGTTTCCCCATGCCTGCTCTAGGCCCTCCTTCTGACAAAAGTTGAACATGTTAGTCCTTGAAGACTTAGAGATGGCTAGAAATAACATTAATCAAATCTGCAAATGTTCCATACACAAATGAGGCGTATACCAGAACGTACAATGAAAATGCAAGCATACATGGAGCACTGCCACAAGTAATATTACAAATGTGACAGAAAAAAATTAGATGTTGGGAATATTACCTGAGAACACAAAAAAAGTCAGTTCAGAATATAACAATTAGCGAATATAGGCTTGCTTAATTTGTGTCTTCATAGTTCACTCACACTTTAGCTGTAAGTAAAACAGATAATGAGATCCCTCTTGGCGCAGCAGTTTAAACCACTGAGCTGCTGAACTTGCTGACCCAAAAGTTAGCGGTTGGAATCCAGGGAGCGGGGTGGGCTCCTGCTGTTAGGCCTAGCTTCTGCCAACCTAGCAATTCAAAAACATGCAAATCTGAGTAGATCAATAGGTACCGCTTCCGCGGGTAGGAAATGACACTCCATGCAGTCATGCTGGTCACATGACCTTGGAGAAGTCTATGAACAACACCGGCTCTTCAGTTTAGAAATGAAAATGAGCATTTCCCAGAATCGGACACAAGTAGACTTAATATCAGGGGAAAACCTTTACCTTTTACCTTTAAACAGATAAGCTGCTATAAAGATATTGTTCTAGTTGCTAGTTCTGAAGTGATCTGTTAAAAATATACAGCAAATCGATTCCATTTTGTAAGGAAAGAGGGTGGTGGGAATTCAGTCTCTGGCAATGCCACCACTCCTGGGACTTTTATAGCCACCCTTTCTCAACTTTATTTATTCTGCACTGACATCCCTTTTCCTCATTATGGTTTCCTCTGGTCTTTTGTTTAACTATTTATTATTGTTTTTGCTATTTTGTGTGTATCTTTTGTTAGGACCCTTCCAGTCTGTATTTGTTAGGAGTTATATAGAGTCGACAAAATTTTTCTTGTCTCCTGAGATCAATGGGTCCATTTGGACTGTAGAGCAGCAGTTCCATCACTTGCCATTGTGTAGGGGTGGCAGTGCAGCACAACAGATTTTTTTCTTTTTTCTTTCTGCTCTGTGGTTTTCTTGGCACAGTCTGTTTAGAAGGGGTTTGCCTTTTCATTCCTGAGGTTGAGAGAGTATAACTTGCTCAACATCACCCAATAGATGTCTGTTCCTGAGCAGGGATTCCAACCCTTATCATACGGAAGTGCTCAAACCATGACATCACATGTGAATTTGCCTCTTCTGAAATGAACATAAAATCCAGGGCAATGGATTTGGCTCAGATGCTTTAAGAATAGGTACCAGTTCCTTGGGCTCAGCCAAACACTTCTTTCCTCACAATCTCTGAGGATGCCTGCCATAGATGCAGGTGAAATATCAGGAGAGAATGCTTCTGGAACATGGCCATACAGCCCAGAAAATTCACAACAACCCACTTCTTTCTCACTTCCAGGTAACAATGGTTGCACTGCTTATGATGTCACCATCAACACCAGCTTTTACAACAAAATGAAGGTGAGTGCCTTTTTGAACAGGGGCCCTTTGTTGGGATTCAACCCCACGTTGCCCAAGTTTCAAGTCCTCAAAGAGGAGAAGTTAGTTAGCATTAGAATAGTCTGAGGATTTCCTATCAAACATGTCTACTGTATGAGAATTGGGAATGTATCTTTTTCTTCTCTCTTCTCTCTTTCTGCTCTCATTCTGATTGGTTGTGTAGAATGGATACTTTTCTACTGCAAGAATCTGACTTCTGTTTTTTCCACCTGCGTATGTGCTGTGTGCTTTGAGATTTCACTCTCTGCGTGTGTGTCAGGAGAAAAACAGTGATTGGTGTTTTTTCCCCTCTCTTTGAAACCTTAGAGATGGTTTTTAGAGTAGCTCAGACCCAGTTCTTTACCGTTAAGAAATACAGTTATTCTTTATTATTGTAAATAAACATTTTTTGTTATTTTTAAGCTTGAACTCTGCATCTTTGCCTGCCTAAGCTCTTAATTATTTACAGCCACATCACACAGCACTTCATGCTCTGTTCGCTAATGAGCTGAATGCTCAACTTTAAGTATCCTGTTTGTTTTTGGATGCTCTGCTATATTTTACGATAGTTTTCCCTAACATCCTTCAATCCCCAAACTTGTAGTGTTTGTACTGTGATAACCTAAGGAGGAACTTTTCCTGTCAAGAACCACCTGGGTGCATTCTGCTGCTTAGAAAGTGGGGGAGATATTGGACAGAGATCATTGGGAAAGTTGGGATATTAAGAGAGTGGAAGCTGGAGGTTCCTTCCATCCCTTATTCCACACCAGCGATAGTCAATATCTCCAATTTTAGTGTGATAATGAATCCATTCTGAGTTTTAGTCTGACGTTTAACAGCATAAGCCAAAGTGCTGACAGTACCTGTAGGTTGCAGTTCAACACCTTCAATAGCAGTTCCTTTAAAAAAAAATCACTTTCCCAAGAAGAAGCAAGATTTGTTCAGAGGGAGTTTGTCTTTGCCCCATTCTTGAGATGAGAAGTAGTGTTGATAGGTCTATTATATTCAGCCCTACACATTTGCTCATGCTAGGGGCACAGAATCTCCATGAAAGTGGAAATGCTATTTTTGTTACCTGATAGAACCTCCTTGGGAATTTCTTGATCCTCCACCACAGCAATATGACCTCCTGTGAGCTTGCTGTAGAATCCCACTGGAAGACCTAGAGATTCCTAGAGAGGTGTTCCTTATAGGAATCCCTAGTTCATCTAGCATGACTAGAGATAGTTGCACCGGAGGACCTAGAGATTCTTAGGGAGAACACTGTAATCAAATCTGTAAATAATAATATCCACAAAAGTGGAGGGCCTACTGTGTTTAATGTGCCATGTACATATCTCCTTAGATCAGTGGTTCCCAACCTGTGGTCCATGGATCACCAGTGGTCCCCAAGAACTATATGGTCCGTGGCCTCACTGTTATAATGAAAGTAACTGGTCTCGCAAAACCCTCTTATAGTGCCGAGGCAATGGGGATGTTGGAAGGGGAGAGGATGGCTACCCACAGAAAGCGTGACAACAAGACTCCTGACTGCTGCTGCTTCTCCTTCTCATTCCCCCTGAGTGGAGCCATTCCATGTGGTGCCTGGGAGCGAGGGCGCTTTGGTGTCTTCATTTTTAGGCCTGTTCCTGAGCATATTTGGGGTGCTAATTCAGAGAATTGCATTGGATAGATCACATCAGCTCTAATTATGGTTTTCTGTGGACAAGCAGATGGTGACTACAGTTTGGCATATGTTCTGTATCAGAAACAAGAGCTGATGTGGTATATCCAGTACAATTTTCTGAATCAGCACCCCAAATAACCAACCGAATCTAAAGTTGACCAAAAACCAATTCGTAACCCTTTTTGAACTAATGTTGGAGAGTAGTCCCTGGTCAAGTGGTCCCTGGCCAAAAAAAGGTTGGGAACCACTGTCTTAGATTGTACTTCAGAGAAGCAGCTCCTCCCCACTTCATCCTGTTCTTTGTCATTCCCAAGGGCAACGGGTTTCTCAAAGAGTTTTTCATCACGATCGTCTTGGAAGGACTGTCTGAGAAATACAGCTTGAACCTCACCAACCAAGGTAGGTGGAATCAGCTTTGCTGCTGGAAGACAGTTGAGCATCTCTCCAGAGGGCCCCTCCTTGTTTGAGTGCTAAGGAAATATCCTTGATCAAAAGGGACCCTGAACAGGTTCTTATTTTCTGTGGACTTAAGACATCTGCAACTTGACCTAATGTATCTCCTCTCAGATTGGCGAATTCTGAAGAACAGGAAGTTTATGGGCTCTGTATCTGAACAGAACATCCGCACCAAATCCAAGCTGATCATCCAGGAGATGGAAAACAGGTCAACCTCTCTTTGTGTGATCCTCCTTAATTTGATTCCCCACTTTTTATTAAGCAATGATATGTTTTAAAATTAGATAACTTTGCCCCCCTTTCTACATACATGTATGATGGATGCATATAACACGATAAGGGTTAACACCCTTGTAAGATTTGTTTTGTTGTCTGTGCCCCTGTTCAGAAGATTTCACCTCATTTTCTGTCCCTGTGAACTTTGTACAGCTAAGTTCATAAGACTTCCTTTGCAGATCTGTTTGGATTGTCTTTCATTAATCAATTCTGTGGAGGATACAAGACATGGCTTCACCTACACCCCATACCCAATAGTGATATTAAGTCCTGCATGGGAAAAGAAACAGATAATAGGCAGTCCCTGAGTTACAAATATCAGACTTACATCTGACTCCTAGTTACAAACAAGGTGGAGACAACAGGGAGTGATAGGAAATCTATCTTTAGGAAAGAAAATGCACTCCTGTAAGAATTACCATGAGGAAAAGGTGTCTCCACTGAAGCTTTCTCACCAATCCTTGTTTCCACAACAACCAAAAAAAAAATCAACATCAATTGTCACAGGGACAGAAAAGGAGGGGAAATTTTCTGAGCAGGGGCACAGACAACAAAATTAATATTACAGGGGTGTTACCCCTTCTCTGTGCTATACAAAACTTTTAAAAATTGGCTGAAGTTACACTTCAAAAATGTATTTGTTCTGACTTAAATACAAATTCAGCTTAAGAAAAAAACAGAAGTGATCTGTTTTATAACCTGGGGACTGCTGTATGGGAAGTTTGGCCCAATTTTATTGTTGGTGGAGTTTGGAATGCTCTTTGATTGTAGGTGAACTATAAATCCCACTAACTACAATTCCCAAATGTCAAGGTCTTTTTCCCAAACTCCACCATTTGGGCATATTGAGTATTTCTGAAAGTTTGGTCCAGATCCATCATTGTTTGAGTCCACAGTGCTGTCTGATTCTAGGCGAACTACAATTCCAAAACTCAAGGTCAATGCCCACCAAACCCTTCCAGTATTTTCTGTTGGTCATGGGAGTTCTATGTGCCAAGTTTGGTTCAATTCCATCATTGTTGGAGTTCAGAATGCTCTTTGATTGTAAGTGAACTATAAATCCCAGGAACCACAACTCCCAAATGACAAAGTCACGCCCCCCCCAACCCCACCAGTATTCAGATTTGGCCATATTGTGTATTTGTGTCAAATTTGGTCTAGTGAATGAAAATGCATCCTGCATATTAGATATTTACATTGCGATTCATAACAGTAGCAAAATTACAGTTCTGACATAGCAACAAAAATAATTTTATGATTGGGGGTTATCACAACATGAGGATCTGTATTAAGGAGTCGTGGCATTAGGAAGGTTGAGAAACACTGTTTTAGAGGCTATGATGAAATTCCATCCCACTCAGTAGTGGCCCAGTTCCTCTTTACAACTCAACACAGATGTAATACTCCAGTATGTGTTACTAGACTGGCAATGGCTGGGTTGGGAAATGCTTTTAAGCATGGGTGGACACTAAGGCCTTCTAGATGTTGTTGAACTCCAGTTCCCAACATTCATTGCTATTGATCATGCTGAGAATTGCAATACAGTGACATCTGGAAGATTGCGTGATTCTCACCCATGGCTGAGAAGGGAGGTTCAATGACTAGTTGCTAAATGTAAAACGAATATAATGTGTCATTTGAGACCAAGGAAAAACAAGTCTTTGGATCGTTTTACTAGCCATTTTCTGACACAGAAATGCTCCCCAAAAATTGAAATTGTAGCCCACTCTGCCCCCCCCACCCCCCATGAAAAATCAGAGCAGTCTATCTGATCAGTATTTGAATGTTTGAACTTAGTTTTGTTTCCTGAAATGTTGTGTGTTTTTCCTTTTTTCTGTAGTGAAACCAAGGAGAAAGGTAGTAACGTTTTGCAGTCTTCTGTATCAGAAAGGTATGATGTTGGGAATGATTCAGAATGGTTATGGGGACAGAGAAACAGATGAGCATGTTTCTGGATCAGGAAAACCAGTATATGTTAAATAGATTAGACTATTCCAAAGTAGTTTACATGGTATTGCGTTTGAACACGCAACAGAAACTGCAGATTCCTGCAGAACAAGTGAAAACTACAACAAAGCATTGCAGCATTAAGTGTTAGTTTGAGGATTCCAATCACTCTTTTCTATTTCCTTTTCCTTTTCTTCTATTCTCCCCATACTCCTGAAACAACCAGATGGTGTTACATTGTGCTGTTGAAGGCTTTCATGGCCGGAATCACTGGGTGGCTGTGAGTTTTCCGGACTGTATGGCCACGTTCCAGAAGCATTCTCTCCTGACATTTTGCCCACATCTATGACAGGCATCCTCAGAGGTTGAGAGGTGTGTTGGAAACTAGGCAAGTGAGGTTTATATATATGGAATGTTCAGTGTGGAAGAAAGAACTCCTGTCTATTTGAGGCAGGTGTGAATGCTGCAATTGGTGACCTTGATTAACACTAAAAAGCCTTGCAGCTTGAAGGCATGGCTGCTTCCTTGTTTCCAACAAACCTCACAACCTCTGAGGATGCCTGCCATAGATGTGAATGAAACGTCAAGAGAGAACAGTTCTGGACCATGGCCATACAGCCCGGAAAACTCACATCAACCCACTGATGTTACGTTGTTGTTGTTGTTCGCAGTCTTGTTTGGGGGTTGCTCTTGGCTCTTATGGGGTTCTCTCCCATTTAGTGCTCCCTCTTAAATATTTTGTACATCTAGCAGGGTTTTTCCCAGCCTGTTTATAAGTAGCTGAATATCCATTAGCAGTGCGATGAAACAAGTTAATCTCCAATGGCTTCTGACACCTCTGGTCAGAGCAGGACTATTAACCTTATTATTAAATTTCTTTAGCCCTTGTTGTGATGAAGTGAAGCTTAAATTTCTAATCAATTAAGTAATGTTCTCTTAGAATTGACAATCTTTCAGATACAAGAGCTATATTTTGACAAAACCCTTAATCTGGAATTAATTGCCTGGTCCTCTGGGAGATTAGATTCAAATGGAAGAATATGTATTATCTCAGCCTATGAACAGCCCCTTCTCTGCTCCCATGGCTGACAGTGGCTACCAATTTAAGAGATTTTAGAAGCTGGATTCTGCTAGGGAACAATACTGGAATATGTTGTCGAAGGATTTCATGGCTGGAATGACTGGGTTGTTGTGAGTTTTCCGGGCTGTATGGCCATTTTCCAGAGGCATTCTCTCTTGACATTTCACCCATATCTATGGCAGGCATCCTTAGAGGTTGAGGGGTCTGTTGGAAACTGATCGACCAACCTGGACACAGCTTATTATTTGAGAACACAGAAATGCTGGACCACTCGAACAACCACTATGTCAGACTACACAGAGAAGCCATTGAAATCCACAAGCATGTGGACAATTTCAACAAAAAGGAGGAAACCGTGAAAATGAACAAAATCTGACCACCAGTATTTAAAAAGTCTAAAAACAGGATAGTAAATAAAGAACAACACTCAGAAAACAAGGGAATTCCAGAGAGGATACAATTGAGGCCAATTAACACTTCCCAACAAAGGATCCCCCAGGCAGCAACCAGCCAGGCTTTGAAACTGCAAGCCATTCAATGCTAATCAAGGTGGCCAATTGAAACATTCACACCTGCCAAAAACAGACAAGAGTTCTTTCTCCCACCCTGGACCTTCCACAGATACATAATCCTATTTTGCTTAGTTTCCAATATACTTCAACCTCTAAGGATGCTTGCCATAGATGTGAGTGAAACATCAGGAGAGAATGCTTCTGGAACATGGCCATACAGCCCGGAAAACTCACAGCAACCCAATACTGAAATAGGACAATTGCCCTCCTTTTGGGCTGCCAATAGCCATTTGAATGGCCACTGGAAGATAGGCTGCAGGATTAGTTTAGCCTTTGGTTACCAGGGCCCTTCTTATGTTCTTATCTAGTCTTCTCATTTACTCCACAGCTCTGCCACCGTTCCTGAATACAAGGTAGTTGCTGAGCCGTCTCTCAGTCATCCTGATCGTCTTGTGGCAAAAATTTGCCTTCCTAAAATGGTAACTTCACCACACTGTGGAGTTTATAGGAAGACATAAAGGGATGTCGCATCAACATGTATTTTTTAGTGATTTCTTTCCTCTGTTTCAGACTTCAGTGAAATCCCTGGAGCTGGACCTGGGTGAAGATCGCATTGTGTTACAGGGACAACCCGGACTGTACCATCTGGACATCTTCATCCCCTACAGCATTGTTCCTGAAGAAAGCAAGGCACAGTTCCACAGAGAGACCAAGGTGAGTGACAAGGCAGCACACTCCAAGTTGGTGCCCTCAGATGCAAAGTTTGGACTGTAGAGCCACATCTTTCCAATGGCTATTGCAGGTGGAGATAATAGGAGTTGTAGTCTGAATCATTTGGCAGTGTCTGGGTGGGTGAAGTTTGAATGTGTGGAGATTCTTTCAAACTGTTCCTTCAGACTACACCACCCATTTTCTTCCACAACATAAGAATTTAAATCTGCTTAAGTCCAGAAATGTTTCCTTTGCAAGTTATTTGTGCTCCAGGGAAACAGTGAGGTGCTTCATTGCCTATACAAGTAGATTTCTTTCTCCTCTCAATTGCAGAGAACTTCATTTAGTAGTCACACTAGTTCAGTAGAGACTTATTCTGGATTCATGCTCTAAGTCAGCATTTCTCAACCTGAGGGTTGGGACCCCGGGAGGGGGGGTCATGAGGGGGGGGGGGTTCAGAAAGGTCACAAAAGACCATCAGAAAACACATATTTCTGATGGTCTTAGTAACTCCTTTGGCAGAGAAGGCTGAAGATCTCTCCGCCTGTCCTTCTCTTCCTTTTTTGAAACAGATAGCAAATTTCTCCCACCAAAAGCCATCCTCCTGCTGTGATTGGCCAGCCTCTCAGCTAAGGGGATGGCTGTTTCTGAGACTCCAAGTGGGGAGGGGAGAGCGGGCATGCTTGGCACATGGCAACGTGGTGCGCATGTGCAGGCAAGGGAGAGTGTGTAAGGCTGGAGTAAGGTTTGTGCCAGCAAGTCCCTCAAATGCCAGGGGAAAAGTGCCTATGTGACATGGGACTGAGAGTGGCCTATTTATTTATTTACAACATTTATATGCTGCCCTTCTCACCCCGAAGGGGACTCAGAGCAGCTTACAAGATATATATACATACAATATACTATATTATTAGCATAGTACAATATCAGTACTAACTATATTGTATTATACCATATATTGTAATATTATTAGTAATATTATTAGTAATATTATGGGTAATATAAATATATAATTGTAATATTTTATTAGTAGTAGTATTATATTGTATTACATTATAATATTATAAATATTACATATATATATATATAGGCCTAGCAGCATCAGGAGAAGGAGCAGCAACAGAAGCAGCTTAGGTAATGCTAGTTATTTTTAATTACAAAAATGTGAGTCAAGCACTGCAAGAGTTAGTAGGCCGAAGCGCGTTAGAGTCATGGGCCAAAGCCAGTGTTGTCCTGAGGAGTTTTGGGAGAATAGGCTCATTGTTAGTAGGCTTGAGTGTTAGGTAGGCCTTTTTATAAGAAGGCCTCATGTGTGAAGCTCCAATGTGAACACTGAACTTTTTTTGTGTCATGGAAACCTTGTTCTTGTACATAGTGCAACCATATTATTTTTCTATAAAGAAAAGCCTCATAAGGAAGATATAACATTGATCTGTGTGTGTGTTTGATCAGCTTCTTCAATAAAACTATTGCTCAGCGGATTGAAGCAGTGGGGAGTCCTCTAGGCTTAAATAACACGATGTCTGACAGAAATATTAAAAATTAACTAGGTATTTTTTATTACAAAAGTGTTAGTCAAGCACTGAAAGAGTTAGTAGGCCGAAATCTATTAGAGTCAGTAGGCCAAAGCTAGTGTCATCCTGAGGAGTGTGAAGTAAACCTCTGTGTGAGAGAAGCCTCTCTGTGTGAGAGATCACCTGAGTGAGAGAATAGGCCTCATTGTTAATAGGCCTGAGTGTAAGGTGGGCCTCGTTATGAGAAGGCCTTGTGTGTGAAGCTTCTGTGTGAACGTTAAACTGTATTTGTGTCATGGAAACCTTGTTCTTGTACATCATACAACCATATTGTTTTGCTATAAAGAAAAACCTTATAAGGAAGGTGGAGCCTCCAGTGGCACAATGGGTTAAAGCCCTGTGCTGGCAGGACTGAAGACCGACAAATCGCAGGTTCGAATCCGGGGAGAGGTGGATGAGCTCCCTCTATCAGCTCCAGCTCCTCATGCGGGGACATGAGAGAAGCCTCCCACAAGGATGATAAAAACATAAAAAAAAATCATCCGGGCATCCCCTGGGCAATTCTCTCACAACAGGATGCTCCTGACACGACAAAAAAAAGAAAAGAAAAAAAAAAGGAAGGTATAACATTGATCTGTGTGTTTTGATCAGCTTCTTCAATAAAATCACTGTTCATCAGACTGCAGTAACAAGGAGTCCTCAAGGCTCAAATAACACAATGTCTGTTAGAAATATTAAAAATTAACTAGGTATTTTTGATTACAAAAATGTGAGCCAAGCACTGAAAGAGTTAGTAGGCCGAAGCCTGTTAGAGTCAATGGGCCGAAGCTAGAGTCATCCTGAGGAGTGTGAAGTTAACCTCTGTGTGAGATAAGCCTCTCTGTGTGAGAGATCACCCCAATAGGAGAATAGGCCTTATTATTAGTAGGCCTGAGTGTGAGGTATGCCTCATTATGAGCAGGCCTCATGTGTGAAGCTCCAATGTGAAGGTTGAACTTTATTTTTGTTGTTGAAACTTTGTTCTTCTACAAATGCATTCTTTATATTGATATAAAGAAAAGCCCCATAAGGAAGATATAAAATTGATCTGTGTGTTTTTGTTCTTTTATATCACTTTGGGCTACTGGGTCATGCTGCTGCTGATAAGTTACTCTGCTGTGCATTTATGAGGAGGGTCTTTTGTTAATAAGCCCACTTGCCCAACAAGGTTGACTTCCTGCTTGGCACCATGAGTTTGAGCTTGAACAGCTTCTTCAATAACATCACTGCTCGACAGATTGCAGCAGCAGGGAGTCCTCTAGGCTCAAATAACAGAATGTCTTCCTCCTTCCAGATCCTCACTGTCACTATGCCCGTCCAACGCCCATTACTTCTGTCATGAGCTCTATGGAGAAAAGCTGGAAGAAAGACAATTTCATCAGCTTAAGGACTTTGATCTCACAGCAGAGGAACAGAGATCCAGGAAGGATGGACAATGGATTTGCCTCTCAAATGATTGGTACTGGACTTGTGAGGTGTAACAGTTCCTACTGTGGGTAGGCTCTGTACCTAAGCCCATGCAATAAAGTTGGAACTGGGAAAAGTTACTTTTTTAAAAACCACAACCTGTGGAATCAAATGAGGGATTCTGGTTGGGCGGGGCACATTAATCCAGAAAAAAAACCCCACCAATTTTCTGGGTTCTAAGTAAAGCGTGTTGGATGGGATCCAGAGCTTTGCCACCTTTTTCCTCCTACGAATTTGTTCTCAACTTCCTTTCCACCCACAACAGCTGCTGTTCTTTCCTCTTTCTGTTTTCTCAGCCAACTAATGCAGTCTACTCATCTCCATTTGCTTTTCTGCAGACAGTTTTATAACCCAAAAGCAAGCCACCTTTGACCCTCTAGTTCAGGCATGGGCAAACTTTAGCCCTCTGGGTGTTTTGGACTCCAACTCCCACAATTCCTAACAGCCTCAGGCCCTTTCCTTTTCCCCCTCAGCCGCTTAAGCTTAAGCCGCTTAAGCGGCTGAAGGGGAAAAGGAAGGGGCCTGAGGCTGTTAGGAATTGTGGGAGTTGGAGTCCAAAACACCTAGAGGGCTAAAGTTTGCCCATGGCAGCTCTAGTTGTCTACCACTCCCTTCATGCCTCACTTAACAATTATTAACAGGAAGTGGAGTTCGGCAACATTCACAAGGCTATCGTTTCCCTCCATCTGTGTTGAACTATGTTGTCTTTCAGTTCTCTTGAGACCAGTCCTTCCCTTTCATCAAGTTTGGCTTCATGCTTTTCACCAGGTCATGAAAACCTGTGTTTGAAAAAAGATGGCAAACATTCTATCCCCAAAATGGATGTCTTCTGACTCAAGAATGTTTTCTTGTATAGATTTTGAAGCAAACATGCTTGAATCAGTTGTGGTGTAGATTTTTTTTTCTCCGCCTTGCTTACTTTTTTCCTGTTTGGAAAATTTACCTTTTTGGATCTATAACTCCCAGAATCTTCCAATCAGCATGGGCTGTGGTCAGACTGAGTGGGAAAAGAAAAGGTTGCAAGGGAGGGAGGCACATTATGTCTTTTCATTTGGGTGGCGAGATGATGTTTGAGCTGATTGTAGTCTACTTTGCATCGTCGCTACTGTTGTAAGTTTCCTTGAGTCAGCTTTCTTGTCTGCAGGCTTTGAATTACATTTTTCGTGATAAAAAATAAAGTTTTCAGTCATTAGAATTCATGTTGCAAAATTTGAAACAACCAGGTGGTTATAGCAGGGAGCTTGAGAAGTTCTGTTTTAATGACCACTTTTGAAAATACGAGGGGTATTTTTTAAGTAAGGTCCGTTTTATTGTAGATACTAGTAGTTTGTGCGCATACCGCAACGAGCGTGTGCGTCGTGTACCGACATGCCTCGGGAACAACTGTGCTCAGTTTCCGCTCTGTAGCTAACCTGTACGATTCTGTTCTGTGCTTTAAAAATGTTTAAGACTCACCCTCACCCTCCGCATGTGGGGTTCGCTCAGTGATATGGTTTTTGTCAGCAAGGAACCTGCCTGCTGCAGAAATTCATCGACAGATTTGTGAAGTGTAAGGTGATACTGTTATGAGTGAAAGCAAAGTGCATAAGTGGGTACGACAATTCAAAGATGGCCGTGACAACGTCCATGATGAGGACCGCTCCGGTTGCCCTTCTTTGATTACAGATGATTTGGTGGCTTCAGCTGAAGCGAGGATTCATGAAGAGGGTATTTTAAAATTGGTTCAGAGGTATGATAAGTGTTTGAACAAACTTGGCAACTATGTCGAAAAATAGAGTGAAGTATGTACTTTCTGAAAATAAATTTACTTTTTAAAAATAAACTTTCGTTGTGTACTTATGTTCAAACGGACCTTACTTAAAAAATACCCCTCGTATAACTGCCCATGCGGCTGGGGTTTGGTGTGTTGAGTTCAGACAAAGGAACATTTCCAAACTCTAGTATAAAGTAAAGGTAAAGTTTTCCCCTGACATTGTCTAGTCGTATACGACTCGGGGGGTGAGGCTGGTCATCTCCATTTCTATGCCAAAGAGCCAATGTTGTCCATAGATGCCTCCTAGGTCATAAGGCCAGCATGAGTGTATGGAGTGCCGTTACCTTCCCTCCGTAGCTGTACATATTAATCTACTCACATTTACATGTTTTCGAACTGTTAGGTTGGCTGAAGCTGGGGCTAACAGAGGGGAGCTCACCCCGCTGCCTGGATTGGAACCGCCAATACTGAGTTGAGTTCAGCAGCTCAGCGGTTTAACCCGCTGTGCCACTAGATAGCCCTAAGCTCTTGTATAGTATTCTAGAAATGGGTTTCTAAAGCAAAGGGTACTTTGGGGCAGACTTTCTCAAAAATTGATCTGGCTGTTTATATTTCTCTTAGGGCCCTTCCACACAGCCCTATATCCCAGAATATCTGAGTGTGGACCCAGGGCCTTTCCACACAGCCCTATATCCCAGAATATTAAGGCAGAAAATCCCACAATATCTGCTTTGAACTGGGTTATCTGAATCCATACTCAGATAATGTGGGATTTTCTGCCTTGATATTCTGGGATATAGAGCTGTGTGGAAGCATTCTTTGAGGAACAACCGCCCAGCTCTAAATAATCCTGTATTTCAGCCTTCCGTTGGTCATGGGAGTTTGTGTGCCAAATTTGGTTCAATTCCATCATTGGTGGGGTTTAGAGAAGTCTTTGATTGTAGATGAACTATAAATCCCAGCAACTACAACTCCCAAATGACAAAACCAACCCCCCAAACCCCACTAGTATTCAAATTTGGGCGTATTGGGTATTTGTGCCAAATTTGGCCCAGTGAATGAAAATACATCCTGCATATCAGATATTTACATTACGATCCATAACAGTAGCAAAATTACAGTACCATCAATAAGTAAAACATTCATTAAAAATCATTATTAATAGCCGTAACATCATTCAATTCCATATCCAATTCCATGTCCAAAGTGCTATCTATGTCTGTTGTCCAAAAGCCTGGTCCTAGAACCACGACTGCAATTTCTTCCTAAATGACAGGAAGGACAGAGCTGATCTTACCTCAGTGGGATGCAAGTTCCACAGGCGGGGGGCCACAGCCGAGAAGGCCCTGTCTTTCGTCCCCGCCAGACATATTTGTGACACTGGCGGGTGTGAGAGCAGGGTCTCCCCCGGATGATCTTAAACTGCGAGATGGGACATAGAGAGAGTTGTGTTCAGACAAGTAAGCTGGGCCAGAACCATATAGGGCTTTATAGGTCAAATAATCCTGTATTTCAGCGTTCCGTTGCCATAGCCCATGGCTACCCCGAAATAATTTGTTTCCTGAAGCACACAGCAACAGAATTCACATACTGAAGCCAACTGGATTGGCAGTTGGGTCTGACATTGGCACATATTTTGTATATAACTGAAGATGGCAGAGCTAGTTTAGTGCAACAAAGGGCAGGTTGAGCCACACCATTCTCTCCCAATAGCTGCAAATAGTTACAGGTCAGCTACTGCCATTGCCAGTATCTGTTGCCTGAGATGGTTGTCTCGTCATGCCTAATGGTAGAGCTGGGATGGATCAAACATCTCTCTTTGCCCCTCAATCTGTTCACACTTGAATGTTTCCAAAAGCACTGTCAGACACTTCTCTGCCTGCTCGTTCCTTACTATGTTTTCCATTATAGATGCACAAAACAGGCTTATGCCAAAAAAAGGCCAAATTCCTGTTGGTCTAATTTGGCAAATCTTGAAATCATGACTAGCAGTGACGCTTTTCAGTCTTGGCCTTTCTCACTTCCCGTTACTTCAGATTTTGTAAAGGGGCTACGTGAGGATAGGGACTTGTGACCTCCGGCAAGCAAATCGTGTGCTATACCACCAACTTTTCTTTCATTTTTAAAAACACAGGCTTCTGCTTTTTCTCTCTCACTTGCATGCATGTGCCCACACGCACACTCACATCATCCACAAGTGCCAAGTCTCCTTCCTCTGTTCCCTTCTTTACCCATGCACCCCCCATCTGTACAGCCTGTTCCATAAGCACATGTCCATCACTACCACCCCCGCCAACACACACCCCGCGCCTTCTGTCTTTTGCATTTTTCTTCAGGCAACCTGTTCTATCACTCTCTTTTACTGGAGGACAGAAAAGAAGAAGATACAGGGTATTTGTGAAGTTGGCTGCAGGGTGCATTGTCCTTCAAGGCTCTGGCTTCAGTTCAGAGGCTATAGAAGCCCCCGGTGGCACAGTGGGTTAAACCCCTGTGCTGGCAGGACTGAAGACTGACAGGTCGCAGGTTCGAATGCGGGAAGAGGCGGGTGAGCTCCCTCTATCAGCTCCAGCTCCTCATGCGGGGACATGAGAGAAGCCTCCCACAAGGATGATAAAAACATCAAATCATCCAGGCGTCCCCTGGGCAACGTCCTTGCAGACGGCCAATTCTCTCACACCAGAAGCGACTTGCAGTTTCTCAAGTCGCTCCTGACACGATTAAAAAAAAGAGGCTATAGGACAGGGACTGAATTCTTTA
This sequence comes from Anolis sagrei ordinatus, assembly GCF_025583915.1. Lineage (NCBI taxonomy): Eukaryota > Metazoa > Chordata > Lepidosauria > Squamata > Anolidae > Anolis > Anolis sagrei. Next base: position 21,741,328 of record NW_026847660.1, on the reverse strand, counting down.
AGCTCAGGGGTGAGACTCATATAGAATCATAGAGTTGGAAGAGACCTTGTTGCCCATCCAGTCCAACCCCCTGCCAAGAATCAGGAAAATCTTATTCAATCATCCCTGACAGATGGCCATCAAGCCTCCTAAGAAGGAGCCTCCATTACACTCCAGGGCAGAGAGTTTCACTTCTGAACAGCTCTCACAGTCAGGAAGTTCTTCCTCAAGTTCAGGTGGAATATCCTTTCCTGTAGTTTGAAGCCATTGTTCCGCATCCTAGTCTCCAGGGCAGCAGAAAACAAGCTTGCTCCCTCCTCCCTATGACTTTCCCCTCACATATTTATCCATGGCCATCATGTCTCCTCTCAGCCTTCTCTTCTTCAGGCTAAACACGCCCAGCTTTTTAGGCCGCTCCTCATAGGGCTTGTTCTCCAGACTCTTGATCATTTTAGTCACCCTCAGGACACATTCCAGCTTGTCAACATCTCCCTTCAATTGCGGTGCCCAGAATTGGACACAGTGTGATTCCAGGTGTGGTCTGAGTAAGGCAGAATAGAGGGGTGGCATGACTTCCCTGAATCTAGACACTAGACTCCTATTTATGCAGGCCAAATCCCATTAGTTTTTTTAGCTGCTACATCACATTGTTGGCTCATGTTTAATTTGTTGTCCACGAGGACTCCAAGATCTTTTGTCAGACATACTGCTGTCGAGCCAGGCATCGTCCCCCATTCTGTATCTTTGCATTTTATTATTTTCTGCGTAAATTTTCTGCGTATCTTGCATTTGTCACTGTTGAACTTCATTTATCACATAACTAAAAATGCTCTGGGGTGCATGAAGTAGAGCAGTGCTATTCAAAAGAGGTCGTCCGTGGACCAGTGCTGGTTCCTGAGCCATCAACTATTAGTTACTCCTGAGTATGAAGGAAAGAGGTGCTCCAGGTGGTTCAGCAGGTTAAAGCACCGAGCTGCTGAACTTGCTGACCAAAAGGTTGGTGGGTTCGAATCCGGGGAGTGGCGTGAGCTCTCGCTGCTAACCCCAGCTTCTGCCAACTTAGCAGTTCGAAAACATGCAAATCTGAGTAGATCAATAGGTACAGCTCTGGTGGGAAGGTAACGGTGCGCCATACAGTCATGTCTACCACATAAACTTGGAGATATCTATGGACAATGTCAGCTCTTCAGCTTAGAAATGGAGATGAGCACCACCCCCCCCCCCCCAGAGTCGGACACAACTAGACTTAATGTCAAGGGGAAACCTTTACCTTTTTACTTATGAAGGAAGGAAAGAAAGAATTGCAGCTAATGGTCACAAATAGCATCTGAGGTGATCCTTAGCATATGAAGTGAGGGATAAAAATCAGTCCCTTAGACAGCTTGGGAAGTAGTGGTGCGGAGCTTAATTGCAATGTTATTAACAAGTGATAGGCGGCACTGTGTCCAGTTTGAAGCAGTTACTGAACTTAAACTCTATACTTATGGTATTCCTTAGTTAAAGGAAGTTCAGTGGAGACACACTGGCTTGGCTTCTCTCTGAAACAGCAATCTGAAGAGGAGTACCCCAAAACAGCAAAAAAACATGCTTGAAAGTACTCCCAAAATTGACCAGGGTTGAAGCAATGTTACCCTTAGTTCCCAAAATGGGATGTTATGGCCCAACAGGGGACCCTGGAATTTGGTGGGGGCAGCCCTCTGGTTTCTGGAATACCCACATTCCTAATTTAGGGGATGCCCTTTCTTTTTTTGGAACATAAGAAGTTTACTAAAGGGCTGGAAATTGGAAAGCAGTGCTTATCAACTGCAAGTCACTGAACCATTCACCAGTAGATCCAGATTTACCCTCTGCCCACTCCTTGCCATATAGCAGCATTTCTCAACCTGGGGGTCAGGGCCCCTGGAGGGGTCACCAAAGATCATCAGAAAATACAGTATTTTCTGTTGGTCATGGGGGTTCTGTGTGGGAAGTTTGGCCCAATCCTATTGATGGTGAGGTTCAGAATGCTCTTTTATGGTAGGTGAACTATAAATCCCAGTAACTACAACTCCCTAATGCCAAGGTCTATTTCCCCCAAACTCTACCAGTATTCACATTTGAGCTTAATGAGTATTTGTGCCAAGTTTGGTCAAGATCCGTTATTGTCTACAGTGCTCTCTCGTTGTAGATGAACTATAACTCCAAAACTCAAGGTCAGTGCTCACCAAACCCTTGCAGTATTTTCTGTTGTCATGGGAGTTCTGTGTGCCAAGTTTGGTTCAATTCCATCATTGGTGGAGTTCAGAATGCTCTTTGATTGTCGGTTAACTATAAATCCCAGCAACTACAACTCCCAAATGACAAAATCCCCCCTCCCAACCCCACCAGTATTCAAAATTGAGCGTATCGAGTATTTGTGCCAAAATTGGTCCAGTGAATGAAAATACATCCTGCGTATCAGATATTAACATTACAATTCATAACAGTAGCAAAATTAAAGTTATGAAAAGCAATAAAAATAATGTTATGGTTGGGGGTCACCACAACATGAGGAACTGCATTAAGGGGTCATGGCATTGGGAAGGTTGAGAACCACTGCCATATAGAATGCCAGCTACAGTTGGCATTCACTCTCTTCTTTACGTCAAAGGAGTTACACTGGTGGGGACTGGTGGAAATTGTTTGTTCCTCCCCTCACCACACCTTACTTAAGAGATCCACCCGAACAGATGCTCTTTCTCTTCTCTTGTTCTTTCCCACTAAATCCCTTTCTTGAAGAGAGAGAAAAGCAGCATAAACCGATCAACCCTTAAGTGGAGAACCTACTATCTGGCCCTTTGCTTTTTCCAAAGATCCTAGGATTCCTTGCCAAGCAGCAATTAGTGTATCGTACTCAGCAGGAGAAAAGAAAACTCCCCACAGTGTATAATGTGTGTGCTAGTGTGAATAAGATGCAAATATATTCAGAGTGGATGTGGTGTCAGCAGAGGACAGAATAGAGGGAGTGGGGTTGGTTCTCTGATATTATTCCAACACTAAATCATCAACCTCCCCTCTGTCATCCCAATTATCTACTTCTTAAGGACCAGTATGCCACATACAGTGAACATATGAAACCTATCCCCATTAGCAGTTTGTCATCTGAGCATTGTAATTCTCCATGTCTCTGAAGTGGAGAGCTAGGACTGATAACAGTCTTAAAGGTAGGAGACTTGAGATCTCTTAGGAAAAGCACAAATGTCTCTTACCCCAAAGGTAAGCTATCATGATGGAAACACAGGCTACCTTTCAGTTTTTGAAACTCCCTTAAGGCCTTGCTATTTACATTTTATTGTGTTTTTTTAAAAAATCAGATTGTATTGAGCTATCCACTCCAACCCCCACCAGTCATGCAGGAGAAGCTAAAAAACTCTATAGGAATCTCTATATCCCCCAACTCTGGGACCAGAAGTCAAATACTGTTATTTAATGGAGTGTCAAACAACTAAAGTCTGGTTAGGAAAGTATGCCTTGAGAGTGATTCTGGATTCATCGCTGAGCCTGGAACCCCAGGTTTTGGCGGTGGTCAGAGGAGCTTTTGCACAGTTAAAACTTGTGCGCCAGCTGCGCCCGTACCTTGGGAAGTCTGACTTGGCCACGGTGGTCCACGCTCTGCTTACATCCCGAATAGATTACTGCAACGTACTCTACGTGGGGTTGCCTTTGAAGACTTCAACTAGTCCAACGGGCAGCAGCCAGATTACTCACTGGAGCACCATACTCCCGGAGCACACCACCCCCCTTTATGTCAGCTCCACTGACTGCCAGTCCACCTCTGAGCACAATTCAAAGTGCTGCTCTTGGCCTATAAAACCCTATACGGCTCCAGCGCAGCTTACTTATCTGAACGTATATCTCTCTACGTTTCACCTCATAATTTAAGATCTACTGGAGAGGCCCTGCTCTCAGTCCCACCAGCGTCACAAACACATCTGGTGGGGACGAGGGACAGGGCCTTCTCAGTGGTGCCCCCCCCCCCACTTGTGGAATTCACTCCCCAGTGAGATCAGATTGGCGTCCTCCCTCTTTACGTTTAGGAAAAGACTAAAATTGTGGTTTTGGAGCACAGCAGCACTTTAGACACTGATCCTGGACCATAGGACTGTTATGACAATTGGAAACGGCTATATGACTATGTGACTTTGTGATTATGTGACTATGTTACTATATGAGTATGTGATTTTAATTAATGTTACTGTTTTAATTTGTTATGTATTTGATTTTACATTGTTGTTATTGATACTGTGGCATTGAAATGTTGCCTGTGTTAGCTGCCCTGAGTCCCCCCTCGGGGGTGAGAAGGGCGGGGTAGAAATGGTGTAAACAAATAAATAAATAAATAAATGCCTTGTAAACATACAGATCTTACTGTACCAAACGTATCTGTAATTTTTAAAAACCTATGAGAAATAATTCCAGGCAGAGAAAGATAAACATATGGAAATTTTATTTATTTATTATTTATTTATTTAGAGTTTTTATACCCCAGTCTTCTCACCTCCGGGAGGGACTGGCCGGCTAACAACATAAAATTTAATACAATAAGAAAAACATTATAGGTCATCAATATAAAATACATTAAAATACACTTCATACAATTCATACAAATTACAGCAAACATTTTTAAAGTTAAACATGCAATACGTTTTTACACTACAGAGAAAACATAGTGTAGTAAGTAGCCACACCTTGAAAACGGCTAGGGTATTAAATGCTGATCAAGGTAGCCAATTGAAACATGCACACCTGCCTCAAACAGACAAGAGTTCCTTCTCCCACCCTGGACATTCCACAGATATATAAACCCCACTTGTCCTAGTTTCCCACAGACCTCACAACCTCTGAGAATGCCTGCCATAGATGCAGGTGCAACATCAGGAGAGAATGCTTCTGGAACATGGCCATACAGCCCGAAAAACTTCATCCCAGTGATTCCGGCCATGAACACCTTCGACAACACATCGAACGTAGTGTAGTCATGCTTTTAACGTAAGCCGCTTTGAGTCTCCTTTGGAAGAGATAAAGTGGGGCATAAATAAACATAACAATAACAATGAGCAGAAGAGAAAACTGTCAAAAGAAGTCTTTCCATGGACAGTTCCTGGGAAAAACTGAGAGCAAAATTTACAAGGAAAAAACATGGATGTGACTCACAAATGGAACTTTGTAAAAGGAGACAGAGGGCCTGATTCTTGCAGCCCAAGAACAAGCAATCAGAACAAATGCCATCAAAGACAGAATTGAAAAGTCGACGAGAGTTTTCAAGTGTAGACTTTGCAAGGAAGCAGACAAAATGATGGATCACATACTCCGTTGCTGCAAGAGGATCACACAGACAGACTACTCTGGGACTTCCGAATTCAGACTGACAGAGTTTTGGCGTACAATACTCCTGACCTCATAATCATGGGGGGAAGCATGGATGGTCGATGTTGCAATCCCAGGCAACAGCAGAAATTACAAGAAGCAACTGGAAAACCTTATACGATACGAGGATTTAAAGATCGAACTGCAAAGACTATGGCACAAGCCAGTAAAGGTAGTCCCAGTGGGGATCAGCACACTGGGTTCAGTGCCTAAAGACTTGACCTGCCCTTAAACACAATTGGCACTTTCAAAATTACTATCTGTCAGGTGCAAAAGGCCACCGTACTTGTATCTGCATGCATGATTTGCCGATACATTGCACAGTCGAAGACACTTGGGAAGTGTCTGACGTGTGATCCAATACAAAGCCAGCATAGTGATCTTATTTCCTGTGTTCTAATCTTGTTGTGTATATAATAATAATAATAATAATAATAATAATAATAATAATAATAATAATAATAATAATAGCTGAGAACTATTAGCAGATGCATTGTAGGATTGCAATAAAGCTGTTGAAATATTCTCAACTCATAGGCACTGCTCTACCCAACCCCCAAATAAACAGGAAATTATCTCGGTTTAAGAGCATCTCACTTTATACTTTTTCCAACCTATGGCTCCTACTTGGAAATTCTTCTTCCAAGGAGCTTAGATTTCCAGGACCCTTAATCTCCCTTCTGGTTTCTAAAGCATGACTGAAGATGAGGGGGGGGGGGGGGGGGGGGAGAGCAAAAGGAACCTGCTGACCACAGGGCTTTTTGAGATGAACCCTTTGAAATACATGGGCCCCAGGATCTGCTCAGTATTGATGGAGACTTATTTTGTATTTAGGGCTTGGAAAACTTACTTGTTTGGCTACAGCTCCCAACCCATCAACTATGCTATTGTAAAACATGAAAGTCAGAAACCCCAGAGTATATTGCCCACCTGTATGAAGGTCTATATTTATGACCCCATTCCTTTACAAGTTTCTCCCCCACAAACAATCTGCTCCATCCCTATCTCATCCTGATTTTAGTATTTTTAGTATCTTAGTTTTTATCTTGCACATGCAGCCCGCTCATTTTTATGTTATCTTATTTTATTTTACTGTGTATGATTTTGCTTTTTCGTCTTTGTACTCATATGTTGTATGTATTTTACTGTGTTGTTATTGTGTTTTGGTTTTACTTTATTGTAATATGCTGTTGGGCTTGGCCTCATGTAAGCCACCCCAAATCCCCATTAGGGAGATGGTGGCGGGGTATTAAATAAAGATTATTATTATTATTGTTATTATTATTATTATTATTATTTTGCTGATATATGGTCCGTTATCCAGAGATCTAGCAGTGGGTTAATCCCAACTAGAGCAGACACATCGACTCAATTGTTGAAGAGTGAGTCAGCTGATAGGTAAAATCAATTAATTCTATAGGTCTTCTGTCACTAACAATGGGATGTTTTTGCAGAACTTGGAAGCTTTGGCTCACATTCTGCTTGCGACCTATGTCTTTGGCATTACATGAGTGCAACATCAAATTAAATAACTTTACAGCACCTGTCTCCACTTAGGAGCTGCAAGGACATTACTGCAGTGGTAACCAGTTGAGGGACTAATGACCCATGATCCAATACACAAGGGGTCCTCAAACTTAGGCCCGGGGGCTGGATACGGCCCTCCAAGGTCATTTACCCGGCCCTCGCTCAGGGTCAACCTAAGTATGAAATGACTTGAAAGCACACAACAACAACAACAACAACAACAATCCTATCTCATCAGCCAAAAGCAGGCCCACACTTCCCATTGAAATACTAATAAGTTTATATTTGTTAAAATTGTTCTTCATTTTAATTATTCTATTGTTTCTAAGTGTTTTTTGCACTACAAATAAGGTAAGTGCAATGTGCATAGGAATTCATTCATGTTTTTTTCAAATTATAATCTGGCCCTGCAATAGTTTGAGGGACTGTGACCTGGCCCTCTGTTTAAAAGGTTTGAGGACCCTTGCAATACACCATGGGTGCTGATGAGTGTTGGACACTCCTCAATGTGCATTTAGGTATCAACAGGGAAGTGTCAAAGCACCCAAAGTGCATCAATAGCACATGATCCATATTGTCGCTCCCTTACTCTGTTATGCATTTTCGTGATTCACTCAGTTTTATTGTGTTTCTGCAATATAGGTATGGATTCAGAAAGTTAACTGCATGTTGGACTATGTCTCCCAGAATCTCTATCCAACTAACATGACCTATGATCTGCCCCCCCCCCCCCCCGTGTTTAATCCTGGATTAATCATGATCATCACCAACCACTGCAATGATTGTACAAATTCATCAGGCAAAGCCACTAGAAATGGCTACCTACGTGAGTAGATTACCTGCACAGCTTTACCTTCTCCCACTCTTACATCCAATGCAGCGATCTTCGCAAAAATAGCAAATAGGATGACAAGAAAGACCTGGTGGGTAGCCTATGCAGACAATACTGGGCTAGGCAGACAATTATAACCTGGTACGTGGCGTGTCTTCATGTTCAACTGATTTCCATCTGTCCGTGGCTCTCCTCCCTTCTTTAGTACATCAGTCCCGTCTTTGTCCCTACGAAGCACCATCTGGGTCCCTCTGGGTCCCTCCTTCCCTTCCAAAGTCACTCTCCGCATGCAGCGCAGCCAACTCCCCAGCCGTCTGTGACTCAGCTGGCAGCTGGCCTCTCCCCGGAGTCCAGAGCGGAGGCTGAGAGCTGAGCCAACCTGGGACAATCCTGACATGCCCCTGCCTCTGCTACCTTGGCCTGCCTTATCTGCGTCTGACTCCCAAGTCTTGAAGCAGAACCACTCACCTACAGTGAATCTGTTGAACCTCTCCACCAGAGCCGCCATTGGATTGCAGAGACATCAAACATGCAAGACAGGAACTCCATGGGATATGCCTCTCTATAAACAACAATAGGATCAGATATTTAGCCCCCAAACTATGATTACCAGGTGATTTAAGTTCAGTCTTTTTCAGATCATGGTCTCACCTGGCTGCTTCGTGACTGTATACATATGTTTGTAGGCTTTCTCCAGCTTCTCTCAGATTTCTCAAAAAGATTCTTACAAACACACACAGATGTACATGTGGAATTTTATTGGGGCTTTAAAAATATAACACAAAGTAAGAGAGAACATCAGGGATGTATAAGATATAAGCATCGGTCAGGCATATACATTAATACAAGCTGACCACATATTCAAAAATAGAATTGTAGAGTCACAGAATCATAATATCTTAGAGTTGGAAGGGTCCAGAAAGGCTGTGTAGTCCAGCCCATTACTCTGCAGAAAGACACAACTAAAGCACTCCTGAAAGATGCCCACCTAACCTGCTTAAATGTGGATAGCCCATCATCCTTTGAGTCTGTTGAACAGTTCTCCTATTTTGGCAGCAGTCTGAAGAGCTTTCCTTTGGCACTAAAAAAAAAAGGGTGAGGAAAAGGACAATTCCGTTCATGGTTAATTAAAGGCCATGGTTGAGCTCCTATACCACCATCTATATCAGTGTTTCTCAACCTTCCTAATGTTGCGACACCTTAATACAGTTCCTCATGTTGTGGTGACCTCCAGCCATAAAATTATTTTTGTTTCTGCTTCGTAATTGTAAGTTTGCTACTGTTATGATGTATAATGTAAATATCTGATATGCAGGTGCATTTTCATTCACTGGACGAAATTTAGCACAAATACCCGATACACCCAAATGTGAATACTGGTGGAGTTGAGGGGGGATTGATTTTGTCATTTAGGAGTTGTAGTTGCTGGGATTTATAGTTAACCTACAATCAAAGAGCATTCTGAACTCAAACAACGATGGAATTGAACCAAACTTGGCACACAAAACTCCCATAACCAACAGAAAAAAACTGGAAGGGTTTGGTGGCCATTGACCTTGAGTTTGGGAGTTGTAGTTCACCTACATCCAGAGAGCAGTGTGGACAATGATGAATCTTGACCAAACTTGGCACAAATACTCATTAAGCTCAAATGTGAACACTGGTAGAGTTTGGGGAAAATAGACCTTAACATCTGGGAGTTGTAGTTGCTGGGATTTATAGTTCACCTACAATCAAAGAGCATTCTGAACTCCACCATTGAGAGAACTGGGCCAAACTTTCCACACAGAACCCCCATGACCAACAGAAAATGCTGCATTTTCTGATGATCTTTGGCAACTCCTCTGACACCCTCCCCTTGCAACCCCCCCCCCCAGGGTTCCCAACCCCCAAGTTGAGTAATGCTGATCTGTATCATATAACTTTAGATATACAGTAAGTCCTGTAACAGAAGTTGACCACAGAAGACCTAGAGATTCCTAGAGAGACTATATTAATTAATCCGCAAATAATCAAATTAAACTTGCAGATGTGGAGGGCTGACTGTACTTATCGACATAGCAGATGCTAAGAAGCCTTGTTAGTGAATTGTGAAAGCACGTGAGATGATATTGGCCCAGTGCATACTGCGACTCATGCGATGCACATCAGATCCAACAAGATGTGCATTGAGTCGTATATTAGTGCCGTTATAATTCAATCTTGGTGATAATGTAACAGCAGACCTCTATTAAGTATGTTACAGAAATGCCTGATTAGAATTCCCATAGATTGAAGTCCACTTGCGAAGACATACTTCCTCAACAGAATTCTGGCCTTCGTTTTATATATTCACTTTCTGAACATACCTTGCAATATTATTATTTTGGTAGCTCACCACACCCCCAAAGTCTTGTAGTCAAGTTTAAGATTAAGCATTATTCAGGAAGAGCAGTTTTGGACCTCCATCTGGGTGTAGTGGTCTTAGCAGGGGCCACCAATGGTATCTCTTGATAGCTGGTTCAGAGTAAACAAGGTTGTTGACGCCCAGGCTTCCTGCATCTTTCTGGAAGAGAAGCTTCAATGAACTGAGCCAGAACAAGGGCTGTTGTGGGTTTAATTCCTGCCAGTTTGCTGTGTCAAACCCTCTTTTCCACCCCACCCCCTGCCCCTCCGCTATCAGGGCTTGGGCTAAATCCACTCTACACTGCTGCCACTGCCTGCAGTTGGAATTATGAATTAATCTCATTACAAAGTCCTTGGCAACAGAGACATTTCAGCTGCTTTGTGCACGGCAGGGGGATGGAAAGGTGCTTCCGGTCTATTGGATGAGAAGGTCTTTGAAGCCCAGCTTCTCACCCAATTTAACCCACCAGGTTCCAAAGAACTCAGAAGACCCCATAACTCAAGGAAACCTTCTTCTTCCCTGATTCCCAAGCTCTGAACTTCTGGTTTTTGGCTCCTTTGCTCTAAAAACTCCTCCTTGTTGTTGTCATTTCTAGCCCGCCTTTATCCCAGCTTCCAACAAATTAATAACATACAATATGATCCCCATTTCAATGGGAATTATATTTGAGGGCTTATTGTGCTTAGTAAAAACCAGTCATTGAATAGCAAACCCTATAGAACAGGTATGGGCAAACTTGGGCCATCCAGGTGTTTTGGACTTCAAATTAAGTCCAAAACACCTGGAGGGCTGAAGTTTGCCCATGCCTGCTATGGAAGCATACCATAGAGGGTGCTGGAGGACCTGGACAATTTCTAGAGATGGCACCTCTCTAGGCATCGCTAGGTCCTTCAGTGAGACTCTATTGTCAACTATCTGCAGAAGCATTTAGGAAAACTTAGGAAATGGCTGGAGAGGATATATTTTGCCAGATGCGAGTAAATGAAGCCATAAGTACCAGTTTTGCAGATACAAGGATTATACCGGATCATAAAAAAATCACAAGATGCAGAAGTTAAAATAAGATTACTAACTAACTAACCCGTGGCCAGCACAGCGGGGGTTAACTACTAGCTATTATAAATCTTGTTGACCAGAAGGTCAAGGCGACCTAGAAGGATACAGTGGTCCACAGTATCAAAGGCCACTGAGAGGTCCAGGAGAACCAACAGGGACACACTCCCCCTGTCGAGCTCTCTGCGGAGATCATCCACTAAGGCAACCATGGCTGTCTCAGTTCCATGTCCCAGTCTGAAACCAGACTGCGATAGATCCAGATAGTCAGTTTCATGCAAGAACTCCAGGAGCTGCGAGGTAACCACATGTTCCAGGGCTTTGCCCAAAAAGGGGATATTGAAACTGGTCAAAAGTTGTTCAAATCAGTGGAGTCCAGTGATGGCTTTTTCAACAGCAGTTTTCTCACAGCTTGTTTTAAGCTGGCTGGAATTTTGCTTCCCAAAGGGAGCCATTAACCTCCACCTTTACCAACACTGCCAACCCCCCTCTGGCATCCTTTATCAGCCAAGATGGGCAGGGGTCCAGGATGCATGTGGTTGCCCTTGCCTCTCCAAAGATCTTGTCAATGTCCTCAGGTAGCACAAATTGAAATTAATTCATTGAAATTGGACAAGCAGGTGCTCTCGCTACATCTTCAGAGACTGCAGTACCGGTGGCGTCCAGGTTGGAGCAAATCAGAGCGACTTTTTTTCTGCGAAAAACCGTGCAAGTGCGACGGTGAGTTGTCGAAGGGCCAGGGACCCCATCACAAGGGGTAGGGTTCAACAAACCTCTGACTATTCAATACAGCTCAGCTGGATGGTTCCTAGCAGATGCAATGTTGGCTGCAATTTGAGATTTACTTGCAGCCTTCACTGCCGCAGAGTATGCCCTTGCATAGGTACACGCCCGTGTTCGGTCTGACTAACTGCGAGATGATCATCACACGGCCTCTAAACTCCTCTTCACTTGCTTCATCACTTCCAGCTCCTTGTTGAGCCCAGGGACCGGTTTAGCTCTGCTACTCGAGAGAGGTTGCTCCGGAGCAATTGTGTCCATTGCCCTGGTCATCTCCCTGTTATAGAGAGTGACTAGGGCATCAACAGAATCACCTACCTCGGTGGCAGGAAATTCCCTCCTGGAGCAGACCATCTTAATGGGTTCTCCACCCCTGAGAAGGTTAGGGAGGAAAATAAACTATATATTATATTATTATTTTAAAATTTTAATCAGATTCAAATATATATACTTTTATAATGGAATATGCAGCCATATGCAAGTACAATAACAAGCAAAATTCAGCACCTTATTCTGGTGGGAGAGGCCCTGATCCATTCTCTGATGTGACAGCACAGGTATGGAGGGTAGATAACAACTTCCCTATGAAAGTATGAGCCCCCATAAAAACTGTTTCTAGGAAACCTGCACATGCAAAAAATTGAAGGTATATAAGCTCTCCCTTTTTATATTTAGGCTTTTTGGGAAGAAGTCATCAAAGACACAGCTGTGCTCATCTGTATCAATTTGCAAAGGGACCTTGTAGCACCTTCGAGACGGAGAGAAATTAGCATCTGATGAAGGAAACCCAATTTATAGAAGCTTACATTGCAAATCTCTTTCTCTCACAGTGAGGCTCCCCTTTGGGTTGCCATGAATCAGAAATGGCTTGGAGGCACACAACAAAAACAACAAGATGCTGAAGGAGGAGATTTACAACAGAAATGTTTTGAACTATTATAAAGAGCTAACTAGAAGTATCAACAGATTATTTCACTCACTACAAGACATGAATTTTGTGTCATGTGTTCTTTGCAATGGCCACAAATGGCACCTGTTTGAACCTGTGGATCTAAGATGGATTTTGTTGTCCTGTCCCTTTCTCTCTTGTATTGAACTTGTGAATGTGTATGAATCAGAAAGCTTGGCTAAAGACAGTAACCTATGATAATATTTCTAGAAGTATTATGTGAACCAGGTCTATAGTTTCTTTAAGATTTAGAACATTAAAATTGATTGGTGATGATTATGTTTTTAATGGTTTTATATGTTTTTTATAATATTAGGTTGAATGTTTTTAACTGTAATTTTATGAATGTATGGCATCAAATTCTGCCAATTCTGTAAGCCACCTTGAGTTGCCGTAAGGCTGAGAAAGGCAGGCTACAAATGTCATAAATAAATACATAAATTTAATACTGTTGGGGTGGTTCCTTAACAAGTTTAATGGATGTGGTCATAACCCAGGCATGGGCAAACTTTGGCCCTCCGGGTATTTTGGGTGAGCTCCTGCTGTTAGCCCCAGCTTCTGCCAACCTAGCAGCATTAGGATTAATACACAAACAAAAGAGTGGTGATTCTCTCTCAGAAACATATTCTACCCATCTCATCCAAAGTTTTATCAAATTTTTATCAATTTTACTTTTATTTATTTATTTATTTATTTATTTATTGCATTTGTTAACCGCCGCTCTCAGCCCTAGGGCGACTCGCGGCGGTGTACAACATATAAAAACAGTATACAATAAAGCACAACAAAATCAGCAATTCACTAATACACACTAAACTAATTTACACTAAACTAATCCGCATCGTCACACATAGAATCATAGCCAATCTCATAGTCCGTATTCCGTTCCACTTGTCATTACCAGTTTGTATAGCACTCAATTAAATGCCTTTTCAAATAGCCAGGTCTTTAGGCTCTTACGGAAAGCCATAAGGGAGGGCGCCTGTCTGATGTCAACAGGGAGGGTGTTCCACAGCCGGGGGGCCACCACCGAGAAGGCCCTTTCTCTCGTCCCCGCCAGACGTGCCTGTGAGGCAGGCGGGATCGAGAGAAGGGCCTCCCCAGACGATCTTAAGGCCCTCGTGGGCTCATAGGCCGAGATGCGGTCCGATAGGTATTTTGGGCCGGAACCATTTAGGGCTTTGTAGGATAACACCAGCACCTTAAATTGGGCCCGGTAGCAGATCGGCAGCCAGTGGAGCTGGGACAACAAGGGCGTTGTGTGCTCCCTGCGTCCCGCTCCAGTTAGTAACATGGCTGCCGCGCGCTGGACTAGCTGAAGCTTCCGGGCCGTCTTCAAGGGCAGCCCCACGTAGAGAGCGTTGCAGTAGTCAAGGCGGGATGTGACCAGAGCGTGTACCACCGTGGCCAAGTCAGACTTCCCAAGATACGGGCGCAGCTGGCGCACGAGCCGAAGCTGTGCAAATGCTCCCCTGGTCATCCCTGAAACCTGGGGATCCAGGCTCAAAGATGAATCCAGGGTCACACCCAAGCTGCGAACCTGCGCCTTCAAGGGGAGTGCGACCCCGTCCAGCACAGGCTGTAACCCTATACCCTGTTCGGCCTTGCGACTGACCAGGAGTACCTCTGTCTTGTCTGGATTTAATTTCAGTTTGTTCGCCCTCATCCAGACCATTACAGCGGCCAGGCACCGGTTCAGGACCTCGACGCCTCCTTAGTAGCAGGTGGAAAGGAGTGACAGAGTTGGACATCATCTGCGTACAGATGACACCGCACCCCGAAACTCCGGATGATCTCACCCAGCGGCTTCATGTAGATATTAAACAGCATGGGGGACAGTATAGAACCCTGTGGAACACCACAGGTCAAAGGCTGTGGTGTTGAACAGGAGTCCCCCAATAACACCTTCTGTGTACGACCCTCCAGAAATGACTGGAGCCACTACAGAGCAGTGCCCCCAAGACCCATCTCCGCAAGGCGCCTCAGAAGGATACCGTGGTCGACGGTATCGAAGGCCGCTGAGAGATCCAGGAGCACCAACAGGGACACACTCCCCCTGTCTAGCTCCCGGCGTAGATCATCCACTAAGGCGACCAAGACCGTCTCGGTACCATGTCCCGGTCTGAAACCAGACTGTGCCGGATCCAGATAATCCGTGTCTCTCAAGAATACCTGGAGTTGTGAGGCCACCACGCTTTCCATGACTTTGCCCAAAAAGGGGAGATTGGAAACAGGCCGAAAGTTGTCAAATTTAGTGGGGTCCAATGATGGTTTCTTCAACAGCGGTTTTATAATTGCTTGTTTTAAGCACGCTGGAATCTTGCCTTCCCGAAGGGAGGCATTAACCACCACCGTTACCCACTCAGCCAATCCCCCTCTGGCCTCTCTCAGAAGCCAGGATGGACAGGGGTCTAGGATGGACGTGGTAGGCCTCATTCCTCCAAGTATCTTGTCCACATCCTCGGGTTTCACAAACTGAAAAGAATCCATCAAAATAGGACAAGCAGGTGTTCGAGTCACATCCTCTGAGACTGCATTTAATATGGTGTCCAGCCCAGAACGGATCAAAGCGACTTTGTCTGCAAAGAACCGAGCAAATGCTTCACAGCGCGTGACCAAATTGTCAGGGCTCCCGCCTGAAGTGGCGGGAGTTAAAAGACCTCTGACAATCCGGAACAGCTCCGCCGGACGGTTATTTGCAGACGCAATAGTGGCCGCAAAGTATTCTTTGCGGCTTTTATTGCCGCGGCATATGCCCTTAAAAAGGACACAAACCGTGTTCGATTTGACTCGCTTGGATCCGAACGCCACACGCTCTCTAGTTCCCTCTTCCTTCGCTTCATCACTGCCAGCTCCTCAGTAAACCAAGGAGCTGGTTTAGCTCGGCTACTTGAGAGGGGACGTTCCGGAGCGATCACGTCAATTGCCCTGGCCATCTCCCCATTCCAGAGAGTGACCAAGGCCTCGACATGGTCACCTACCGAGGAGGCGGGAAAATCCCCAAGAGCCGTCAGGAATCCATTCGGATCCATAAGCCTCCTGGGGCGGACCATCTTAATGGGTCCTCCACCTTTGCGGAGGTTAGGGGGTGCAGTGAGCCTAAATCTGATCAGGAAGTGGTCAGTCCATGGCAACGGAGAGATAGACAACTCCTCCACACCGCCACCCTGCTCCCATCCCTGACAGAAAACCAAGTCCAATGTGTGTCCAGCACAGTGGGTGGGGCCAGATATTTGTTGGGACAGCCCCATGGTTGCCATGGCAGACATGAAGTCCTGAGCCGCTCCTGTGAGGGTCGCCTCGGCGTGGATATTGAAGTCTCCCAGCACCAGAAGCCGTTGAGACTCCAACGCCAGGCTCGAGACTACCCCCGCTAGCTCAGGTAGGGAGACTGTAGTGCAGCGAGGTGGACGGTACACTAGCAGAATCCCTATTCTGTCCCGGTCACCCACCCTTAGGTGGACACATTCAAAATTTGTGGTCTGCGGGATGGGGCTCCTGGTCAGATGGATGGAATCTCTATAGACCACTGCAACCCCGCCTCCCCGTCCTCCGGATCTCGGTTGGTGCTGTACGGAGAACCCTGGGGACAAAGCTGGGTCAGATTCACCCCCCCAGCTTCATCCAACCAGGTCTCCGTAATGCACGCCAGATCTGCCCGCTCATCCAGGATCAAGTCCTGGATGAAGGTCGTTTTTCCGTTGACAGATCTGGCGTTCAGCAGCACCACCTTCAATCCTGAGGGCCCGCTCACCTGGTTACACCAATTTACCTTAGGAGACCGATTTAGGGTTATTAATGTTGGTAAGCGGTCCGAATTAGGCCGAATTTGAGGTCTCCTTTTTCCGCATCTCCCCCTCCCCACCACGACCTCTATGGGGGCCCCTCGGCTAGTGGAACACCTCCCCTCCTCCATGCCGCAGTCCAAAGCCAAGGTCTTAATTTCTGTTTCGCTAGATGTTTGGTTTGTTGGCCCTTGCCAACTCCCTTGCTTCCCTTCCTCCCCCCTCCCCGCCTCATTATTGTTCACAGGCTCCAGCCCACCTCCTCCCTTGCCCTTTCCACTGGTCACTAATAGCAAGGACAGCACCAATAGGGGGATGGGGGACCACATGGATAATAATCAACTCGATGATACTGAGCGTTTTAGCCACAACAGTTAGAAGTTCGTAAAGTGCAGAATCTTAAAGTGCAATACAGTCAACAATACAACTGCGTGCCGTTGGGCAAATTCCTAAAGTGCAAAGATCTTAAAGTGCGACAAATACCCAATCTGGGTCTCAATACTAACTAAAGTGCGGCATGGAGGGTAGGAAAGGGGCGTAAGTGCAAGTATAGTTTAGCAGCAATAGGCAGGCGCCTTAAGGTGCTATATAACGTTCTTAGTGCCAATTAGCAGCAGAGTAGACAAGGAACGTGCTATGTTAGCAATATATAAACATGGTATTAGAGGGATTGGCAGTAATATCAGTTTGGTAAAGATCTGATTCAAGATGTAAACTATGGACGGCTGGTATAAAGTAGCGGAAGAATCTCACAATCTTCCGGAGATGGTCAACACGGCGGTGGTCAGCACAGTAGGTCTATCAC
Organism: Anolis sagrei ordinatus; assembly: GCF_025583915.1. Taxonomy (NCBI): domain Eukaryota; kingdom Metazoa; phylum Chordata; class Lepidosauria; order Squamata; family Anolidae; genus Anolis; species Anolis sagrei. The sequence goes on along the minus strand of NW_026847660.1, from coordinate 21,723,847 downwards.
AATGTCGGTCAGCACAAAAAAAAGTCAGCACAAAAAGGTCTACACACAAACAATCCACACAAGAGGCTGCCGGCCTCGTACTCTTCCCTTCCTCCCCCAGATCGGCGAGCGGCAGGCGGGCGGCGATGGTGCGGCCAGGCGGCCGCTGCTCGCCCTCCGAGGCCCACGCCCTTCGAAAGCGCAAAAAGCTGACCCACCCACTGTGTCCTATTTCTTTTCATGTCATTTTGGACCTGTTTATTTTATTTTTGTTTGTATTTATTTTGATGGTATTTATTTTGATGGTATTTTGCTTCGTATTTTATTTGTATCTGTTTTGTTATAATTTTGGGCCTGGCCTCATGTTAGCCGCCCTGAGTCCCTGTTGGGGAGATGATGGCAGGGTATAAATAAAGATTATTATTATTATTATTATTATTATTATTATTATTATTACAGGCATGGGCAAACTTCAGCCCTCCAGGTGTTTTGGACTTCAACTCCTATAATTCCTAACAGCCGGTAGGTCATTATGAATTGTGAGAGTTTAAGTCCCACCATTCCTAACAGCCTCAGGCCCCAGCCTCAGGGGGAAAGGGAAGGGGCCTGAGGCTGTTAGGAATGGTGGGAGTTGAAGTCCAAAGCACCTGGAGGGCCCAAGTTTGCCCATGCCTGTTCTAGCTTAATTCCTCCAGTTATCCAGAGAGATTTTTTTGTCTGGGTCAGTAGGAGAGATTCTCTCTGTGTCTCTGTCTCTGTCTCTCTCTCTCTTGCCCAGTGAGTGTATTGTCCTGCTGGGTCTGCAGTTGCTTCTCCCACAAAGCCCTTTCCTGCCTCTCCCTGTCTCTGCTTAGTTAAGTACTTTTGAAAGATTAATGACAGAGCTGTTTTCCTGCCCTCCTCTGGGGACGCAGGGAAGGAATTGCATCCTCTGCACACAACCCAACCAATGCTAAGAAAACGCTGGTCATATCCAACCAAGACCCTTTCCTCCCTCCCATCTCACCTTTTCTGTTACTTATCCTCTTCTCTCTGCCTGCCTTTTGCCAAACCCTAGAATCACAAAATCATAGAATCAAAGAGTTTATTATTTATTTATTTACAGTATTTGTATTCCGCCCTTCTCATCCCACAGGGGACTCAGGGCGGATTACAATGCACATAAGCATGGCAAACATTCAATGCCATAGACACATAACATATATAGACAGACACACAGAGGCTACTTAACTTTCCAGCTTTTTGATGAGGGTATTCTGGTCACTAGGGGAGCTGTCGCTTCACTGTCCATTTGTGACACTGATGAAGTACTTCCTCATTCTTTGCATGTTTGTTGGAGATTTTTATGGCATTATAAATTAGTTAAATTAGCCTCCCCACATAAGCAGTACCTAAATTTCCTACTTGACAGATGCAACTGTTGTTCGGGTTGCAAAGGTTGACAGCAAGCTACACAAATTGGTCACTCCTACCCTGGCTGGCTTCGAACTCATGACCTTTCATTCAGTAGTGATCTTAGAGTTGGAAGAGACCTCATTGGCCATCCAGTCCAACCCCCTGCCAAAAAGCAGGAAAATTGCATTCAAAGCACCCCCAACAGATGGCCATCAAGCCTCTGTTTAAAAGCTTCCAAAGAAGGAGCCCCCACCACACTCCTGGGCAAAGAGTTCCACCACTGAACAGCTCTCACAGTCAGTAAGTTCTTCTTAATGTTCAGATGGAATCTCCTTTCTTGTAGTTTGAAGCCATTGTTCCGCATCCTGTTTTTATTCACACTTCCAACTCTTTTCTACCAATATACCTAAAACTTGATCACACAAGAGAAAAAAAAAACTCCACTTAAAATCTGGTTTCTGCCTCCTGCAGAATTCTGGAGTTTGTAGTTTAGTGAGGCTGTTAAAGGCCTCTCCCTAAACCGGATTTTAAGTGGATTTTTCCGCTATTATTGATTATTTATTTATTTAAAACTTTTACATCCCATCTTCCCACCTTCGTACAGGGATTCAGACCGGCTTACAGCAAGGATTCAATGCGACTAATACAAGTTAAAACATCATACAACAATACAAGATTAAAATACATATAGATAAAATACACATATACCAAATCGCTGAGGTAAAATCATGTTCAACTCAGTCCACATATGTGGTTACTCACTTTGGTCTGTAATCAGTCTCAGCCATTATTCTGGGAATGCTTCATTCCATAACCAGGATTTCATAACCTCCTGAAGGACAAGAGGGAGTGGGCAGATATAATCTTGCTCCCGAGAGAGTTCCATAGCTGAGGGACCACCGCAGAGAAGGCCCTGTCTCTCATTCCCACTAAACGCGCTTGCGAAGGTGGTGGGACCAAGAGCAGGGCCTCTCCGGAAGATCTTAGCATTCTTGATGGTTCATAGGGGAGAATACGTTCGGACAGGTAAACTGGGTTGGAAATGTATAGGGATTTCTAGGTTAAAACCAGCACTTTGAATTGTACTTGGAAGCTAATTGGCAGCCAGTGGAGCTGGTGCAGCAGGGGAGTTGTGCGCTCTAGTGTGGTGAGGCCAGGTCTCATTCTCCCATTCTTCCCTTTCTGAAAATCTCTCCTTGCCTCTTAAATACAAATCAACCTCTCTATTTATTCCTGAGTTTCCTTCTTCTTTTTGATTCCCTCCCTTTCCGTTTTCCTTTCCTTTCCCGAAATCTCTTTCTCCCCCTAACCCTAACCCTAACCCTTTTCCAATTACAATTTTTTTAACCAATACACTTCTTTCGCTTGTCTTCCTCTCCCTTCTTTCTCTCTCTCCTTTCTTCTCCCCACCTTTTCTCTAGTAGACTGTTCTCAGATAAACTTTCTAAACAAGGGGTTGCTGTGAGCTTTCTGGGCTAACTCGTCTAGTTTCCAACAGACTCCTCAACGTATTGTCAGGGCAGCTAACACCGGCCAACAAAGGATTCCCCCAAGGAGGAAGCAGCAAGGCTTCAAAGTTGCAAGGCTATTCAATGCTAATCAAGATGGCCAATTGCAACATTCACACTTGCTTCAAGCAGACAGGAGTTCTTTCTCCAACCCTGGACATTCCACATATAAATTAACCCCACTTGCCTAGTTTTCAACAGACCCCTCAACCCCGAGGATGCCTGCCATAGATGCAGGTGAAACATCAGGAGAGAATGCTTCAGGAACATGGCCATACAGCCCGGAAAACTCATAGCAACCCAGTGATTCAGGCCATGAAAGCCTTCGACAACACATTCTGCACTCAGGTTCTTCTCTTCTCTCCCTCCTTTCTTTCTCTTCCTCTCCTTCCTTCTCCCCAATCTCCTAAACCCTTCTTCTTTCTTGTCCTCCTCCTCCTCGGGGCTTTTGCTCTCCTTTTCCCTTCCAACTTCCATTTCCCGAGTTGAGAAAACTCTCCACTTGGGTTGCTGTGAGTTTTCCGGGTTGTATGGCCACGTTCCAGAAGCATTCTCTCCTGACGTTTTGCCCACATCTGTATCAGGCATCCTCAGAGGTTGAGGGGTCTGTTGGAAACTAGGCAAGTGGAATGTCCCTTTGGGCTGTCTCTCTTTCCTTGTTCTTTCCCTCCTTCTTCTACTTCCGACGCTCCGCTTTGCTCCCAGTCCAGGTTCCCCTCCATCTCTTGATCTCGGCCCCATCCTTCCTTCCCTCCCTCCCTCCCCTCTAATCTCCGGTCCACCCTCCACACGCACATCTCTCTCTCATTCTGCCCACGCCTCGCGGCCCCTTTAATCCCATGCCTCCGCCGCCGCCGCCGTCGCGCCGCTCTCCGTGGTGCTGAATCCCTGTCCTGCAAAGTTCGCCCCGCCGCCCAGAGGCCCCGGCCGCCCTTCCTCCTCCTCCTCTTCCTCTCCTCTCCCTTCCTTGGAGTCGGAGCTCTCTCTCCAGGGTCTCCTCGGGGGCCCCGGAGGGCTTGGAGGAATTGGGCGCGCCCCGATGCCTCCCCCACCCCGTCCCACGCAGGAGGCCGGCAGGAGCGCGCGTGGGCGAGTTGGTGGCGGGACGGAGAGGAGGCTGAGCTGAGAGGAAGAGGAGGAAGAAGAAGAGGAGAAGAAGGAGAAGAAGAAGAAGGAGAAGAAAGAGGAGAAAGAGAACAAGAAGGAGAAGAAGAAGGAAAGAGGAGAAAGATAACAAGGGAGAAGGAGAAGGAGGAGGAGGAGGAGGGTAACGGTGCGGACGGAGAGGAAGGAAAGAAAGAAAGAGAGAGAGAGAGAGGGAAGAAAGGAAAGAAGAAAGAGAAGAGGGCAGAGCAGACCTCCAGAGGCCTCAAAGAAAGGGAGAAAGCGAATCTCCAGAGACCCCAAAGAAAGGGAGAAAGTAGATCTCCAGAGACCCCCCTAAAGAGAGAAAGCAGATCTCCAGAGACCCCAAAGAAAGGGAGAAAGCAGAGCTTCAGAGACCCCAAAGAAAGGGAGAAAGCAGACCTCCAGAGACCCCAAAGAAAGGGAGAAAGCAGATCTCCAGAGACCCCAAAGAAAGGGAGAAAGCAGACCTCCAGAGACCCCAAGGGAAGGGAGGAAGCAGACCTCCAGAGAGCAGAAGGAAAGAGGAGCAGAGCCCCAAAGGAAAAGGAGACAGATCCAAAGGAAAGGGAGGCATCCCAGGCTTCTAAAGACCCCAAAGAAAGGGGACAGACCAAACGCCCAAGATCCCAAAGGGAAAGGGATCAGAGCAGACTTCCAGAGAGAAGGAATAGCGGGGAAACAGATCTCCAGAGTCCAGGAGGAAAGAGGGGCAGAGCCCCAAAGGAAAAGGAGACAGACCCGAAGGAAAGGCTTCCAGAAACCCCAAAGAAAGGGGACAAACCAAACGCCCAAGATCCCAAAGAGAAAGAGATCAAAGCAGACTCTTAGAGACGAGAAAGAATAGCGAGGAAACAGATCTCAGAGTCCAGAAGGAAAGAGAAGCAGAGCCCCAAAGGAAAAGGAGACAGATCCAAAGGAAAGGGGGTCATCCCGGACTTCCAAAGACCCCAAGGAAAGGGGACAGATCCAAAGGAAGGGGAGGCATCCAAGGCTTCCAAAGACCACAAGGAAAAGGAGACAGATCCAAAGGAAAGAGAGGCATCCAAGGCTTCCAGAGACCCCAAGGAAAGGGAACAGACCAAACACCCAAGATCCCAAAGAGAAAGGGATCAGAGCAGAATACCAGAGAGGTGAAGGAAGAGCGGGGAAACAGATCTCCAGAGGACAGAAGGAAAGGGGAGCTGACTAGCCCTCCAGAGACTCGAAGGAAAGGAGCGCAGAGCAGATCTCCAGAGACCCACGGGAAGGGAGCCAGACCCAAACCCTTTCCTTTCCTCTGGCCCCCACTTACCCACCCACCTACCCACCTCCTCCTCCTCCGGCCCTGACCTCAAAGCCGCCCCCCCCCCTCCTGCCCGCCTTACAAGCCGCCTTCAGGATGTCCTGGCGGAGTCTTTAACTTCAACGTCTCCAAAGGTGAACCTGGGACGCCTCTTCGCCCCGGCGGGGATTGGTTGCCTCTTCTCCTGCTTCTTCTCCTTCTTTTTCCTCCGCCTCGGAGCCCAAGCACACCATGGAGTTTCGGAAAGAAGAGTTCAAGAAGTTGACGGGCCGGACCTTGGGGCACCTGCACAGGTAAGGAGGGCTGGAGGGGGGCGAGAAGGGAAAGGGAGGGATGGGAAGGAGGTCCATTCTTGTGTTGTCGAAGGCTTTTATGGCCGGAATCACTGGGTTGCTGAGTTTTCCAGGCTGTATGGACATGCTCCAGAAGCATTCTCTCCTGACGCTTCGCCTGTATCTATAGCAGTGGGGTCTGTTGGGAACTAAGGAAGTGAGGTTTATATATCTGTGGAAGGTCCAGGGTGGGAGAAAGAACTCTTGTCTGTTGGAAGTGTGAATGTGGTAATCAATAACTTTGAATAGTATTAAAAACCTTGCAGCTTCAAAGCCTGGTTGGTTGCTGGCTGGAGGAATCTTTTGCTGGGATGTGTTAGCTGGCCCTGATTGTTGCACGTCTAGAATTCCCCTGTTGTTTTGAGTCTTGTTCTTTATTTACTGTTCTGATTTTACAGTTTTTTTAAAGACTGGTAGCCAGATTTTGCTCATTTTCATTGTTTCCTCCTTTCTGATGAAATTGTCCACTTTTTTCTGTGTCAGGAGCAACTTGAGAAACTGCAAGTCACTTCTGGTGTGAGAGAACTGGCCATCTGCTCTCTCTAGATTTGAACCGTCCACCTGTCAGTTATCAGTCCTGCCAGCACAAGGGTTTGACCCATTGCACCACTGGGGGCTCCCAATTGTCCACATGAGACCACAGAAATGCTGGACCACTCTCACAACCACCATGTCAGACTACACAGAAAGAAGCCATTGAAATCCACAAGCACATGGATAATTTCCACAGAAAGGAGGAAACCATGAAAATTAACAAAATCTGAGTACCAGTATTTTAAAAACTCTAAAATCAGGACAGTAAATGAAAAGCAAAACTCAGAAAACAGGGGAAATCCAGACATGAAACAATCAGGGCCAGCTAACATCTTTTAATAAAGGATTCCCCCAGGAAGGAATCAGACAGGCTTTGAAGCTGCAAGGCTTTTCAATGTTAATCAAGATGATTATTTGCAACATTCACACCTCCAACAGACAATAGTTCTTTCTCCCACAGATACCGAAAGCTCACTTGTCTAGTTTCCAACAGACCTCACAATCTCTGAGGATGCCTGCCATAGATGTAGGCAAAATGTCAGGAGAGAATGCTTCTGTAACTTGATCATACAGCCCAGAAAACTCAAAGCAACCCACTGACGAGTCTTGCAGCTCCAGAAGGAGTAATGGGTTTCATGTAGCATAAGCTGCCCACTTTGGACTCTTTGTGGATGAGGTTTTCCCTGTTACAGCAATTTTGATAGAGTCTAGGGAAGGGACTATTCATTCATTTTTCCTTGAGAAAATCAATGCATCTTTATATGTGTGTGTGGCTCCTATGTGCAGTGGAACAAGTCTTCTCTTTTTTGTTCTGAGTCGTTCATATCCAGTATATATATATATGTCCAGCTGCTTTGGTTTCACCTGCACACACTCACGTACACACAGTGGGATACTCACAAGGATTGCGCACATGACCTCAGCTTTTCCAAATACTCCCTGGAAATGCCTCAGCATCACTCTTCACAGGTCTAGTGTGGAACAGATGGTCTCAAGTTAGCTGATGTCGCATTTAGAACATGGAGAGCCTTGGGTTCCAAATCTACACTCAGCCTTGAGTCTCCTTCTCTGAAGGTTTGAAGTCTTTTCTCTGGGTGGCTTTGATTGTATGTTCCTCCATCGGAGCGGTTTGGACAGGATGGTCCTTGGAGACTCTTCCAACTCTTATGATTCTGTTGCTAGATCTGCGCTTAGGCCTTTTTTCATGCTTTAAGCTACCTTACCAGGTTGTTCCGGATGAGGAGGATGTCATACCATCTATAACTCCTTAGAGGAAAGTTGGGCTCAGACATTGCATAACCCACAGAGACTCATACACCAAATGGTATACATATCAGCACAGTCACAATTCACAGATACACTTCTCATATTGAAACCACAGAAAGACCTGCTGGAGACAGATTCCTATAGACCAACTAGTTTAATAAACCAGGATTACAAAAGTTGAATTGGTTTGTAAGTCGGAACAGGTGCATTCTTTAAGTGTAACTCCAACTATATATATATATACACACACACACACACACACACACACACACACACACAACACATACATATACCATGTATACTTAAGTATAAGTTGAGTTTTTCAGCCATTTTTTTAGGCTGAAAAAGCCCCCTCTGCTTATATTCCAGTTAAGGTTATTTATTATTTTACTCTGTTATTATTTTTATTGCATTTATTATTTTATTCTATTTATTATTATTATTATTATTATTATTATTATTATTACATTTCCATTATTTTATTCTATTATTATTATTATTATTATTATTATTATTATTATTATTACATTTATTATTTAACTCGGTTGTTACTGTTATTATTACATTTCCATTATTTTACTCTATTATTATTATTATTATTATTATTATTATTACATTTGCATTATTGTACTCTATAATTAACATTTTATTACATTTATTTTAACTCTATTATTATTATATTTATTATTTTACTCTATTATTTTTATTAATTTATTATTTTGCTCTCTTTATTATTATTGGAATGATATTATTATCGAAGAAGGTTAGACTAATGAGTCTGAGTGAAAGAGGGTCTACCTAGCAAACCTTTTGTATCGTTACCCCAATACCCCCATGCATATGGGATATATTGAGTATGGTGATCAGATCATGATATGAATAAACATAACAGTTTAAATAATGCAACAATAAGCCTTTTCGCAACCACCATGAGAATTTCGGGGGGGGGGGGGCTGAAGCCTCTCAACCCCCCCCCCCTCCCTGGCTACATGCCTGGTTGGAAGGATACATAAGCATATTTACATTGAAGATTAGAATAATGGTTTACTCAGAGTTGGATAGTCTAATATTAAATTACAGTTTTATGTAAATACTCAAAAACATTTAACCTACCGATGCCTCAATTAATGTAATTTTATTGTTATCTATTTTTATTTTGAAATTTACCCGTAGCTGCTGCATTTCCCACTCTCAGTTTATACTCAAGTCAATACTTGAGTTTTTTTGTGCTAAAATTAGGTGCCTCGGCTTATATTCGGGTCGGCTTATACTCAAGTATATACGGTAGTTTAATAAACCAGGATTACAAAAGTTACATTTGTTTGCTAGTCCGAACAGGTGCATTCTTTAAGTGTAATTCCAGCCATAGATAGATAGATAGATAGATAGATAGATAGATAGATAGATAGACAGACAGACAGACAGACAGACAGACAGACAGACAGAGAGAGAGATATCAATCTAGTTAGCTTTGGGTAACATACGGAAGGGTTAACACCCCTGTGGTGTTTGCTTTCTGCCTGTGTTCTTGTTCAGAAGATGTCACTTTCTGCCCCTATGGTAATTGGATTTTGAGAAATGTGGCTTGTTGTGGAAACAAGGATTGGTGAGAAAGCTTCAGTGGTGACACCTTTTCCCCATGAGAACTCTTCCAGGAGTGAATTTCCCTTCTGAGGAGTAGATTTCTCTCACTTCTTGTGGTCTCACCCTCTCTTAACTATTAATTGTTTATACGTCTCATGTTTGTAACTCAGGGACTGCCTGTAAATCCTTTTGCTCTCCCCTTGCCTCTCTCCTTCTCTTCTACAAACCTCTTCTCTACCACAATTTTACCCTCCCTGTCCTTCAATCAATTTTTAAAACTCTCTTTCTCAATCTTCTCTCTCCTCGCCCCTCTCTGTCTTGTTCTTTTGACCAGATGGAGCTTGTAAGCTGAGAACCTGAGCACTTGGGTCTGTTTTCCACACTTGTTGGCATGAGACACAGGAGCAAAAAGTTTTGACTTGCTCTGTTTGGTCCATTTAAACTCCACTTGTTAAAACTTCTCCACTATCCTATTTCTTACCCCCAGTGTTTTGCCTTTCCCTTGTTAGCCTTTAGCCAACCATTGCATGCTATAGGCACAATTCAAAGTGTTGGTCTTGGCCTATAAAGCCCTATACGGTCCCGGCTCAGCTTACCTGTCAGAATGTATTTCCCTCTATGTCCCACCTCGTAGCTTAAGATAATCCGGGGAGGCCCTGCTCTTGGTCCCACCAGCCTCGCAAGAGCGCTTGGCAGGGACGAGGGACAGGGCCTTCTCGGTGGTGGCCCCACTCCTGTGGAAAACGCTCTCCAGGAAGATCAGGTCGGCTTCTTCCCTCCCTTCTTTTAGGAAGAAGGTTAAGTCATTGCTCTGGGACAAGGCCTTTGAACAGCAAGCATGACAACACCTTGGATGTTGAACCACACTGAAATTGGCTATATGGTTGATGACAATGTTTTTAATGTGTTTTTAGCTTAATGTTTTCTTTACTGTTTTAAACTGTTGCTATTTGTGTTTAAATTTGCATTATATTGAGGCTTCGAATTGTGGCTGGTTTTTGTAAGTCGCCCTGAGTCCCCACTCGGGGGTTGAGAAGGGCGGGATAGAAATATTGGAAATCAATAAATAATAAATAAACTGGGGAAGTGGCATGGTGGGGTGGCTGGGACTGGAGAGAGGTGAGCGAATGCTAGAACAAGAAGAGAGAAATATTTCTATTTTTATCCTCCATCCCGCTCCTTTTTCTCTTGCTCGCAAACAATAATCTCTTCCTCCAAGCACAAATACAATGATCCGTGGTACCTAGACTCTTTCAGTGGCCTGAATACTACATGTTCTTTCCCTTGATTAAATTTCTGAGCAAAGGAGAAAACAGGAGTGTTCCAGGAGGAAAGAGCCCTTGAATGGGTTTGCAACAACATCAACAACAAGAAGAACAAGGACAGTTGCATAGGAAGGAATGGGCAGGAGTCATGGCGATGATTATGAATCTATCAAACCCATATTACCTCTTTAAACCTCCAGGCCAAGGGGTCGGATTCAGAGAGGATGCCAAGTCCCAAAGGAGGAGATTGGTGGAAAGAGAAGTGGATAGAAAACAGGGGCCTTGGAGTGTTTATAGCGCAGAGAAGGCTCAATATTGGTAGAGTGGTTCTTACTCATTTTACCTACTTGGGTCCCTTCCACACAGCCATATAACCCAGAATATCAAGGCAGGAAATCCCACAATATCTGCTTTGAACTGGGTTATATGAGTCTACACTACCATATATTCCAGTTCAAAGCAGATATTGTGGGATTTCCTGCCTTGATATTTTGGGTTATATGGCTGTGTGGAAGGGCAAACTACTTTCCCCATCCTTAAATATGAAAGGTTCTTACAAGCACAGTGTGTACTTCAGATGTATGTATACTGTGAAATTTGATACCACTTTAAAAGCCATGCGAAATCATAGGAGTTGTAGTTTTAAAAGACCTTTAGCCTTCTCTGCCAAACTACAACTTTCATGATTCCATAGCATTGAGAAATGGCAGCTAAAGAGGTGTCAACCTGCCCTAATTTGACAATGTAGATGTACCCTTGGAAGTCCCTTCCATGAAGCTTACCCCAAGTAAAACACTAATCAGCAACTAAACATACTGGAGGAGTTTGGGGGATTGAGTCCACATGATGGAAGTTGTAGTTCACCCTGCATCATGTCAGAGCACTGGGGCCCCACTGACAATGGACCTGGACTACATTTGGCACAGAGAACCCCCATGACCAAAGAAAAATGCTGGAGAGGTTTAGGGGGAATTCACCTTGATTTATAGCTGTTGTAAGTACTGGGATTTATAGTTCGCCTGCAATCAAAGAACACTCTGGACTCCACCAATGATGGCCCTGAACCTTACTTGACACACAGAACCACCATGACTAACTGAAAATACTGGAAGGGTTTGGGGGGAACTGACCTTCATTTCTGCAGTTGTAGTTCACTTCAATCCGGTCCAGCTTACTTGTCCGAATGTATCTCCCCCTGAGTTCCGCCTTGTACTTTATAATCCACTGGGGAGGCCCTGCTCTCGGTTCCACCGGCCTCGCAAACACGTCTGGTGGGAAAGAGGGACAGGGTCTTCTCAGAGGTGACTCCCCGTTTGTGGAATTCGCTCCCCAGTGAGATTAGATTGGCATCCTCCCTCCTTTCCTTTATGAAAAAACTGAAATCATGGTTTTGAAACCAGGCTTTTGGCTAGCAGGCGCAATGGCACTTTGGACATTGAACTGGACCATATGATGATTGTTATGATAATGGAAATGGCTATATGACTGTATAATTAATGTTATTGTTTTACTCTATTGTGTATTTATGGTTTTATATTGTTGTTATATTGTGATATTGTGGCATCGAATTGTTGCCAGTGTTAGCCGCTCTGAGTCCCCCCTCGGGGGGTTGAGAAGGACGGGTTAGAAATGTTGTAAATAAATAAATAAATCCAAAGACACTGTGACCACCACTGATGACGTATCTGGACCAAACTTGGCACACAGAACCCTCATGACCAACTGAACCTACTGGAGGGATTTGAGAGGACTGACCCATCATGGTGGGAGCTGTAGTTTATCCTGCAGCCAGAGATCACACTGAACCCCACCAATGATTCATCTAGAGCAGTGGTTCTCAAACTGGGGTCCCCAGATGTTTTTGGCCTATAACTCCCAGAAATCCAAACAGCTGATAAACCGGCTGAGATTACTGGGAGTTGTAGGCCAAAAACATCTGGGGACCCCGAGTTGAGAACCACTGATCTAAAGCAAACCTGCCCAACACGACTATTCCTACTGGCTGTTAGGAATTGTGGGAATTGAAGTCCAAAACACTTGGAAGGCCAAAATGTGCCCATGCCTGGTGTAGTCTTTAGAGATATCTTGAGGAGACACTATAAATGGTCTAGGCTTTGGTCACCAGATCTTCAGTGCCCTAAGAAAAGTCTGAGCAACCCAAAAGTCCAGGTAGTTTATAAAGACACAGTTAAAGGGACGTGTCTCCCATCAACAGAATGAGACTGGGAAGAATTGACAATGCAGGCCAGAATATCCTTCTCCTCTGCATGGGGTCTGCATGGGGTTTCTATCAAACCAAGTGCTCTTCAAGGCTTAGGGAGGTCATACAAGGTTCTGGCTGGTGCAGCATGAGGGCAGTTGTTATCTTTTTTGTCTTTTTTAAAGGAAAGCAAAGAAAAATGAAAATCAAATCCTCAGCCCACCTTGGGGTTGGCAGCAGCCCTGGTGAAATTGCTTTACATAACTGGCATGAATTCCAGTTTGAAATTGTGCACCGTCATAGCAGAACTTCATAAAATATTCACCAGAGAGTTATAAGTGGCTACGCTGACATCTCTCCTCTCCTTTCTTCTCTCTTTCTCTCTCCATATATATATCTCCGCATAGGTATATTTATATATATATACATTTTCTGTGACTCTTGACGTGTTTGGCAGAACTGGGAACCTGCACAAATTATAGAAGTTTTCCCCACCCCAAAGATGGATGCCTGAGGACAAAAGAAGGATTTGAAAGGCACGTCTCTAAGGAATTATGAGGATTACGGGGGTTTCAATTGAATGAAAGGGAGATACAGAACCTGATCCACTCCTGCGCAACCAGTATTCAAATCTCATTCTTTTTTAATAGAAACCAAGTTTCTAGACCTTATGGTGTTAATCCAATGGTTAATTTCAACTAGAGTAAATCCACTGAATTAATAAGGTGTTGGTCAATTGATATTTAGCCAAGCTCCATTGAGTCAATGTGTTTATTCTAGGGTAAATATACACCAGGTCTGGGCAAACTTCAGCCCTCCAGGTGTTTTGGACTTCAACTCCCAGAATTCCTAACAGCCAGTAGGCTGTTAGGAATTCTGGGAGTTGAAGGCCAAAACACCTGGAGGGCTGAAGTTTGCCCAGGCCTGATCTATACCCTTGAATTAGTGTAATTTTACACTAATTTAACTGCCATGGCTCAATGTTATGGAATCTGGAGGCTGTGCCTTCTTTGCCCCAAAAGGCTGGTGCCTCACCAAACTACGGATCCCATAATTCCATAGAATTGAGCCACGGAATTATGTTCAAGTGGTATCCGTCTTCCTTAATTCTATAGATGCACCCCCTTTTCCTGAATCCCAGCCACTCCCCAATGTCCATAACTAGTTAGTTGTCCAGAACTCTTCAGAAATGGGGCTTATTTATTTATTTATTTATTATATTTATATATTTATATACCGTCCGTCTCAGGAGACTCGGGACGGTTTGCAGTTGGTACCTATTGACGCTTCATCTTTCCCATCCTCTAATTCCAGAAACCTCGGGGCTTGTTCACACTGCGGAATTATAGTACTATTATTCCACTTTAATAGAACCATGGCATCTATCTCTCTGGAATGCTGAGATTGGCAGTCTAGGGAAGGGCATTTATTAATAATTCCCAGCCAATATACTAGATTGTCTCACCAAACTACAAAACCTAGAGTTCCATAGAATGTAGCAACTGAAGTGGAATCATAGTGCTGTAATTATGTAGTGTGGCTATGTCCCTGGTCATAGAGGGCCCTTCCACAAAGCCATAAAACCCAGAATATCAAGGCAGATAAGCCACAGTATTTGCTTTGAACTGGATTTTTTTGTGTGTGTCAGGAGCAACTTGAGAAATTGCAAGTTGCTTCTGGTGTGAGAGAATTGGCTGTCTGCAAGGACGTTGCCCAAAGATGCCTGGATGATTGATGTTTTTGCCATCCTTGTGGGAGGCTTCTCTCATGTCCCCACATGGGGAGCTGGAGCTGACAGAGGGAGCTCAACCTGATCTCCATGGAGTTGAACAGCTGACCTATTGATCAGTAGTCCTGCCAGCACAAGGATTTTACCCATTGTGCCACCAGGGGCTCCAATGAGTCCACATTGCTTTATACTCCAGTTCAATGTGAATTTATACTGCTGTATGGAAGAGGCCAGAGAGGTTCAATAAAGCTGAAGGTTTTCCCCAACCCGCAGGACTTTCTTAACTTTGAAATGTTCCTTTTGTGAATTGCAACTCCCAGAATATTCTATCCAATCATCCTTTTAAACCTAGCATCAGAATCAGACATTGTAAACTAGGTTGCTCATCAAGATTATCTCTGGAGGCCTCCTTTTTTCAGCATGAAGGGATGGGTTTTTTTGTTGATTTTGTGTGTTATTTTGCAAAAGATAACTACTCCAAGCCCCACTCTCATTTTGGAGTTCCATCATTGGAAAGAGACAGTTCTTGCTCACTCCTTTGCTGTTTAGTTGGTAAAGAAAACTAAGTTTTGGTAGGCTGTGATATTCAACCAATACAATTGTTCCCCTCCTCCTCCTCCTCCTCCTCCTCCTCCTCCTCCTCCTCCTCCTCCTCCTCTTATTGTAGGACTTTTAGGCCGTTGAAGCAATGTGTTACAAATCATACAAATACTCAGCCAGCATGGCAGTTATTGCTGAGGAGAAAACCTTTTCCAAGCTTTGTTTCTAGGTGAGAGTCAAATGGCTACAGCCCTTGGATTCCTATCTGGAGCACAGAGCAATTACTAAGAACAGAATGAATGCTAGGGAAACAGACAGGACATTAAAGCTATCTAAGCCATTGGCATAGAGAAGCTACATAAATGGTATTGGGGATAAGCTCTTGCTGAGGACAATAAAGAGTCAGTGTGGTGTAGTGGTTAGAATATTAGTTAGGGCTCAAGATGCCCACTTTTTTCCAGCATGAATAATGTGTGCATCTACACTGCAGAATTAATGGAGTTTGATACCACTTTAACTGCCATAGCTCAATGCTGTGGAATCTCTTTGGGAGAGAAGGCTAATAGCCTTGTAAATATCCAACTCCCATGATTCCATAGCCGTGAGTCATGGTAGTTAAAATGGTGCCAAACACCATTAAATTCCAGTGTAGATTGACATGATGGTAACATTTGGCCAGTTGTTTCATCTCAGCTTGGTCTGAGGGCCCTTTCACACAGCCATATAACCCACACTGCCATATAATCCAGTTCACTGTGGATTTTGTACAGCTGTGTGAAAGGAGCCCTAGAGACCTAAATATTCTCTTCTACACTTCTACCCAGAATACTGAGGCAGATAATCCACAATATCTGCTTTGAACTGGGTTATCTGAGTCCACACTGCCATATAATCCAGTTCAATGTGGATTTTATACAGATGTGTGTAAGGGGCCCTCAGAAATCTAGGGGTCCCATTGAGGATAATAAACAGGGAAATCCTACTCTTAAATTCAGGAGGACTGGCTTGAAGATAGAAGGAAATGCAGTTCTGCACGTTCACATCTAAAAAAAGGTGAGCTCCATAAGACCATTAGGTTCAGAGTCTAAATTTACCTAAATTGCACTTCTGGTAAGCCTTTGTCTTGTGCCAGCGGTGTCCTGAGCAAGCAAACTTAAAAGGCAGAGAGATAAATCTGGCATGTCCCTAGACAGTCTCCTTTGGAAGCCTGGGAACTGGAGAAGAGGGAAACTGGATTCAATGCAGTTTGGATTTCAATGCAACCGGGATTCAATGTAATTAAAAAAAATGGTCTGCATTTGCAAAGAATTATTCTGCACCTCTCCGATCTTCAGTGATCTCCCTTCTTTTTGGAGGGGAAAGCATATCGTTGTCATACGATGAGAAACTGAAGCATTTGGTGTTCATTTTTAATTTCTCTCTGTATCTCAGCACCCGCCTGGTATACAGAGATGCTTTCCACAAAGCCTCCTACTCACAGCCTGTTTCCCTAAGCAAACTGAACTCAGGTTCCTGTGTCTTTGTTCCCTACCATGTATTTTGCCATTTGTTTGTTCCTGAGCCAGAATGGTGTAACAGTTGAAGTGCTGGATTGCATCACTGGAAGGATCTGAGTTAGGAATTGTGGGAGTTGAAGTCCAAAACACCCGGAGGGCCCAAGTTTGCCAATGTCTTGCTTAGGATAATCACACTCTCTCAGCCTCAGAGGGATGCAACACCAACCCACTCTCTGAACCAATCTTATCAATAAATTCCCATGATAATTTTGTCATGGGGTCCCCAATGTTTAACATAACTCGAAGGCGCTCAACTACAACAACAAATCAAACTTCTTTAACCCGAACTTTAGTCCCAAGTATACACTTTGTAACATGACTTTTGTTCCTGGGTTATAAATTATCTTTCCTAATTGGTTCTATCAAAAGGTTTACTAAACTGCAAAAGCATAGTTTTTGTGGGACATCCTGCAGCACATTTTGTTGTAGTTTTTCAATGAATATCTCATAGAGTCTCAACCAATTCAACCTAGTTTGTGGCAGCCACAAAAATGAAGTTTCTGGTGCAAAACAACTACTTTCAATGTAAGTACTGTACAGTTAAACAGGAAATAACATTTTCAAACCAGGAACAGAACATTTTTCAATTTTTGTTACATAGTGTAATAGATCCATGAGTGGGACTTACATGAGTATTGACTACTCAACCATTCATTCAGTGAGTCTACTCTCATTAGGATCAATTGAATTCAGGATTATAAATCTTCTTTCAGTTAGTGACTCCTATGTTTACTGGAACAGTGGACCCACTTTAGGCTTCAGTCCAGACTTTGGGGGAGATCTCCAAGGTCCTGAACTCTGGGATCAAAACAGAGTGGCTTCACTGGGTTGTTGGTGAATGTTCCGGGCTGTATGGCCATGTTCCAGAAGCATTCTCTCCTGACGTTTCCCCCACATCTATGGCAGGCACCCTTAGATGTTGTGAGATCTGTTGGAAACTAGGCAAGTGGGATTTATATATCTGTGGGATGTCCAGGGTGGGAGAAAGAACTCTTGTTCTTAAGCAGCTGAGGGGGGAAAGGAAGGGGGCCTGAGGCTGTTAGGAATGGTGGGAGTTGAAGTCCAAAGCACCTGGAGGACCTCAGTTTGCCCATGTCGACTATAGACCAAAGACTGATAAAAACTGACCACAGAGCTGTGCTGGAGGATCAAGAGATTCCTAGAGAGAATACATCTCTAGGAATGTATAGGTCCTCTACTGTGAATAACTTCTGGAATAAATTGACCATAGAGTCACACTCGAAGATCTAGATATTTCAAGAGAAGTAGGGTAAAAAATAGTCATTTTTTAAAAAAAAATCTGTAGTTTTCCCATTTTTTTATAGGTCATGTACCCCTAACCCAAGTGAATGTGGAAGGATAACTGAGTGAGTACCTGTTGTAGTTCAGACTGCGACTGTGTCTGAGGTTCATGATAGTAATGAGGATGAAGGTGTTTCTGGGCCTGGCCCTGTTGGCACTAGGGATGAGGGTTTTTCTGGGCCTGAGTTAAGCCCTGGTGAGAGGTCCGAGGTGTCTCATGAACAGAGTGTTTCTCCTTCAGATTCACAAGGTCACATTCCTGAGATAGGTCCTCAACAGTCTTTCTCTGAGAAACAGCTGTCTTCTGAGGATGATTTGTCAGGTGCAGAATTTAATGGGAATAAAGATAGAAAGCAAGTCTTTTGTAAACAGAGACAAAGTTCTCAGGTGCAACAAAGGTTAATTCATCTGCAGGAAAAGAGAGATAAGAAACCCTTATCTGGTTGTAAGGGCAAGAGAAATGCTTTCCTTTTGGTTCTGGGGTCAGGGAAAACTTTATATTGGTGATACAAGGGAAAGAGTTAGCTCAGTCTCGTCAATGTTGGAATTTCAAGACAGTCTTGTTTCCAAATATTTCTAGTTTCATGTTCCAAGTTTTGCCAGGTCCTGATCTGTGTACTGGATTTTCATGCTGCCTTATTTTATGGATTTTATACCTTTGGATCTTGTGTTTTATCTTTGTGCCTTGATGCTCATGGATTATCTTTTATCTTTGGGCTACACTGTTTTTACCATTTTTACTGCTTTGCTTACATATATTCTTCAATAAGCTGCTGTGATATTTAAGGTCAGAGGTATTCCTGCTCTGGAGTACAATTCATTTCATCTTGTAAAGCAGTGGTTCCCAATCTTTGGGCCTCCAGGTGTTTTGGACTTCAACTAGCCAGCTAGCCAGCTTACCAGCTGTTAGAAACTGTGGGAGCTGAAGTCCAAAACACCAGGAGGCCCAAAGATTGGGAATCAGTGCTGTAAAGTATTACATGAAACAGAGATCAATTCCATACAACCAACCTAGAATTATAACTGTCATATCCAACAGAATACTGGGTTTTGTAGTTTGGGGAAGATCTAGCAGAGAATTCTAAAGACCAGGAAAAAAGTTATGAACCCCAGGATTCAGAACAAGGGACCACAGCGATTCCAAGTGGTATCAAAGTGCAATAACTATTTGTGAACAAGACCATAGTTTTGTGAAGAAGCTGATAGAGCAGTGTTTCTCAGCCTTCCTAATGCCATAACCCCTTAATACCTTTTCTCATGTTGTGGTGACCTCCAATCATAAAATTATTTTCTTTGCTACTTCATAACTTTAATTTTGCTACTTTTATGAATTGTAATATAAATATCTGATATGCAGGATGTACGGTATTTTCATTCACTGGACCAAATTTGGCACAAATTCCCAATACACCCAAATTTGTAGGGTTGGAGAGGATTGATTTTGTCATTTGGGAGTTGTACGTGCTGGGATTTATAGTTAACCAAGAGTATTCTGGACTCCACCAAAGATGGAATTGGACCAAATTTGGCACTCCCATGACCAACAGAAAAAACTGTGAGGGTTTGGTGGGCATTGACCTACATCCAAAGAGCACTGTGGATTCAAACAGTGATGGGTCTGGATCAAACTTGGCACGTATACTCAATATGTCCAAATTTGAACACTGGTGGAATTTGGGGAAAATAGTCCTTCACATTGGGAATTGTAGTTGCTGCGATTTATAGTTCATCTACAATCAAAGAGCATTCTGAACCCCACCAATAATAGAATTGGGCCAAACTTCCCACACAGAGTGCTCATGACCAAGAGAAAATAATGTGTTTTCTTTCTGATAGTCTTTGGGAACTCCTCTGACACCCCTCATGCCCCCCCCCCCCCCAGGAATCCTGACTCCCAGGTTGAGAAATGCTGTGATAGAGGATGATAATGACCAACACACATTTTGGTGCCCCAAATGTTGACCCGTTTCTGGGTATATTTCACCTGCTGATTCCAAAAATGGCAACAGTTTCCCCCTATCAGCTCTAGTTTTTGAGATACAGAACATATGCCATATACCAGTCTTTATCTGCTTGCCCATAAAAAAACCCCATGATAACCACATCTAAGAAACTAGAGCTAATGCAGTCTATTCAATGCAATTTTTTTGAATCAACACCCCAAATAATGTCAGGAACAGGCCTAAAAACCAAGACTTCAAGAAAAATAATGTTTTTGTTGGACTGTATTACTTTTCCACCAGTTCTTTCTGTTCCATAGATCCAAATCCATCTGCGTTGCCTCCCCTTTGTGCATTCCCCAAAATCCATCCCACAGTTCTGGTTCTGTTCCTGTCCAGATGGACCGCCAGCATTCATCTCAGTGATCAACCATAGGGTTGGAGTCGTACCGCTCATTTTTCGGCAGCCAAGAGCTACTCTCTCTTTCTCGCTTTCTCTCTTTCTCTCTTGCCGTCCTGCGATGGTTGTAACATTTTGTGCACAGTTGCTGAGAACAAGACAGCTGGCCCCAGAGCTAATCCTCCGCCTAGCATCCGGCATAAAATCTTTTCATAGATGCTGTTTGGCTTTCCCGCCCCCAATACCCTAACCCTTATATAATGTGACTTGTCTGTGAGTGTGCATGTCTGTGTGTGTGACAGATTGTGCGTTCAGTCGGGAGAAGTTCAGCGTTGACAGTGTTTCACCTGGAAAAAAAACCCTCGGTTTTTAAAAAAGAGCCACCGTAGGGAGTGGGATGGAAGAAAATGTGTGGAAACTCATCCTGTTGAGTTCTCATCTGTGAGAAACTTTATTACGTGGGGAGATGTTGTGCCTTCTCAGACGAGAGAGCCCACGCAATTTACCTTTGGCAGATGGGCTCAAAATATGATATAAGATGAGGTTTTTTGGAGGGTGGCAGAAAGATGAGCTGAAGATGTTCATTCTTCGGTTTTTAAGGGTAGTCAAATGTGATCATCACTTTTCAGGAAAGGGAGCAAGAAAGAAGAATGCCCTAGTGTTCCTTGTGGATTTGATAACCTAAAGAAGGAGTGTCAAACTCATTTTCATTGAAGGCCACATCTCCGTTATGGTTGCCTTCAAAGGGCTATTTAAGCCAATGTCTGTCAACCTTCCTAATGCTGGAAACCCTTAATACAGTTGCTCATGTCGTGGTGACCCTCAACCATAAAATTATTTTCATTGCTACTTCATAACAGTAATTTTGCTATTGTTATGAATTGTAATGTAAATATCTGATATGCAGGATGTACTTTCATTCACTGGATGACATTTGGCACAAATATGCCCAATTTAATACTGGTGGGGTTAGAGGGGATTGATTTTGTCATTTGAGAGTTGTAGTTGTTGGGATTTATAGTTCACCTACAATCAAAGAGATTTCTGAATTCCACCACTGATGGAATTGAACCAACCTTGGCAAACAAAACTCCCATGACCAACAGAAAATACCACAAGGGTTTGGTGGGCATTGACCTTGAGTTTTGGAAGTGTAGTTCACCTACATCTAGAGAGCACTGTGGACTCAAACAATGATGGATCTGGACCAAACTTGGCACAAATCCTCAATATGCTCAAATGTGAATAGTGATGGAGTTTGGAGGAAATAGACCTTGACATTTGGGAGTTGTCATTGCTGGGATTTATAGTTCACCTACAATCAAAGAGCATTCTGAACTCCACCAATGGTAGAATTGGGCCAAACTTCCCACATAGAACCATCATGACCAACAGAAAATATTGTTTTTTCTTATGATCTTTGGTGACCCCTGTGACACCCACTTGCGACCTCCCATGTTGAGAACTGTTGATTTAATCTATGGGCAGCGAATCCATGGATAAAGTGGGTTAGCTGGGGTTTTTTTTTACATAGTGGTCAGTGCTCTGTAATTTTTCCCAATTTGAGTCCACAGATATTATTGAATGACAAACTACCATCTGATTTTGATTAGTGCCATGCACACTGGGGATAATGGGAATTGCAACCCAACTGCACTTGTGGCTCTGAGGTTGGGGAAAGCTTAAAGGCCATTTGAAAGCCAGGCATCAGATCCTCAAGCCTTGTATCTAAATTCAAAACTCAGTCTCCTGACTCAAAAGAACAAACCACAGATGTTACTTTATCACAAGGATACTATATCACATGTTACTGTATCACAACTAGATGTTACTGTATCACAACTCCCACCATCTTGAGTAATGATGTTTAATGATGGGGAATACAGGAGCTGTAGTCCAGCATCCGGAGGACCATTTAAAATGACTCGGCGGGTCAGATTCAGCCCAAAGGTTCAGCTGTGTAAAAGGTTTGTGCTACACGTTCTAACAACATGGAATAAGGCAGTTATTAGCAGCCTTTTGTTGGGTGGATGATCGGAGTTGTACTCCAACACATCTAGAGGGCAGTGAGTACGGAAAGGCTAAATGAGAGATTTGTTAAGAAGTTCCAAAACTCAAACCATGATTTGATGAAAGATGCATGTGCCCAGAGGTGCTTTTATCTTCCCTTCCCTTTGAGTTAAGGACCTGATAGAAAATAACCTATCTCCTCCACTGCTTCTTCATGATATCCACCATTTATTTTGTTATTATTGCTGTGTGCCAACCTATGCCAAATCTTAAATAATGTGATCACAGGATTTTCTTGATTTGGAGATATTGTGCACAAGAGTTTTACCACTGCCTTCCTATAAGCCTGAGAGACTGTGATTTCCCCATGGTCACCCAGTGGGTTTTGTGGACAAACAGAAATTCAAAGCTTGGTCTCCAAATCTGCGGTCCAATGCTCAAAACACCACACCATTTTATTTTACCTATTTGTAAAGTCTAAAGCAGACATGGGCAAACGTTTCGAAGTCTAAATACCCTAAAGCAGGCATGAGTAAACATCATCCCTCCAGATGTTTTGGACTTCCACAATTCCTAACAGCCTACCGGCTGTTAGGAATTGTGGGAGTTGAAGTCCAAAACACCTGGAGGGATGACATTTGCCCATGCCTGCCCTAAAGGCATCAAATCCCCTCTGGTTTTGGAAGCTAAACATGATCAGTCCTGGCTAGTACTTGCATTGGAAAATACAATGAATAACATGTGCTGAGAGATATATTTTTGAGCATGGAAAATGACCTCTGAGTATTCCTTGCCAGGAAAATCCTGTGGAAGCTATAAGATCACCATTATTTATTTATAAGATCACCATTATTTATTTGGTGCAGTGGGTTAAACTCCTGTGCCGGCAGGACTGACGACCGACAGGTTGCAGGTTCGAATCCGGGGAGAGGCGGATGAGCTCCCTCTATCAGCTCCAGCTTTTCATGTGGGGACATGAGAGAAGCCTCCAACAAGGATGATAAAAACATCAAATCATCCGGGTGTCCCCTGGGTAACATCCTTGCAGATGGCCAATTCTCTCACACCAGAAGTGACTTGCAGTTTCTCAAGTTGCTCCTGACACACACACACACACAAAACCTAAAGGGGACTCAGAGTGGCTTATAAGATATATATACATACAATATATTATATTACTAGCATAGTACAATATCAGTATTAAATATTACTATATTATACTATACCATTATATTGTGATATTATTACTAATATTACCTGTGATATAAATATATAATTATAATAGCATATTATTATTATATTTCATTACATTATGACATTATAAATATTGTAATATATTGTAGTATATATACAATATATTACATTATATTACATTATATTATATTATTAGAATAGCACAGGAGACCAGATAATTCAACATGTATCTTGAAGGCACTTTCACACACAATCTTTTTAACTATGTTCTAAGGATGGGGGATGAGCAAGGAGTCTGCCACATGGAGAGATACAGAATCTGTCATCTCTTCCTGCTTCGTTTGGTAAGACCAATGAGAGATGAGAACTGTTCAGGCAGTGTGCTGAAAAACATATGATGTGCTACTGTCAGCTAGAGAATTGAGAGTCCATGCCAAGAAAAGCTGGAGTGAGCAACCTGTTTACGAGTTAAGCAAATCCAGCCAAACATGGTTCGTCATGCAGATTAATCCCAGGATGGAGGAGATGTGATGGAGAAGCCTAGTTCGGGTTAAGAGGGTTGGATCTGACCAGCAGGACTTCTATGAAGGAGCCAGCATAGTGTAGTGGTTTGAACACTATACTATGACTCTAGTGACTGGGATTCGAGTCCCCATAATGTCATGAAACCCAGTGGGCAAGTCACACTCTCGCTCTCCATTTAGGAAGAAGGCAATGGCAAACCTCTTTAGAACAAATCTTGCTAAGAAAATCCTGTGATAAGTCCTCCTTAGGGTTGCCATATGTTTAAAAAAATGGCTTGAAGGCACACAACAAGAACAATAACCTCTATCGCAGGCTGTTTTGAAAACCTCGTAGATGCACCATTCTGAAGTCATAGAATCATAGAATCATAGAGTTGGAAGAGACCTCATGGGCCATCCAGTTCAACCTCCTGCCGAGAAGCAGGAAAATTGCGTTCAAAGTACCCCTGACATATGGCCATCCAGCCTCTGTTTAAAAGCTTCCAAGGAAGGAGCCTCCACCACACTCCAGGGCAGAGAGTTCCACTGCTGAACAGCTCTCACAGTCAGAAAGTTCTTCCTAATGTTCAGATGGAATCTCCTTTCTTGTAGTTTGAAGCCATTATTCTGTGTCCTAGTCTCCAGGGCTGCAGAAAACAAGCCCCTCCTCCCTATGACTTCCTCTCAGGCCTTAAGAAAGTGCCTTTTGGGGACTTGAAATATGGGATTCTGGGCTACAGTCAAATAGTGTCTTTTAAAGCTCTATAGCAGTGTTTCTCAACCTGGGGGGTCAGAATCCGGGGGGAGGGGTCGCAAGGGGAATGTCAGAGAGATCGCCAAAGACCATCAGAAAACAGCACTTTCTGTTGGTCATGGGGGTCTCAGTGTGGGAAGTTTGGCCCAATTCTCATTAGTGGGGTTCAGAATGCTCTTTGATTGTACGTGAACTATAAATCCCAGCAAATGCAACTCCCAAATGTCAAAGTCTATTTTCCCCCAAACTCCACCAGTGTTCACATTTGGACATATTGAGTATTCATGCCAAGTTTGGTCCAGATCTATCATTGTTTGAGTTCACAGGGCTCTCTGCATGGAGGTGAACTACAACTCCAAAACTCAAGATCAGTGCCCACCAAACCCTTGCAGTATTTTCTGTTGGTCATGGGAGTTCTGTGTGTCAAGTTTGGTTCAATTCCATTGTTGGTGGAATTCAGAATGCTCTTTGATTGTAGGTGAACTATAAGTCTCAGCAACTACAACTCCCAAATGACAAAATCAATCCCCCCCAAACCCTACGAGTATTCAAATTTGGGCATATCAGGTATTTGTGCCAAATTTGGTCCAGTGAATGAAAAGGCATCCTTCATATCAGATGTTTATATTACAATTAATAAAAGTAGCAAAATTATAGTTTTGAAGTAGCAAAGAAAATAATGCAATGGTTAGGGGTCACCACAACATGAGCAACTTTATTAAGGGGTCGCGGCATTAGGAAGGTTGAGAAACACTGTCATAGCTGCAGCATTCTGAAGTCAGACCTTTAAAAAGTTACTTATTGGGACTTGAAAAGGGGGATTCTGGGCTACAGTCAGTGTCTTTTCAAGCTCTATAGTGTCCAGTGCTGGCAAACATGAGATACACATCAAATAATAGGGGGCTATGAGTCAGCCTTGGACCAAGTGATTGTTTCATTTGAACTAATACAGTTTGTACCACAAGTCAAGAAACCTTTCAACCCTTAAAGCAGAAAAATATGTTGGGAGGACCTTAACAACAGTATCATTCTTTATTGTTTTTCAATGGTTCAAAATATATCAGCTCTACAGTCTGGTTGTCTAAGTGTCATAGCCCCCAGTGGCGCAATGGGTTAAACCCTTGTGCCAGCAGGACTGAAGACGGACAGGTCGGAGGTTCAAATCAGGGGGGAGCGTGGATGAGCTCCCTCTGTCAGCTCCAGCTCCCCAAGGGTGGTAAAAAATCAAAACTTCCAGGCGTCCCCTGGGCAACGTCCTTGCAGACGGCCAATTTTCTCACACCAGAAGTGACTTCCAGTTTTTCAAGTCACTCCTGACACACGCAAAAAAAGTCATAGTTCTTTTTTGCCATTCCTCACTGCTCTCATTTTGGTGCCAGAAAAAAGTAGGGAAAAGAGAGAGAAACTGAGACATTTTAAATGCAGATCAAATACAGGAGGAAAGAAGATTTCTCAGGATTGCCTCTGCCAAATCAAGACAGTTGGAAGATATGACCGTCTTAACCCATTCCAAGTTCATAACTATTTCACTTTGTTTTTGCTCACAAGTGCAATGTATGTCATTTACCTTCCTGTGACTATTTAAAATTAGGTTTGCCATTTCAAGATTGTCCAAAGGTCTGAGGTTTTAGAGCCAAATCTTTAGACCTAGAGATGGGTTTTGATGGTGTCTTTGATGTGTTTTGATGTTGTCTTGTTGTCTTGATGTTGTCTTGATGTTCTATTTGAATGATAAGTTGTGAGCAACTGTGTTTGGCACTTAAGTGCCAAACACAGTTGCTCACAACTTATCATTCAAATAGAAAGAAAGAAAAGGAGAACATAACTTCCTATTTTGAATTAAGTGACCGAAATTTTAGCTAAAGGGACTGTTCCCAGATCAAGGAGAAATGAAGAAAGAATTAAGGAGATGGCACAGGGAACATTAATGAGATCTAAACATCCTAAAGGCACCAGATCCTTGTCTGATCTTGGGAGCAGGATTGCCTTTGGTTAGTACTTGGATGGGAGACCTCCAACAAAAAGTATGCACATTGGCTGTATTTCAGAAGAAAGACCGAGCAAATCACTTCTGTGTAGCCTTGCCAAAAGGAACTTATGAAATCCATGGGGCTGCCATAAGTTAATACATGACTTGAAAGCAAACACATGGACAGTTGCTTCTAGTCAGGTGGTTTCAGAGGAAAATCAAGGGTGAGCAGCACAACAACTGGGAGGGAAAGAAGAAGTTAAGGACCTAAATAAATATATACACAGAAGCCCCTTGGAGCCCCTGGTGGCACAGCGGGTTAAACCACTGAGCTGTTGAACTTGCTGATTGAAAGGTCAGCAGTTTGAATCCAGGGAGCAGAGTGAGCTCCTGCTGTTAGCCCCAGCTTTTGTCAGCATAGCACTTCGAAAACATGCAAATGTGAGTAGAATAATAGGTACCACTACGGCGGGACGATAATGGCACTCCATGCAGTCATGCTGGCCACATGACCTTGGAGATGTCTATGGACAATGCCAGCTTTTTAGTTTAGAAATGGAGATGAGCACCACCTCCAAGAGTTGGACACGACTAGACTTAATGTCGACGGGAAACCTTTACCTTTTAGAAGTGCCTTGGAGAGCCTTTGCTAATTGTAGCAACAAATCAATTCAAAATTCCAAATTCATAGAAGTTGGAGCTGGGAATCGGGATGGCGCCCGTACCCGAGTCCACCAAAATTAGAAAATTATACTCGCATCTCCTTCCTGGAGATGACCCTCTTGGAGATGATCCCTAGAGACTCATGCCAGGCCCTGAGATCTGACAGCCCTGTTTAAGATCTTTATATCTATCCAAGGGCTCTTTCACACAGCTCTATATCTCAGAATATCAAGGCAGAAAATCCTACAATATCTGCATTGAACTGGGTTATCTGAGTCCACACTCAGATAATGTGGGATTTTCTGCCTTTATATTCTGGGATATAGGGCTGTGTGGAAGAGCCCCTAGATAGCCAAGGCAATATATCCCAATTCAGGCATTTTAATGTTAACACACTACATTCCTAGAGAGACTTGAAGAAGAAGAAGAGGAGACAAATCATTAACACATCATATCACCATCTGTTAATGGCCAACCGTTGACTGAAGCCTTCTTCTTTATCTCTCTGCTCATAAGTTTGCCTCGTAATTGTTATGTTATTGGCCGCTTGCCCAGCTTATCCACTTATTTCAATTAACTGGCAGAAGCTGTTGAAAGAATTGGGGGATTCATGTAGCAGCTCAGCTCTTGCCAGCCCCATCCAGACGAAGCAATGGTCGGTTCCCACATGAGGCCTTGAGAACTCTGGCTCCTTCTACACTGCCATATAAAATCCTTGAGTGTAGACTCATATAATCCAGTTCAAAGCAGAGAGTGTGGATTATCTGTTTTGATAATCTGGAATATACAGCAGTGTGGAAGTTATTTCTGATACTTGGAAGCTGTCTAAACTTGTAGAATGATCCTTTTTCAAAAGCTGGGAATAAGATCTAGAACAGTGGTTCCCAACCTGTGGTCCATGGACCACCAGTGGTCTGCAAGAACTAAAATATGGTCCGTGGTTTCAACTTTACTACACCATTGCAATGAAAGTGACTGGTCTTGCGAACCATTCTTATAGTGCTAAGCAGGCCGGTAGCCAGGATTTTGTTTCGGGGGGGGGGGCTGCGATTTTTTTCAGGGGGGGTTTCGGGGGGGGGGTGAGTTTCGGTGGGGGCTGAGTCTGAGTGAAAGAGGGTCTAGCCTAGCAAACCTTTTGTATCATTACCCCAATACCCCCATGCATATGGGATATATTGAGTATGGTGATCAGATCATGATATGAATAAACATAACAGTTTAAATAATGCACCAGTAAAGGCCTTTTCTTGAACCACCCCATGCATATGGGAGATATTGAGTATGGTGATCAGATCATGATATGAATAAACATAACAGTTTAAATAATGCACCAGTAAGGCCTTTTCGCGAACCACCATGAGAATTTCGGGGGGGGGGGGGCTGAAGCCCCTCAAGCCCCCCCCCCCCCGGCTACATGCATGGCCCCTTGAATGTTTCGGGGGGGGCTGAGTTTCGGGGGGGTTGAGTCTGAGTGAAAGAGGGTCTAGCCTAGCAAACCTTTTGTATCATTACCCCAATACCCCCATGCATATGGGATATATTGAATATGGTGATCAGATCATGATATGAATAAACATAACAGTTTAAATAATGCACCAGTAAGGCCTTTTCGCGAACCACCATGAGAATTTCGGATATATTGAATATGGTCATCAGATCATGATATGAATAAACATAACAGTTTAAATAATGCACCAGTAAGGCCTTTTCGCGAACCACCATGAGAATTTCGGGGGGGGGGGGGGGAAGCCCCTCAAGCCCCCCCCCCCCCGGCTACATGCCTGGTGCTGAAGCTTATTAAATATGGTTTTCTATGGATGAGTAGATGGCAACTCCTGGGTAGCATATGTTCTGGATCAGAAACTAGAGCTGAGGTGGTCTATCCAATCATTACCCCAATACCCCCATGCATATGGGATATATTGAATATGGTGATCAGATCATGATATGAATAAACATAACAGTTTAAATAATGCACCAGTAAGGCCTTTTCGCGAACCACCATGAGAATTTCGGGGGGGGGGGGGGCTGAAGCCCCTCAAGCCCCCCCCCCCCCCCCCCCCGCTACATGCCTGAAGCTTATTAAATATGGTTTTCTATGGATGAGTAGATGGCAACTCCTGGGTAGCATATGTTCTGGATCAGAAACTAGAGCTGAGGTGGTCTATCCAATACAATTTTCTGAATCAACATCCCAAATAACCAAACCGAATCTAAAGTTGACCAAAAACTGATTTGTAACCCTTTTGTTACTAATGTTGGAGAGTAATCCCTGGTCAAGTGGTCCCTGGTCAAAAAAAAGTTGGGAACCACTGATCTAGAACCTTCATTGAGGTGACTCTTGTCTTCTTTATCTTGATGGTCTTGTACTGGAGCTTTGGGCAGGCTATGAACTCAGCTTTTGAAAATTCTTCTTGACAGGCATAGAAAATGTTTAAAGTATCTCAAGAAAGAAAAGGTGGCTTCAGGTCAATTTTGACTATATGAGTGAGAGACATCCAAATCACCCCTCTCCTCAACAGATCATGTAGACCAGGTATGGACAAACTTCAGCTCCCTGGGTGTTTTGGACTTCAACTCCCATAATTCCTAACAGCCTACCGGCTGATAGGAATTGTGGAAGTTAAAGTCCAAAACACCCGGAGGGCCAAAGTTTGCCCATGTCTGGTATAGACTCAGGACAGCATGGCATATGTAAAGTGGTGTGTTGCATTTTATACTTTTAAAACTTTTATTAGTACTGTAAAATTTCCATAATCACAAAACTCATATCCACAGTTTCACTTACCTGTGCTCAAGGGAAAAACACTCTCTCTTGGAATGTATTGTGTTCTCCAGGTGATTCTATGGCAGCGTTTCTCAACTTGGGGGTTGGGACCCCTGGGGGGAGGGTCGTGAGGGGATTTCAGAGGGGTTGGCAAAGACCATCACAAAACATATTTGTGATGGTCTTAGGAACACCTTTGGCAGAGAAGGCTGAAGATCTCTCCACCTGTCCTTTTCTTCCTTTTTGGAAACAGACGGTGAATCTTCCCACCAAAAGCCCTTCTCCTGCTGTGATTAGAGGCTTGCATCCCGTCAAGGCAAGGGGAAAAGCACCCTTTGCTTATAGGTTAACTATAAATCCCAGCAACTACAACTCCCAAATGACAAATCAATCCCCCCAACCCCACCAATATTCAAATTTGGTCATATTGGGTATTTGTGCACAATTTGGTCCAGTGAATGAAAATACAACTGGCATATCAGATATTGACATTATGATTCATAACAGTAGCAAAATTACAGTTATGAAGTGGCAACAAAAATAATTTTATGGATTTGAACATTTGACCTGTCTGTCTTCAGACCTGCCGGCACAAGGGTTTAACCCATTGCTGCAGCTAGTGTATGTCTTTTCAAGAGCATATAACACCAGTCTTGCAAGAACTGTACAGGCTTCTATTTTGCTTCCAAACTCAATTCAAGCTTCTGGTGCAGATGGCCCTAAATGACTTGGGATCAATACACAGGCAGTCCCCAAGTTACAAACATCTGACTTACAAATGACTTATGGTTACAAATGGGGCTAAGACAACAAAAAGTGAGAGAAATCTACCCCTCAGAAGGGAAATCCACTCCTGAAAGAGTTATCATGGGAAAAGGTGTCTCCACTGAAGCTTTCTTGCCAATCCTTATTTCCACAACAAGCCATTTTTTTTCAAAATCCAGTGATCACAGGCACAAAATGTGAGGTGAAATAGTCTGAACAGGGGTACAGATAGCAAAACAAACTCCATAGGAGTGTTACCCTTCCCTATGCTATCTAAAAATAGATAGATAGATAGATAGATAGATAGATAGATAGATAGATAGATAGATAGATAGATCTGGAGTTACACTTAAAAATATACCTGTTCCAACTTATAAACAAATTCAACTTAAGAACAAACCCACAGAACTTATCTTGTTTGTAACTTTGGGACTGCCTGTATACATGTAAGATCATGTCCTCCTTTATGAGCCAGACTCCTATATGAGCCGTTTTGTGTGAGTCATAGCCCAACGCTCAAACCGCTACACACATACTGGTTCCTTTGAGAATGTATGTATATATGTCTGTGTCTTTATGTAATTTTATTAATTTTAACTAATTACAAAAATATTTGGGGGCATACACAGTTTTGTGTATAGGAATTAATTAGATGGTTTTAAACCGGATTAAGGATTATTATGTTTTTTGGAAAACATTTTGGCTTTTGGACTTTGCTCAACCATCAAATTGGCTACTAAGCAAGGATTTGGGACAGTGGGTTAGATCAAGGTTGCACAATTTCTGTCCTTCGGGATCCTGTGATCTACAATAAACCCCATAAAGCAGGTAACAACTTTTTTCCCCAAAAAATTAAATGAGTTATTTTTGTCGTGTCAGGGCAACCAGTCAATTATATTACATTTCTAACAGAACAAAGCAAACAGACAAAATACAAAATTTGTGAGTTTGGTAGTTGATTAAATGTCCCTTGACCAGTATTTGGCCACTTGGAGTGCTTCTGGTGTTGCTGCAAGAAGGTCCTCCATTGTGCATGTGGCAGGGCTCAGGTTGCATTGCAGCAGGTGGTCAGTGGTTTGCTCTTCTCCACACTCGCATGTCGAGGATTCCACTTTGTAGCCCCATTTCTGAAGGTTGGCTCTGCATCTCGTGGTGCCAGAGCGCAGTCTGTTCAGTGCCTTCCAAGTCACCCAGTCTTCTGTGTGCCCAGGAGGGAGTCTCTCATTTGGTATCAGCCATTGGTTGAGGTTGTGGGTTTGAGCCTGCCACTTTTGGACTCTCGCTTGCTGAGGTGTTCCAGCGAGTGTCTCTGTAGATCTTAGAAAACTATTTCTTGATTTAAGTTGTTGACGTGCTGGCTGATACCCAAACAGGGGATGAGCTGGAGATGTCTCTGCCTTGGTCCTTTCACTATTGGCTGCTACTTCCCGGCGGATGTCAGGTGGTGCAATACCGGCTAAGCAGTGTAATTTCTCCAGTGGTGTAGGGTGCAGACACCCCGTGATAATGCGGCATGTCTCATTAAGAGCCACATCCACTGTTTTAGTGTGGTGAGATGTGTTCCACACTGGGCATGCGTACTCAGCAGCAGAGTAGCATAGCGCAAGGGCAGATGTCTTCACTGTGTCTGGTTGTGATCCCCAGGTTGTGCCAGTCAGCTTTCGTATGATATTGTTCCTAGCACCCACTTTTTGCTTGATGTTCAGGCAGTGCTTCTTGTAGGTCAGAGCACGGTCCAGAGTGACTCCCAGGTATTTGGGTGTGCTGCAAGGCTCCAGTGGGATTCCTTCCCAGGTAATCCTCAGAGCTCGGGATACTTGTCTGTTCTTAAGGTGAAAGGCACATGTCTGTGTTTTAGATGGATTAGGGATCAGCTGGTTTTCCCTGTAATAGGCAGTAAGAGCACCTAGAGCTTTGGAGAGCTTCTGTTCAACCATCTCAAAGCTCCCTGCTTGAGCAGTAATGGCACGATCATCAGCATAGATGAAACTCTCTGTCCCTTCTGGCAGTGGCTGGTCATTTGTGTAGATGTTGAACATGGATGGAGCAAGCACGCTCCCCTGAGGCAGGCTTGAGTATCAACTGACTTATGCTTTCGTTTTTCAGTTTGTGGAGAAGATCACTGTTTGAGGAGCACTGCTACCACAAATTCTGTTTCCAATGTCTCACAAAGCTGGGGGGGGGGGACGACACATTATGATGGGGGTGTTTTAAGTGACTAGACCTCTTGGGGGTATCTCCATCATAGCATTATCAAAGTTGAAGCTGACTTGATGGCAGATAATAACACAAAGCTATAAATCTCTTGATTAATCTTGATTGGTCCTCCTGATGGTTTAAACTTCAACTCCCAGAATCCTTTATCATTACCGATGCTTGTTTGGACTTCTGAGTGTTGAAGTCTAAAAGTAGGACTATAACTGCCAGGGTTTCCTGAGGGAAGTAGGCTGATATTATCCTGCCAGTTTAGGCAAGCTATGATTGTGCACGTCTTTCTAGCTTTAATTAGCTCCGTGCAGTACAACAAGGTACGCACATTTTACTTGTATCTCTTCTTTAATGTATTTTTAAGTGTTTCCCTTTCTGGTCTGCTGGGAACAACCAGATCCAGTCAGTTTGGAGGCACCTGGCTTCCTCCCAAATATATCTTAGTTTGTTGGCTAAGGGCTTTATCGCACAAGGCTGATAAAGTGCAATTACAGTACAGATAAAAGCGCCCATTGATGTAACGTATTACTGTGGCTTTCTTATAAGACACTTTGCATTTGAAATGTGATTGGATCATCTCTTTTCATTGATGAAAAAAACCCCGTTAAATCATCCAATATTGTTGTTGTTGTTCCCTGTGGGATAATTTCCTTCTGCGGCAGTCCCAATACTGCAAAGTGAAGAAAGGTCTCATGAGAATGGCAAAACTGTGCAACTACACAGTCATGGCAAAATTGGATGGTGAAAAGAAAAAAACCCCACAATGTGTGTATGTTGGCTAGTGCAAGCACAAGTTGGAAGTGTGTGGAAGACTGAACATGAGAATCCTCATCAGTAGAGTGCCAGCATCACACAACTGCACTGAGCAGTAAAATAAATTGTTCCAATAATGGTATGTTTTCATCGGATAAAATGATAGAAAGTTTTATCTATGATAAAGAGTTTCATATATGCTGACGATTGTGCCATCACCGCTCAAGCAGGGAGCCTTGAAATGGTTGAACAGAAGCTCTCCAAAGCTTTAGGTCCTCTTACTGCCTATTACAGGAAAAACCAGCTGATCCCTAATACATCTAAAATGCAGGCGTGTGCTTTTCATCTTAAGAACAGACAAGTATCTTGAGTTCTGAGGATTACCTGGGAAGGTATCCCACTGGAGCAGTACAGCACACTAAAATACCTGGGAGTCACTCTGAACCATGCTCTGACTTACAAGAAGCACTGCTTGAATATCAAGCAAAAAGTGGGTGCTAGAAATATCATACAAAAGCTGACTGGCACAACCTGGGGATTACAACCAGACACAGTGAAGACATCCGATCTTGTGCTTTGCTAATCTCCTGCTGAATACGTATGCCCAGTGTGGAATACATCACACCCTTAAACCCTTAACTTCTCTCCACCCCCAGCTACGGCCCTGACCAAGGCATTGACATCTCCTGCTCATCCTCTGTTCAGATATCAGCCAGCAAGCCAATGCCTTCAAACAAGAAATTGATTGAGGTTATGGGTTTAAGGGTGAGATGTATTCCACATGTATTCCTAAGATCTACAGAGATACTTGCAGGAACACCTCAGCAAGTGAGAGTCCAACGGTGGCAGGCCAAAACCTGAAACCTCAACCAGCGGCTGATACCAGATGAGAAACTCCCTTCTGGGCACACAGAAGAATGAATGACTTGGAAGGCGCTGAACCGACTACGCTCTGGCAACACAAGATGCAGAGGTAACCTTAAGAAATGGGATTATAAAATGGAGTCCACGACATGTGAGAGTGGAGAAGAGCAAACCACAGACCACTTGCTACAATGTAGCCTGAGCCCTGCCACATGCACAATGAAGGACCTTCTCACAATGACACCAAAGGCACTCCAAGTGGCCAGCTTCTGCTCAAAGGAAATTTAGTATAATGCTAAGTTTTTAACTTTGTGGTTTTTCTATACATTATACCTATTCTCAATTTGCTTCTGACACAATAAATAAATCTGAAAAAACAACAAGGTTAGTGATGAGACAACCTGCTGGTATGATAAAGTCCTTACTTGTGATCAGTGTCACAACTGCCTATTCGATGGACTGCCTATTTGATGGAGTAACTCAATGTCTGCATGCTAGAGAAGAGCAACGTCACAAGTCCACGCCTTCAGCCATGAGGTGCCTTTGGGATGTTTAAAGCAATATACTTCTCTGTTATTTTGACACCCCAACACACGAATCCTTGTGCAAAAAAGCAAAAATCCCACGAGGCCTAAACTCACAGTAGTTTAAAAAATAAAGAAGAAGGAGAAACAAGAGGGGAAAAGCTCAAGCAAAGTTTAATTGCATTAAATATAGATGAAGAAGGAAGCATTTAGTGCTAGAGGGACATGAATTATTCAAAAAGGCCTGGAGCAGGTTTAAAAGGCATTCTGCGTGAGCATTCCTGTGTCCCTGGCCACCTCTGTGGCTCAGCGTGACAGGAAAGGTTGCAAGACCAGGCAGTTGCATCTTAAATGTCCAGAAATAAGAATGAACAATCAATGGCTTTGGAACATCACATGCTACCATTAAAAGGTTAACATGTCAATTATCTGCTGCTCATCAACCATGTTCGGTTGATTGGCTGAGATGTCATGGAATAATCAGAAACAGTCCAACTTCTCTGAGGAAAGATGTCAACAACAGCATGCTAACAAACTAGAGTTTCTCCGATGGAGAAATGAATTTCAGCAAGGAAAAATGTAAGGTACTACTCTTAGGCATGCACGTGCGTGCACGCACGCACACACACACATAGTATAATGTGAGTCAACTTCTAAAAGATGATGTCCATGTTAAAGATCTCTCAAGATGGAGAGTCCAGGCGCTTCCAGACAGCACTAAATCACGGGTTTTAGTGAGGGGCAAAAAATCCACATGCAGTGGTCCACATACAGACCTGTTGGTCCCAGGATTTCTGCCTCCGTTGTCCAGACTTGATGCTTTGTTCTGAGATTTAGAGGTTCCCAAGATGGACGCTGCAGGATTTCCGCCAGAAACCGGCAATTTTTTAAAACCCACGAGATGCAAATATGCGGAGATTTGATTATGCAGATTTGATTATGCAGATCTATGTCCAGGCCCGAGAAACTGTGTCCTCCACACATTTCATAAGGTTTCTGGCACATAAACAAAGTTTATGGGGTAGGACTACTTCTGTCCAAGACAGCACTACACAATGAAACGGGAACACACACTTTTAAGCCAGGATCAGAACTTTGACATTATCTACTATTTTTAGAGCCTGGCTGCCTGACCATCTGTCCAGACAGATTTGGTTGTGTACTTGTGGTATTAAACAACAGGGTGCTCCTGGGTTATACATGGTTGTTCCTGATTGGTCTTATTGTGAAAAGATGTGCAACATTGACTAGGGGATCACAACTTTGTCCTGTCCAGAGAAAATGTGCCCTCCACGCATTTCATGAAGTTTCTGGCACACAAAGTTTTTGCCTTCTACTCAAGTGTCACCTTCTTTTTAGAAACCGACCAATCATGAACAAGTATCTAAGACCCAGGAACAAACCCAGATTTTAAAAATCCTGTGATTTCCGATTGCAGGGACCTGCAGACATGTGAAGATCCGGATATTCGGCTCAAAACTGCAATATTCCCATACCTGGAAATCTCACATTTTTTGCCTTTTGCAGCAATTGCTTCCATGTTTACAGGGAACGGCGTCTGGCCACCCTGCTGTTTGCTGTGGAAGCTCCTGGGTTAAAGGTCTTGTCTGGATGGGCCCTCCACCACTCTATGAAGCAATGTATTTCAATGTATTATGTCCCATTATCTAACCTCTCTGTACTTCTAATTTGAATCCATTAGTTCACATTCTAGTTCTTGGAGCAGCCAAGAACAGGTTGGCTCCATCTTCCCCTTGACATCTATACAGATATTTAAGGACAGCTACCATGCATAGCTTTAACGTGGATTTGAAATATTAAAAGTATTACTAAACATAGACTGGCAGTCATATGTTTCTTGAGAGGATTCAGGGAAGAGAGATTTATTTTCTCTTATATGAATGGAAAAAATGCATAGGTCAGCATTGCCAAACAGGTGCCCCTGAAGCTGGGACTCACCTCCCCACTCCGCCCTTTTGTTAGAAGACACCAGGTTGCCTATTTTTCCATAATGTTGCTCCTCTTGATGTCAAGTATATAGAAAAAGCACATTACAAGCAGATATTTTTTTGTCTACATTCTCTGATGATTCAGACATAGTGCTGCAGAATGTCACGCAGCTAAATTCACTGCTCGTAGTTTCCTACCAGCAACACAGTGATATATTTGGGAGTGCTGGCAGTAAACCCATAAGTCATGATACCAAGGAGAGTGAAAAATTCTGGCAGCTGTGTAGAGCCATATCAAGAAACCAATCCTCCTACTTTTGCTCTTGACTAGGAATAGGCCTTTGGTAAAGATAGGCCAAGTCATCTCCCATCGACGTTATGGGATAGCTCATAACGGTGGTGAAAATTAAGAGCAGTTAAGGAAGGACAAAGTAGCCTAAGGTGGATGACAGACGACACCCGTATCTCAGCTAATGGAGTATCAGTACTGCAAATTCTAGACCCAGTTTGCAGTAATGGTATTGCATGTTCTAGATCAGTGGTTCTCAACCTGTTTGCCCCCAGATGTTTTGGCCTTCAACTCCCTGAAATCCTAAGAGCTGGTAAACTGGCTGGGATTTCTGTGAGTTGAAGGCCGAAACACCTGGGGACCCACAGGTTGAGAACCACTGTTCTAGATCCAACTTGCAGTATCAGTATTGCATATTCTAGATCCAACTTGCTGGCATTGTAAGTTCTAGATCCAATTTGCTGTATCCGCATTGCATGTTTTAGATCCAGCTTGCCGTATCGGTATTGCAAGTTTTAGATCCAACTGGCTTAGAATTGTCAGTTTGGGACAGTCTTAGACCTTGAGGTCTCCAGGACAGAACCTGAGATCTAATAATAGCCCCTGGTGTTACATGTTAAGTGTCGATTGCAGTTTGTCATTCAAATACACACACACAGAACGTATTTGCCTGTTAGGAAATTAAAACAGAAAATTTCGCAATCAGAGTTCTTCCTGGATCAAGCTGTAATGAAGGCATTGTTTCTTCCCATTTACTTGGGCAGACATTTTTTAATGTAACCTACTTATTTTGGCCAGAAGATAGTGGCAGAGCAGAGTGGAGTATGGGCCCTGGTGCTACAAGAAATGAGTAGTAAGAAGGCTAAATACAGTAGTCTCCATGTTTCAATGGAATACATTCCTGAACTTACAAGAAAATGTGGATAATGGTAAACCCTATTGAAATGAATGACTTCCACCTGAGTTGCCATAGAGTTGCATTGAAGGACACAGAATTCCTGGAGAGCTGTCCTCTTTAGGAATCTCCTAGGTCTTCTAACACAATGCAATGGTGACTTCCAGTAGAAATATGCCACAGAATCATGTGGATGACCTAGAAAATTCCTAGAGAAGACATATTTTGTCAAATGTGTGGAGATGAAACCTTACATATGGGAACCATGCTCTCCTGCAGAGTCTTTGGAAGTTGGATCAATCCTTGCAAGTTGTTGCAAGCATCTGCTCTTCTAGCTAAATTGGAGGTTTGCATAACCCTTTCCTCTCATCCAGAGCTGAGTTCATCAAACCTGCAAAATTGGCATCCATGCAAACTGGAGCAACCTTAAATCTGGTATGTTGCTAGTTCCCACATGGGCCTCCATAATGAATTTGCCTCTATAGTGCAGCCTTTATCCTGTCACCAAACACGCACGCACATAGAGCACTGAGCAACAGTTTGCACGAAGCAACAGTTTCAAGGGATGTGCGTGTGTCAAGCCGGTGGCAGCTTATGAGAATGCTTCTTGCAAGTGGGGGAACTGTGCGTGCTTGCATTGCATATATCTCTGCACGTTATTCTTGGCTTTCTTGCTGCATATTTTATCAAGAAGGTGACAAAAGGGGAGGGGGAGAGAGAGAGAGGATGCAGGCCTTGGCTGCCATACAGAACTGCTGAGCATTACAGCTACCTCCATATGTTCCTGGTCGCCGACGTTAGCAAAATAACACACACACCCATGCTGCGATGGCATTGCATCACTCGCCTCTTGTATCTCACCTAGGCTGATAAATCAAACGTCTCCAAGCGCTGTTTTATAAGGAGCAGGAACAGAAAGAGTTCCCGCAGGCGGCCCTGTACCACCGAGGAAGCAGGAGGAGAGGAGGAAGGTGTGTGTTCCTTGTTTTGCGACCCCACCTTCTATTTTGGGTTTTTGATGCGTGAGAACTGAAAAGGTGCCAATATTGGCACCTGTTCCGTTAACATTGTAAAAAGGGTGGGAAGAGGACAAAAATATCCCTGATAAGGTGGCTACGCACAGGGAAAAATCGTGTGTGACCTTATTAGGGCTTTGTGGGAGATATAAACCCTATTGAGGTGCATCAGCAAAGCATCGGTCAGTGTTTTCCATCCAAAGCATGCTCTTTCTTCTCTGTCCACTCATAGAAACCATGGGTGTAATGAATGCCACTGGTTCAATGATACTTTCCCTGTGTGTTCAGGAATAACTTACCATAGTGACTTATTTGCATTTAGTGTAGTAGTAGTAGTAGTAGTAGTAGTAGTAGTAATAATAATAATAATAATAATAATAATAATAATAATAATGGGAGCCCCCGGTGGCGCAGTGGGTTAAAGCACTGAGCTGCTGAGCTTGTTGATCGAAAGGTTGCAGGTTCGATTCTGGGGAGCGGTGTGAGCTTCCGCTGTCAGCCCTAGCTTCTGCCAACCTAGCAGTTCAAAAACATGCAAATGTGAGTAGATCAATAGGTACCGCTGCAGCGGGAAGGTAACAGTGCTCCATGCAGTCATGCCGGCCACATGACCTTGGAGGTGTCTACGGACAATGCTGGCTCTTCGGCTTAGAAATGGA
This sequence comes from Anolis sagrei ordinatus, assembly GCF_025583915.1. NCBI lineage: Eukaryota > Metazoa > Chordata > Lepidosauria > Squamata > Anolidae > Anolis > Anolis sagrei. The sequence continues at coordinate 21,684,125 of NW_026847660.1, read as the reverse complement.
GATGAGCACCACACCCCAGAGTCAGACATGACTGGACTTAATGTCAGGGGACTGCCTTTACCTTTACCTTAATAATAATAATAATATCCAGCATATATATCTCATTTGCTGTGTCATTTGCTGTGTTTTTGTGTCAGTAAAATAATAATAATAATAATAATAATAATAATAATAATAATATCCAGCATATATATCTCATTTGCTGTGTTTTTGTGTCAGTAAAATAATAATAATAACAACAACAACAACAACAACAACCTTATGGCCAACTTCTGGAGGACCTTGACTATAGAGCAGTGGTTCCCAACCTGTGGGCTGCGGCCCAGTGGTGAACCATGAGAATGAAAATCCGGTCCGTGAACCACCTTTCACTTTATTTATTTATTTAACTTTATTTCTGCTCCTTTCCACAGAGTTGACCAGCCCCGCCCCTTTTGGAGCTAATGTTGGAGAGTGGTAAAAGTGGTCTCTGGTCAAAGTGGGCCCCGGTCAAGTGGTCCCTATTAGTGGTCCTTGGCAAAGTGGGCCCTGGTCAAAGTGGGTCCTGTTAGTGGGCCCTGGTTAAATGGGCCCTGGTCAAATGGGCCCTGGTCAAAGTTGGCCTTGATCAAGTGGGCCCTGGTCAAAGTGGGCCCTGGTCAAGTGGGCCCTGGTTAAGTGGGCCCTGGTCAAAGTAGGCCTTGATCAAGTGGGCCTGGTCAAGTGGGCCCTGGTCAAAGTGGGCCCTGGTCCAAGTGGGCCCTGGTCAAAAAAGGTTGGGAACCATTGCTATAGAGTCATGTTGGAGAACCTAATGATTCATGAAGGGAATGTATTAATTAAATCTGCAAATACTGTATTTACTCGAATCTAATGCTCACCTTTTTTGCCTAAACTACGTTCACAAAATTAGGGTGCACATTAGATTCACATAATATAGTAAATACTTTTTTGAGTTTCAGGATTTTGAAAATTGAGGTGCGCATTAGATTTGATGGCGCATTAGACTTGAGTAAATACAGTAATCAAATCTTCAGAAGTGAAACCTGCAAATATGGAGGGCTGACTGTTATAGCGAGCACAAGTGATTGAGGCCAATTATTTTGGAGCCAAAATACTGCTATCCCAAAGAGAGATAATGGTTTTGACAAACTCAGTATATTCTCTAAGTGTGAAGGACAAACTTTTTTCCTAGAAAAAACCCTTCAAAACAAATCAGATTGATGCGTAATTGTGAGTTTCCAGGAGTCCTGGAATGTTAATCACAGTTGAGTTTGTAGGGTTTGTTAAAGGTTAGAGGAACTCGTCTCATTGTCTGTCAGTCCTGGGCGGCATGCTGGCTAGAGCCCCATTTGCTGACCAGCTGTTCCTCCAGGTGAGAGGAAAGGAAAACTGCTGTTCCAGCACTGCTATATGTAGTGTAAGGACAGTGATTTTGATGCAGGAGGTCAGTGGGCAAAGGGGCAGGAGCAGGTGGAGGTGAAATCCAGCAACCTGAGCAGATGGCCAGTTCTTGATGCCAATTGCTATGCAGACATTTTTTCTAAGATATCTGATGGGTCATTCATACTTATAGGAAGTGAAATTCTGTATCAAGAGAACTGAAAAACCAAACCAAAAGGTGCCTACAATTCAGAGACAGGAGAATGGCAGATCCCAGGTATGGCAGATCCCAAGTATGGTTGGAATCTTGTAGCATCACAGACATTAACAGAGAGGATAAGGTTTGTGGCACAGGCATTCATACTGCTGCTCTGGGACCAGAGTGAAGAGAGGGGGCCAGGAAGACAGTTCCACCTTGTCATCTGCACTGTACTAATAATAGAATAGAATAGAATATATTGTATATACATATAATATTGATGATAATATTATAATGTAATACAATATAATAATAATGCAATATTATAATTATATATTTTATATTACATGTAATATAACTAATAATATTACATTATAATGGTATAGTAATATATAATACTAATATTGTGCTATGGTAATAATATAATACAGTGTTTCTCAGCCTTCCTAAAAAAAATTTTAATGTATAAAAAAGTTGTGGTGACCCCAACGATAAAATTCTTTTCGTTGCTACTTTCAGAACTGTAATTTTGCTACTGTTATGAATAGTAATGTAATTATCTGATCTGCAGGATGTATTTCTATTCACTGGACCAATTCATTGTGCCCTTGGCACAAATACCCTATACACCCAAATTTGAATATTGGTGTGGTTGGGAGGGGGGTGATTTTGTCATTTGGGAGTTGTTGTTGCTGAGATTTATAGTTCACCTATAATCAGAGCATTCTGAACTCCAACAACGATGGAACTGAACCAAACTTGGCCCACAGAACTCCCATGACCAAGAGAAAATACTGGAAGGTTTTGGTGGGCATTGACCTTAAGTTTTGAAGTTGTAGTTCACCTACATCCAGAGAGCACTGTGGACTCAAACAATGATGGATGTGGACCGAACTTGGCACAAATACTCAATATGCCCAGATGTGAACACTGGTGGAGTTTGGGGAAAATAGATCTTGACATTTGGGAGCTGGGATTTATAGTTCACCTACAATTTAAGAGCATTCTGAACCCCACCAGTGATAGAATTGGGCCAAACTTCCTACACAGAACCCCCATGACCAAAAGAAAATGCTGTGTTTGGAAAAGTATATTATTGGGACCCCAGGGGTCCCAATCCCCAGGCTGAGAAACACCAATATAATATATTGTATTTACGTATTACTTGTAAGCCACTCTGAGTCCCCTTTAGGGAGAGAAGGGCAGCATATAAATGTTGTAAATAATTAGATAAACAAATAATAGACTTCAGGTGCATCTGCACTCTAGAATTAATTCAGTTTGATAGCACTTTGACTGTGATGGCTCAAGACTGTGGAAACCTGGGATGTGTAGTTTGGTGAGGCACCAGCCCTCTTGGTCAGGGAAGGTTAAAGACCATATAAAACTACAACTCCCATGATTCCATAGCATTGAGCCATGACAGTCAAAGTGCTGTCAAATTGCATTAATTCTACAGTATACATACATCCAGAGTACACAATGTGCTTAATTCTACAGTGTCACTGCACCCTTAATCTACTTCCTTGGTAAGCTTCGGTTGGTGAAGCAGATATGTTCTTTCCTGGGCATTACTTCTTTTATCAGAAAATTTAGTATCCTGGCCAAGCGCTCCTGGAAGTTGCAGTCCAAGGACTGGTGTCCCATGCCAATACTGCTGTATACATTGGAACGTTTTGCCAAAATCCAATAAATGCTTACTTAGGAGAAGCTCCTCTGGGGTCGATTGTGTTCATTTTGGAGCAAGGGAACCTAGGGATACTGAGAGATGTCGTTCCGAGCAAGTCGCTTTTCCAAAGCTCTATCTACACCGTGATTGTAGTATTCCATCTTGAGGGTTCCTTTTGCCCTGGCAGCAGTTGGGGCCTGGGCCTGGTAGCGTGAAGGTGAAGTCGGAGCCCGAGGAGCTTATGGCTTCGCCCAAGGTCACCGCAAACCTGCTGGCAACTGGCAGCTTAGCCAGGGATATTTAAAACCTTCCCCTCCTAAGCTGCCGGCTCCGGTGCCTTGAGCTGACGTCAGCTCAAGAGGGATCATATCCAAAGTCAGGCAAGATCCAGAGGTGGGAAGGTATGTGTGAGACAAAGAGAAAGACAGGGAGAGGCAGAGAAAGAGAGATGCTCTAGTTTGGAAGAGAGCGAAGAAGTGAAGACCCAACCAGCAGGGGGCGCCCTCCCTCAATGAAAATGTGGTAGTCTATTCTGCACACTCAGATTCTTCCAGATTACTCTAAAGAACTTTGGGCTCTCATCATATACTTTTCCAGATTTTGATATTTGTTATCCCATCTGTGTCTACTTATTTCATTTCTCCCTATTTGTAGCTATTTCTTGGGTCTGTATCAGAGGCTGAGGCCCCTTCCACACATCTGAATAAAATCCCATATTTTCTGCTTTGAATTGGGATATATGGCAGTGTGGACTCAGATAACCCAGTTCAAAGCAGATATTGTGGGATTTGCTGCCTTAATATTCTGGCTGTGTGGAAGGGCCCTGAGTATCCTGTTCAGGATTTTTCCCCCATGAATTTTGCAATACCTGTAGTTACCTATATGTATATAATGAGACGAATGTATATAAACAGATAGAATGAGATATCTGTGCATATATACAAATACAGATACAGATATCTCATTCTGTGCATATATACAAATACAGATATTCAAAAAAAATGTTTCTAAAAATCCAAAATTGTGTTTATATTTGGGTCCCATCTCAAAGGTCATCTCATTATATACATTATAGGTAACTACAGGTACTGCAAAATCCGGGGGGGGGGGGGGAATCCTGAACAGGATACTCAGGGCCCTTCCACACAGCCATATAACCCAGAATATCAAGGCAGCAAATCCCACAATATCTGCTTTGAACTGGGTTATCTGAGTCCACACTGCCATATATCCCCGTTCAAAGCAGATAATGTGGGATTCCTCACTTATTGAGGGGGTTACGTTCCAGGACCTCCCGCAATAAGTGAAAAACCGTGATGTAGGGACGCTATATTTATTTTAATATTTATACATTATTTAAGTAGTTATACACTATTTTAAGTCTTTATAAACTTAAAATAAAGTGAAGGAAAGGAAAGGAAAAGCCTTTCAAGGCTGGAGGGATGGAGGGAGGCAAAGTGCCTCGAAGAGTGGCAGCAGCAAAAACCTGTGAAACAATGAAAATACCGCAATATATATTTTAAATTAATATTTTTTGAAAACCGTGAAACAGTGAGTCCGCTAAAAGTGAACTGCGAAGTAGTAAGGGTATGATACACTGCATTCCAAAAAGTTATTTGTTTCATATGCAGTCAGCCCTCGTATACATTTTCTACAAATCGAAAAACTGCAAATAAGCACACTGCTTTTTTAAACATGCTCTCTAGGAATCTCTTGGTCCTTCAGCACCAGTCTGTTATCAATTTCTTCCAGAGGTTGATCATCTGCCCTTGCGCTTTGCTACTCTGCTGCTGAGTACGCATGCCCAGTGTAGAACACATCTCACCATGCTAAAACAGTGGATGTGGATCTTAATGAGGCATGCCACAATATCATGGGATGTCTACATACAACATAGCTGCAGAAATTTTACTATTTAGCTGGTATTTCACCACCTGACGTCCTCCAGGAAGTAGCTTCCAATAATGAAAGGACCAAGGCAGTGATATCTCCAGCCCATCCTCTGTTCGGATATCAGCCAATGCCTTAAATCAAGAAACAGCTTCCTAAGATCTACAAATACTTGCAGGAACACTTCAGCAAGCAAGAGTCCAAAAGTGGCAGGTTAAAACCCAGAACCTCAATAAATGGATGATACCAAATGAGGGACTCCCTCCTGGGCACACAGAAGACTGTGCGACTTGGAAGGCACTGAACAGACTGAGCTTTGGCAACACGAAATGCAGAGCCAACCTTAAGAAATGGAGCCACAAAGTGAGTCCACGACATGCGCATGTGGAGAAGAGCAAACCACAGACCACCTACAACAATGCAGTCTGAGCCCTGCCACATGCACAATGGAGGACCTTGTTATAGCAACACCAGAGGCACTCCAAGTAGCCAGCTACTGGTCAAAGGACATTTAGTATAATGCCAAGTTTATTAAAATTTGTGTTTTTTAAATACATTACAACTATTCCCTCGGTTTGATTCTGATATGATAAATAAAGCAAATCATAAAATTATATTGAAGGACCTACAAATGTCTAGAGAGGTGTTATCTCTATGAATCTCTAGATCATCCATTACATCTATTTCACAGAAGATGATCATAGAACCATGTTGGAGGACTGAGACATTCCTCAAGAGAGAAAATATTAATCAAATCAGTAAATAATAAAATATGCATGGGTGACATCAAAATCCATAATTTTGGTCGCGATTTATACACAGGTCGAGCTTATGCATGAGTATATACACAGTACTAACATATTATTATTAGTCTCCACCAGGTGAATCTGATGCGCAAGTCATAGAAGGTGTGGCAGGAGAGCAGGCACCATAGCAGAATGGACAGGAAGAAAAATAGAAGGAAAGGAAAGCGTGTATGAATGGGTGGGTTTTCAAAGGGGTCTCTGGAAGACGGGCCTTTTGTCTCCGTTGCTAAGGGGGATAGAGAGAGGAGGAGGAGGAGTTCTTAGGCCTGGTGCCGACATTTTGCTCACAACCCATCTGTGCCAGCTCTGATGGGAACAGCTTCTGCGTGGGCACCTGCTGTCTCCCCACCGGTGTATAAGAGCAGGAAGGGGGCGGTGATGGATGAGGACTTGGGGGTGCTCCAAACCCTTCTAGACTGCCTTCTTCATTCCTCATATTCCCCCACCCCAGTTTCAGGTCACCAAGACCTGCTTCCTTGCATCGAGGCAGAGGCACATTCTGCTGTTCAAGAAAGTATCACCCCCAAAGAAGCCCAACACTGCTATTATAAAGGCCACATAGGTTTTCCTCTTAACTTCTCCTCTGGTTTCCACAATAGGGATCCCAGGGCCCTCTTCACCAGTATTCAGGGCAAGGGGGAGGCATCTCACTGCAGGAGTACCACCTTGAATGTTTGTCTGTTTCTCATTTGTTAGCTGGGTGAATGGTGTACTCTTTGCAACTGTGTGGTGCCCATTGGTTGTTGCTTGATATTTTCTTTTATATTTTGTTATAATGTTGTTTTATTTTGTTTTATGTCGTTGTTTAAGTATTTTAATGTGTTATATTTTAACTACGGTATGTTGATCAGGGTTGTCCCCATGTAAGCCACCCTGAATCCCTTCAGGGAGATGGAGGCGGGGTACAAAAATAAAGTAATAATAATAATAATAAGAAGAAGAAGAAGAAACACAACAAGATGAGTCCACAGTGGACACTGCTGGCTGTTTAATGAATCACATGTCAGACACTTCTTAATTGTCTAGGACTGTGTGATGTATCGGCAAATAATGCGTGCAGATCCCAGTAAGGTGGCCTTCTGCAGCTGGTAGATGATAATTTTGTCAGCACCGATTGTGTTTAAGTGCAGGCCAAGGCCTTTAGGCACTGCACCCAGTGTACCGATCACCACTGGGACCACTTTTACTGGCTTGTGCACTTTTACCGATCACCACTGGGACCACTTTTACTGTCTTTGCAGTTCGATTTCTAAATCCTCATATCATGTAAACTTTTTCAGTTGTTTTTCTTCAATCCTGCTGTTACCTGGGATGGCAACATGAATAATCCATACTTTGTTTTTTAACACGATTGTGAGGTCAGGAATATTGTGTTCCAGAACTCTGTCTGTATGAATTCGGAAGTCCCAGAGTAGTTTAATGTGTTCATTTTCTGTTATTATTATTATTATTATTATTATTATTATTATTATTATCCAAGTATTATTTTATTGTTTTGTTTTAACACTTTAACAAAGTTATAGCTTGGCACAGAACAAATCAAGAACAGAACACGAGGGATTCCGATCATCCCTGGTATCAGGACAGGACAGCCATTTCTGTGCAAGTATCAAGCCTGACTATTCTGACCCTTCCTTCTTGATGTGATCTTGTCTCTTGCTAGGATCCTTGAACGGAAACAGCCAGGAAGTGAAACCCTTGAGCTGACAGAAGAGGGAAGACCTGTTGAGGTGGTCGAGAAGCACCAGCCGGTTGTCGACTGCACTTGCTTTGGCCTCCCTCGCCGATATATCATTGCCATCCTCTGTGGTCTAGGCTTCTGTATCAGCTTTGGCATCCGGTGCAACCTGGGAGTGGCCATTGTCAGCATGGTCAACAACAACACCGTCTATGAAGGGGACAAACTCGTCATGAAGGTGAAGCTGTCCTCCCACCATTAAGGGGTGCTGGCTTTGCTTTTCTCCCAGAGAGGATACTGGTTCAGCTCTAAGAAAGGGTTGGGTGAGAAATTCTGCAGCTGTCCGTCAAATGTTAAATTGCTCTTCCCAGCAGCTTTAGCTAGCATAGCCAAGAATGAAGGATGCTGGAAGCTGTCACCTACCATCACACTGAGGGCCACACATTATATGGAGGGCCGGTTGCAAGGGGAGGTTTTCAGGTGCCAGTTGCTTTGTACAGTTGAAGGAAGAGTGGGAAGACATCACAGAGAGCCAGTATCATACATGCAGTCCCTAAGTTTCAAACAAGATAGCTTCAGTAGGTTTGTTCTTTGTATTTGTTTGTAAGACGGAACAGCTACTTTTAAAGTGTAACTTCAGCCAAAAATGTAAATCACTTCTAACGCAAAACTTCTCTCACTTCTCACCCCTGTATTTATTTATGGTATCAGGAGTGAACCAAGGGTACAGTTGTGATGTGTTTGAGAAAATGCAAAGTTTAAACTTGGCATTCTATTAATTGTCCTTTAACCAGTATCTGGCCACTTGGAGTGCCCTTGGTGTTGCTATAAGAAGGTCCTTCATTGTTCATGTGGCAAGGCTCAGGCTGCATTGTAATAGGTGGTCTGTGGTTTGTTCTTCTCCACACTCGCATGTCATGGTCTCCACTTTGTGGCCCCATTTCTTAAGGTTGGCTCTGCATCTCATGGTGCCAGAGCGTAGTCTGTTCTGCATCTTCGAAGTCGTCCAGTGTTCTGTGTGACCAGAAGGGAATTTCTCATCTGCTATCAGCCACTGATTGAGGTTTCAGGTTTTGGCCTGCCATCTTTGGACTCTTGCTTACTGATGTGTTCCTGCAAGTATCTCTGTAGATCTCAGGAAGCTATTTCTTGATTTAAGGTGTTGGCTCACTGGCTGATATCTGAAGAGAGGATGGGCCGAAGATGTCAATGCCTTCTGTGTGCCCAGGAGGGAGTCTCTTATTTGGTATCAGCCGTGGATTGAGGTTCCAGGTTTTAGATATCAGCCAGCATGCCAACGCCTTAAATCAAGAAATAGTTTAGAAATAGACATGGCCATACAGCCCAGAGAACTCACAGCAACTCAGTGATTCCGGCCATGAAAGCCTTTGACCACACACAGGAGATAATTTATTTTCCCCATTTTATTTCCCCCATCAAAACTGTCAAGAGTGGGACAGTGTATAATGGGACTTGAAGCTCTATGGATTTTAACATCAATAGGGGGGCCTGGAACCAAACTATCACTGCCCTCTATGGAAGTAATAATTTCCTGGCACACAACACATACATCCACACACATATATAGATTAGTTAACATCCCAGCTTCGTGAGGACTGCCTTGGTCAGTTTATTATATCTCTGTTCTGTTTTCCAGCCAGCATCACACTACATTCCAATAAATTCCCCGACTCTTCATATGGTTGCCTACTGACCTTGGCTTTCCTCCTGCCTTGGTCCCTCAAAGACTATTGTTAAAACCGAACATGTCACCCTATCACTATGTCCAAAAGGTTTGCATTTATGTTGCTATTTACCCAATAAAAGTCTCTTCCTGGTACTTCATTCATCTCAGGAGGTAGACTTATTCATTAATTGATTTACAGAATTTATATTCTGCCCTGAGTCACCCTGAAGGGGACTCAGGGCAGATCACGGAACACATACATGGCAAACATCCAGTACCGTTAAACAGACAGGTCCAACAACAGATAGAGGTGTATGTCGGCCTTTTCCCAACTTCGGCATCTTGGAGGTTGAGTTTGATTCCAGCCACAGGCGGTGCTGTGGCTCCATCCTCTATGATGAAGTGCCCTTGATCACAGACTTCCTCCTTCCTTTGATCACCAGCATTTTCTGGTATTTCATTTTTTATGGTGCCGTAAAATACCTCCCTGCTTAAGCAGTGCCTAATTTCTCTACTCACAGCTCACACCTGTTTTCGGAATGCTTAGGTGGACAGTGAGCTGGGCTGAAGGTCGGGTGCTCACCCTGACCCGGGCTTTGAACTGCCAACCTTTCGATTAGTATGATCTATTGCTGCTGGTGATTAACCAGCTGTGCTCAAGCCCAGTTTATAAAAAAATTATGCTTCCAACTTCTTTCTCTCAGTTCATCCCAAAGGTGCAACAAGATCCCTTTACATACTGATATTCCAATTTAACACAGCTGTGTCTTTGAATTCTACTCTATTCTATTTTAAACTGTAACTGAAACGATCCAAGCTATTTGTCTGTTCTCCTCCTCTCTACAGAAAGCAGAATTCAACTGGGATCCAGAGACGGTGGGCATGATTCATGGGTCGTTCTTCTGGGGTTACATAGTCACCCAGATTCCAGGGGGCTTCATATCACAGAAATTTGCTGCAAATAGGTAAATGCTAAGTTGTGTGTTGTTTGCTTTGTGAATGAGAAGGAGAGAATCTGTGGCCTTTAAATCAGATTAGACAATTGCAGAGTGCACTGCTCTGCCTTTGGACCTTTGGGGGTTGGGGGCTATGTAAACTGCCCCAAATGCCAACAACATGAAGGCAAAAGCCTTTGAAAGTAAATGGAAGTCCACTTTCATTTTGAAATACCAGTAAGGTTTGATGTTAATGAGTACAGGGGGAGCTTCAACACATATAAAACATGAGTTCATATTCTTATGGTCAGAAAAGAGCAAGTCTAGAGAGTCTAGAAGAGTCCCAAAGGCCACAAAAGCAGCTTCTGAGAGTCACATGCAGCCCACCATCTCCTTTTTTGACCGCCTTTTTAGAAGTGGCTAGACTCCAACTCTGAGCACATGCACCTCAGACACATAAAACACAACTGGAGATATAATGTGTATTTATAACTTCATGGCAGAGCAGATAGGTGGATCAAGTTGGTTCTGGTAATGCAGAAGTCTTTGACCATCAACAGTACCAGCCCTACCATAAGGCAGCTTGAGCTTGTCACCATAGAAACAGAAGCTGATTTGCACAAAATCTGAATGGACCCTATGGCTCAGAGTTACAGGTATGGAGGAGAAATTGGGGCATTCCCTTTCCAATAAGAATTGTGCTCTTTCCCAATGAATTGCTCCTTTAGTCCCCACATTTATATCATTATATTAGCTTAAAAACGCAAGTACAGATTTAGAAATACAGTTTAGACCAGTGTTTCGCAACCCAGGGGTTGGGACCTCTGGGGGAGGGGGTCACAAGGGGGTTTCAGAGGGGTTGCCAAAGACCAAGAGAAAATACAGCATTTTCCATTAGTCATGGGAGTTCTGTGTGGGACGTTTGGCCCAATTCTATCTTTGATGGGGTTCAAAGTGCTCTTTGGTTGTAGAACTATAAATCCCAGCCGCTACAACTTCTAAATGTCAAGGTCTATTTTTCCCCAATGCCACCAGTGTTCACATTTGGCCATATTGAGTATCCGTGCCAAGTTTGGTCCAAATCTATCATTGTTTGAGTCCACAGTACTCTCTGGATGTAGGTGAACTACAGCTCCAAAACTCAAGGTCAATGCCCATCAAACCCTTCCAGTATTTTCTGTTGGTCATGGGAGTTCTGTGTGCCAAGTTTGGTACAGCTCCATTGTGGGCTGGGTTCAGAGTGCTCTCTGATTGTAGGTTAACTATAAATCCCAGCAACGACAACTCCCAAATGACAACATCATTCACCTCCCCTCAATCCCATCAGTATTGGGCATATCGCACATTTGAGTCAAATTTGGTCCAATGAATGAAAATACATCCTACATATCAAATATTTACATTACGATTCATAACAGTAGCAAAATTCCAGTTATGAAGTAGCAACAAAAATAATTTTATGTTTGGGTGTTACCACAACATGAGGAACTGCATTAAGGGGTCACGGCATTAGGAAGGCTGAGAACCACTGCTATAGTGGGAGACAAATTAAATAAATAATAACAGCCTAGGAAGCAGGCAATGGCAAATCTACAGTGAGCAAAGCTTGCCAAGAAAACCCTGTGATAGGGATGTCTTAAGGTTGGAAGCAACTTGAAGGCAAACAACATCAAGCCAATACTTGCCAAAATGACACCATCAGAAAACACAAGGAAGATCCCATCAGGTTTGACAAAGGGCCAGAGTAAAGCAATGATTACTGAGTACCAAACTGTTTAGTGAAAATATCCCTTGGGCTGACAAAATTCCTAACATAGTCCAATGAGGACTGCATGCATGCCCCATGGTCACACAAAGTGAACCAAAGAACGACTGGGCGAAGAGTAATGGAATGGAGTGTTGTCAAAGAGGAAATGGGTGGAAGATTGTAATATGGTAATACTCCACACTACAAAAACATTGTGGTTACTTAAGTACTGGCAGAATTTAAAAGCAAGGCCTTTTTAACCATGACTCCTAGATTTCCTCTCAAAGACTCATGGAATTACAGTTCAAAACAAAACTTTCTTAAAGTTTGATTAAGATGAACACAACAAAGTATTCGTATCAACACCACTATTTGTATTAATGCCACAATTTTGGGTCCTAGGGTTTTTGGCTTTGCCATTGTGGCAACGTCCACTCTCAACATGCTCATTCCATCGGCTGCTCGTATCCACTTTGGCTGTGTCATCTTTGTACGGATCCTACAAGGGCTTGTGGAGGTAAGACATGTGCGCTCTCTCCATGCATTCTTAGAAGCCTGTAACACTGGCAATGTGTGCTCCTCACAATTAACACCAGTGGTACCGGATGCTTCTGATGCGAGTGGGGCAGTGGATCTACTCCACATATTAAAAGAGCTTTTCAAAGGGCTGAATGCCACTCCTAAGGTGAATCTGGGGCCAAATGCACCCTGCCCAACTTACAGTAGTGCTACATTGAAGTCCACATAGTCCAGTCGAGCCAACATCAGCTCAGCCCCACTGGAATTCTATGTCTCTTCCACCACTCCCAGTCAGAGATCAATGCGAACTCCTAATTGTGATGCACATTCCATTCTAACATCAGCAGAGGCACCCACAAGGTCACAAAAAGGACTGGGGCAATCTGCCCTTCTTCTTCCTGGTCACTTGTTCAGAATGGGGCACCTGTGATGGACATTAGCCAGGGCGGAGCTTTCCCTGCGCTAATGAGTGATGGTGCTATTGTCTCACCTGGACAGCGGATTGACCCGAGGTAGATTTCATTCAACTGTCTAGAACAGTTGTTCTCAACATGTGGGTCCCCAGATGTTTTGGCCTACAACTCCCAGAAATCCTAGCCAGTTTACCAACTGTTAACGTTTCTGGGAGTTGAAGGCCAAAATTTCTGGGGATCCACAGGTTTAGAACCACTGGTCTAGGAGCCATGAGTTACACCAGAGTTGTCAGCAAACTCTGAGCAAAGCCTGTTTAACTCTAAAAAATCCTGCAATACTAACTAAAAGTTAGCAACTTTACAGGGAAAGGCAGCAATGGATTCACAACGAGTCTCGGGTTTCTTAGTCATGTAGACTTGCCGTATTCCTTCTTTTGGATTGCTCTTTTAAAGTCAATCAAAAATGTGGAGTTGTTCCACCACCCCATTGATATGGCAGATCTCAACCACCACTGCTTAACAATCAACCTTAGGGGTAGATGGACTATCATAAGGTGGTGAGACAGGAACCTCAGGCATCAGACACTGAAGGATGGGAGGTAACAGTGAGGTCAAGGAGATGAGCATCCTGCAAACAGTGTGGTCTATCTGGTGCCATCTAAGGTCACTGGCTTTAGATGTGAGGAGGATGCTGTCATTAAGTGGGATGAAGGGCCCTTTCTTAATTGGAACAGATTCTTCACCAAAAGCAGCAAAATATCAGACTCAGTCCTCTTCAGTTTCATCTTATTTTAAGTGTCCTAGAGGAGAAAGCAAAGGTGGGAAAACATTTAGGTCAGTGGTTCCCAACCTGTGGTCCGAGGACCACCAGTGGTCTTCAAGAACTAAAATATGGTCCGTGGCCTCATCGTTACTTCACCATTGCAATGAGAGCTACTGGTCTTGTGAAACCCTCTTATAGTGCCGAGGCTTATTAAATAAGGTTTTCTGTGGGCGAGCAAATGGTGACTACTGCTTGCCATATGTTCTGTATCGGAAACTTGAGCTGATGTGGTCTATCCAATGCAATTTTCTGATTAAGCACCCCAAATAACCAAACCGAATCTAAAGTTGACCAAAAACTGATTCGTAACCCTTTTGGTACTAATGTTAGAGAGCGGTCCCTGGTCAAATTGGTCCTTGGTCAAGTGATCCCTGGTCAAGTGGTCCATAGTCAAGTGGTCCCTAGTCAAGTGGTCCTTGGTCAAAGTGGCCCCAGGTCAGGTGGTCCTTGGTCAAAAAACAGTTGGGAAACACTGTTTTAGGTTAAGAGGCAACATTAAGTTCTATGTTGGCTTCTGTTTCTCAAATGAAAAAAATAGCACTGGTCTTTATATAACCCTCTCTGTCCTCTCACTCCAGGGGGTCACTTACCCTGCATGCCATGGGATCTGGAGCAAATGGGCACCACCATTGGAACGCAGCCGCTTGGCAACAACAGCTTTTTGTGGTAAGGTCAGCGTGTGACCCAGGAGTCTGCGAGACTGGAGGGCCTTCCACACAGCCCTATATCCCAGAATATCAAGGCAGAAAATCCCACATTCTCTGAGTGTGGACTCAGATAACCCAGTTTAAAGCAGATATTGTTGGATTTTCTGCCTTGATATTCTGGGGTATAGGGCTGTGTGGAAGGGCCCTAGGACTCAAACCTCTTCCCAGACATAGACGCCCATTGGGTGAGCTTTGGCAAACTTCATAGTCTTAGCCTTAGTTGAAGGCAATGGCAAAGCTCCTTTAAATACGTCTTGCCAAGAAAATCCTGTAACTGGATTGCCAAACACTTGTTCAGAAAGCACAACTTTGTGACCAAGCAAGGAAACTGCATTGTCAAGGCAAATCTGTTGGTCAAATGTCTAACACATCTGTTTCTGTTGAATTTGCATCTTACTGGTTTCTGGCATGTTCAGTGTTCTTGAGCATAAGCCTAATACCAAAGTTGGAAATAACTTGTTATGATTTATAATCACAATTAATCAGTGACATTGCAAAAGTTATATATTAGTGGTAGCTGTGTTGATTATGCAGCAAAATAATACAAAATGTGATATGCACAAGTCATACCATGCAAGTTTTGAAAGCTCAATTTCGTCAAGGAAAAGGAAATTACAGCAGAGGCAACTTCTGATAGAAAATGTAGGCCTGTGATCTTTTACCATTATGGTTTTCAAAAACCTATTTTGCGTGAATAAATCCGAGGGTCTTTGAAAGCTTGCATGGTGTGTTTTGTGCATTTTAGTTCATCAACAAAGGTATTCCTCCTTTATGGATTTTGTATCATTTTACCCTATAGCCAACACAGCTATCCCTGAATATATTCCATTATGGAACAGGTCATTGTGAGGAACTAGAAATCCTGGTTTGAATACCCGATTAACCTCTTCCATATATCTTTGCAGGCTCCTATGCCGGGGCTGTAGTGGCCATGCCCCTTGCTGGCATTTTAGTCCAGTATTCTGGGTGGAGCTCTGTCTTTTATGTCTACGGTAAGTAAACTGGAGACAAACAAAGAACGTAGTTCTGTTTTATCATAAAGACTTGGTTGTCCAGATGTTTTCAACTTCTATGGACAAGGGATTACATACTCTTCCAACTTTCTTGATTTGGAAGAGACATTCCTGATTAATCCTCCATCATTCCACTTTTTATGATGCAACATTTCCCAGTTTCTCTGTCCTCCTCCCATTTTTTCTTGTCCTCAGCTTAATTTAGTTGTTGGAAACTGAGTTCCAAGCACAAAATCAGTTTGCATTCAATAAATTTACAAAGAGGAGATGGGAGGAGGAGGAGGCAGCAAACACTTGCCCTTCCCAGTGGGCTTAGGCTAAAACAATCTGTTGCGGTATCTTCTAGCTTCAGTGGTTTTCATTGATAGCTCTGTTGTCTTGACCATATATGTCCTGGTTTTCATTTGTGAAACATTGGAAGGCATTGTGTTGTATTGTGGTGGTAGGAATTGTAGTCCAAAGGATCACAAAGGTTAAAAACCCTTGTTTATTTTGAAAAAGGCATTTGCAACCTTTTGGGAAAACCATAAACTTTTGTAAAGTATGATCTTCCTAAGAAGAGTTAAATACTCATTTGAGTGAATCTTCTCCTTAGTGCAGTAGTTCCCAACCTGTGGTTCGTGGACCACCAGTGGTCCCCGGACTCACTGTTACTACAGCATTACCTCAAAACCACGCAGCAACAAGGGTGACTGGTCTCACGCAACCGTCTTATAGTTCCCAGCAACCGGGATGTCTGATTTTCATATTTTTTTCAACCTTGGCCTCCTCCTCCTCTTTCTTTTTCACAAGCATTAACAAAATCCACAAATAACAACACAGTACATCAAAAAAAATTCTTTCTGTCTTTGTTTTTAGGCCTTTTCCTGGGGTTATTTGGGGTGCTGAATCAGAAAATTGCATTGGATAGAACACATCAGTCCTAGATTATCAAATATGGTTTTCTGTGGATGAGCAGATGGTGACTAGTGGATGGCATATGTTCTGCATCAGAAACTAGAGCTGATGTGGTCTATCCAATGCAAATTTCTGAATCAGCACCCCAAATAGCTAAACCAAATCTAAAGTTCATAACCTTTTTGGTACTAATGGAGAGAGGTCCCTGGTCAAAGTGGTCTCTGGTCAAACTGGTCCCTGGTCAAAGTGGCCCCTGGTCAACAAAAGGTTGGGAACCACTGCCTTAGTGGTAAATAAATATCCACTAGTATTTATGCAAGGCAATTTAGGTTTCTCAGTTATTAGAGTGATATACCTGCTTTATCTCTTTGAACTGTTAGGAACAAACACATGCCAACGCACAAAATATATAGCAGATTTTCAGAAGTGATATTTCAGTTACCCAAAAAAACACCTACTCTCCCATAAAAACCATAAAATATATTGGTTTTTAAATCACACTCTCAAGAGACAAAATAAATGGTCTTCATTAAAATAACTGTTGATTTGCTTACAAACTTTGTGTATTCAGCATACAGGTACATTACTTATCAGTTGAAATAGTTTAAACAGTCTGTTCTCTAAGGCATTTTGTTAGGGAAAACTGCATATCAATATACATATACATAATATAGTAAACAATCTGGGGAGCCCCCAGTATCGCAGTGGGTTAAACTGCTGAGCTGTTGAACTTGCTGATTGAAAGGTCGCAGGTTTGAATCCAGGGAGCTAGCGCTGTCAGGCCCAACTTCTACCAACATAATAGTTCTAAAACATGCAAATGTGAGTAGATCAATAGGTACCACTCTGGCGGGAAGGTAACGGCGCTTCATGCAGTCATGCTGGCCACCTGACCTTGGAGGTGTCTACAGACAATGCCGGCTCTTCGGCTTAGAAATGGAGATGAGCACCAACCCCCAGAGTCGGGCACAACTGGACTTAATGTCAGGGGAAAACCTTTACCTTTTAAACTAAGCAATCTGAATTATACACATAACAAATAACTAATATAGGAGGCTTGTGGAAGGTAGCTATTTCCAACAGTTTATTCAGTGGTCAGTTTGGAAAAGTTTTTTTGCATTTTGCATTGGGCCAGAACAAAGTGGACAGAATGAAGAAGGCATTACAAGAGCTCTTTCCATTGTCACCAATCCTGTTGCATCAGAATACAGATGCATGCAGTCATCCTGACATTCTGTCCCTTGGCAGGTAGTTTTGGTATCTTCTGGTACTTATTCTGGCTGATGGTTTCCTATGAGAGTCCTGCACAGCATCCGACCATCACAGAAGAGGAGAGGAAGTACATTGAAGAAAGCATCGGGGAGAGCTGTTCTCTGATGAATCCCCTAATGGTCAGTCTTGCATTTATCATTTGTGCAGTTTGGGAGTAACAAATCACAAGTATTGTCAAAGGCTTTCATGGCTGGACTCACTGGCTTGTTGTAGGTTTCTCAGGCTGTATGGTCATGTTCTAGTAGCATTCTCTCCTGACGTTTCACTTCCATCTGCGGCAAGCATCCTCAGAGTTTGTGAGGTTTGTTGGAAACTAGGCAAATGGGGTTTATATATCTGTGGAAGGTCCAGGGTGGGAGAAAGAACTCTTGTCTGTTGGAGGTAGGTGTGAATGTTTCAATTGGCCACCTTGATTAGCATTTGATGGCCTGACAGTTTTTAGGTGTGGCTTGTTCCTGCCTGGGAAATTCCTTTCTTGAGAGGTTATTAGGTGTTCCTGGTTATTTCTTGTCTGGAATCCCTCTGTGTTTGAGTTTTGTTTTTTATTTACTGACCACTGACTGCATAGGGAAGCTGATGAGGAAACACAACATACAAACTATCTACAGACCCACTAAGAAAATCCAATAAATGCTACATTCAGCAAAGGACAAGAGGGATCCACAATTGATTTCAATGGTTTCTCAGGCTACACAGAAAAGCCACTGAAATCCGCAAGCATGTGGACAATTTCAACAGAAAGGATGAAACCATGAAAATGAACAAAATCTGGCTACCAGTATTAAAAAACTCAAAAATTATAACAGTAAATAAAAAGTAAAAGTCAAACACAGGGGAACTCCAGACAAGAAACAATCAGGAACACCTAATCACCTCTCAACAAAGGAATTTCCCAGGCAGGAACAAGCCACACCTAAAAACTGTCAGGAATTGTGGGAGTTGAAGTCCAAAACACCTGGAGGGCTGAAGTTTGCCTATGCCTGGTATAAGGGATACTTAACCTGCAGTAAATTAAGAAATATAGCAATTACTTTTTGAAAGATAAGTTTCCAAGTACAGATTATGAATGAATATCCCACGGCGTTCCCTAGCTGTCATCTTCCAGATGTGTTGCATTGACAGTCGCATCAGACAGTCCCCTAGAAAATGGGTTGGGAATGGAAGAAACTCTCTTTGGATCCACTTTGAGGAAACAAAGACAAACTTTGGGATTCTGATGGAGAAAAATAATAATAGTTGATGGTTCAAGGACTTGAAATTATTGACGTCATGCCTCTGTTGTTATTCCCCTCTTGCTTTGTCAGAAATTCAAAACCCCTTGGCGCAAGTTCTTCACATCCATGCCTGTCTATGCCATTATAGTGGCCAATTTTTGCCGGAGCTGGACTTTCTACTTGCTCTTAATTAGTCAACCAGCCTATTTTGAAGAAGTATTCGGCTTTGAAATCAGTAAGGTGAGACATGGCACTTGACTGGGCATTTCTGGGCAGTTATGCGGGTGAATGCTTATTGGGACCAAAAAAAAACCCCAAAAGAAATAATAATAATAACAATCATAATAATATCTCTGAATGCATTGCAGAAAATGCTTTCAAGTGGTAAATGTTGTAGTACTAATACAAACTTATCTAGAAACATAGAATCGTAGCATTTGAAGAGACCTTGTGGGCCATCCAGTTCAATCCCCCACCAAGAAGCAAGAAAATCACATTCAAAGCACCCCTGATAGATGGCCACCCAGACTCTTTTTGCAAGCTTGCAAAGAAGGAGCCTCCACCACACTCGGGGGCAGAGAGTTCCACTACTGAACAGCTCTCACAGTCAGGAAGTTCTTCCTAATGTTCAGGTGGAATCTCCTTTCCTGTAGTTTGAAGCTGCCACTTCATCACACTAGAGAGAGAAAATCCACTTAAAATCCGGTTTCTCCCTCCTGCAGAATTCTGAGGTTTGTAATTTAGTGAGGCTGTCAAAGACTCCTCCCTAGACTACAAATCCCAGAATTCTGCAGGAGACAGAAACTGGATTTTAAGTGGATTTTTTTCTCAAGTGTGAGCTCGAGGTCAGCAGAAAACAAACTTGGTCCCTCCTTGCTATGACTTCTCATCACATGTTAAATGGCTCTTTCCCCACTTTTTTGTGGTGGAACAGGAACCCATCCTTTCTCTCTCTATGTTATTTCTGCCTCTGCCTCCAATTTTTCTGTTAAAGAAGTAATGCCCAGGGAAGTATATGTGAACTGAAGCACACTTCTATCTTTTGCCTTCCTCTGCTATCATCAGAGGCGGCCCTAGGTAATTTTCAACGGTAAGCAAACAGTATTTTGGCACACCCCCCCCCCCCCAACCAATCACTGATATATATTTTCTGTTCGTCGTGGGAGTTCTGTGTGCCATATTTGGTTCAATTCCATCATTGGTGGAGTTCAGAATGCTCTTTGATTGTATGTGAACTATACATCCCAGTAACTACAACTCGCATATGTCAAGATCTATTTTTCCCCAAGAGCACCTCAGGAGCTCCTCTGGGCAAAATCAACTATACTGCAAATGCTTACTTTGCGTAATGGGTTGAGCCCCCCCTGGCTATCATGAAAGGGGATCAGATTTTAGACAGGCACTGTCCCATCTTCTCAAATAGTAGGGTTGCCCCTGTGTATTGCTAAATATAACAAAGAGAGAGAAGGACCCTATTTGTATCCTTTGTGGCTGCTTCTTCTCCCGGTGAAAAGATGGCTATCATCCTGTTTTTGAAGATACTGAGTGTCTGTTCTTCTTCTCTTCCTTGCATACAGGTGGGTATGCTTTCCGCTTTGCCCCACCTGGTCATGACCATCATTGTACCCATTGGGGGTCAAATCGCTGACTTTCTGCGAACGCGGAGGATCATGTCTACCACAAACGTTCGCAAGATGATGAACTGCGGGGGTGAGAGAGAAAAGGGGCTTCGCAAATGTTTTGGGAGGTTACCTGAGTGGCAGTATTTGTTGCTATCGTTCCTGGAATGTTTACAATATTCAAAGCACATTTCTGCTGTCTTGGACTATTTTCTAGCTATTTCCAGCACCAACTGCAACATTTTATTCTCAGCACCACATGGATTTCTTTTTAATTCCAAAAAAATGGCAAGAAAATCTGTCCCTTCTCTTCTTTATAATTTTTTATATTATTTATTTATTTATGACATTTATATGCCGCCCTTCTCACCCCAAAGGAGACTCAGAGCGGCTTACAAGTCATATGTACATAAAACATACTATATTATTAGCATACTACTAATACATCATTCATATTCGAGTTACAGTATTATAGTGTGCCAGTGAAATATTTATTTGTTTGTTTGTTTCTTTGTTTATCATGTCAGAAGCAAATTGAGGGTACAGTTGTAAAAACACAAACAAAGTTAACTTGGCATTATACTAAATGTCCTTTCACCAGAAGCTGACCACGTGGATTGCCTCTGGTGTGGCTGTAAGAAGGTCCACCATTGTGCATGTGGCAGGGCTCAGGCTGCATTAAATGATCTGTGGTTTGCTCTTTTCCACACTTCCATGTCGTGGACTCCACTTGTAGCCCCATCAGTGAAATAACACCTTTAAACACTAACATTAAAAATCAAGAAAAAAAAACTTCCGGAGTGCTGAAACCCCATTGCAAACTTTGCCATATTAATTCAATCAAATAAACAAAATTCCTTGGAAAAACCCAAGCACAGATACAAAAAAAATCTCTACCAACAAAAATGAGTGAAAGCAGAGGCAATAGTCAAAACCCAAGGAGTTCTAGAACAAGAATAGTTATATGTATGTGTGATGGTCTCATCACCACAATTTCCATTACCCTCAAACCATAAATGTCCTGGCTATGGATAATGGGAGTTGTACCTGATGAAGCGGGTATCTTTTCACTTATTTTCTTCTCATGTGAAAGAATAATTTCCATTTTTCCTTGGCCTATGGCTAGTACAATAAACAACTCATTGGCAGTCAATTTTCCTTGCTGGATAATTTGATATTTTTCCACACATGTGTTTTGCCCCCCAAAACTCCACTTTATAAAAATACAGATTATTGCACAAAATGTTATTTTCTGTACAACCCAATGTGGCTGACCATTTTCACAATAGTATATCTCAGATTTCCTATCACCACATCTCATCATGGACAAGAAAATTTTGGAATATCTTTTGTACATTTCTCAGACCAAAAACATTTGGAAAGTGCCAGACTGGAAAACATTAATTTAGACAAATAAAAGGGCCTTTGAACCTTTCCTAGTAGATAGCCTTTTTGCTGGGGAATTGACTTCTATATCAAGTTGTTTAGTTGTTAAATCTTTATTTTGCTTCTTATGCCTCTGTGTTCTCAGGATTAAAACAAATGAGGGGGATGACATACTCTTGCTCAGATCCAATAGTAGGAAAGCAGAAACAAACAGCAGATATCAATCCAATCGATAAAGCACCGCAGATTAATAAAACCCATCTTCTAGAGTGTCTTAAAAGGTTTTAAAAGCCTGGCTGGGAGAAGAACAAAGTATTTTGGTGTCAAAATGGCACATCAATGCTTTATAGAGGCTGAGGATTGAACTTGTTGTGACCTTATGCTTGCAGAGTATATTCTGTGCTCCTGATCCACATCCCCACAAAGATTTGCTGCCCTTTTTGTTCTATGAATAGATTCCAGAAATCCAGGAAGCTGCCCTGTCCTGGGCGCATTCACATACGAGGGGCATTCATTAAAGATTTCCACTGACCTACTTTATCACAGGACACTGAAACTGCACATGTGTAATGATATATGTGTCTATAGGTTACATGCCAATTTACAACTCAGAACTGATAACGGTCTTGATTTTACAGGTGCTGAAGTGGTGTGAGGGTTGATAATGGACTCAGTGAAATACAGAGCAGTCATTAAGTTCCTTTACTCAAAAGACCGCACACCAAAAGAGACATTCAATGAGATGAAAGATGTTTATGGTGATGATTCCCCATCATATGATGTAGGCAAGAACTGGCATCATCAATTCAAATGTGGTTGGACGTCAATACAGACATCTCAAATTCCAGGGTAACCTCATTCTGCTATTGATGAACACACCATCCAGCAAGGGGAGGTTGCCATTTTGGAAAATCGCTGCATAACCATTCGCATCTAGCCCAAAATGTCAAGATTAGTGTAGGGTCTGTGGAAAAAATCATCCAAGACCATATTCACATGCATAAAGTACCCGCTCACTGGGTCACCCGGCTGATCACACCTTTCCAGAAGCAGGAATGAGTCAAATGCTCTCAGGCTCTATTGACGATGTGCCATTGAAACCAGTAGGACTTTTTCAACAGACTGATGACACAGAATGAAAGCTGGGTCCATTACTGTGATCCTGAGACCAAAGTCCAGCCGATGCAATGGAAGCATCATGACTCACCGCCTCCAAAGAAGGCATGTAACCAACTCTCAGCAGGCAAGAACATGCTCACAGTATTTTGGGACCATCGCGGAATAGTATTGATGGATTTCCTAGCAAAGGGGACCATGATCACTGGGGCATACTATGCTTCACTGCTACCAAGATTTCAGGAGACCATCATAACCAAGAGATGTGGCATGCTCACCAAAGGTGTCTGCCTTCTGCAAGACAATGCACCAGTTCACAACTCACATGTTGCCCAAATTGAAGCGTGCTCATGTGGCTTTGAAATTCTACTGCATCCCTCTTTTTCACCTGACCTTACACCATCGGACTTCCACCTCCTTTCAACAATGAAGTTATTTTTGAAGGGAAATCATTTTTAAATGACGAGGCTCTGATTTCCAAAGTCACAATGTGGCTTTTGGAGCAATCTGTTTACTTCTACAAGCGAAGTGTTTGCAGTTGCTTAAAAAGATGGGAGAGATGTATGTGCCTAGGTGGAACCTATATAGAGGAGGATGAATAACTGTGCTAAGTTTCCTTGCTCTCAGTCCACAGAAAGTGGGTTGGGGAAATCTTTAATGAATGCCCCTCGTATTATGATAAAACAAGATTTATTGCTTAAGCTACAAATTGAATAGAATGCAACCAAACAGTTGCTTCCCACTTTTTCTGATGTTTTGCTTCAAGTGAGCATTTGCAATTAACAAGTTAGAGAGAAGTTACAGTCGTGGATTCAGGCATCATGATAAAACAGGCATGGGCAAACTTGGGCTCTCCGGGTGTTTTGGACTCCAACTCCCACAATTCCTAACAACCTCAGGACCTTTTCTTTCCTCCCTCAGCCACCTAAGTGGCTGAGGGGGAAAAGGAAGAAGCCTGAGACTGTTTGAAATTGTTGGAGTTGAAGTCTTAAACCCCTGGAGTGCCCAAGTTTGTCCATGCCTCCAATAAGCCATGGTTTAAACAAGACAGAATATATAAAACAACAACAAGCTATTGGGGATTGTGGCTGATTAACAAATCATGGCTTGTTTACAAAAGATGGATTCTCACAGCACAATGACCCTGATTTTAACCAACTGCAATACAGTTGGTCATGGTGTCTCTATTACACGTTATTCTTGACAGAGGCTTAGATCCTGCAGTGCTTCAGCATAACATAAATATAAATGCAGTTAACGTCAATTGGAGTGTGGTTCCAGGATATCAAAATCCATGGATGTTTAAGTCCTGTTATATACAGTGGTGTAGTAAAATGGTATCCCTTATACAAAATGGTAAATTCTAGCTTTGCTTTTTGATACTATTTTGGAATATTTTCCAGCCATTGAGGATTGAATTCATGGATGCCGAATCCAAAGTAAATGGATGGCCAACTTGAATACTTCCACGGTGCAACCCTTGTGTTGCACTCTAGCCTGGATTCACCTTAGCACCCAACACCACACAGGAGTCCAATAGTATTAACTAAATGGTTTATTGAGAAAAACACACATAAAAGGCCAAAAGGCACAAAGTACTATAAAAAGCAATGTCCAAAAAGCAATAGGAAAAGGGCATTCCAAAGGCAATAGTCCAAACAGCAAAGTTTTGTTCAAAAGTGAATGCCTTTTCAAGAACAGGAACCAAAACATAGGCATAAATCCATAACCAGAAATACAGGAATTTCTTTCAAAACATGAATGCAAGAACTTGAGTACAAGACTTTCCCAAAAATCTGAGACATAGACGTCAATGTGGAACAAGTCCCAAGATCTACACTGTAATGCAGCGTTGCCTGCTCTGATCCTTAAGTAAACAGTCCTTTAATTTAAGGACACCACAAAACCATGAAGTCATGCCTGTGACATCTGCTCTATTGCTTCAAGGATTTCTCACTCTGTTGTTTCTCGTGGAGTCGCTGTGACCTCCATAATCTGGCTCCCTCCTCCCGGAGGTTGAGCCTCAAACTCCTGCTAACTTCAGGTGTGTTTCCAGGGGAACGATCTCTCCCTTCCAATTCCTTATCTTCCATTGCCAAGGAATGACTAGGGGAAAAAATCTTCCTATTGTCTGATGCCCCCACATCTCTCTCTGCTCTGCTCTGAAGCCATTTCTCTCTCACTAGACACAGACCCATGTCCCAGGCAGAATCCTGATCTAAAATCCTCTCATTTTCCTCACAGGAAACCTATCAGTCCTCACAACCTATGATAAAACAATCCCCTTGTCTTCAGCCTCTGGCTGAACTACAACACCTTGTTCTCAACAGCAGCACAATGCAACAAATGTTTGTGGCTTTCAGTATGTAGTGAAATAGCTATCTGTAACATCAAACTACGCTGTAAACTTTAATGCACATCCAGATGGTTCCACATGTGCAATGGTACAATGGTTCCACATGTGCAATGGTTCCTCATGTAGAACACTATTCATAGAACCATCATTTGGATATGACTGTTGCACATTATCCATAAAATTCACTCCCAACGCACAGCACAACTTAGCTCTGTCTATGTCACACAGAGGAATGGTGTGGCGAGTGAATGTTATCCAAGGTTTCAAAAAGGAAGTTATTCCGGTCCTAATGGGAGATGGTGGTAGCTGAAACTAGAACCCCCTGCATATGAACTATGGATTATTCCAATGAGCTGTGACCACTTCTCTGCAACACACACATAGCTGCAACACACACATGTATTCCAAGGATCCACAACATCTTTTGTTACAAGGATTGCATTCAGTTTAAGCAAGGTTCTCAAAATGTGAGAGAAAGTCTACAGCCAAGATGGAAAGAGAGAAAAATACTATCATTCTTTTCCTGTTCTTACTGCCAAGAACAAATGCTTTAGGAAAACCTTTCAGCCTTTGAGAATGAGGGGTGGGGGAGAGCTTGTGAAAATGCTGAAAAACCATCAGACAGTGGTATCAAAGGGGAAGATTGTGACTGTGTAGGAAACTCCTGACAAGAGGGTGAGATTAGGTTTGGCACCAAAGCTTAGTAATCTACTCCTAGCACAATAGATTAAACTCTTGTGTCGGTAGAACAGAAGACTGACAGGTTGGAGGTTCGAATCTGGGGAGAGAACGGATGAGCTCCCTCTGTCAGCTCCAGCTTCCCATGCAGGCACATGAGAGAAGCCTCCCAGAAGGATGGTAAAATATTAAAACATCCAAGCGTCCCCTGGGCAATATCCTTGCAGACAGCCAATTCTCTCACACTGGAAACAACTTGCAGTTTCTCAAGTTGCTCCTGACACACAAAAAAACCCCTACTCCACTCTCATTCTTAGGTTCCTAATTGTAGTCAAAAGGGCCAAATAAACACAGCTGTGGTTGGGGACAGTGGCGACTAATGGCTTCTATGGCAATAAGATTGTGCAACTGTTCCTGAGTTAAGTTTGAGCTTTCATGGAGCTATCCAAGGTAGTGAAACATTGGCCCCAGAATGAATGAAGTGACTGAATGTAATAAGAATCACCACCTACTACTGAAGGCTCAGGGCCCTTCCAGACAGGTCCTATATCCCTGGATCTGATCCCAAGTTTTCTGCTTTAAACTGGATTATATAAGACCCCACTGTCAGATAATGTGGGATAAACAAAAAACCTGGGATCACATCCTAGGATATAGGGCCTGTCTGGAAGGACTCCAGACAGCAAATGTACAGTGTCATGAAAGGACAGGAATTTTTTAGTAGATTTGCTGTTTTTGTCTCCTTATTCATAGGAATAGGGTAGGAATACTCAAGGGATGATCTACCTTGGTGCCAATGTAATTTAGCTGTCTTTGAGTCCCGTGTCCCTTGATTTGTGACGTAGTGATGGTGATGTCTGTTGTTTTGCTGTAGGTACCACTGTCTTAGGGAAGACTTTACCTTCAATTGTGTCTCCAAGGTCACTTCCTCCATTTTTCTCTCTTGCTAGGGTTCGGCATGGAAGCCACGTTACTCTTAGTGGTCGGCTATTCCCACAGCAAAGGGGTTGCCATTTCTTTTCTCGTCATGGCTGTGGGCTTCAGTGGCTTTGCTATTTCAGGTAAGCTCATGGGAATTCCTTTTAGGCACAGTAGGGCTATGGGTTAAATCTTATCTCTGCTCACCACAGGGCTTCCTCAGACCCATTTCATTTGGCCCTGTGCATCACTTAGAGAAGTGGTTCTCAACCTGGGGTCCCCGGATGTTTTTGGCCTTCAACTCCCAGAAATCCTAACAGCTGGTAAACTGGCTGGGATTTCTGGGAGTTGTAGGCCAAAAACATCTGGGGACCCCAGGTTGAGAACCATTGACTTAGAGAAAGGGAATTTAGATAGATAGATAGATAGATAGATAGATAGATAGATAGATAGATAGATAGATAGATAGATAGCCCCCTGGTAGCTGCTGAACTTGCTAACCAAAAGGTTGGCATTTTGAATCCAGGGAGCAGGGTGAGCTCCCACTGTTAGCCCCAGCTTCTGCCAACCTAGCGGTTTGAAAACATGCAAATGTGAATAGATCAATAGGTACCACTTCTGCAGGAAGGTAACTGACTCCATGCACAGTCATGCTGGCCACATGGCCTTGAAGGTGTCTATGGACAATGCTGGCTCTTTGGCTTAGAAATGGAGTTGAGCATCACCACCCCAGAGTCGGACACGAGTAGACTTAATGTCAGGGGAACTCTTTACCTTTTTATATATATCTGGCGTTAATTCCTGTTATTGTATCCTCACTTCCAGGATTTAATGTGAACCACTTAGACATTGCCCCCCGGTATGCCAGTATCCTCATGGGCATCTCCAATGGCGTGGGGACTCTCTCGGGAATGGTGTGCCCCCTTATAGTCGGAGCTATGACAAAACACAAGGTAGGAAACAAAACTTCTGTTTTCTTTAGTGTTGGACTCTGGGAAACCAGAATTTACTCCTTGCTCAGCCATGGGAACTTCACTGGGTGATCTTTAGCAAGTCACACTCTCTCAGACTAACAGGAAGGGAAAGGCAAATCTCTTCTAAATAAACCTTTCCAAGAAAGCCCCATAAATTAAAGAGACCTTGAGGGCATATAACCACAGTAGTCTGTATCCACAATGGTCCTTGATTGAATTTCTTCCTCCTCAAGTTTCCAATTTGTTACATTAAATGCCCTCTTGGATGCATAGAGTACCCAAACTGCCAGTTTCATCTGCTCTCCCTTTTTGTAAATTGTATCTTCAGGGATAAGTGTATCTTATTGATTGCCACTGTTATAATAGGTTTTTGATATTCCCACTGTAACAAGCTATGCTGTATCCTAATACCAAGCTTTGGCATTTATTCAAGTCTTTATAAGGATTAATTAATAATTATTACAGGCAAATGGGAAATATGGCAAAATATTTCAGTGTGTAGTATCTCATTTTTGTTAGGGAAAACTACCCTAAAATATAGCAGAGTATCCAATAACAAACAGGATCCAACAGTTGAGTATCAGCTCATTAGCGAGCAGAGCGTGAAGTGCCATGAGACATGGCTGTAAAGAATACAGAGCTTAGGAGGCAAACATGCAAAGTCCAATCTTTAAAAAATCACAAAAGGTTTATTTACAATAAAAAGAAACTAACTAAACTTCTTTATGGGAAAGAATTGGGTCTGAGCTACTCTAACATCCATCTCTTCTAAGGCTTCAAGTGAGGGAAAAGCTCAGGGCCCATCCAGACAGTACCTTTATTGCGGTAACTCCCACAATAAAGAAGGGGCTGTCCAGACAGTGTTCTGGACAGTCCTGAATTAATTCACTACAAACCAGGAAAACCCTGGTTTGTAGTGAATTAATTAGATAATGGATTTATTCCATGCCTTCTTGGAAGGTGCAGGATAAACCCACTATTTTTGGTGTCTGGACTGCAGTCCCCAAACCCTATTGAAAAGTAAAGAAAACTTACCTGGCCTCCAGTACACTCTCAAAGCAGCTCTCCTGGTGTGTAGAAATGACATGCCAGGAGAGTGGGGGGAAGAGGAGGAAAATTGCTCCCCTGCCCAGTTCTGGACAGTCCTGAATTAATTTACTACAAACCAGGAAAACCCTGGTTTGTAATGAATTAATTAGATAGTGGATTTATTCCATGCCTTCTTGGAAGGTGCAGGATAAACCCACCATTCCCACAGATTTCCGGACTAAACTAGTCCAGAAAATGTAGGAATACCCCCCCACTTGCCCAAAGCCCCCAAACCCTATTGAAAAGTAAAAAAAAACTTACCTGGCCTCCAATACACTCTCAAAGCAGCTCTCCCGGTGTGTAGAAATGACATGCCAGGAGAGCGGGGGGGAAGAGGAGGAAAATCGCTCCCCTGCCCAGCAATCCTGGCATGCCGTTTTTATGCTGCTCCAAGAGTGTACTGGAGGCCAGGTAAATTTATTTTACTTTTCAAAGGGCTCTGGGGGCTTTGGGGGTGGGTGGTAGGGCCTCCAGATGTTCTCATGGGCTAGTCCCATGCACACTTTCTGAAGTGGGTATGAACAGGCCGCCAGGAAGATGCACGTTTTTAAAATGTGAATTCTCCTGGGATAAAGGCCTTTCTGGATCCACCCTCAGTCACTACATCTATCCTGACACACAGGTAGAGAGAGATCTCAAAGCACACAGCACATACTCTCCATACTAAAGTGTAAGAAGGCAGATTCAAAAAGGCTTGCAGTAGAAAAGAGAAGTGAATTTCCCATTGGACATATATACAGAGCTTAGAATCAACTGGTTTAAAATAGTAATAACTTCACTTACCTTCTTATTATAAGCAATTGTACAACAGACTGTGAGTGGTTTCTTAGTGATGTATAGCACTTAATGGCATCACCAAATCAACCCTAAGACTCAAGAATGGGACCAGAAATTTCAGAATTTGGGGTGATGTAGAACTGTCAATCCTCATTCTAAGTAATCCACCTTTTTGCCTTTGCTTTTTGACAGACACGGGAGGAATGGCAGTATGTTTTCCTCATCGCCTCACTGGTGCATTACGGTGGTGTGATCTTCTATGGGATTTTTGCTTCCGGCGAGAAGCAGCCGTGGGCAGAGCCGGAAGAACTCAACGAGGAGAAGTGTGGCTTTATCAATGAGGATGAACTCATTGATGAAGAGGACGAGGCTGCCCGCATGGCGGTGGGTGGCGGAGGGGCTGGGGGTGGATACGGTGCCACCAAAAGCACCAGTTTTGCCAACGGCGGCTGGACAGCTGACTGGGACAAGAAGGAGGAATACGTACAGGAGCCTGGCAAAGATTCATATATGTACGGCACACCAGGAGAGCGGGACTTATCGTAGAGGTGCCCCATCCCTCCTCCTTCGTGGGATGCTGGGGCCTCGGTTCAATCTGCTGGAGCGAGGGGGAAAGGCGTACATTTTGGGTTGCTTCTCGCCCTACACCTTTCACTTGGCCACCCTTTCCTTCCCTCAGCCCACATTTTGGTGCATTGGTAAAACTGTCTGGACCCATTGAAAACGGCCCCAAACTCCTAGCCTTGGTAATAATGGCCTGAGAAAATGTATTTTCATCCAAAGCTTTATCCTGCCCTTTCCAATGGGTTTTGGGTTCTGCTGTGGGCAACAAAGCAGGCTTTGCATTTTCTACCCATTCCTAGCTTCCTTGGCTCTAACACAGTATCCGCTCGCTTGGATAAAGAGGGTGGCATTAAATTATACAGCTAAGCATACTCCAGGACTCCTGAATCAAAGCTAGTGGAAACATTTTGCTACCCAGTGACAATACTTTAACACTGGAGCCTAGGTCAAACAGAGCTTCATTCACATTATGTAATTCCAGTACTGTGTTCCACCTTGAATGCAGTGGCAACATCCTTTGGAGTATTGGAATTTGAGGTTTAGGGAGGGGTTTACTTAGAATATTCAGCCAGGCAACTCTAGTGCATCAGCGACCTACAAAAACTTAGGATTCCATAGGATGTTGCCATGGCAGTAAAAGTGGAGTTACAATGCTATAATTATGCAATGTGAATGGACTCCTGGAAATATGAGACATCACAGTTCAGTGATAGAGCATATGCCCACACTATTATAGCTGTATGATTCCACTAAATGCCATGGCTACATACTATGGCAGTGGTTCTCAACCTGTGGGTCCCCAGGTATTTTGGCCTACAACTCCCAGAAATCCCAGCTGTTAGGATTTCTGGAAGTTGAAGGCCAAAACATCTGGAGACCCACAGGTTGAGAACTACTGGCCTATGGGATCCTTGGGTCTATAGCCAGGCAATGCCTAGTGTTCACTCCTTGGCATATCTCTGCTGACATAAAAGAATGACTTGTTAGAAAGTCAAGTAGGGATACAGATCAGAGGGTGATTCAAGTATGGTTTCCATCAGTCCAGCTTGTATAGCCAGTGAAGGCTGATGAGAGATACATTCCAACATGTGCATAGTCATATCACAGAATCACATTGTTGGTAGAGACTACAAGGGCTATCCAGTCCAAGCCCTGGCCATGCAGGAAATAGGCCATGAGATGGCTATACCTGTAGTGGATCATGCTGGGCTATATACTGATCAATATTCCAAACTCCATGTTAAGTGGATGTGTGCATTCACTCTCCAGAGACACACCTGTCCAGGGTTGGCATCTACTGAGAAATGGATGGAATTAAATTTTCCTCCATCTAAATAGTCCCATCCTGTATCTCACAGCTTCAGCAACTTTGACTTTGGATGGACAACTTTTGGTTGCCCCAATGTTCTTGGCCTGTAATGCCATCATAGCCAGTATAGTAAGACCCTGTAACCATGGAACCCATATCCATGCTTTCACTTACCAAAACCCAGGAGAAAATGGTGTTTCTTGGAATTTTCAAAGTCCTCCAGGCCAAACTATGATATGCTTCCTCTGAAAGTTATTCACAGAGTTGTGCTGGAGAACCTAGCAAATTCCTACAGAGGACGCCTCTCCAGGAATCTCTACATTTTCCAGTGTAGCCTTGGGGTACGTCGGGACCAGAAGTACAGTCACTTAATGGCATTTGGCCAGATCCATGGTTGCATGCAATCACTGTCCAACTGGAAATGTATCCCTGTCAATAGGAGGGTCTTACTGTACCGAGGAATGAAGGAAATGCCATCCCAATGACACTGGGAGAGCCACAAGTTGTTGAAGATGCTACCCCAGATTTCTGTCTCTTTCTTAGAACTAAACCAAATCATTCCCCCTTGAGAATCTATCTGGAGAGCTTTAAGGGGCAGTGCATCCAATGCCTTCAACATCCACATACCAACAAGTACCCAGTACCAAAGAAAGAGCGGTAGCTTGCTTCAGCCATAAAACCAACCAGTCTAGTACTGGGAAAAAAAATAGAGCCCCTTTTCTGCCTCCTCTTCAAAATGCCCAATTTCTAGGTACTAGAGCCAGAATCCCATTGGTATCTTATACATGTGTAAGTTTTCATACAGAAGACTTTTTTTTTTGTCTGGTGTGGAATGTCTCCAGTTCAAGATGGGAATGGACATGCTCCAAATTGTGTGCATGGCACATGGTTGCATACTGTGCATTATACATGCAGGTATACATTCTGCATTACTTGTGGAGATATGCATACCTACTGGGCTGCACAGTCTTGCAACTCAGTAATGCAGTGACGCTATGCAGCAATGACATAACTCCACAGGTAGCTGATGCTAAGTAAGGGGTTATGGGAGTGGAAGCCCAAAATGTGCAAATGAAGACCAAAAGTTCCTAACACCCCCGTGCTTGCCTGACAATCACTTTAAGCCCCGAAAAGTGGGGTGCTGATAGTAACTACCCTGGTATGAACGGAGCGAAGGGTGTTTGCTCCATACTGTGAACCAATGTTACCGAGTGGAACCTGGGACGTTGCTTTAGGACCAAGAGGCCTAGATTGCTCTTGGGAGACTTTCTGTCCAAATGGCCCTGAGCCTATACAAAGAGAATGATCGTGGCCTACCTCACAGGGATGTTGTTGGGAGGGTGGGCAAAATAGAATTGTATATGTATTTTATTTATTATTTATTTGTTGCATTTCTATCCTGCTGCCTTTCCTCCAGTGAGTTCATGGCAGCGTATGTGGTTCTCCTCTTACCCATTTTACTCCCGCAGAGTTATAAAAAAGAACTCATAATAATACTAATGGCAATGAGGAGGGGAGGGGAGGGGGGCATCAGCAGAACTGGTGGCTTTTGACGACCCCAGTATGCACATAGATGCATACACGCGCTGCTTTTATGTTGGGAATCAGCTCGCAATAAGAACGCAAACATTGGAACGCTCCAGAACACTCCGATATCCCCGCAGTTTATGATCCTCCAATTTCATGAAAGTATACTAGCTTCAGACTGGTGGTGTCCAAGAGCCCCTGGCTCAATCTATGGAGGGACACCTCCTGTGCCCCCTTCCCCATCCTAGCCTCCCCAACTCCAATAGTTCCCTCCGTGGGTTGGTTGGTCTGTCTGGCGTTCACTCTGTATGTGTAATCCTCCCCCCTTAAATAACCCCTCAACCAGTTGGAATAAATACTTTGTTCTTGTGTAAATATATAAATATAAATATTATATACGAAACCAACAGTGGTTTGAAACAGAAGGTGATTCTGTGCATGAAGTCAAGGACAAACTAATATTACGTTGTGCTGATCAGCACCATCACCTGTGTCATAGTAAAAAGAAAAGAGGTCTGTAAAGGCCAAGGGACGTCCTAAGACATTTTGCTACCTGAGTCAAGACAAGTGGGTGAATACTCACTCCACTCATATACAAGAATGGAGACTTTCCCTGTTCACTTGAAGCATTTGCTTCATTTTGCCTGATAGTAGCCCCTCGTGGCACAATGGGTTAAACACTTGTGCTGGCAAAACTGCTGACCGACAAGTCGGAGGTTCAAATCCGAGGAGAGTGCGGAGGAGCTCTCTCTGTCAGCTCCAGCTCCTTTGGCAGGGGCATGAGAAAAGCCTCCCACAAGGATGGTAAAACATCAAAACATCTGAGCATCACCTGGGCAACGTCCTTGCAGATGGCCAATTCTCTCATACCAGAAGCGACTTGCAGTTTCTCAAACTTCTCCTGATACAAAATAATTTTAAAAAAAATGCCTGATGGCATAACCAAGTGGGACCCCTATGCTCAGTTATGATAGTATCCCAGTGAACATGTTGCTAGGAAGCAATGATGGGAGAAAGCCAGTACAACACTCAAGTCCTGTTTGCTGGCTATCTGGAAGCATATGGATATCTACTATTGAATGGTTATAGGATGCTGGACCATGTGCAGTGTGGCTTATTTGGTGCTAAGGAGAAGATCCAAGACTACATCAATGGCAGCAGGAATATAAACACAAGAGAGATGAAGTGAGAGCATCCCACTCACATCAAAAATTCTGTCCTTTCTCAATGATATTTTCCTTCAATCCTCACATTTCTAGCATTGCAGGGAGTGGGGCATTGAAAAAGTCATGTGGCAAAAAGTGACCCCATTAATTCAATAGGGTCTTTTTTCAGGTAAGAGATACTCAGAGATGGGTTGCTGTGCGTGTTTCAGGCTGTGTGGCCATGTTCCAGAAGCATCCTCTCTTGACGTTTCACCCAAATTGATGCCAGACATCCTCAGAGGTGATGAGGTCTGTTGAAAACTAGATAAGTGGGGTTTATATATCTGTGGAAAGTCCAGGGTGGGAGAAAGAACTCTTGTCTACTTGAGAGAAGTGTGAATATTGCAATTGGCCACCTTTAATAGCATTTAATGGCCTTGCAGTTGCAAGGCCTGGCTCATTGCTCCCTGGGGGAATCCTTTGTTGGTAGATGTTCTCTGGCTCTGATTCTTGTCTGGAATTCCCCTGCTTTTTTAGTATTCTTCTTTACAGACGTGCCTCAAGCAGACAAGAGTTCTTTCTCCTACCTTGGATATTCCACAGATATACAAACCTCACTTACTTAGTTTCCAACAGACCCCTCAACCTCTGAGGATGCCTGCCATAGATATGGGTGAAACATCAGGAGAGAATGCTTCTGGAACATGGCCATACAGTCCAAAAAATGTGCAGCAACCCAGTGATTCCAACCATGAAAGCCTTTGACAACACTCAGAGATGGTTTTCCAGTTCCTTTTCTGAAATATAGTCTGCAACACCTGATGTTCATTGGCTGTCTCCTATTCAAGTACTAACCAGTGCTGATCCTGCTTAGCTTCCCAGATCAGACAAGTTCTTCTGCTGTCTTTAATATTGCTCTCTAGTACATATACCATTCCTTCCAGATTCACAGATTAAAACTGAGAGATGTATGATTAAGCAAGCAACATCAAAACGTGGTCACTCTGTTATGAATGTGGAAGAACACACATGCCCAGTGTGATGGCAAGCAGTTTGGTTTTACCATCGCCTCCTGAGAGGGGAAAGATTTTCCTCTTCTTTTCCTTTCCCCCTTGCTGAATTCAATTTATTTATTGTGTCAGAAGCAAATTGAGGGTACAGTTAAAATGTATTTAAAACACAAACAAAAAAAACTTGGCATTGTGCTAAATGTCCTTTGACCAGTAGCTGGCCACTTGAAGTGCTTCTGGTGTTGCTGTAAGAAGGTCCCCCCTGGTGCATGTGGCAGGGCTTGGTTTGCAGCTGAATTCAATGCATGCAAACAACTTTTGCATTTGGAACTTGGTTTACAGCATTCGGAGGAAACCAAAATAGGAAGAGGGCAGGAGAGTGAGAATCACGGACATTTAAAAGAGAAGTAAAAGGGGGATGAAAGTAGGTTAATTGGAACTGTTTTCGGGCCCCATAAGCCCTGTTCTGGTGAAACTGTGCCGTACCTAACATTAAAAAACCCAAAGGAAGATGGCTGATATTGTTCCAGGATCCAACACTATAGGCAAGGATGACAATATTCCTGCCTGCCGCTCATAGAATCACAGAATCATAGAATCAAAGAGTTGGAAGAGACCTCATGGGCCATCCAGTCCAACCCCCTGCCAAGAAGCAGGAATATTGCATTCAAATCACCCCTGATAGATGGCTATCCAGCCTCTGTTTAAAAGCTTCCAAAGCCTCCACCACACTCCGGGGCAGAGAGTTCCACTGCTGAACGGCTCTCACAGTCAGGAAGTTCTTCCTCATGTTCAGATGGAATCTCCTCTCTTGTAGTTTGAAGCCATTGTTCTGTGTGCTAGTCTCCAGGGCAGCAGAAAATAAGCCTGCTCCCTCCTCCCTATGATTTGGTATCTAGGAATCAGGAGGAAAAGTGTTGGACAACATTGCAGGTCAGTAAGTGCACCTACACTTTGGCATTGTTGCAGTTCAATTCCACTTTAACTGTCATTGCACAGCGCTATGTAATCTTGGGAATTATAATTTTACCATCTAGCTGCTATGACGCTCACAACCCTGGATCCATGACTATAGAATTAATGTAGTTCATAGAATCATATAGTTGGAAGAGACCTTGTGGGCCATCCAGTCCAATTCCCTGCCAAGAATCAGTAAAATCACATTCAAAATACCCCCAACAGATGGCCATGCAGCATCTGTTGAAAAGCCTCCAAAGAAGGAGCCTCCACCACACTCCAGGGCAGAGAGTTCCATTGCTGAACAGCTCTCACAGTTAGGAAGTTCCTCATGTTCAGGTGGAATCCCCTCTCCTGTAGTTTGAAGCCATTGTTCCACACGTCCTAGTCTCCAGAGCAGCAGAAAACAAGCCTGCTCCCTCCTCCCTATGATTTGGTATCTAGGAATCAGGAGGAAAAGTGTTGGACAACATTGCAGGTCAGTAAGTGCACCTACACTTTGGCATTGTTGCAGTTCAACTCCACTTTAACTGTCATTGCACAGTCCTATGTAATCTTGGGAATTATAATTTTACCAGACTTTTAGCCTTCTCTGCTAGGGAAGGCGAAAAGCCTAAACTACAACTCCCAAGATTCCATAGCATTGAGCCATGGCGGTTAAAGTGATGTCAAACTGCATTAATGCCAAAATGTTGATATACTCACTGACACATCATGTCATCCAACACTTCACCTTCTGGTTCCTAGATACCAAGCCCTCTGATTTAAAGAGGAAGGGGCTAGGCAACCCACCCACCATCCACAGACCTTGGCAACCTTTAACAGTAGATGGGTGGGGGAGTGAATGGCTGGGCTTCACGTGGCTAGCCAGCTGCAGCAGGATTAAGCCAGGAATAGACAGTTGGTTGAGGGATTAGAAGGCTATAGAGGAAGGAGGGAGGGAGAGGTTTGGGGAGGGCAGGTCAGAGAAGAGAAAGAAGTGCTGGGGAATAGACCGATCTGTACCGTCCCTGATTCCCACAAGGTGCCCATCTTCCCACCTGTGGCTTTTTGAGGTCACCCAATGCACACTGATAGATCCCTGTGAGATACAACCTTAGAGAATACATTAAAACCTAGCTTGCTGGAGTTTGAAGTATTTCTTGCAACAGGTCACAGGGTTTTTAAGACATCAAAAATGACTAGAAAGTACAAGAATGAAATATTCCTGACCTGGACCCAGTGCAGTGTGGCACTGGGTCCAGGAGAGGGGTATCCTGTTCTTGTAAATTGGACCAGAAATTGGAAAGGACAGCAGCATTTTTCATCCTAGGGGTTGGGACCCCTGGGGGGGGGGTTATGAGGGGGTCCCAGAGGGGTCACCATAGGGGTTGGTAATGGGGGTTATGTGTGGGAAGTTTGGCCAATTTTATCATTGGTGGGGTTCAGAATGCTCTTTGATAGTAGGTGAACTATAAATCCCAGCAACTACAACTCCCAAATATCAAGGTCTGTTTTTCTCCAAACTCCACCAGTGTTCACATTTTGGCATATTGAGTATTCATGCCAAGTTTGGTCCAAATCCATTGTTGTTCGTATCCACAATGCTCTCTGGATTTAGGTGAACTACAACTCCAAAACTCAAAGTCAATGCCAGAATTTCTAATACACCAAATCCTTCCAGTATTTTCTGTTGATCTTGGGAGTTCTGTGTGCCAAGTTCGGTTCAATTCCATCATTGGTGGAGTTCAGAATGCTCTTTGATTGTGGGTGAACTATAAATCCCAAATAAAAAAAATCACCCCTCCCAAAAACCCCATCAGTACTCAAATTTGGGCATATGTGGTATTTGTGCCAAATTTGGTCCAGTGAATGAAAATACATCCTGCATATCAGATATTTATATTATGATTCATAACAGTAGCAAAGTTAGTTATGAAGTAACAATGAAAATAATTATGTGGTTGGGGATCACCACAACATGAGAAACTGTGTTAAGGGGTTGCGGCATTAGGAAGGTTGAGAACCACTGCTGTACAGGAAGAATAGTACAGTTATTTCAATCATGTGAGGACAAGGAACCTGAAAAGGGGATTTCTTTCTCCCACAAAAAAAAATATTCCAGAGGAAGGCAGTTCTAGGAGTCCACATCTCACTTGAAGCCTAACAGCCGGTCTGTGCCAACTACTTAATGAGAAAAAGTGTATTTTGAGGACTGATTTGAAAGGAGAGCACATATTAATTTGCTTTAGGTTTTGTATTGTTGTATTGTGTGTTGAGGCCTTGGCCTTTGTAAGCCGCATAGAGTCCTTCGGGAGATGCTAGCGGGGTACAAATAAAGTTTAATAATAATAATAATAATATTCCGGGATGTTTCAGACATGTCCAGCTATTTCCCTCTTTTCCTCAAAATACGAAGCTGATGAGTGGGAAAAGGAAAGGGCCCGAGGCTGTTAGGAATTGTGGGAGTTGGAGTCCAAAACACTTGGAGGGCCCAAGTTTACCCATGCCTCTTCTAAAAGGAAGTGAGCACTGTTTTCTGCTTCAGGCTGTCACACAGTAGTCAACGAGCCATATTTGCAAACAATTGGCAGCTATTATTCCACATTTTAAGAGAACTGAATATTATTACTAACATTTAAAATCAATTTAAAATTATGATAAACATTGCCCATTATTCTATTATTCATTCACTTATATTTAACATCTTCAAATAATACTGAAGATATATCTTTTGGCAGTCATGACCACTATAAAATCTGTAGCAGCATGGTTTTTAAGAAGGTACATTACACAACTGATTCTCTATCCTTGAATACACACTACAAAAATAAGAACTTATAATATTGTCATTTGGATCAGTCCATGGCCTATAATAGTTGAAGATAAATACATTGCAAGATACCGCCCTCTAGTGGGCATGTACAGAAGTGACAGTAGAAACTTACATTTTTGAGTCTGCCATGTAGATGAATAAAGAGCTGATAGTTCAGGCATAGGCAAACTTTGGTCCTCCAGGTGTTTTGGACTTCAACTCCCTCCCTCCAGGTGTTTTGGAATTGTGGGAGTTGAAGTCCAAAACACCTGGAGGACCAAAGTTTGCCCATGCCTGTGATATTTAGAGAGATGTTTGGCTTTCTGTGGGTCCCAGAGATAGAAAGCAACCCTTTAAGACATGCCAAGCAAAAAGAGAAGGGAAGAAATTCAAGGTCATACATTCCAAGACATAGCTTAGAAAGGACGAACACAGATCTTCCCATGACAGCTCAATACTACCCGAACTGCTACACTACCTCCGCTGGGAAAATCCTTGCAAGAATCCTTGCAAACCACCTTCTACCTCTCTCAGAAGACACCCTCCCTGAATCCCAGAACTCCGCTGGACTGGCCACGTTATCCAAATGCCCGATCACCGTCTCCCAAAGAAGTTACTCTACTCTGAACTCAAGAACAAAAAACAGATTTTCCCATTAGCCAATTTTTGGGAGGTTCCCAAAAAAAAATGTATCTGAATACCCAACAAAATTTGGATACCAAAAATGGATCATCCTCCAGCCAAATTGCACAACTCTATTGTTTATACATTCACTTTTTTGAAACTACAACTACCAGTATTCCTTGGTCAGGATGTCCAGTTTATAGGGTTTCTGGGAATAGGACGCAAACACACACATACAGATTAGTTGAGTCCTTTTACCCTTTCGTTAAAAGTTTTTTGAAGTTTGATATGCGACATCCAGCATTCTTTGCCAAAGTAAAGAGCTCACTTTGATGGACAGGAAAAGAGATTTAAAGATAGGCTTAAAGCCAACCTCAAAAAGTGTTGGAATAGACGCCAAGAACTGGGAAGCCCTGGCCCTTGAGCGCTCTAAATGGAGGTCAGCTGCGACCAGCAGTGCTTTAGAATTCGAAAAGGCATGAATGGAGGGCGAAAGGGAGAAGCATGCCAAGAGGAAGGCATGTCAAGCCAACCCTGACCGGGACCGCCTTCTGTCTGGGAACTGATGTCCTCACTGTGGGAGAACATGTGGATCAAGAATAGGGCTCCACAGCCACCTACGGACCCACCACCAAGACACCACATCTGGAAGACAATCATCCTTGAGCTATGAGGGATTGCTTAAGTAAGCAATTTTCAGTGTAAATATAAACACTTGCGTTCTCTGTATGCTTCATTGCAAGGGGAAATTGCCACTTTTGGAAATAACACCTATGGATCTTTCTTTTTTCAGCTGCATGCTTTGCAGACTTGACCAGGGGATCATACTGAGTGAGCTCCACTGAAATAAAGCTTCATACAGGCTGGATTTATCTGTTTAATTTCCGAGACCAATCATGAAATCTTGCCAACGAGGAAGAACTGGGGGCAGTCACAAGATGAGTGGTTGTTTATCACATTCCAAATATTAGAATCATAAGGTTTTGCCACAGATTTGATGGCCGCCTACCTCTTTTTTTCCTTTATTTTTTAACAGCAGATTCACATGGTTTTGCTTGCATCTTTCCCAGAACCCTTAGATTTCTATTCCAACTCTGTCTCCTGAGCAGAACAGTTGGTGAATTGCCTCATAGGGTTGGCTATTGGCTCCTGCTACCAATCTGTGTGTGCACGAGTTCATGCCTCATGATTCATGGCAACCCCATTAATTCCACTGGTATTTTTTAGATGAGGAATATTCAGAGGTGGTTTTGCCAATTTGAGTTAACCAAATGGTCACTAAGGACACAGGTGGCAAGTTGCTGATCAAGAAGAAGAAGAAAGTTTCAGGACTTGTCTATTAGGCTTGTGTACAGATTAGGATTGGTTGGTTCCTTTCCGCCAATCCAGCTTGGTTGGCTTGTTTGGATGGCCGTAATGGTAAAGGCTCAGCCACCATGGTTTTTGTTTTGTCTGAAATGGCCCACGTGGCTGCCAGGCATGGCTTCTTCCCTTCTATTCAGGAGCAAGTGGCACGGGCTTTCTTAATCCTATTCCTCATACCCAGGCTCCAGCGAAAGGAAGAAAGAAAAGGAGCCCAGGAAGGGTGTTTCCTTAACCCCGTTCTTCAATCCCAGGCTCCCTTGAAAGGAAAATAGGAAAGGGTCCCACAAAGGATGCTTCCTTAACCCCGTTCTCCAAATCCGACAATGAGCACTGGAAGCGTGCTGGGCCCATAACCCGTTTTGTTATGGAAAACTACCCCAGATACAACAGAGCATCCAAAAATCAAACAGGATACAAAAGTTGAGCATCACCTCACTAGTGAGCAGAGTGTGAAGTGCCGTGTGATGTGGCTGCAAAGAATTCAGAGCTTAGAAAGCAAATATACAGAGTCCAATCTTTAAAAATCATAAAAGGTTTATTTACAAAAATCAGAAATAAATACATTTCTTAATAATAAAGAACTGGGTCTGAACAACTCTAACACCCATCTCTTCTTAGGTTTCAAACAGAGGGTTCTGAGTACCCAACAAAATTTGGATACCAAAAACGGATCGCCCTCCAGCCAAACTGCACAAGTCTATTGTTTATGCATTCCCTTTTTGGGAACTACAACTACCAGTAATCCTTGGTCAGGATGTCCAGTTTATAGGGTTTCAGCGAATCAGAGTCCTTAAAGGCACATACACACATACAGATTAGTTGTGTCCTTTTAAACTTTTGTTATTTTTTTTAAAAGTTTGGTATGTGACACTCAGCATTCTTTGCCAAAGTAAAGAATTCACTTTGATGGATTGCATAACTGAATTTGACACCACTGGATTTCTACAGGAACACAGTGGCAATGTTAATACTGCAAACTTTTTCACAGCTTAGAAAGCTATGCCCTGTGCTTAATTTAAAAAAAATTAATAGGGGGCAGATTAAAAAGAAGTGATTGCTTGGCAAATTAAATATATTTCTATGCCCATAGAGGACATTGCTATTGAATACTGCAACAGGTCTGAGAATGATAACTGGGATGTGATATGTCTGCATTTTACTTCATTTTGAGTAGCTTACTACCACGTTCTCACTATCTCTTTCATCTATTCCTGGTTTTGCTCAGACAACTCTAGTTAACAATGTTCTCTAGAGCAGAGAGGAACACCATATTCTCCGGACTACAGCTCCCATCATTCACATGGATTGGAGAACTTACTTTAGAATGACAACTCCCCGACATCTCCCAGCCAGCAGGGCCTAAAAGTACAATTTCCAAGTACTGGTCATTTCTCACCATTGTCTATTTACATTTAGAATCACACATTCCCTATTCCTGACTTCGGACTTCAGTTCTTGCCATTTTCTCCAGGAAAATTAGCAGGTATTCTGAGCCCCATTATAATAGTGTTTGTGAAGTGAATCATAGATGTAGCAAACTTCCCTAGCGGTGTGCTCAAGCCTGCCAAAGCTAACTATCCAGAATTCTAGATCACACTCAATAGCCTTCTGCATCAAAATGATGCTCTCCAGTTTTGTTGAACTACAACTCCCAGGGCCAGATTATCAATAGTGCAATTGAGCTATATTGATGGCGTAATGCAGATCTTTGCAAACATTTTTTGTGACATACCTTTTAGACATACATCATATGTCATATTGGTGACAAACTTTTTGGACATGCATCACATGTCATATTATTTATTTATTTATTTATTTACAGCATTTATATTCTGCCCTTCTAACCCTGAAGGGGACTCAGGGCGTATCACAGAACACATACACGGCAAACATTCAATCCTGTTAAACAGACAGGACACACAACAGATAGAAGTATTCTGTCGGCTTCAGTGTCCTGGAGGTTATGCTTGATTCTGGTCACAGGGGAGTACTGTCCTTTCATCCTCTATGACAGCCCAGTATCTCTTAAGGGCACAGTGGAAAATTAGGGGTATAGTTTACTACTACAGACTGAGCATCTCTTATCCCAAAATCCCCAAAATCCAAAATGATGTGCATGGGTGACCGAGAGAGTGAGACCAATACTTTCTGATGGTTGGGTATATCTGGTTTTTAGCCTCCAAAATGTTACAAATATTGTGTATATAATGACCTTTTAATGCAGACATGGGCAAACTTGGGCCCTCCAGGTGTTTTGGACTTTAACTCTCACAATTCCTAACAGCTGGTAGGCTGTTAGGAATTGTGGAAGTTGAAGTCCAAAACACCTGGAGGGTCTCCAGATATCCACCTTCCCTGACTACTAAGCTCAGCAGCTGGGGGTAATGGAGATGTATTAGAAGCCTCATTGTTCAGAACCAAGGATCTGGAAGGAGGCCAAGTAAATCTGGATTCTGGATCCTCCCTTTCGCTTGGTTCTGATTTAAACCAGCTCTGGTTTCCTCCTTCCCAAACCTGAGCCTTTGCAGAACCCTGCTGGTCCTTTTCCAGACTACAGAGAGGATTTCATTGCCTGGTCTTCAGCTGCACCTCTTTTTGGCACTGTTGAAAAGCAGTTGCTTCTTGATCTCCAACCACTACTGTTTTTCCTTCTTCCTTTTCTTTATCATGAGAGCCACTCGCTGGGGGATCTGCTCTGCAGGGAAGATCGCTCATGATTTCCTCGTCGCCCTGAAAACTTTGCCACCCGAGGATCACCAGGTAGGAGGACTTAGACCACATGCTGAAGTGTTGAGGCTGGATTAGATAGTGAAGGGGATGCTCTGCCTGTATCTAGAAAAGGGCTGGAGTTCTTTTCCCCAAATCCATATTTTTTTCATAAACAGAGAGTAGTAGACCTATTTTTGTGGACTGCAATACCTAGAATCCTCAATTAGAGATTCTGGGAGATGTAGTCCACTTTCAAAAAAAGGGCCCAATTATTCCATTCGTCTCTTTGCCCCAATTTCATTAACTTCTCATATGCATTGGGAATAGAACTTAAATTTTGTGGACTGCAATACCCAGAATCCCCAGTTAGAGATGCTGGGAGCTGTAGTCCACTTTCAAAAAAGGGCCCAGTTCTTTCATTCACCTCTTTGCCCCAATTTATTAACTTCTCATATGCGGGGGGAAGAGAACTTAAAATTGTGTGGAGTGCAATGCCCAGAATCCCCAATGAGATGCTGAGAGCTGTAGTCTACTTTTTTAAAAAAGTGTCTCATTCCTCCCTTTTTTTCCAAATCCATTGACATCTCATAAACTGACAGCAGATATTTAATTTTTTGTAGCC
Organism: Anolis sagrei ordinatus; assembly: GCF_025583915.1. NCBI lineage: Eukaryota > Metazoa > Chordata > Lepidosauria > Squamata > Anolidae > Anolis > Anolis sagrei. The sequence continues at coordinate 21,639,755 of NW_026847660.1, read as the reverse complement.
TCCAGAATCCCCACTAAAGGATTCAGAGACTGGTAGTCTACAGAAAAAGTGCCTAGAGTCTCCATTTAAGTGTTGAGTAATTATTTGTGTATTTTAATGTGTACTTTATAGAAATGCATTTTAACATGTATGGAGCCCCCGGTGATGCAATGGGTCAAACCCTTGTGCTGGCAGGACTGAAGACCGACAGGTCGCAGGTTTGAATCCGGGGAGAGTGCAGATGAGCTCCCTCTGTCAGCTCCAGCTCCCCATGCTGGGACATGAGAGAAGCCTCCCACAAGGATGGTAAAACATCCAGGCGTTGCCCTGGGAAATGTCCTTGCAGACGGCCAATTCTTTCACACCAGAAGTGACTTGCAGTTTTTCAAGTCACTGCCGATATGAAAAAAACCCATGTGTATTTGTGGTCTTTTTACAATACCATAAGGCCGGTAAGGAATAAAATTGTTACTATTATTATTTATTATAAGAGAAATGCATGTGTTTGTCTTTGCTTTGACACAAAGTTATGCAATAAGGATACAGCCGTTAAATAGGGGAAGCAGGCAATAACTGCATGTTTACTAGCACAGGAAAGCTCTGCATTTATTTTTTAATGTGTTGTCGGAGGCTTTCATGGCCTGAATCACTGGGTTGCTACGAGTTTTCAGGGCTGTATGACCATGTTCCAGAAGCATTCTCTCCTGACGTTTCACCCACATCTATGGCAGGCAACCTCAGAAGTTGTGAGTTCTGTGGGAAACTAGGCAAGTAGAGTTTATATATCTGTGGAATGCTCAGGGTGGGAGAAAGAACTCTTGCCTGTTTGAGGCAAGTGTGAATGCTGCCATTGACCACAAACTAGCAACCAGCCAGCTTTGAAGCTGCAAGGGCATTAAATGCTAATCAAGGTGGCCAATTGCCTGAGGCTGTGAGGGCCTGAAGCTGTTAGGAATTGTGGGAGTTGAAGTCCAAAACACCTGGAGGGTTTTAAAAGGTCTTTAGCCTTCTCTGCCAAATACTGCTATTTCTTTAACATACAACTCCCATGATTACATGCAATGGAGTCATAGCTGTTAATGTGGTGTCAATCTTCATTAATTCTGCAGTGGAGATGCACCCTAGATTCTCCAGCCTGGCTCTGCTGGAAGGAGACCAAAGAGTCATGTTGAAGGACCTAGAGATCCTGAGGGGAGGTATTTTAATTTCTCAATTTTTTTCGATTGCATTTTTAAATAGAGCAATTATTTTCACTTCCACTAGGGTCTTGTGCCCCTAACCCCTGTGAATTTTCAGGTGTGGCTGTATAACTTTCAGCTGTTGGTTCTTTGTCCTCTATGTTTTTCTGTCCATGAATGACACTTATGAAATCACTTGGCTTTCAATATTTCCTGTCTCAGGACGGAGCCAAGGCATTGTACTGCCTGAAGAAGAACAGCAAATGACTTGCTTGGGTCAAGATGCCCCATGTCCAAAACCCAATAACTTATTTTGGCATTGGAAACAGGAAATCCCTTTGAAAACCTTGGCTATAAAAATAAGATAATTTGGAAAAAACTAATTACTTGCTGTCATTTTGTTTACATCCCCTCCACACATCTGTTACTTGGGGAGAATGGCTTAGTTTGGCTAATGATAGGGCTGGTCCCGACCTATATGCAAAAACCACTTTTTTTTCCTCCCAATTTTCAAGTTGTTTCTCTCACTCCCACATCTCCAGCTATGTCTCTGATGCAACTGCTTGGATACTTTTTCCTGGTCTCAAATTTGATACAGTGTTCCTTCTCTTATCGCAGGTGTTACATTCCCGGACCACCTGCAAAAAGTGAAAATCCGCAAAGTAGGGATGCTATAAATGTGTATAGAGTTTGGAGGGTGAGGCAGAACTGAGGAGAGATTTAAAGGCTAGTTAATCTCTGCTTTGCTTTGCAATCTCTCTTGATTGGTTGCCTCTTTCCCGAGAGGGAGGGTGAAACCCCCTTCCACATTCCATCATTGCCAGGAGGCGGGATTGGAATGCTGCTCTGGGCAATGGCAATATAATAATAATAATAATAATAATAATAATAATAATAATAATAAATCTTTGTCGAAGGCTTTCATGGCCGGAATCACTTGGTTGTTGTAGGATTTTCCGGGTTATATGGCCATGATCTAGAGGCATTTTCTCCTGACGTTTCGCCTGCATCTATGGCAAGCATCCTCAGAGGTAGTGAGGATGCACCTCACTACCTCTGAGGATGCTTGCCATAGATGCAGGCGAAACGTCAGGAGAAAATGCCTCTAGAACATGGCCATATAGCCTGGAAAATCCTACAACAACCCAATAATAATCTTTATTTATATCCCACCAGAATCTCTCCAATGGAGACTCGGGCGGCTTACATGAGGCCAAGCCCAAACAAGAGAGTAAAACCGAAAATGCAAACAATAAACAACAACATCATAATTACATAAAACATGTGGATACATTCATAAACTGGGAGGCAAAAACCTGCAAAACAGCAAGTCCACGATAAGCGAACCGTGAAGTAGAGAGGGAACACCGTATATGCAAAACAAAAATGCTTGATTTCTTCTCTCTATCCCTCCACTGTTCCTTATCCATGAATAATTTTACCATCATCTTTACCAGCCTTATTCAGAGGGCACACATCCTTGGCTTCCCTTTTCCTTTGTAGTTGACATCTTACAGACTGGCATCGCTCCCTGGACCACCATTTTTAGTAGTATGGATGTGTGCCATCTTGGGGAAAAATAAATACTTGAATTCTGCTGGAAATTTTTACAACTTTCTCCTTCCCTGCAGGTGGTGGCCATTGCTTCTCGGGACCTCAGCCGAGCTCAGGAATATGCCAAGATCCATGGCATCCCCAAAGCATATGGGTCTTACGCAGAACTTGCTGAAGATCCAGATGTGGGTGAGCAGTGCCTTCACTCCAAAACCTGTGGTTACATTTTCTCCCACTTTGCAACCTTCATCCCAACATGCCATAACAGAATTTGATAGAAAGACTTGGGGTGTATTCACACTGCACAATTACAGCACATTGATACCGTCAGTATTGCCATGATTTCACCCCACAGAATCCTGGGATTTGTAGTTTGCTTGTTTTTGTGGGGGTTTTGGTTGGAAACGATTTGAGGAACAGCAAGTTGCTTCTGCAGTGAGAGAATTGACCATCTGCAAGGACATTGTCCAGGGGACTCCTGGATGTGTTACCATCCTGTGGGAGGCTTCTCACATGTCCCCGCATGAGAAGCTGGAGCTGACAGGTGGGAGCTCACCCCGCTCCCCAGATTCAAACTGCCGACCTTTGGGTCAGCATTCCTGCGGGCACAAAGGTTTAACCTACTGAGCTACTACTATTGATTAAATACTAGAATTCTATGGTGTACTTATTCAGATTTTGGAATACCTGTATTTGTGTGTATGTCCCAAATGAGATGTCTTGGAGGTGGCACCCAAGTCTAAAAACAAAAGTCATTTATGTTTCGTATAAATTCTATAATAATAATAGCCCTGCAACAAGCCTTTGTGTACATTGAACCATCAGAAGGCAAAAGTGCCACCATTTCAGATACACAGTTTCTGATTATGGAGGGTTTTTTTATTTCTAAGTAAGGAATTCTCAACCTATATCAAAATTCTATAATTATAATGTGATGATACACTTGAATGCTATGCTTTTCTTGAAGGGTCAGACATATGGACCTTGTCAGAAATATTAAAAATTAAGTGTGCATTAATCAGTGTGTTAGTAGGCCTCAGTATGAGAAGGCCTCAGTTAGTTCACCTCAGTGTGAGAGAGGCCTCAGTCTGAGAGAGCCCTCAGTGTGTTAGTAGGCCTCAGTAAGAGGTAGGAATCAACATGAGAAGGCCTCAGTGTGAGAGAATGCCTCTATGTGTGAGAAGGCAATGCTTGAATTTATTAAAAGATTGGATTTGCTCTGCCCTGCAATTGAATGAAGTAGGAAGGGAGACTCTAACCTAACTCTCTGTCCCTACCAGGTGCCCAGGTTGAGTCTTGGTGATCTTTTTTGCTCTCTTTTGCAGATATAGTACACATAGGGGTGGTGAATCCCTATCATCTTCCCACCACCCTCCTCTTCATCGAGGCCAAGAAGAATGTGCTTTGCGAGAAGCCCATGGGCATGAATGTGGCAGAAGTGAAAACAATGGTGCAGGCAGCTCAGCAACACCAAGTTTTCTTTATGGAGGTAAGACTCGGAGTGCAGCATCTTCCTTATGGGACATCTTTTCTTTATGGGCCAACTTCAAGCATGAGATTAACCATTTTGGGGACTAAAAATATTTCTACTTACATAGACTGTGATCAAGTTTCAAGTCTATGTCAAGCTTTCCCTTTTTTTAAAAGGTTAGATGTGAACAGCTTTGTTATTGTTGTTGGGTGCCCTCGAGCAATTTTTGGATTATAGTGAACCCATCGTGGAAGTTTTCTTGGTTAGGTGTGTGCAGGTTATATGTGTAGTTTTTGTCATCCTCTGAGGCTGGGAGAATGGGACTTGCTTAAGGAATTTCCATTGGCTGAGCAGGGATTCAAACCTGAGCCTCCAGAGTCATAATCCAGTGCTTGAAACCGCTACACCAATCTACTCTTTAAGCAATTTGAGAGGCTTGTTTCCCTTGGTACATGTCATAGGCTACACCAGGCATGGGCAAACTTTGGTCCTTGAGGTGTTTTGGGCTCCATCTCTCACCATTCCTAACAGCCTCAGGCCCCTTCCTTTTCCCACTCAGCCGCTTAAGCGGCTGAGTGGGAAAAGGAAAGGACACAATGGTTGAAAGCTCACTCTGACCCAGCCTGGCTTCAAACTCATAGCAAACAATGCACAAATATCTATAGTAACATAGAAACAAGAATGTATGTATGTGTATTTTATAAGACTCTCAAGAAAATAATATAAATCAGGATAATATGTTCTCTAATGGAGTAAATTGTCTAGACTTTATAGCATTTATAGCATTTAACAGTAATGTTATCAGCACATTATAAGTAAATGTAGGTTATCTTATCAACATAGAGTAATGAATAGTAGACTAGAGACAATAAAGTCCATCCTTTCCTGGAGTAGATTTCAGTGCAGGAATTCAACAGTCTCTGTCCTTATCCTCAAAAGAATTCTTCTTTTAGCAACACAGTCTTTTAAGGAGTACTTCTTATGCAGCAGAGTCTTCCTTAGGTAACACAATTTCTACAAGGTCTCCCGGTATGTTCTCCTTGTTTCGAAAATTATCTTCTTCAGGATGTTATCACATATATATAATGCACTAAATAAAGGAGTAAAAATAACATACACAATAGATACATGAAACTCCCCAATTCACATTTCTAGTGAAACATTCTATAATAACAATAAAGAAACATGCTACTCTACTTACACTCTCTTTACACTCTCTTCAATAGTACAGGCTCTGTTCTGGAGGAGTTCTATAATGAGCAATGAGTCATACCTAGGCTACCTCTTAAGTAGAACTACATTTCACAAGAAACAAGTGTATTCAATTTTATCATTTAGTCCTTGTGGAACCAGTGTTTGTAGTTTAAAGATCCAAAAAGATTCTCTTTGTAGAAGGAGTTTTTTTACATCTGCATTAGGTCTGGGTAATATTTTTTTCTAAAGCGCAAAATTTAAAGCTATGGTGTGTATGAGCTTTTTCATTGAAATGTACATATAGTGAAGAGTCAGTGGACCCATTCCTTATGCGTGAACGATGTTCATTTATCCTGGTTTTAAGGGGTCTAGTAGTCATTCCAACATATAATAGCTTGCAGGAGCATTCTAATAGGTAAATTACATTATCAGTGGAACATGTTGTTAAATGTTGCAAGGTAATCTTGATGTTAAGTGTTGGATGAGAGTATATTTTAATCTTGAGTGATTGTTGACAACAGTTACAGTGTCCACAGCTAGTGTGACCCCTAGTGGTAAGATTGTGGGATGTAGTAGGAGAGTTATATTCAGAATGGATCAAAAGGTCCCTTAAATTTCTGGATCTTTTGTGTGCAATTATAGGTTTGTCTTTGCATCCAGGAATGTCCTGTAGTAAATGCCAATGTTTTGAAATAATTTTAGTGATTTTAGATGAATATTGTGTGAGTGTCAAAGGCCATATTATGCGGTTATTATGTTTTCTAGGGCGTTCCCGTAGTAACTCCCCTCTATTGATGGAGTTCGCCTTACTCATGGCTGTGTTGAGTATCTTATTAGGATATCCTCTCTTTCTGAGTTGTTTCTTCAGGATACCTGCTGTGGATTCAAAATCCTTTTGTGTGCTAGAATTACGTTTCAGTCTTAAAAACTGAGAAAATGGTAAATTAGATTTAAGAGAAAAGTGATGAAAGCTGGAAAAATGTAAAATAGAATTCTTATCTGTAGGTTTGCTATAATTTTTAACTAATAGTTTCTGGCCATTTTTGAAAACCATGATGTCCAAAAAGTTAATATTAGTAGGGCTACAGTGATGTGTAAATTTCATGTGTTTATGTAGTGTATTGATCCAGCTGCAAAATAGGTCCGCTACTGGCTGTGATCTCACTACTATAAAAATATCATCTAGATATCTTCCAAAATAAAGGATATCTGAAGAAAATGGATTCTTAGTAGTATTGAAAATGAATTTACTTTCTAAGTCTGCGACGAATAAGTTGGCTATAGCGGGTGCGAGTGGGCTGCCCATAGCGATTCCGAATGTCTGTAAATAAAACTGTTTATCAAAACTAAAATAGTTGTATTCTAGCACAATATCTAATAGATCCATGAGGAAGTGAGTGGGGGGAACTGGAGATTTGCGTGTGTCTAGTATATCTTTAACCACTGTTCTGGCCTCATCTAGAGGTATGTTTGTATATAGGGCTTCAATGTCTAAGGTCATGAGTATGGCTTGCTCAGGTATAGTGAGAGCTTCTATTATATTGATAAAATGTTTGGTGTCTTTGATAAATGATGTGTTCAATGGTACAAAGGGTTGTAAGAAATAGTCAATGAACTGAGCTAAAGGTTCCAAAATAGATGCTGTACCTGAGACGATAGGTCTACCTGGTGGAGGGAAAGTATTTTTGTGAATCTTAGGAAGAACATAAAACACTGGTGTTCTAGGGTATGGATTCTGAAGGAACTCATATGTCTGTAATGAAATATATCCCAATGAAAGACCTTCAGCACATACTGTGCATATAAGGGATCTAATTTTATTTATGGGATCTTTAGGGATACATCTGTAGAACATATTATTAGAAAGATGTCTTTCTACTTCTTTCACATAGTCAATTCTATTTAATAGTACCACCGCCCCTCCCTTATCAGCTGGTTTCCAAATATATTGTGGCATGTTAGCTAGTCTTTTAATGGTATTCAGTTCAGTCATAGACATGTTTGGGAAGATTTTGGACCTAGATTTAGTAAGTCTGCTAATGTCTCGTTCCACAACTTTTTCAAATGATTTTATCATCATATTATCCGTGTTAGGGTAGAATTTGTTTCTGGGTTTGAACAAGGTTTCAGGCTTAGAATCTATCTTATTGCCAAAAAAGTTTTTTAATCTGATAGTTCTGAACAACTTAAATAATTCAACCCTGGTGTGGAAAGGATTATATCTGGGAGTGGGAACAAAACTTAGTCCCTTATTAATAAGATCTTCCTCTTGTGGTGAGAGAGGGTAATTAGACAGATTTACCACTAGGGGTCACACATTGTCAGAGGTCTTTTAACTCCCGCCACTTCAGGTGGGAGCCCTGACAATTCGGTCACGCGCTGTGAAGCATTTGCTCGGTTCTTTGCAGACAAAGTCGCTTTGATCCGTTCTGAGCTGGACACCATGTTAAATGCAGTCTCTGTGGATGTGACACGAACACCTGCTTGTCCTATTTTGTTGGATTCTTTTCAGTTTGTGAAACCCGAGGATGTGGACAAGATACTTGGAGGAATGAGGCAACCACATGCATCCTAGACCCCTGCCCATTCTGGCTTCTAAAGGAGGCCAGAGGGGGATTGGCCGAGTGGGTGAAGGTGGTGGTTAATGCCTCCCTTCGGGAAGGCAACATTCCAGCGAGCTTAAAACAAGCTGTATAAAACCGCTGTTGAAAAAACCATCACTGGACCCCACTCAATTCGTCAACTATCGGCCTGTTTCCAATCTCCCCTTTTTGGGCAAAGTCCTGGAACGTGTGGTGGCCTCACAACTCCAAGCATTCTTGGTAGACACTGATTATCTGGATCCGGCGCAGTCTGGCTTTAGGCCGGGGCATGGTACCGAGACAGCCTTGGTCGCCTTAGTCGATGATCTCCGGCGTGAGCTTGACAGGGGGAGTGTGTCCCTGTTGGTTCTGCTGGACCTCTCAGCGGCCTTCGATACCGTCGACCACGGTATCCTTCTGGGGCGCCTCGTGGGAATGGGCCTGGGGGGCGCTGCTTTGCAGTGGCTCCGGTCCTTCCTAGAGGATCGTACCCAGAAGGTGTTACTGGGGGACAACTGCTCGTCCTCACAACCATTGACTTGTGGGGTCCCGCAGGGTTCAATACTGTCCCCCATGTTGTTTAACATCTACATGAAGCCGTTGGGAGAGATCATCCGGAGTTTCGGGGTGCGGTGTTATCTGTACGCAGATGATGTCCAACTCTGTCACTCCTTTCCACCTACTACTAAGGAGGCTGTCGGTCCTGAAACCGGTGCTTGGCCGCTGTGTCGGACTGGATGAGGCGAACAAATTGAAACTAAATCCAGACAAGACAGAGGTACTCCTGGTCAGTCGGAAGGCCGAACAGGGTATAGGGTTACAGCCTGTGCTAGACGGGGTCGCACTCCCCCTAAAGGCACAGGTTCGCAGCTTGGGTGTGACTCTGGATTCTTCGCTAAGCTTGGAACCCCAAGTTTCAGCGGTGTCCAGAGGAGCATTTGCACAGCTTCGGCTCGTGCGCCAGTTGCGCCCGTATCTTGGGAAGTCGGACTTGGCCACGGTAGTCCACGCTCTTGTCACATCCCGTATAGATTACTGCAACGCGCTCTACGTGGGGTTGCCCGTGAAGACTGCCCGGAAGCTTCAGATGGTCCAGCGTTCGGCAGCCAGGTTGCTAACGGGAGCGGCACTCAGGGAGCACACCACTCCTCTGTTGAGCCAGCTCCACTGGCTGCCAATTTGCTACCGGGCACAATTCAAGGTGCTGGCTTTAGCCTATAAAGCCCTACATGGTTCCGGCCCCACTTACCTCTCCGAACGCATCTCCACCTATGAACCGGCGAGGTTGTTAAGATCGTCTGGGGAGGCCCTGCTCTCGGTCCCGCCAGCGTCACAGGTGCGGCTGGCGGGAACGAGGGACAGGGCCTTCTCAGTGGTGGCCCCCCGGCTATGGAATGCCCTACCAGCGGACATCAGGCAGGCCCCTTCGCTATTGGCGTTTAGGAGGAGGGTTAAGACGTGGCTCTTCGAACAGGCGTTCGGATAAATATGCAATAACAACTGACTCAGGAATGACGGCACATTGAACAAGGAATGGTAATACGACTGTGAGATCGAGATCTGATTCTAATGAGGCGTGATGATTTTTATGTGTATTGTTTGTGTATGTTTGTTATATAGATTGTTCAGTGTTGCACATTTTATTGTAAACCGCTTCGAGTCGCCTTTTTAGGCTGATATTTGCGGTATACAAAAGAAGTAAATAAATAAATAAATAAATAAATATTTAAAAAAGGGAATCCAAGGCTCATGCACACCATAGCTTTAAATTTTGCGCTTTAGAAAAAATATTACCCAGACCTAATGCAGATGTAAAAAAACTCCTTCTACAAAGAGAATCTTTTTGGATCTTTAAACTACAAACACTGGTTCCACAAGGACTAAATGATAAAATTGAATACACTTGTTTCTTGTGAAATGTAGTTCTACTTAAGAGGTAGCCTAGGTATGACTCATTGCTCGTTATAGAACTCCTCCAGAACAGAGCCTGTACTATTGAAGAGAGTGTAAAGAGAGTGTAAGTAGAGTAGCATGTTTCTTTATTGTTATTATAGAATGTTTCACTAGAAATGTGAATTGGGGAGTTTCATGTATCTATTGTGTATGTTATTTTTACTCCTTTATTTAGTGCATTATATATATGTGATAACATCCTGAAGAAGATAATTTTTCGAAACAAGGAGAACATACCGGGAGACCTTGTAGAAATTGTGAAATTGTGTTACCTAAGGAAGACTCTGCTGCATAAGAAGTACTCCTTAAAGACTGTGTTGCTAAAAGAAGAATTCTTTTGAGGATAAAGACAGAGACTGTTGAATTCCTGCACTGAAATCTGACTCCAGGAAAGGATGGACTTTATTATCTCTAGTCTACTATTCATTACTCTATGTTGATAAGATAACCTACATTTACTTATAATGTGCTGATAACATTACTGTTAAATGCTATAAATGCTATAAAGTCTAGACAATTTACTCCATTAGAGAACATATTACCTTGATTTATATTATTTTCTTGAGAGTCTTATAAAATACACATACATACATTCTTGTTTCTATTTGCCCATGTCTGGGCTACACAATAGAAATAGCAGGTACGCATTTCCAGTTTCATAATTTCAAATATTTCACAGATGAAAACTGAGATGCACATGTTATAATTCAAAGGCAATCCCAATTGGTTGGGTTCTCTCCTCCCTCTCCTTCTAAAAAGCTATGTTTATTCCTTTTTCTTATCTCAAGTATCACTTTGGAGGCACAAAGCACAAGATGTTCTGTTCCAAAACTAGAAGTTGCAGCAGTTCTTTCCCTTCTTCCTCTCCAGCTGAAAGAATGGAGTGAATACTCTTGTTGCTCTTACAGCTCTGTTTGCAGTAAACCAAGAATAACGGGGGGGAAAGTGAAGAGGAGAGAAAGCAGGATATTTTTAAAAGAGCAGAAAAAGTATTTATTTATTTATTTAAAACTTTTATATCCCAATCTTCTCACCTCCATAGAGGGACTCAGATGGGCTTACAGCAAGGATTCAATGCTACTAATACAAGTTAAACCGTCATACAACAATACAAGATTAAAATACATATAGATAAAATACATATATGCCAAGTAGGACAGCAGAGAGTTATGTTAGACCGAGACTGTCAAACTGAGGCTGTTGGAGGGCATACAAAAGTGGCAAATTACCCTTTTTTGGTCTGTGTATAGTTAATGTGAGGGTAATTCTTTCTTTCTTTCTTTCTTTTTTTTTGGAAAGGCATGACCTTTTAGAGATCATAACTTTTTGGAAAACCAGGAATCTCCATATCCTTTTGGAAACGTGACCCTTTTGGAGATCAATTGGCATTCACACTATTTAGAATAATCATAACCATTTTCTAAAGTATACTCTTCCTAAGAAGAATTAAATACTTGTTTGAGTGAATCTTCTCCTTAGTGGTAAATATCCACTAGTTTTCATGCAAGGCAATTATGGCTTCTTAGCTGTTAGACTAATATACCGGGCTATCTCTCTGAACTGTTAGGAACAAAGATATGCCAATGCACAAAATATATAGCAGATCTTCAGAAGTGTTATTTCAGTTGCCTAAAAAACATCTACTCTCTCATAAAATATATTGGTTTTTAAACCATGCTCTCAAGAGATCAAAAATGAGTAGTCTTCGTTAAAAGTAACATAGTTGATTTACTTCCAGACTTCATGTATTCAGCATACAGGTACATTTCTTATTGGTTGAGAGTTTAAACAGTAAGTTCTCTAAATCATTCTGTTTTAGTCTCTTCTCTGTTGCATACAGACTTAACAATCTCTTCAGTCTAATACATTACTGAATATTGACTCAATATAGATTGACTATACACTGCATTATACTGACACCAAATTTACACTAACACTGACAATTGCCAACTGTACTAACTTCTAAAATAGAGTCTCAGTCTGAAAAGCCCAGATCTGGCCACACGATCTTCAGTCCTTCCCACAACCTCAAAGAACATAAAGGAAAACTGCATATCAATATATAAGCAATCACAGTTATATCCATAACTAATAACTAGTATAGGAGGCATGTAGAAAGTTGCTATTTCCAACACTTTTTCCCCAGGAAAAGACTCAGGATGTATTTACACTGTAGAATTAATACACTTCGACATCACTTTAACTGCCATGGCTCAATGTTATGGAATCATTGTTGCTTTATGCTCACCCTAATAAAGTTGTTATGCTTTTAATTTTGATTCCCATGTAGAGAAACTAATGGACTAAACATTTACTGGCATTTCTTTTCTTACACTAGGGATATTGGACTCGTTTTTTCCCTGCTACTGAGAGAATCCGTTCCTTGCTCAGCCAAGGTTCAGTTGGGGATGTGATGGTATTTCACGCTGACTTTGGGAGCCCACAACTCACAATCCCTAGGTGTGTAGAGAAGGAACTGGGAGGAGGTGGCCTTCTGGATATTGGTGGTTATTGTATCCAGTTTGCCTGTATGATCTTCAATGGAGAAGAACCAGAATCCATCACGGCCTCTGGGTTCCTGCATGATACAGGTTGATGCTCTGTTTGTTGTTGTTGTTTGTTTGTTGACAAAGAACTGTAGTTCTGTTTTTGAAATTCAGATGTTAAAATGTTTGAGCAAACTTTTTTGTTTCCTTGTCTGAAGCTATTCCTTTCTTATTTTTCCTGTTAGCTTATACTTTACCAAGCATTATGGTCTCTTCTTGTGGTCATCTTTTCTCATGATATGGCCAAAGTATGATGGTCTCAATTTAGAAATCTTGGCTTCTTGGGAAAAATCAGGCTTAATTTGATCTAAGGACCTATTTATTTGTCCTTTCAGCAGTACATAAAATTTCAGTCCCTATCCACTTACTTCACTTTCACGACCATATACAGCAGTGGTTCCCACATTTTTTAAACCAGGGACCAGTTTGACCAGTGACCACTTGACTAGGGGCCACTTTGACCAGGTGCAACTCTCCAACATTAGTACTAAAAGGGTTACGAATCAGTTTTTGGTCAACTTTAGATTTGGTTTAGTTACTTGGGGTGCTGATTCAGGAAAATTGCATTGGATGTCCACATCAGCTCTAGTTTCTGACACAAACCATATGCCATCCAGTAGTCACCATCTGCTCACTCACAGAAAACCATATTTAATAATCTAGAGCCACGGCCCTTAGTTTAGGTCTCCAGGCCCACAGGTTGGGAACCACTGATACAGTATAGAAATGGTGATACAATGGCATAGGCAATCCTAACTTTAGTATTCTTAGTATTCTTTTACTTTGATTTCCCTGAGCGTTTTTGCTGGCTCTCTCCTCCTGAGAAGTTTTTCACTATGTTGTTACAGCACTGTGATCCCACTGTAACTTCCATGACAATAATAATAATAACAATAATAATATTTTTAAAATCACGCAGTCCTAGACACTTGTGATATGAAATCCAGCATACAGATCTCGTTTGCTCTGACATACTGTGTTTTTGTGTCAGAATAATAATAATAATAATAATAATAATAATAATAATAATAATACTTGTGCCACAAATACCATCTCCCTGCAACAAAAAAACTGGTGGGATCACAAGCCCGAAAAAGTTACACTGAATGAACACTTCAAACTACTCTGGGACTGACAAGAGTTTTGGAGCCCAATACTCCTGACCTCATGATCGTGGAAAAAAACAAAGTACGGATCGCTGATGTTGCAATCCCAGGCGACAGCAGAATTGATGAGAAGCAACTGAAAAAGCTGACACGATACAAGGATTTAAAGATAGCACTGCAAAGATTATGGCACGAGCCAGTAAAGGTGGTCCTGGGTGCAGTGCCTAAAGACCTTGGCCTGCACTTAAAAATAATTGGCACTGACAAAATTACCATCTGTCAACTGCAAAAAGCCACCCTGCTTGGATCTGCACACATTATTCGCCGATACATCACACAGTCCTAGACACTTGGGAAGTGTCCGACGTGTGATCCAATACAGAGCCAGCATAGTGATCCTGTGTGCTGTGTACTAATCTTGTTGTGTATCTGATGATGATAATGATAATAATAATATCCTACAAAGTACCGTAAGTAGCGCACAGTTAAACAGGAAATAACACTTTCAAACTAGGAACAGCTTTTTTTTCAAATTTTGTTACATGGTGTAATTGTTGGAAATGGCCACTAGTTCGGAGACTCTTCTGTTCTGATTCTTTTTCTGAAAATCTTTTATGAGCGAGGCTTGGCATATAAACTCTGTTAAGAGCTGGGAAGGTGAAATATAAATATTTGAAGGCTTTTTAGAACATTGTTGAAGTGTCAGACTAGGAAATTGTGCTTGTTATAAAGTTTAAGTGAATGTCGTCAAAGCCATGCTTATGTTTTGTTTTTCACAGGTGTGGACAAAACTGTATCAATCATTCTGAACTATTCAGGTCAACGTCAGGCTGCCCTTACTTGTACCATGACAGCCAAAATGCCCAATCGAGCAAGCATCAATGGAACAAAGGGAATGATTGAGGTGAGTCCTGTTTTAACTCTTTGTTGTGTTCTGTGCCTTCAAGTCATTTTGGAGTTATGACGAACTTATGGGAAGCCTATCACGTGGTTTTCTGGGATGAGAGCATATAAATTGCCCAAGATGGGTATCCGTGGCCAAGTGGGGAGCCCTACGCCCCTTCTATACTGCCATATATTCCAGATTATCAAAGCAGATAATCCACATTATCTGTTTTAAACTGGATTATATGAGTCTACACTGCCATATAATCCAGTTCAAAGCAGATAATCTGGATTTTATATATGGCAGCGTAGAAGGGTCCCAGATGTTGAAACCATTACATCATGCTGAATCTAGAACAAAGGCAACAAATGCAAAGGGGTTGGAATGAGGGAACCATTTTCCCTACTACTTGCATAACTTCTGGCACCACTGAGAGTGACATAACATCACTTTCAGTACCAAATCTCACCCCAAAAGCAACCAATTTCCAGGAGTTGTGATAGTTTGGGAAAGCTTTTGTCTTGAAAAAGCAGTCATTTTCAAAAATGTGTCATGGCTTCTGGCCTTAAGTGTCTCCTGGGGGTTTCAGAGCTCTGAAGGAAGGTCCCATGGGCAACATGTATATTTATAGCCTTCTCTTGGGATTTAGGGAATACAACTGATCAGATGCCTCAGAAATTGCCTCCTGCACTAGAACTCAAGAATGGAGATAGCCTTAAGGAAAATCCTAAATGGAGGAGTAACTTGAAAATCTGGGTCTCTTCCACACTGTACAATTGTAGTAGTTTGATCCCACTTTAATTTCTACAGAAACCCAAAAATTGTAATTTGTTGAGCTTTATGAACTCTGTGACAGGTTTTTAATTCCTCTATGAAACTACAAATCCTAACATTTAGTAGCATTATTGCTATGGCAATTCAAATGGGGCCCAGGTACTGTAATTGTCTAGTGCGGTGTTTCTCAAACTGTGCACCTCCAGGTATTTTGGACTTCAGCTCCCACAATTCCTAACAGCTGGTAAGCTTGCTGGAATTTCTAGGAGCTGAAGTCCAAAACACCTGGAAGAGCACAGTTTGAAAAAAAAAACTGGTCTAGTGTAAGAGTCCCTGGTAGCATAGTTCATAACCACTTGTGAGTAAAGAGCAAAGGAAGCAAGGCTGGAGAAAGATACTGTTCTGTTGTGTATTCCTTTTCTTTAAAGGTACAGTATGCAATGGATTTTGTGACACAGGGATATATTTTGCATACGTATCATTCTTATAATTTCCTGCTGTTTTGTCTTCTCCTTCTACTGGTTCACTCCACAATGCCCATTTCAGATTCCATCAACTTTCTGGTGCCCGACAGAGCTGTTTGTCAATGGACAGAGCGAGAAATTCCTCCTGCCTCCACCTTCCCTGAAAATGCACTTTACCAATAGCACAGGCCTACGATATGAAGCAGAACATGTCAGACAGTGTCTTCTCAAAGGTACTACAGTCCTAGATCTTGCCAATGTGCTTTGTAAGGATTTTGGTATGAAGCAGAACATGTCCAACAGTGTCTTCTCAACGGTACTACAGTCGTAGATCTTGGTACCTTATCTTCATGGTACCCTACCTTCACTCATTTCAAAACAAATGAAGAGAAGAATACGTTTGCAAGACAAAAGTATATGCAGATTTAGGGTCTAGTCTTCCAACAATGGGGATGCATCTATACTGTAGAATTAATGCATTGTGACACTGTTTTAACTTCCATGACTCAATGCTATAGAATAATTAGAGTTGTAGCTTTTCACAGACTTTAGCTTTCTCTGCCAGAGAGTGCAGGTGCCTCACCAAAGTGCAACTCTAATTATTCCATAGATTTAAACCATTGTCGTTAAAGTGGTGTCAAACTGCATTAATTCTGTGATGGAGATGTAACCTAGATCAGCAGTGTTGTGTAGCATTAGACACCCAGTGATAAAAGGTTTTATATGCATGGGCTTTTGAATATGAAATATTATTATTATTCCAGTCATAATTAATATTATGACCTCACGGTCGTGTTAAAAAACAACATATGGATTGTCGATGTTATAATCCCAGGTGACAACAGGATTGAAGAGAAGCAACTGGAAAAGCTGACACGATATGAAGATTTAAAGATCTGGCACAAGCCAGTCAAGGTGGTCCCAGTGGTGATCGGCACACTGGGTGCAGTGCCTAAAGACTTTGGCCTGCACTTAAACACAATTGGTGTTAACAAAATTACCATTTGCCAGCTGCAGAAGGCCACCTTACTGGGATCTGCACGCATTATTCACCGATACATCACACAGTCCTAGACACTTGGGAAGTGTCCAACATGTAATCCAATACAACAGCCAGCAGAGTGATCATGTCTGCTGTGGACGCATCTTGTTGTGTTTCAAATAATAAATAAATAAATAAATAAATAAATAAATAACAATATCCTGCATCCATCTCCCTAAAGGGACTCAGGGCAGCTTACTGTACCAAATTTTGCACTCCTTTCACTTAGATTCTGTATTGATCTATTTGGGGAAAGGGTGCTGCAGGATGTCCCACAAAAATATTTATTAAAATTTTCCATGTTTTTTTTTATATGATAAAACCAATTCTGAAATGACATTTATAACCCAGGAACAAAAATTGTGTTACATATTGTCATCCAAAACTATTAATTTTCTTACATTCTGGACATGGGTCAAATCGCTTGCAATACTGACAAATGTTCCAGTAATTGTTTTTATGTTGATTTTCTTTGGACATAATTGTGGCAACCGTAGATGAATCTTCAGCTTGTAAGCAGCACTAAACGTTCACTTTTTAGGACTCTGTCATGTCTCGCTCTCCTTTTTTCTCACTCTTTTATTTAGGCTTAAAGGAAAGCCCAGTTCTGACCCACAAGGACAGTCTGCTGATCAGTTCCATCCTAGACGAAGTTCGGAAGCAAGTGGGAGTGTCGTACCCTCAGGACAAAGCACACCTTCAGCACTAAATATGACACTTTCTCATTTCTTCTTACTGTTCACAGTTTTGGGCTCTCTATATTCTCAACATAAGCCAAATATTTCCACTTAGCTAAAACCAGATTCCACTGGATGCCTACAACGATGTATGGGTCAGGTAGCAGATATTGTGAAGCTTGTATGACCAATAAAATGGCTTTTCCCACATGTCGAACTGTGTTTTTAGAATGTTTTGGAATCTGTACTTCCCCAAGAAGCGCTTTGCCTCAACAATGAATTGGCCTTGGAAGAAGAGGAATATATTTTCTTAGTTCTCCAGAAAGTTAACCTTGGAGAGAGTTTCTGAAAGAGACATTGAATTCTAATGTCAGATACAAGTCCTACACCAGTGGTTACGATGTTCAACTGTAAATAATAAACACATTTACATTAGGCAATCCCTCATTGTCCAAGTATGATGACCTTCCAAGTGTAGTGTTTTGGCAGTTGATACGTAGGTGACTGTGGAGCCCTATTCTTTACCCACATGTTCTTCCACAGTGGGAGCATCTATTTCCAGTTGAAAGGTGGTCCCAGTCAGGGTTGGCTTGACATGTTTCTCCCTTTTGCCCTCCATTCGTGCCTCTTCAAATTCCACAGCACTGCTGGTCACAGCTGACCTCCATTTAGAGCGCTCAAGGGCCAGTTCTCAGTGTCTATGCCACAGTTTTTAAGGTTAGCTTTAAGCCCATCTTTAAATCTCTTTTCCTGTCCACCAACTTTCCATTTTCTGTTCCTGAGTTGAGAATAGAGTAACTGCTTTGGGAGACGATGATCGGGCATTTGGACAACGTGGTTAGTCCAGCGGAGATGGTGGCATAGGAGCATTGCTTCAATGCTGGTGATCTTTGCTTCTTCCAGCAATCTGACATTTATCCGCCTGTCTTCCCAAGAGATTTGCAGGATTTTTCAGAGGCAGCACTGATGGAATTGTTCCAGGAGTTGAGTGTGACATTTGTAGACAGTCCACATTTCACAAGCGTTTAGCAGAGTTGGGAAGACAATAGTTTTATAAACAAGCACCTTGGTTTCCCTACGAATGTCCCGATCCTCAAACATTCTCTGCTTCATTTGGAAAAATGCTGCACTCGCACAGCTCAGACAGTGTTAATGTTAATTTATTAACACTGTTGATAATAAACAATGTTAGTAAACCACACACAACTGGATGCTGAGCAAATACTCTCTTGTGAAATGAGAGCTCCCATTATGTATCAGCACACATCATGCGGTGAAAGTGTTGCATAACAACCAAGCTGCTGGTTTCACTTGCACAACTGCTACATCTCCCCTCCCGTCCTAAGAATATCAGTATTACACAATGATGTGATTAAAAACAGTATATAATTATTTAACCTCCCAACAGGCTGCCAGCCCCTTTTTATTTCAGTGATGTTTGTATCCAGGTAAGTTTACTACTCACTCAGAAAAAAATGCACGTTTGCATTAATAAGCTTTAATAAGCTTTTAAGCCATGTTGGAAAAATGGCTTAAGTTTTCTTTATCTGTTGCAGTGTCCGATGTTTAAGAACAAAGCTGCTTATGCTGGATTGTAGATCAGTGGAACTACAAATTCATCAAATTGATCAAAGCCACAACCCCCCCCCCCCCAAGCCCATTAACATACCGTAATAAGCAAGACTCCAGAAAGTTGCCATCCTAGCCTTTGAGAATGTATGGGTTGTCATCCAAAAAGCAACTACCTAGCTGTAATTCATAGGGCATCTATTGAACCTGAAAAGCTAATCAAATGCACTATGCTTGTTTATTGTGAAAATATGGTGTAAAAAAAAAATTAGGACGGAGTGCAGTTCTGATGTGAAGATTACAAGAGAGTTGCTCTGCAAGCGAATTAATTATGTAACCTCCTTAAAACTATTTAATCAGCAAAGTTAGTTTCTCGTTAACAACTTCTGCTGAAATCGTGTACATCCTGCCTGCAATGGAAACACTTTTACCAACACCGCAGTTATTTTTAAAAATATTTTGTAGAACTGAATTCAAAGCACAACAAAAATGCCATACTACACACAATTATTTCACAAATTTAGTATTTGTTGTCAATCCAGTTGGTACTCCATTTTGATTAAGTGCAAATACTGATACAAAGTAAATGTTTCCCCTTGACATTAAGTCTAGTCATGTCCAACTCTGGGGGGTGGTGCTCATCTCCATTTCTAAGCTGAAGAGCCAGCGTTGTCTGTAGACACCTTCAAGGTCATGTGGCCAGCATGACGGCTTAGAGTGCCGTTACCTTCCCGCCAGAGCAGTACCTATTGAATTACTCACATTTGCATATTTTCCAACTGCTAGGTTGACAGAAGCTGGGGCTAACAGTGGGATATCACCCCACTCCTCGGATTCGAACTGACGATCTTTCAGTCAGCAAGTTCAGCAGCTCATTGGTTTAACCCACTGTGCTACTGGTGGCTCCTTGCAGATACTGATATTCTAGTGCAGTGGTTCTTATCCTTCCTAATGCTGCAACCCCTTAATACAGTTTCTTATGTTGGGGTGACCCCCAACCATAACATTATTTTCATTGCTACTTCATAACTGTAATGTTGCAACTGTTATGAATCATAATGCAAATATCTGATATGAAGGATGTATTTTCATTCACTGGACCAAATTTGGCACAAATACCCAATATCCCCAAATTTGAATACTGGTGGGGTTGGGGGGGGGGTTGATTTTTGTCATTTGGGAGTTGTAGCTGCTGGGATTTATAGTTCACCTACAATCAAAGAGCATTCCGAATTCCACCAATGATGGAATTGAACCAAATTTGGCACACAGAACTCCCATGACCAACAGAAAATACTGGAAGGGTTTGGTGGGTATTGACCTTGAGTTTCAAAGTTGTAGTGCACTTACATCCAGAGAGCACTGTGGACTCAATGATGGATCTGGACTAAACGTGGCATGAATACTCAATATCCCCAAATGTGAACACTGGTGAAGTTTGGGGAAAATAGACCTTGACTTTTGGGAGTTGTAGTTGCTGGGATTTGTAGTTCAGCTACAATCAAAGAGCGTTCCCAACCCACCAATGATAGAAAATGGGCCAAACTTCCCACACAGAACCCCCATGATCAACAGAAAATACTGTGTTTTTTAAGGTCTTTGGTGACCCCTCTGACACCCCCCCCCCTTGAGACCCCCCACCCCCGGTGGTTCCGACCCCCAGGTTCTAATGTAATTTCTTTTAGTGCTTTACAATAGATGTTTATGTTTCATATCAGTGAATTAAAGTCATTTGAAAGTTTACTAGAAAACTTATGTCCCTTTCTTCCTGTTTGCTCTTTACAAAGAAAACATACTCACCTGCATATCACAAAATAAAACTTTGAAGGAAGTTGTAAAAACAAAACTACAGATGGAGTAAACCTGCTGTCACTTTTTAATTTAGAGTACCAGATTCCTTTTTTAAAAAAGAAACAGCCTACATTGTTTTACGAATTTTTCGTGATCCTCAAGCTTGCAACCTTTTCCTATCTTTTCTTTTCCTTGCCAGGCTTTGTTTCTCCTTGCCGGTTCCACTCCCTCATAGCTGCCCGCAGGCAGAGTACAGAGTTCAAGATTAAGATTGTGGAGATTCCTTTGAGCAGCCAGCCATACAGAAACAGGTGCCGGGTGCTTGCTCTGTTTACCTGTGTTATGGGGGCCACTCGCTGGGGGATTTGCTCTGCTGGGAAAATCAGCCATGATTTCTTAGTGGCCCTGAAGACTCTCCCCACAGAAGACCATAAGGTAGGATAGTGGGGTGTGTTCAGATGAACAAAGGATACATGGCTAAAGGGAGATAGGTCAGTATGTAAATCCTGACAAATGTTTTGGTGGGGTGCTGATGTTCTCTGTGGGAAGACCAACATGCTAAATGGTGAGAAATGAACATGAATTAATTTCATCAGGAGATCTATTGTTTTATGAGCTGCAATAGTTGGTCCAACAGTCAGGACTTGGCCTTGTACCCCATCCCTCACACCAGAAACCAGTGGAGTTGTGAGGTTCCAGTAGCTAGCTAACACACTGGCTACAGGTCTTTGTACCAGCGGAAGTTTCCAAACGTCTTGCTAGCATTCTCCACTTCTACAACAAATTCCTTAATCTATATGCTGTCAAGTAAAAAAGAAAAGATATTGGTCAGAAAGGAAATGATAATAGGTGGGGAGAGGGGTGCTTGGGTTTCCCCTCCCTAGTTTAATTGGTTTTCTTGCTCTGTAGGTGGTGGCTGTTGCTTCCCCTGATCTCCATCGGGCTCAGGAATTTGCCAGGAACCATGACATCCCAAAGGCTTATGGTTCTTACGAAGAATTAGCTCATGATTCTAGCATTGGTAAGATTCCATGCTGTCCTGAACACACTAGCTAGTCTCATCTAATGAAACTAAGGACTCTGCCAGGCTAAAATAGCCCAGGAAAACAAACAGCCCTCTGTTGTAGTTCAGCCTGTGATTGTGTCTGATGTCATCCAGTGGGGATGATGGCTTTCCTGGGCCTGTGATGTTAATGGGAATGAGGGTTTTTCTGGGTCTGAGTCAAGCCTAGGCCTTGCAAGGTCTCTTATTAACAGGGTGCTTCTCCTGTAGATTCCCAAGGTCAAATTCCTGGGAGAGGCCCACAGCAGTCTTTCTCTGAGAAACTCTCTACTGGGGATGATTTGTCAGGTGCAGAATTTAATGAGTTTGAAGATAGAAAACAAGAGCTTTGTAAACTAAGACAAAGTTCTCAATATTGGTGAAGGTCAGTCCATCTGCTAGAAAAGAAATATAAGAAATCCTTATCTGGCTATAAGGGCAAACAGAATACTTTCCTTTCGGTTCATGTGACAGGAAAAGCTTTATATGATAAGAGGAAAGGATTTTAGCTCAGTTTTATCAAGGGTGGAGTTTCATGACAGTCTTGTTTCCAAGTGGATTTCTAGTTTCATGTTTCAAGTTTTGCCAGGTTCTTGTTCTTGGCATTGGATCTCCATGTTGTCTTGTTCCTTTGGGTTTTGCATCTTTGGATCTTGTGTTTCTACCTTTGTACCCTGATGTTCATGGACTATTTGTACTCTCTGGAAAATACTGTTTTGTCTATGCTGTTTCTATCATTGTTGTTGCTTTGCTTACATATATCCTTCAATAGACTACTTGCAGATTTTACTATACTGATGTGGTGTTTAAGGACAGAGATGTTCCTGCTCTGGGATACAACTCCCTCTCTTTTGAAAAACCCATGGCAGGAAGTTGTATAGTGGGATATCTACTCTAACAATATAAATCACGTGCAATGCAGAGTATTCTACCCTGGAGGTGCCTTTCCAACCTACTTGTAATACACTACATTGACGTATTGATGGCACCCAACCATGAGACCTTATCGAAGAAGGTTGCCACAAATAGGAGACCACTTGAAGTCACAAGGAAAAGTTTAAGTGTAAGTCACCCATACTTCTGGTCTTTTTACAGATGTGATATACATAGGGGTGATACCCCCATACCACCTTTCAGCCACCCTTCTTTTCATTGAAGCTGGGAAAAATGTGCTCTGTGAAAAGCCATTTGGCATGAATGCTGCCGAGGTCAAGACAATGGTGAAGGCAGCTCAGGAAAAGAAGGTCTTTCTAATGGAGGTGAGAGACAAGATTGTCCCTTGTAGCACCATATGGTGCATTCTTATTATAATCTGTGCCCTCTGGTTGTGCCCAATGATAAGCGAGGCATGAACTTGGGATACATTGAAGTAGACCATTCATACTAGGTTGCTTTAATGGGTGCATCATATACAGATAGAGCACCTCTTATCAGAAATTCTTAAGACCAGAAGTGTTCCTTATTTTGTATTTTTTCATATTTTGCAATACATGTATTTGAATATACATCCCATAATGAGATATCTTGGAGATGGGCCCCAAAACTGAACACAAAATTACATTTATGTTTCAGATATGCCTTACCCATATAACCTGAAGGTATAATATTTATTTATTTATTTATTTATTTCTGACATTTATATGTCACCCTTCTCACCCCGAGAAGGGGACTCAGAGTGGCTTACAAGATATATATATAGATAGATATAGATATATACATACACACACACACACAATAAATTATATTATTAGCATAGTACAATATCAGTATTATATAATACTATATTGTACTATAGCATTATATTGTAATATTATTAGTAATATTAAATGTAATATAATATATATAATTATAATATCATATTATTAGTAGTATTATATTGTATTACATTATAATATTATAAATATTATATCTATATACATTATATTACATTACATATTATATTATTAACATAGCACAGGAGACAAGGTGGAACTTTGTACAAAATACTGTTAACGTTTCTGTACATGACACAAAGTTTGTGTACATTGAACCATCAGAAAGCAAAGGTGTCTGTCACCTTTTATCATTAACAAATAATAATACTAAGTTGGGTTGCTTTGAGTTTTCCAAGCTATATGGTCATGTTCCAGAAGCATTCTCTCCTGACGTTTCACTCACATCTATTGCAGGCACTATCAGAGGTTGTGAGGTTGTGATACTAAGATTTGTTGATATATTAAAAATATACACATAAAATGTATGAATGAATACATTGTATATTAGGAGACAGTTTACTTGTAATAATTAGAAAGAAAGAAAAATAGCAGTAACTATTGGCTTCCGTAAAAACTCAATTGTAATTCATACAATAACTTCCCAGTGATCTTCAAAGTAGTGGATATTTCAGCCTTCTGTGGAGTCTATATGCATTTGTTATACTTTTCCTGCCACCTTGTGTTCAGAATGGTGAATTGTATGGTTTGATTTATCAATTTAAAAAGTTATTTTTAAAAAGAAAGCAAAGGTGTCATGTAGACCATTTTGGATTTTGGAATTCCGGATAAGGAATGCTCAGCATGTGCACAAAATTCCTTACACTTCTGCTGTGCTTGAAATATACCATACCAAGATCAGAGCATCCGGATTCCTGGAAGATGGGGACAACCCAGAAAACATACACATCAAGACCTGACTTATTAAAAGAGATGTTTTTCTAGGCTAGTAGTGACCAGACAGATCTCTCAAAGTGCATAATGGTGACATTGTTTCCTTGGTTCCCAGCAGTTATTTAGTATTGTTTATTTGGGAAAGGGTTACTTTTTTCTTGTCTTGGGACTTCCTTCAATAGAAGCATAATATTTAGTAATATAGATAGCGAAAACTGTTGTGCATGAACATAAATTGCTTTCCTAGTGATGCATCCATGAGCATATGTCCTGCTGTAAATTGTCATAGTACACTACATATTCGTGGTGAGGGGTGTACACACATAGAGAGCTAAGTGATTTCTGGACTAATTTTCTCAACTTGTCCCAGGCTTTCTGGAGCCGTTTCTTCCCAGCTTCAGAGAAGATGCATTCCTTGCTGAAGCAAAGAGCCGTTGGGGATGTGGTGGTGCTGCATGCTGAAATTGGAAGCCTGCCGAGTGTTCCTTGGGGAGCACAGAAAGAGCTTGGGGGAGGCGCACTTCTAGCTGTGGGTCTCTACTGCGTCCAATTGGCCTGCATGGTTTTTGATAGAGAGAAGCCGGAATCCATCGTGGCTTCAGGATTCCTGTATGAAACAGGTTGTCCTTTGGTTTCATTTTCAGGGAAAATCAAACAGATCAGAATGTACCATGTTTACCGTTTTCACCTACATGCCCTAAGACAGTGTATAGCTCAGGTATGGGCAAAGTTGGGCCCTCTCGTGTTTTGGACTTCAACTCCCACAATTCCTACTACCCAGGAGTTGAAGTCCAAAACACCTGGAGGGCCCAAGTTTGCCCATATCTGAGTTATACAAAGTCTTAGGGGAGAATCTGTGAATGACTGGATTGCATTTGCTCCTCAGAGACCTTGGAGAGTACATCGCTGACCACTTCCACCTCCACAAACAATCAAAACATTTTTGTATCTAATGCACAAGCTTCCCATTTAATATTATTATTATATGCTGGTGTTGCACGCTGAAATAGATTTATTATTATTATTGTTGTTGTTGTTGTTGTTGTTGTTCTTGTTATTATACTGAATTATTCTAGGATGGAATATAAATAGTTTTATATTTATTATTATTACTAGCTGTACCCGCCACTCGTTGCCATAGCTAACCTTCCCTACCTCTTTCCTTCTTTCCCTTTTTTCTTTCTTTCTTTCTCTCCCTCCTTCCTTCTCTTCTTCTTCCCTTCCACCCCCCTTTTCTTTCTCTTCCTCATTCTCCCTTTTCTTCCTTCTCAACCTATTCTTGGACTGCAATTCCCAGCAGTCCTCCTCAAACATCCATCTACCTACCTACCTATCTATCTCTATCTAATCTATCTATCTATCTGGAGGATTGCTGGGAGTTGCAGTCCAGGAATAGGAAATTGGAAATATGCAGGAATTGGGATGCTCTCAAAGAAATCCAAGGAGAAGAAAGCTTGCAGCTTGGAAGCAGTGCATGTGGATCATCCTCCTCTCCTAAAAGGCCTCATCTAGGGATGCTGGGAATTGAAGTCTGGAAGAGAGTGTGGATATGCTATTGTGTGCTTTGTTTGCCAAGGGGATTCGTTTTTGCACATGCCCTGTAGCGACTTTTTGCTTTTTTTTTTTTTTGGCTTTTTAAGTCCCTTCCACTGCGTTTTTCAGTGTTTTATGAGTGATGTTCACTCGTCGGCCTGATAGGTGTTTTGTGTCCAAATTTGGTGTCAATTCGTCCAGTGGTTTTTGAGTTATGTTAATCCCACAAACAAACATTACATTTTTATTTATAAAGATTATTATTAATAATATTTGTATCCATGGATTTCATCATTCAAGATATTTAAAAAAGCATAGAAATCCTTGGCATACCATTTTACTATACCATGGTATATGATGGGATTTGAGCATCCATGGCAGGTACTAAGGGCACACTGTATAATATTAAATCTAGGTTTTCATGTTCTCTTACTTTTTTCCCTTTTTCGTTGTCCATTTAATGGAGTTTCTGTACTTAATCTGTGATATTGGAAGCCTACTAAGTGTTCCATTGTAAAATAGAGCTCCTGCGACTCCTGGCAGTTGGCCATAGGAACAAAGGGAGTTGTAGTTTATAACATCTGGAAGATGCATGTATTGCCTGTCTCTTCAATATGAGCCAAAGGTGATCTTTAAAGCTTTTACTGCATTTCAACACCTGGGAAAAAGTGATCCCACTATACCTCCTACAAGGCATTTTTTAAAGGCTGGGAGGTATAAAGGAGGGTGATATGTCATCAAGGGAGGTACAAAGATGATACAGCCAAAACCTATGGGCACAGCTACAACTGAACTGTCATTGGGAAAGTAACTTTTTTGGAACTCCAATCCTCCTAGCTGGTTGGGGAATTCTGGAAATTGTAGTCCAGATGTCTAAGCTTTGTCATTAACAGTGATATTGGTCCACTGCACAGGAGTGGATCACTCAGCATCAATCATCCTAAACTACTCTGGTCAACGTCAGGCTGTCCTCACATACACCAGGAGGGCCAACCTACCGAATCGGGCAAGCATTTGCGGGACCAATGGAATAATTGAGGTAAATCCTTGGCAATGGAGAAGAAATTATATGATCTTGGAAAAAAGGTGGATAGATTGAATTCATTTGTTTTCTCCTTTTGGGGGCCAACTCAAGACGTATTTCTTTTCTGTAGCACAGTAGCAAATAGTGACCCTTCCCCAAAGAAAGGAACATAGTGCCAAAGGCCAGCAAATTATTTAGGTGTTGTGAGCTGAAAATCCCACAAGTATATTTATTTTTCTAAGTCAATAAAAAGTAAAAAAAAAAAACAAATTAAGAATTTGCAGCTTTTTAATGGCATATGAAATTAAGCACATGAGAGGGCCAAATTGGGAACCCAAAAGGTCTGGATTCAATCTTAGACCCTCAGGTTAGTGGCCAAGCCCAATGGTTCCTCTTCATCCTGGAAAGAAGTGACTAGCGGAGTGCCACAGGGTTCGATCTTGGGCCCAGTACTGTTCAACATCTTAATTAATGACTTAGATGGTTTAGAGGGCATGCTTATCAAGTTTGCAGATGACACCAAATTAGGAGGAATTGTTTTAAAAGCCAATCGGATTTTGGGCTGCATCTGTATAACGTCTAAATCAAGTGAAGTCATGGTGCCTCTCTATTCAGCTTTGGTTAGACCTCACCTGGAATACTGTGTCCAGTTCTGGGCACCACAGTTCAAAAGCGATATTGACAAGCTGGAAGGTGTCAATATCTCTTTTGATCGAAGGTCTGGAGACCACGCCCAATGTGGAGCATCTTAAATAGCTGGGTCTGTTTAGCCTACAGGAGAGGAGGTTGAGAAGAGACATGATAGCCATGTGTAAATATGTGAAAGGTTGTCATAAGTGTTCTGTTAGTGAGCAGCAAGTAAAAGAAGATTTTAACACTTATGGCAATGACTTGACCCGGACTGGATTTTAGACTCTGATTTTAATAGTTGTGTGTTAATCAATTGTTTTAATTATTGTTTTAATATTTTTAACATTTTAATGTATTGTTGATTGTTTTATGATGATGACACTGTATGGTGTTTGTGAGGCTGCCCTGAGTCCCCCCTTGGGGGTTAGAAGGGCAGGGTATAAATATTGGAAATAAATAAATAAGGAAGAGGGAGCAAGCTTGTTTTCTGCTGCCCTTGAAAATAGAACTTGGAGCAAAGGGTTCAAATAAGGAAAGGAGATTCCACCTGAACATTAGGAAGACCTTCCTGACTGTAAGAGTTGTTCAGCAGTGGAACTCTTTGCGTTGTAGTGTGGTGGAAGCTCCTTCCTTGGAAGCTTTTAAACAGAGGCTGGATGGCCATCTGTCAGGGATACTTTGTGCTTTTTATGCATGGCACAGGGTTGGACTAGATGGCTCCTGTGGTCTCTTCCAACTCTATTATTCTATGATTCCAGGTTCTCAACTCCCACATTTTTTTTTGCCGTGTCAGGAGCGACTTGAGAAACTGCAAGTCGCTTCCGGTGTGAGAGAATTGGCTGTCTGCAAGAACGTTGCCCAGGGGACGCCCGGATGATTTTGATGTTTTTATCATTCTTGTGGGAGGCTTCTCTCATGTTCCCACATGAGGAACTGGAGCTCATCCGCCTCTCCCCGGATTCGAACCTGTGACCTGTTGATCTGTGACCTGTGACCTGTTGATTACTACCGGCATAGGGGTTTAACCCACTGCACCACAGGGGCCTCCAACTCCCACATGATAAGATAGCATTATAATTTTAGACATATAATTATTTATATAGTTAATACAGGACATAGATTTTATCTATTATGTGGTGCATCATTTGGGTTTTTATACTGCATTATATTCTAGGTTTCCAATAAAAAACTAAAAAATGGAATACACAAATAATGCTGATCTTTTCATCCAGGTTCCTACATGCAATCTTTCCAAAGTAAGCCCTTTTTGTCAACTCATAGCTTCCACTGTAGGTCATTTTGAGCCTCTTACATTACTTTTTGTTTCTTTTTCCACCCTGAAGTTTCCATGTACTTTCTGGTGCCCAACCCAGTTGGCTGTCAATGGACAAATGGATGAGTTTCCCCTCCCTTTGCCATCTCAGAAGCTGAACTACCCCAACAGCATTGGCCTACGTTATGAAGCAGAGCACGTCCGACAATGTCTTCTTCAAGGTAAAACTCTCAGGACCTCCGGGATCAGTGATGGACACAGCTAAAGATGGCAGATACTTCATCCTCAACTCTTCTCCTGGTCTTTTTTTCTCTCTCCCCCCCCCCCCCCCCCCCCCGCTTTTGTTTGCTCTTCAGGTCTGAAGGAGAGTCCCATTATGTCTCATGCTGACAGCGAACTGGTCCACTGCATCTTGGATGAAGTCCGGAGGCAACTCGGGGTGTCCTACCCACAAGACCACCCCTGATCCATCCTTCACTTGGCCTTTAAAGCTAAGAGAAAGCAAACGAATGGCAAGTGAAGACCTCCAAAGTTCTTCTCATTGAAAACTCCATCCCTACAAGTATGGAAGAAAACATTGCCAATAAAAGACAAGTTTGTTGTTGTTTTTGTGTTCCTTCAGGTTAATTGTGAATTATTCATCTATAACTTTTTTGTATTCACAGATGCAAGTAGTGACCATAAATATAAATATATTAACTTTTATCTAGATTTACCTGAAATAATAGGTCGGCCTTGGGGGGGAGGGAATGCCTTTGTGAATCTTCGGTAGAATATAAAAGATTGGTATCCTAGGGAAATCATTCTGTAAATATTTAAATGTACGAGGGTTGAATGAAAAGTAATGCCTCCACCTTTGTAACTCCTCAACAGATGGCAGTACTGGTATGCAGCAGGTACTGGCTTGTTCAGTAGACTCTCCTCACAGTTACATTTTGGCGGAAAGCCTTGGCATTGAACGGTTGTATTGTTAAAGTGCGAAGTATGGAACCCTGCTCAGACGGTTGGTCAAATGCGACTTAAGCAACGTGCAGTCATTGAATTCTTGACAGCAGAAGGTATCACCTCAACATCTTTAAACTTACTCACCCAACAATGCACAGTACTCACATCAACACAATCACCATAAACAGCTTGCATTCAATGATGAATCTCCTTTGGGGTGACACCTTCTGCTGTCAAGAATTCAATGACTGCACATTGCTTAAGTTGCATTGACCGACCATCTGCGCAGGGTTCCATACTTTGCACTTTAACAACACAACTATTCAATGTTAAGGCTTCCTGCCAAAATGGAACTGTAGAGGAGAGTCTACTGAACAAGCCAGTACCTGCTGCATACCAGTACTGCCATCTGTTGAGGAGTTACGAAGGTGGAGGCATTACTTTTCATTCAACCCTCGTAGATGAAGAAATAAAAACCATGGATAATTCCTCTTGACACACAACCCTAATAAGAGACTGAATGTGTTGCAACAGGTTAGTAAAATTTACTATCTGATAACTGAAGGTTGACTTCATTGATGTAATCTTTTTTTGTTTAGTAATACTATAGCTCCCCCTTTGTTTGCTGGTTTCCAGACTACCTCTTTAATATTACTCAATTTGACCAAAGTGGTTCTTTCTATGTTAGACAAATTAGAGTAGAATGGTTGTCTTTGGGTAATTAATTTATTGTAGTCCCTCTCTACTACTTTTTTCTTTGAAAAAAAGGGGGAGCTGTAGTATTACTCAACAAAAAAAGATTACATCAAGGAAGTCAACCTTCAGTTATCAAATAGTAAATTTTACAAATCTGTTGGAACAGACCCCACTAAACACATTCAGTCCCTTATTAGGGTTGTGTGTCAAGGGATTATTCATGGGTTTTATTTCTTCATCTACAAGGGTTGAATGAAAAGTAATACCTCCACCTTCGTAACTCCTCAACAGATTGGCAGTACTGGTATGCGGCAGGTACTGGCTTGTACAGTAGACTCTTCTCTACAGTTCCATTTTGGCAGGAAGCCTTCGCTTTGAACAGTTGTGTTGTTAAAGTGTGAAGTATGGAACCCTGCGCAGACAGTCGGTCAATGCAACTTAAGCGGTGTTCAGTCAATGAATTCTTGATAGCAGAAGGTGTCACTCCAAAGAAGATTCATCAGTGAATGTAAACTGTTTATGGTGTTGATGTGAGTACTGTGCGTTGTTGGTCAAGTAAGTTTAAAGATGTTGAGGTGACACCTTCTGCTGTAGGATTATCCTTGGGTTTTATTTCTTCATCTACATTTAAATATTTACAGAATGGTTTCTCTAGGATACCAATCTTTTATATTCTACCGCTGATTCACAAAGGCATTTTTCCTCCCCCGGGCCGACCCATTATTTTAGGTTCATCTTCCGTGTTGGAACCAGTTGCTAAATATCTGGACTCTTTTTGCCAACCTTTTGTCCCTCTCTGTGACTCCTATACCAAAGACCCAAAGCACTTTATTAATATTATAGAAAAAATTAAAATAGAGGAGGGTAGCGTTTTGGTAACCATTGACATCACCTCACTTTATTCCATTAGATGAGGCCCGTACCACCATAGAAATGTGTGGGTGACTGCAAGTTGCAGCTACTCACACATTTCCTGATGGACCTGTTAGATATAGTTTTGGAGAAAAGCTGGGTCTACACTGCCAAATAAATTACAGGTTATCTGCTTTGAAATTGATTATATGGGAGTGTAGACGCATGTAATCCAGTTCAAAGCAAATGAATTGGATTATCTGATTTGATAAAATGAATGATATGAGAGTGTAGAAGGGGCCATTGTTACAATTTTGAAACAATTGCCACAATAAAAAAAATCCTATCACACAAAACCTACTTTAGTGATATCAGCTACATTTATTTATTTATTTATTCACCACTCTTTTCACCTCAAAGGGGACTCAGAGCGGCTTACAGATTTATTTATTATTTATTTAGGGCTTTTATATCCGGTCCTATTTCAACATCTGCAGAGGGACTCAGGACGGCTAACAAATCAGCACCCATGGTGCCCACATCAAAACATGAATATACAATTTAATATACAATATACAATCCATCAGTTCTATATAGGTCAGCCTGTTAGCAAGTCAGCCTACTCTCCAAAGGCCTGATCCCATAGCCAGAATTTTACTTGTTTCCAGAAGAACAAGAGGGATGCAGCCGATCTAATTTCACTCAAGAGGGAGTTCCATAGCTGAGGGGCCACCACAGAAAAGGCCCTGTCCCTTGTCCCCACCAAACGCGATTGCGACAATGGGGGGACAACGAGCAGGGTCTCCTCAGATGATCTTAGGGCCCTAGGTGGAGCCTCTCCTTGGAGGCTGCTGGGTCAACTGGCTGGAATGAGGGTCTGGCTGCAGGTCTCCTCATGAGTAAGCCAAGGCTGAGCAAGACAGCAAAGCTGGATGACAAATGCTCTGGCCCCAGGGTCTATCATGCAGCAGGATCTAACAAATCTCTCCCAAGCCTCTAGGTCAGTCCTTTGATGTTCTCTCCCTGGAGGCTGCTGGGTCACCTGGC
This sequence comes from Anolis sagrei ordinatus, assembly GCF_025583915.1. Taxonomy (NCBI): domain Eukaryota; kingdom Metazoa; phylum Chordata; class Lepidosauria; order Squamata; family Anolidae; genus Anolis; species Anolis sagrei. The sequence goes on along the minus strand of NW_026847660.1, from coordinate 21,607,302 downwards.
TGGAATAAGGGTATGGGTGGTCTTTGGTGACCCCTCTGACACCCCCTTCGCGACCCCCCTCCAGGCGTCCCAACCCGCAGGTTGAGAAATGCTGTGCTATAGCCTTGTTCCTCCATAGGCTCACCTATGGAGTGAAACAATGGGTAATTAGATTAAGATGCCCTGGCAGCTGCCCCAGGCATAAACAAAGTCTATGGGAAAACAGTTTTTCCACTGGTCTTGAGATTTGTTAGCTCAACGTTATGCAGGTGTCTTAGGACACTGGAGGAAGTTTTGCAAGACTCGAGGAGTAGGTAAAGGGTCATCCCAGGCTTGGTGGCAAATATTCTTCCATAAAAGGGATTTTTGTGAAACATAAAACACAATACATGAATAAAACACATGAGGAATCCCGGACACCCGAGAGACTCAGTACATGGGGTTCCCATTTGGAGAGGAAGATAGCAAGTGCGTCAAAGGTTATATAGGAAGGGTACATATTAAGATCTGAGAAATAAGTTCAATATTGGGTTGTTGTAGGTTCTTTGGGGTATATGGCTGTGTTTCAGAAGTATTCTCTCCTGACGTTTCGCCTGCATCTTTGGCAGGCATCCTCAGAGGTTATAAGGTTGTAGTTGCTGGGATTTATAGTTCACCCACAATCAAAGAGCATTCTGAACTCCACCAACGATGGAATTGAACCAAACTTGGCACACGGTTCTCCCATGACCAACAGAAAATACTGGAAGGGTTTGGTGGGCAGTGTCCTTTGGTTTTAGGAGTTGTAGTTCACCTACTTCCAGAGATCACTGTGCACTCAAACAATGATGGATCTGGACAAAACTCTACATGAATACTCAATATGCCCAAATGTGGAGTTTGGGGAAAATGGAATCCTGACATTTGGGAGTTGTAGTTGCTGGGATTTATAGTTCACAGAGCATTCTGAACCCCACCAACGATAGAATTGGGCCAAACCTCCCGCACAGAACCCCTATGTGGGCCACAGCAAGTTAACATAACTCAAAAACTACTGGGTGAATTGACATCAAATTTGGACACAATACACCTATCAGGCCAACAAGTGACCATCACTCATAAAAACACTGAAAAACGCAGCAGAAGAGACTTAAAAGCCCACAATTTAAAAAATACATTACAATGCATGCACAAAACCACATATATACACATATACACAAATATATACACACATGTACACACACAAAACACATATATACAGACTGGGCCACAGCAACGCGTGGCAGGGATGGCTAGTATATGTATAAATATCTATATTTCCAATATCTCCACATCATTACAATTATTGGAAGCATCCATGAAAATCCCATTTAAAATTACGTCAGATGGGGAAAACAATGCTGACTACTCTTTTGGAAAACAGGACATCCAGCTATTAAACAATGTAAGTGAAAAGCACTTCTCAACTTTCCCATTGCAATAGTTTGTGCGGCCTCTCTTCTCCCTTCCCTCCCATTAAGCACTTTGTGACTAACTGGCCAGATGCCCAGCCCAGGTCATAGTTCAGAGTATTTAGGCTTGAATTTCTCCCTGGCTCTCTTTTCCTTTGGTTTTCCTCCCCATCTGCCACCATGGGCCCCACTCGCTGGGGGATCTGCTCTGCTGGGAAAATCAGCCACGATTTTCTTGTGGCCCTGAAAACCTTGCCACCGGAGGACCACAAGGTAGTGTATAGAAATAGGCAGTGTGAGCTGATGAAGATCCTTGCTGCAAATACAGGTGCATCTACACTATAGAATTAATGCAGTTTGACTCCACTTTAACCACCATGGATCAATGCTGCTTGGAATCCCAATCTTTAATAGAGGCCAATAACCTTGCAAAACTAAAATGTCAATGACTCTATTGAGCCATGGCAGTTAAAGTGGTATCAAACTGTATTAATTCTCTAGTGCAGATGCCAATTGGGCTAGTCCAGTGTTGTCTTTAAAGTAGGCATGGGCCCTCCAGGTGTTTTGGACTACAACTCCCACAATTCCTAACAGCCTATCGGCTGTTAGGAATTGTGGGAGTTGTAGTCCAAAACACCTGGAGGGCCCAAGTTTGCCCATGCCTGCTTTAAAGTATTGTGCTTAGGGTGCAGAAAAGAGGGGCAGTGGGGTGATTCCCAAAGTAGTTTCAAATGGGATGTGATTTCTGTGTTGTTGTTTTTTGGACATGCATATATTTTGCATATATTTTGTTGTTTGGTTTCAAGTCTTTTCCAAGACATGCAATCTTATCACAGTCTTTTCTTGCCATTATGTGTTTAAAAGAGGTTCACCATTGCCTTCCTTTCAGTCTGACTTCCCCAAAGTCACTTTGGAAGATTTTTTTTATGTCGGAGGCGGGATTCGAACCCGGGTCTCTCGGGAGTCTTAACGCAACGCCTTTAAACGCCTCCCTCTGTGCGGTTCTGAAACTTCAGACGCTTCCTTCTAAGTTGCGCATGCTCAGAATGCGCAACTGGCAAATTTACTGGCAGGAATTACTTCTGGTAGCTACTGCGCATGCGCGCAGGAACGGCCATGCGCAGTGCGGAAAATGCTTTGCTGTGCCCAATTAGTTAAGTAACTGAATGAAACATGCCTTCTCCATCCTAGAGCAGATTGTTGGGAGAGTTTTCCATATTAAACATAAATACTTTGATCAAATAAGTGATTTTTTAAAAAACAACAAATTTATAATGGTTCATCAACCTCCAAAACTAGGTTAATTGGGGTAAGGGCATTTACAATATTAGTCCTCCACTTACTTGGGATGTGTCTACACTATAGAATGAATGCAGTTTGACCCCACTATAACTGCCATGGCTCAATGTTATGGAATCATGGGATTTGAAGTTTGGTGAGACACTGACACTCTGCATAGACCTTGTAAAACTACAGCTCCCATGGTTCCATAGCATTCAGCCATAGCAATTAAAGTGGGATCAAACTGCGTTAATTAGCCAATGTAGATGCACCCTAGGATGTGATAAAAAGCAGCTGAAAATTGGGCATATGGAGGACTAATTGGGGGTGTCCCTGCCATAATTTTCAGATTATTATTGTGTGCCTTCCAGTAATTTCCAGTGCATGGCAAGCCTATCACAGGGTTTACTTGGCAAGATTTATTTCTTTGTGTTCTCTAAAGCTGTGAGACTGTCACTTGTTCAAGATCATTCATTGGGTTTCTGTGGCAGAAGAAACCTGGTCTCCCATAGTCATAGTCCTACATTAAAATCAATATCCAATGCTGGCTCTTTTCGAGCAATTGTTGTTAGGCGATTCCCTCGTTACCCGAGGATGATGGTCTTCCAAGTCCAATGTCTTGGTGGTGAGATTGTAGTGGCTGTGGAGCCCTATTCTTGCATGTTCTCTTGCAGTGAGGACATCGGTTTCCAGGTGGAAGGTGTTTCCGGTCAGGGTTGGCTTGACACACCTTCCTCTTTCTCCCTTTCGCCTTCCATTTGTGCCTCTTTGAATTCTGCAGCACTGCTGGTCACAGCTGACCTCCGGTTAGAGTCCTCAAGGGCCAGAGTTTCCCAGTTCTCTGTGTCTATGCCACAGTTATTAAGATTAGCTTTAAGCCCATCTTTAAATCTCTTTTCCTGTCCACCAACATTACATTTCCCATTCTTGAGCTGGGAGTAGAGTAACTGCTTTAGTAGGCGGTGATCGGACATTTGGACAATACGGCCAGTCCAGCGGAATCAAGCGATTAAAGGGATATCTAAAGGGGTGTTTAAATCAACCACTAAATGCTGGAGGGTTTGAACATGTGTGAAGAAGATGTTCCTTCAGGTAAATATATCCCAAACTATTTAATTTAACCTTTTCCTGAACCCTATTACTTCCAGGTGGTGGCCATTGCTTCTCGAGAGCTCAGCCGGGCTCAGGAATATGCCAAGAATCACAGCATCCCCAAGGCATATGGTTCCTATGAGGAACTGGCTCAGGATCCAGATGTTGGTAAGCATACTACATACAAAAGCTGGGGACACTTGTAAAGTGAAAGGATTGTTGTTGTGTTCCTTCAAGCCATTGCTAACATGGCAAACCTAAGGCAGCCCTTTCATAGTCATTTTTTTTTTTGTGCAGAGAGGGATTTCCCTTTGCCTCCCTCTAAATCTTAGAGTTTGTAGTTTCCAACTCTGGCTGAGGATCTAGTCCTGTCAGACTCAGTGTATGTGTGTGTGTGTGTGTGCGCTCATCTCCATTTCTAAGCCGAAGAGCCGCCATTGTCCATAGACACCTCTAAGATCATGTGACAGCATGACTGCATGGAGAGCCGTTACCTTCCCGCCAAGGTGGTACCTATTGATCTACTTACATTTACATCTTTTCGACCTGCTAGGTTGGCAGAAGCTGGATCTAACAGTGGAAGCTCATCCCACTCCCCGGATTTGAACCACCAATGTTTTAGCAGCTCAGCAGTTTAATCCGCTGTGCCACCAGGGGCCCCTGGATTTAAAACAACATTCTATAAACTAGAAGTCCCAGGAGTCCATAGAAAGGCAGTTAAAGTGGAATCAAACTGCTATAATTATATCACGTGCCAGTTATAACTACATTGCTAAAATGGTGAAGTTATTCCACATGATATTATTTATTTATGTATTTATTTACTACACTTATATACCGCCCTCTCAGCCCAAAGGGCGTAAGCTCCCACTGTTAGCCCAGCTTCTGCCATTTGCAGTTCAAATACATGCAAATGTGAGTAGATTAATAGGTACTGCTCCGGGAGAAAGGAAACGGTGCTCCATGCAGTCATGCCAATGGCCACATGACCTTGGAGGTGTCTAAGGACAACGCCGGCTCTTCAGCTTAGAAATGGAGATGAGCACCAGCCCCCAGAGCCGGACACGACTGGACTTAATGTTAGGGGAAAATCTTTAACTTTACTAATACTAGATCTGTTTTTAATAGCCACTCTCAAGCAATCAGAATGTACATTTATCTGGTATCCATCATTTAACTGAGAGTCTACTGTGTATTGCAAGGACGAAATCAATTACAATAAATTCCTTTACTTAGTTACTTCCAAGGTCTTGCTGGAACTCATCATCAGAAGTGGAAGAGGCTCAAAGGGAGTAATTGAAGGTGAAAGAGGCCACTGGAGATCTTTCCTTTCCCTTTCTCATTCACCCCATTAAGAACAGAAGGATTGACTTAATATTTCTTTGTGGCAAAACTCAGCTTGAGAGATTTCTCAGACTTCTTTTCTTTTCACAGATGTGGTATATGTGGGAGTGATACATCCCTATCATCTCCCAGCCAGCCTCCTATTCATCCAGGCTGGGAAAAATGTGCTTTGTGAGAAACCACTGGGCATGAATGCTGCTGAGGTCAAGGCAATGGTGCAGGCAGCTCGGGAAAAGAACGTCTTCTTTATGGAGGTAAACAGAGAACCTTTGGAAGACAATTCTCAGAATCTTCCAGTTGACTTCCATAGTTATGCTGGCTAGGATACACTAGCTGTTGGGGTCTAAAATCCTCATTTTTTGTACTGCAGACCTGGAAAAGGTACAAGAAATAGACCAAGAAAAATCACATAGTTTGAGGTTGTCTCGGACTAATTTTTTCATCTTCTCTGTCAGGCTTGCTGGACCCGCTTTTTCCCGGCTTCGGAGAAGATCCGTTCCCTGCTGAAGCAAAGCGTGGTGGGGGACGTGGTAGTATTACATGTCGATTTTGGTTTAGCTATGCTCTCAGTCCCCAGATGTGTGAAAAAGGAGCTTGGGGGTGGTGCCTTGCTAGATATCGGCATCTACTGTGTTCAGTTGGCCTGTATGGTCTTCAATGGGGAGAAACCACAATCCATTGTGGCCACAGGATTCTTGCACGACACAGGTTAGTGTTTGCTGGGTACATCCTTGGATGCTAAAGATATATACAGAGCGGATGAGAATCCATTGTGATTTACCGGCTTGACACTGATGGTTCCTTTTGACCTAGTCAAAGTGTCAGCCAGTAATTACTGTTGCTTTAGAAGCATAGATCCCATTTACACTGTCCTATAGTGCGGGTCAAAATTGCGTTACATATTCAGTGTAGACTCATATAATGCAGTTATAAATAAAGGTAAACGTTTCCTCTTGATATTAAGTCTAGTTGAGTCTGACTCTGGATGGTGGTGCTCATCTCCATTCCTAAGCCAAAGAGCCGGTGTTGTCCATAAATGCCTCCAAGGTCATGTAGCCAGCATGACTGTATGGAGCACCATTACCTTCCCACCGAAGTATTGATCTAATCAGATTTGCATGTTTTCAAACTGCTCAGTTGGCAGAAGCTGGGGCTAACAGCGGGAGCTCACCCAGCTGCCTGGATTCAAACCACCAACCTTTCAATCAACAAATTCAGCAGCTCAGTGCTTTAACCTACTGTGCCACCGGGGACGTATAATTCCATTTTATGAAAACCATATAATGGAATTTCAAACTGAATTGTATGGCAATGTAGATGGGGCCCAACTAGCTGAAAAGTGATTATCACAAGGTTCACTTTAGGTTCTAAAATATTTACTCATCTCATAAGAATCATTCAGAAATCTACCAGTGAACCCATGTTGATCTTGCATGGGTCTCAAAATACACAAAATCATCTATGTAAAGAAAAATAATAATACTTAAGGTGCATAAAGTATATAATATTCAGTACATAGTTCAGTATATTCACATAAAGTGAAATAAAAAGGAGCAAACGCTCTCAAACATAACATTTGCAATACAGTCATATAAAGTAAAATGAAAAGGAACAACCGTATTCTAGGGTAGTGTTTAGTATCTTGCAGGGGTCAGCATACATAGTTCCTGCCCCCAAAAAGTTGGTGAATGCTTACCTTGAAAGACATGGACAGTTCGGTGTGTTTATGTTTCCCCTCCAGGAGTAGACAAAATGGCATCAATCATCCTGAACTATTCAGGCCAACGACAGGCTGTCCTCACCTGCAATATGGCGAACGAACTGCCGAATCGAGCAACCATTAGTGGGACCAATGGATTAATTGAAGTAAGCCCTCAATGGCAAAAACCAAGGGGTAGAAGACTCATTTGTTGTCTGGAGACTCTGATAGGATAAGAATTCAAGATGTTGCTCTAAAGCAGCATCGAACAGCTTGGAATGTGGCTACCAAGATCTCTAGATCTCTTAAACGTCTCCAAAACTTCAGCTCCCTTTTGATGGCATTCTGTATTTTGTTGCCCCAAGCTGTGATCTGTTTCTATGCTTGCTGCTCTTACTAAAGATGTGAAGATATCTCTCTTCAACTTTCTCTATTAAACCACTTGACATTTATGATGATGATTTCAACAAGGGCTGAAGATTTTAACTTGTGTCGTCGTGCCTGGGGCTATAACTCTTAGTGAAAGAGGCATGGATGTGACATCTTTCCCCCAGGGGATTGCTTCTTGCCCTCCTTTAGGAAAACTGGAACTCCCAAGGACCAAAAAACTGTAGATAACTCAAAATAGGTTTTATCATTCACAAAGAGTTATCCCTTTAAGGCAATAAGCTGGAAGTTTCAAAGGGATGAAGGAAAACATACATTACAGTCTCTGGTTGTCTTGGGTCCAAGGAGTTTTGCAGCTGAGAAGCTTTTCCAGATCCCTCTTTCTCAATGGCTGTGAATATCGGAATAATCACAACCCCAATTCCAATGGCCTATATTTTGAAGGCACAAAGTCTTCCTCTGGTGCCAAAGAACTGGTTTGAAGGCACTTGAGACTTCTCAACGTCGTCCAGGTTGATCTGAACATGAAGCATAAATCTCAAGGGTAAGAACCTCAGAATTGGTGCTGAGAGGTAACTTAATCAGGGGCTTTTAGAGCCAAGTCTCTTTCTCACGTCCATCTGATATAAAGTCTGATGGTGGAATGAAAAAAGAAAGTGCTCCCTTCCTCCAGGAAGAGGTGGAGCCAAACAATTGAGCTGAGGCAGCAATATAACTGGTGCAAACAACATTGATTGACAGCTATAAATAACCAATCAATCCAACTATACATAGGCAGGGTAAAAGGGCAGGATTAAGCATGATATAACAGTCTTGCAACTAACAGTTCTACATATAGGTGGCGCCATTCGCGCCATCACATAACTATGGCTTGTTGCTTCATTTGTTTTCAATGCAACTTTTATATATATATATATATATATATATATATATATATATATATATATATATGAGGATTTTTTTTGGTTCCCTGGAAAGACAGAATAAAACTGTAAATGCACTGGGAGTTTCAAAATGATGGACCTGATTTGAAATTCCTACAGCTTTGAAACTGTGTCCTGCTTTGAGTCTCTTTGAGAGAATATATATATAAATATTATTATTGAATAATAATAATAATAATAATAATAATAATAATAATAAATTTAATATCCAGATTCCAGGTTATTTCTGGTGCCCACAGAAGTTGGTCATCAATGGGCAGAAGGAAGAGTTCCCCCTTCCTGCTCCATCCCAAAAACTGAACTTTCCTAGCGGCACAGGTCTACGATATGAGGCAGAGCATGTCAGGCAATGTCTTCTGAAAGGTAAGAGCCCAAACTGTAACCATGGGTGCATCTTCACTGTAGAATTAATGTGGTTTGATACTCAACTGCCATGGCTCAATATTATGGAATTAAGGGATTTGTAGTCTGCTGATGCACCAATGCTCTTTGGTAAAGAAGGCTAAAAGGTTGAGAAAGATGGTATATAAATATGGTTAATAATAATAATAATCATCATCATCATCTTGTAAAACTTCAACTGTCAGGATTCCATAGCATTGAGTCATGGCAGTTAAAATGTTTTTAAACTGTATTATTTCTACAGTATTTATCAGGTATGCAAACTTCAGCCTTCCAGGTGTTTTGGACTTCAACTTCCACAATACCTAACAGTCTACCGGGATTTGCAGTTTGGTGAGGCACCAGCAGTCATTGGCAGGGAAGGGTGGTTCTCAACCTGGGGTCCCCAGATGTTTTTGACCTTCAACTCCCAGAAATCCTAACAGCTTGTAAACTGGCTAGGATTTCTGGGAGTTGTAGGCCAAAAACATCTGGGGAACCCAGGTTGAGAACCACTGGAAGACTTTGTAAAACTACAACTCCCATGATGCTATAGCAGTTAAAGCTGTATCAAACTGATTTTATTCTTCAGTGTATGTCGATTCATCCCAATTGTATTGTGCAGATGGATGTAGAAAAAGCAGACAGCTTGACCTTTTCTTGTTTCTTTCTTTTACTTTTCTTAGGCTTGAAGGAGAGCCCTGTCATGTCTCACGCAGACAGTGAGCTTATTCATTCCATTCTGGATGAAGCCCGCAGGCAGCTGGGAGTATCCTATCCTCAGGACCGTGCCTGACCCATACTGTAGTTTGCTCTCTATGTATATGAGAGAAGAAACATTACTGTTATCCCTAGATAATTCCCAATACTGTGAACATAGGGGTCAACCAGTCAAGTTGCAAGAGTTGGTTAAACAGTTTGGAATTTGCAGATAAGTTCCAAGAAGCTTGCTGTTTGTTATATACTGTATTTCTTCAATTCTAAGCCACATTTCCACCATATAAACATCTCAAAAGCAGGGTGTGACTTAGCATTAAAAGTGAGATAGAAAGAAAGCTTTTTCTTCTATTAGTGGTACTGAAATTAGTATGCGTTTTACAATTGATGGGAATTCAGAATTGAAGAAATATAGAAATTTCCACCGCCGGACAGCAAACTGTAAAATAAAGCTAACATTGCCTTCATCTCACAATTTGTTGTGTTTTTTATGGTTTTTATGGAGTGTTTTACACCTTTTTCTCACATTTGTGTTTTAACCGGAGACTTTTATGATTGAGTGACTGAATATTAAAGACAATTGGGTGTTCTGACACTAGGTGTATGCAGTGGTTCTCAACTTGTGGGTCCCCAGATGTTTTGGCCTTCAACGCCATGAAATCCTAACAACTGGTAAACTGGTTGGGATTTCTGGGAGTTGTAGGTCAAAACATCTGGGGACCCAATGAAGCGTCACTGATGTAGGGGCATTCCACGGCCCAATGTAGTCAGGCGAGGAGGAAGCCATAAGTTAGATTCTTTCTACAAAGGCTTTATTGCGTGGCCATAGCAATAACGACAAACGTGCATAAAGGAATGCAACCAAAGGTTTTGTCACAACCTCCAAAGGGACTGCAGAGTTTTTGTCATTTTTTGGCAGTAAATTGAATACACATTCTCATTGGTTTCCAAAGACAAATCATTTCATTGGTCTAAGCTAGCTGTACAGTTGCTCATTTGTTCTTTATGATTTTGACTGACATGATAGCACACGTGGGACCTTAAAAAGTCTGTCGTCCCTTCAACGGCATAGCAAAGCTATTATCACTTTAACAGAAAATTAAAAGCACATTCTCACTGGTGTACAAAGATCAATTATTCCATTGGTCTAAGTTGGCTAATACAGATTTTCATTGGCGCTCTATAACTCTAACAAGCAGTACAATAGCACAATTATGCTTTCATGACCCTGACCGTCTGTCTTATCTACTTTTCTGTTTCAAACATAGACTTCAAGTGACTGAGAGAAATTAGGGAGTGTTAGCTAGCACCAGCACTGCTCCAGTGAATTCATCCTTGAGCATAATTCACCTCCCTGTGGCAGTTCTCTCACTTTTTCAGACAAAGGCTTCTTTGAATCAGGACATATGGGACTTACAATCATTGGAGGCATTTATGAAAATTCTATTTAAAACTACACCTCCCTCACTGGGATTTGTAGTTTGGTGAGGCACCAGCAGTCATTCGCAAGGAAGGCTAAAGACTTTGTAAATCTACAACTCTTGTTGTGCTATACCAGGGATTCTCAAACTTTTTTAACAGAGGGCTGGTCACTGTCCCTCAAACTGTTGGAGGGCCAGATTATAATTTGAAAAAAGCATGACTGAATTCCTATGCACACTGCACATATCTTATTTGTAGTGCAAAAAATGCTTAAAAATACAATAACTAAAATGAAGAACAATTTTAACAAATATAAATTTATTAGTATTTCAGTGGGAAGTTTGGGCCTGCTTTTGGCTGATGAAATAGGACTGTTGTTGTTGTGTGCTTTCAAGTTCTTTCAGACATAGGTTGACCCTGAGCGAGAGCGGGGTAAATGATCTTGGAGGGCCGTATCCGGCCCATGGGCCTTTGTTTGAGGACCCCTGTGCTACACCATAGCAGTTTATTTATTTATTTACGACATTTATATGCCACCCTTCCCACCCTGAAGGGGACTCAGAGCGTCTTACAAGATATATATACATACAATGTATTATATTATTAGCACAGTACAATATCAGTATTAAATATATGGAGCCCCTGGTGGCGCAGTGGGTTAAACCCCTGTGCCGGCAGGCCTGAAGACCAACAGGTCTCAGGTTCGAATCTGGGGAGAGCGCAGATGAGCTCCCTCTATCAGCTCCAGCTTCTCATGAGGGGACATGAGAGAAGCCTCCCACAAGGATGGTAAAACATCAAAAACATCCAGGCGTCCCCTGGGCAACGTCCTTGTAGATGGCCAATTCTCTCACACCAGAAGCGACTTGCAGTTTCTCAAGTCGCTCCTGACACAACAAAAAAAGTATTAAATATTACTATATTGTACGATGCCATTATATTGTAATATTATTATTACATGTAATATAAATATATAATTATAATATATTTTATTAGTATTATATTGCATTACATTATTATATTATAAATATAATATGTATATACAATATATTATTTAGTAAAATTATATTCAGTTAAAGCTGTATTTATTCTATAGTGTGTAGATGAAGGCCTTCCAGGTGTCTGACAGGCTACTAGAAATTTTGGGAGTTGAAGTTCAAAATACCTGGAGGGTTGAAATTGGCCCATGCCTTGTCTACACTGCCAATATAATACGGTTTCAAACTGCACGTGTTGATAGGGATATAGCTAAAGCAGTACTTTGGTCCTGGAAGCTTTTGGACTTCAGCTCCCATAATTCCAAGCAGTTGAGTAAGCCAGCTAGTGCTTCTGGGAGTTGAAGTTCTGTCTAGCTAGGCCTCTACACTGGCTGTTAAGGAGAAGGAAGGCTTTAGAGGACGCCTTGGTGACGTCATTTCCGCACCTGCGTGTTTCGAGTCCTGCCCTGAAGCGGCAGGGAGGGTAACCCCGTAGCCGGCGGTGGGCGGAGCCTCTTTCCCGTGCGGCCGCCGAGGAGCAGCCATGACGGAGCCGAAGGTGCGGAGCTTCTCTAAGGCCTCGGTGGCTTTTTTCCTTGGGTCGGCGGGAGGGGGGCGGCGAAAGCAGGCCGAGGGGCTTCCTGGATGTCTCCTGAGGTTTTGGTGGCGGGGAAAGGGGAGAAAAAAGGCCAATCCTCCATTTGCGAGGCCTCAGCCAGGACTAGGCCTCAGGCGCGAGAGTGCAAGAAGAGTGTCCCACAGAAATGTGCACACCTTATAACAGCTCACAGTAGCTCTGGTGAATATTTTAAGGCCTAAGCAATCCCAACTGTATTGAAGAACAAATCTTTACAGTAATTATTTCATCAGATGTACAAGGTCCATCTTAAATTATGATTTTAGTTCAGCTGTTTATATATATTCCAAATAATTTTGATTAAACACTTACTAGGAAAGTGGGAAATGGGACAAGGGAAGGAAAAGGAAAAAAAAATGTGAATAATAATTAGTTATTGGTTAGTAGCATCCTTTAAAAATGTCTAATATAGTGGTTCTTAACCTTCCTAATGCTGTGACCCCTTAATACAGTTCCTCATGTTGTGGTGACCCCCAACCTTAAAGTTATTTTCATTGCTACTTCACAGCTGTAATTTTGCAACTGTTATGAATTGTAATGTAAATATCTGATATGCAGGATGTATTTTCATTTGCTGCACCAAATTTGGCACAAAGACCCGATACACCCAAATTAGAATACTGGTGGGATTGGAGGGGATTGATTCCATCATTTGGGAGTTGTAGTTGTTGGGATTTATAGTTCATCTGCAATCAAAGAGCATTCTGAACTCCACCAATGATAGAATTGAACCAAACATGGCACAGAACTCCCATGACCAACAGAAAATACTGGAAAGGTTTAGTGGGCATTGACCTTGAGTTTTGGAGTTGTAGTTCACCTATGTCCCGAGAGCACTGTGGACTCAAAACAATGATGGATCTGGACCAAACTTGGCATGAAAATCAGTATGTCCAAATGTGGACTCTGGTGGAGTTTAGGGAAAATAGACTTGACATTTGGGAGTTGTAGTTGATGGGATTTATAGTTCACCTACAATCAAAGAGCATTCTGAACCCTACCAAGGTTAGAATTGGGCCAAACTTCCCACACAGAACTCCCCATGACCAACAGAAAATACTGTGTTTTCTGGTGCTCTGGCGACTCCTCTGACACCCCCTCACGACCCCTCCAGGGGTCCCAACCCCCAGGTTGAGAAACACTGGTCTAATATATGGTGAGGTGAAAATAAAAGGTGAGGGTGGTTGAAGTATGGGGAAAAAAATCATCATTGTTGCCACTAAGTCTTCGTTTCTATTTCTTTAACACATATTTGGTAAAATATTGAGGATTCTAACCATGTTAATTTTAAGCCCCATCGATCGTATCTTCTGTCTTCTCACATTGTCTCCTGGTCTTCATATATTCTTTTCCAGTTTTTCTTCAATGAAAGTTTATCTTAATTTTTCATAACGGGTTATTTATTTATTTACTGCATCTTTACCCTGCTCCATCTCAACCCTGAAGGGGACTCAGAGCGGCTTCCAGATTGGCAATATTCAATGCCACATGAAAAATAAAACATACAAATACAAATAGCAATATACATTAAAATAATAAAAAGTCATAAAAACAATGGCATATAAATGCATCACATATATTGTTAAACATTGCATCCTCAGAGGTAGTGAGGTCTATTGGAACTAGGAAAGTGGGTTTATATAAATAATATATGTAATAATAATAATATGTAAACCCACTTTCCTAGTTCCAATAGACCTCACTACCTCTGAGGATGCTTGCCATAGATGCAGGCGAAACGTCAGGAGAAAATGCCTCTAGAACATGGCCATATAGCCCGAAAAAACCTACAACAACCCAATAGATTAGTTATTAGTTAGTAGCATCTTTACAAATGTCTAATATATGGTGAGGAGAAAACAAAAGTGAGGGTGGTTGAGGTATGGGGAAAAAAATCATTGTTGCCACTAAGTCTTCGTTTCTATTTTTTAACACATATTTGATAAAATATTGAGGATTCTAACAATGTTAATTCTAAGTCCCATGGTCATACCTTCTTCTGTCTTTACACATTAATAATAATAAACTTTATTTATACCTTGCTACCATCTCCCCAACAGGGACTCGGGACGGCTTACATGAGGCCAAGCCCAATCAACAAATTACAGCAAAATAAAACCAAAAACACATGCAACAAACAACATAATCATAATTACATAAAACATATGAATACATCAACGATGTATGATTACAAATAAACACAGTCACAGTGACAGTAGGCGGCTTTATGGGCAAGAAAATGATTAAAAACTGATTTAAAACATATATGAATTAAAAACATATATATGAAGACCATTGTCTCCTGGTCTTCATATATTATTTTCCAGTTTTCTTCAATAGAAGTTGATCTTAATTTGTCTTAACAGATTATTTATTTATTTATTTATTTACTGCATTTTTACCCCACAATCTCAACCCTGAAGGGGATTCAGAGGGGCTTCCAGATTGGCAATATTCAATGCCACATGAAACATAAAACATTCAAATACAAATTGCAATCTATATTAAAATAATAAAAAGTCATTTAAAAAACGGCATATAAATACATCACTTATACTGTTAAACATTGCACATAGACCAGAATTCTTAGTCCAAAAACCATTCCAAATTGCATTAATTCCATTCACTTCATAGCTGTATGTTGACCCTGTGCTATTCCCCAAATGCTTGATATCGTTTTTTCACATTAAACCTTTTCCTAAATCATTTGTTGTCAGTATCAACAAAGTTATACAATTTTCATTTAGATTACTAGTAGGCTAGTGTTTGTATCATTTTATCATTATCATGCTGTCTCAGTATTTTATCAAATAGATTTTCCATCTACAACTCTTGGGTTTAAAAACTCTTCTGATTTAACCATAATTACTTGACTAAGCAAGTAGATAGGACATGGTATACACTACGGACCCACAATATGAACAGCTGAACTTTATGTGTATGTATGTATATATATAGAGAGAGGGGGGGTTGATATAAAAAAGAAGGCTAGACAGGCTAGTGGGAACAAAATCTCGAGAAAGAGAAGTTTGAGAGATCTGGCCTTCGGGAGCTATCAGGGAAAGTTCTTTAAAATAAATATTAAGTACTGTCCCTGAAGGCTAGATCTCTCAAACTTCTCTTTCTCAAAGTTTTTGTTCCCAGTAGCCCATCTAGTCTTCTTTTATATTAATCTGTCTCTTTATGTATACACATATATAAAGAAATAAAGTTCAGCTGTTTATATTGTTGGCCCTGTAGTGTATACCAATGTCCTCCTCGCTTTGTTGAAGCACAGACTTACACATTTCTGGTTTTTTTTTAAAAAAAATATCACGATACATCTCTGCTATTGGAAGTTTTAATTCTGTTGGGTCAAAGAAAAAAAATATAAAAATTATATATTGTTAAAGGTTGTACAAAGGGATTGAAAGCCACAAGGGTGCCTGATGTTTTTACAACTTTTTGAAATTACTTTGTAAATAATTTTACTTGAAATTTTATTTTCTGTATACGATGCTCTGTTATTGTAAATTAAAAACAGGTGTTTGTGACTTTTGGCCCATTCTGTAGTACTGAAACATGTGGAAAGAGGGTTTCTCTCATTGCAAACTTCGGGCTTGTGTGCATTTAGAGCTCTTTAAGTTTAAACTTCCGTGATACTTTTAAAAGAAAAACTGGAACCAGCATCTACAAAAGACTGAATGTTGTGGGAGTTGTCTGAATGAAGTTTCACTTTGGAGTTAAATAGGGGTTGAGAAAAACGAATTAATTTTATGCAGGATTAGTATCCCTGAACAGGAAATCTCAAATGCTCTGAAACTGTCCACATGGATAGCTGAAATTGAGATACCTTTGCTTTCTGGTGGCTCAGTGTACACAAACTTTGATTGCAAATATTCTGTATATAATTACCTCCAGGTGAGGTATATAGAGTATTTCTAAGATAACCTCATTATACCTATGTAAATATTCCAAAATGGAAAACACTTTTGAGTCTCAAGCATTTTAGATAAGTATTCGGCCATCTTTGTGGCTTAACTTCTCTGTGGTTCAAAAGGCACCTGGACAGTTGAACATTTGTCTGAATTGTTCACAAACATGGCATGAAAATGGCTATTTATCTACCAGCTTTCTGGTAATTCAGCTCTGTAATGCTTCAAAAATAAACAATGCATCTTCACTGTAGAATTAATGCTGTTTTAAGTATCATAGCTCAATGCTATGAAATTCTGAGTTTTGTAGTTTGGCTAAAGACCTTGCAAAACTACATTTTTCATGTGTTCAAAGCAATGAGTCAAGGCAGATAAAGTGGCGTCAAACTGCATTGATTCTGTAGTGTAAACGCACCTAAGGTTTCCTTAGTATAAGCTTCTGTTTAATCAGATGTGCAGTGGCAGATTATAATATAAATGCTTCAAGGGGGCGTTTCATTAGTTGGCAAAGTGGATGCTGAAACAAATCAAAATAGTGAAGATGAAGGCTAGTGGGCAAGCCATACACCAGTTTTATGTGTCTGGCATGTAGGAGACCCACTTACTTGTTCTTTGGGGAGTTTTGTTAAAAACCTATAAATTGCAACTACAAGTTAAAATCTTCCTTTTCTTTTCCAGGTATTGGTGATTGATGGCCGTGGCCACTTGCTTGGTCGCTTGGCGGCCATTGTGGCTAAACAAGTCCTATTAGGTAAGGTTCCTTCAGGTATAGAGAGAAAGAAGATGTTCACTCCCACCTTCATAAATGAATTGATATTGGGAACGTAAAAGAGAGTGGAAAATGGTTGTATGCTGTTTGGTGTTGATGGAAATTTGGTGCATGATATGAGGACAAGAGTGGGTTGGAGAAGATTACCTATATCCTCTTCCACCATTTCATGTCCTTCCTTAACCTCCTGAATATCCTTATGTGATGCTCCTTATACCAGCTGAGTTCATTAGAGTAGCTAAGTATTATCTGCAAGAGGATCATCAGCAGGTCTGCAAAATTGGTACACCAAATCTTTGACTCCAACTTCTCTATTTTTATACCGTCTGACTCTTTTACAAATGACAAGTTTATATTCATTAGTAATAACAAATCTACTTTATTAAAATGTAGCACAAAGCATTCCTTCACCACTGTTTGGATAACCGAACTACTTAGATCGATGAACATGCATTTATTTGATCAAAATTTCTGCACAAGAAAACTTTCTAAAATTCCTATGAATGTACATATGCAACCAGACTAGGCATAAGTTTTATTTTTAAGCCGGAATGGGTGTATTTCTGCTGACTCCCAAGTCCACCCAAAATTGCTTATAACCCTGACTACTGTCTTGATTCTCCTACTTAAGGGTGCTGGATACATTTGTAATTTTGAGATAAAGTTTTGGACACCATCATGATCACTACTTAGATGCTGCTATGGCAAGGTGGGGGCTCACTTGTCACAAAAATGGCTAGTAATTTGTTGTGGCCAGTAAAAAAATACCCATTTCCCAAAGGCAAAGTTGTGAGATTGAAAAAAAAAATTTGTCTATGAATCTGGTAGAGGGATTTTTAGACCTCCACAAAATAACGTAACTAATTTGATACCTGTTTCCTTGTCTGGCAATCATTTCACTAAGGATAAACTGGTGAGTTGTGAAAACAAGTAACTTGGCCTCCCAGAATTAAGATGGTGCCCCAAATTGTGTATTTTTACCCTCAAAGCACAGTACAGATACATCCCGCAGGAGACAAAGATAGATCGGATAGCTAGACAGAGAGATAGCAGGCATCACAACAGAGGCAAACAATATGTCCCTTCCTTTTCTTTCATCCTGTACTAATAAATTGTTGCGACTGCTGCTTTTAATTTCCAAAAGTGTCTGTCTGTCCTCATCAAGGCCAAAAGCAATCTTGGTGATAAAGATAGTTTTGTAGGCTGCAATGGTATTCCAGCATGAGTTTGTGGAAGAGGGCACAAACTGATCTTGAATTTTCCTTTTTCTCTCCCTCAGGGCGCAAGGTTGTGGTTGTCCGTTGTGAAGGTATTAACATATCTGGCAACTTTTACCGCAACAAATGTAAGTAATGCAATACTTTTTGTATCCTGACTTTGTGGATGTGTCATATCATTTGTCCTGTAGATTTAAATACTTGTCTGTTGAGCCTATAGTTTGTGATGAAACTTTCCCCTACCTCCCAGTCATCTGGAAACAACTAATTATTTCTTGCTATTATATTCTTCATCTGCTTATTTATTTATTTATTTACTCTGCTTATATACCGCTGTTCTAGCCTGAAGGCGACTCACAGCGGTTTACAACAAATAAGAACAGCAAAAATTCCAATGCTACAATGTAAAAACAGTTAACTACCTAACACATTACACAATTAATAAACAATTACTACAATAACCATTCACTATCGTCTCATCATCAGAAAACATGATCCAAATTCGACATCCATTGTTCCATCTGTTGCATCCAGGGACCAGAACAATCCAATCCTTTCAAAACTAGTTTGGCTTTGGAATAAGGGTGGCATGATTACAGAGACCTAGACTTAACGGTAATGGCCTCATGGATTTGAGGGCTAGATGTCTATATGTCAGTAGACTTGTATGTTTAGATAGCTAAGTTGAATACTAAATTGAAGAAATCAGATTGGCAATGATTCATTATTTCAGAAGATGCACAATATCAGTAAAATAACATCAGAAATGCATATGTATTATGCTTCCTACATATTAAATTTTAGGAAGTCAAGCTAGCCATCTGAGGTATCTAAAACTTTGTGTTGTGTGCCGTGTACACTGTATAAGTTGGTATCTTCAAATTAAATATGTTTGGTTTCATAATTGTTAAGCATTTTATAAATCTTTATGGCTGCAGAAGAACCCTTTACAAGAAAATTCCAGTGGAAGAGACAGGATCCAGTACTATTCTTATCTCCCTAGAAACTAGAGAAAACAGGGTTCATTGTGCCAGTTGGTCAACTTTGTGTATAATTGTTCAGTTTGTATAGTTTATATGGGATATTTTTGTCTTGCTTTTATTCTCAGTCAGCCTCCATAGCCTTGGGAGTATAACAACCATTGGTATACATACGAATGAATGGGTCAGGACTACAGAGTTCTTTGATTGTTTGAAAACCGATGTATTGCAACTACAATAGAGTTTTACACCTGCCACTTTTGCCTGTTTGTGTGTAATGACGTTAGCTTAAGGAGCATGGTAGATGAGGTAGTGGTCTGTGATGATGCTTTTCCACCATTAGTTCGAGTGTCATGGCCATGAGATAACTCTACATGCACTACCATCTGAGGCCACTGCCCTCCTACCTCTGCCCATTCTTTCTGTTGAGTAGCCATGTGTGACATACACTGGTTGTGAGGGGCAAGGAAGCACATTCCTTGCACAATTGAGTCCTGAGTGCTCCTCCTGTTGAGCTCTTAGGCTTCTGATTTAGGCCCCCAGTACGGCTGAATGGAGCAAGTTATTTAGCTAGATCAACTGGTTGCTTTGTGGTTTTAATATAGGGTGAAATTGCTGCCATATCAGTGTGTTTTATTTTTTGCTAAAATTGCCATAGCTTAGCTGACAACTATGCAGTCCATAAGCTTGTGATTCACACAAAACTCAGAAAACTTTTACTTGGGATCTTTGGACATTCCGAAATACCTATTCCAGCTGTTGTAATTGTTAATATGGAGACTATATGGTATGGGTGGGGAAATTTGACCTATCATAATTTGTGTATATATAAAAGAAGCAGTTGGGATCAGGTGCTAAATAGTAGTCAGTTAAAAGAAGAATATAAATGTTTTTGCCTATAAACCTTCGCTAATCTGAAAAATAGTCTTGTTTCTTAGTGCAAATCACAATTTAAAACCAATTCCTATAATATGTGCTCTGCTTTACTCAAGTAAAGAAAGGATTTGTAGGAACTCTAGTCCAAACAGTAGATGAGCCAAAAGTTAAGTACACATGTTGTAGAAGGCATATAACAAAGAAGGTGGATCTGCATAATTTCAGGCTGGCAGCAGTAGCTTTGCAAGTCTGCAAACTACCCAGTGGCTTTTATATTTAGATAGTAGCAAGCAGGTCATATGTGTGGTGGCTTCTGACTGTTGAAAGCCTCTAGCAAGCTTGCCTGGTTTAATCCTCCCATGAATTTCCACAGTGAAATACCTTGCTTTTCTGCGCAAGCGTATGAACACCAACCCCTCTCGTGGCCCTTACCACTTCCGTGCCCCCAGCCGAATCTTCTGGAGAACAGTGCGAGGTAAGTGCCACTCTCTCATTTACTTCACCTCGCGAAAATTCTACATATTCTCATGTGTAGCCAGGGATTGCACAATTTAGTAGCTGGTAAAAACTCTCTGTTCTCTTGTTCTTGTATTTGGACTCCTTTGGCAGCAACTTTCTATGCTTTATGATAACATTGGGCGAAGATAAATAGGTCTACAAGTGGTTTATATTGATTTCTCACATGCTTATTCTGACATACTTGATAATATGCATTTGAAACACAAATATGCAACATCCAATTTGCATATTAGTTTGTGAAGTGTCTGCTTGCAAAGGGCTTGCCCCAATTCAAAGAAAAGGGTTTCAGGAGAGAGAAGTTACGATTTATTATTTATTATTCTTAATGGTGCCACCAATTTGTGATGTGAGGTAATTTTGGGAGATTGGGCACACTGAACGCAGAATTAATGGAGATGAGGCAGTCTTAAAATCAAAGAGAACAAGTTTATTTTGAAACAAAGCGTATGGTTGCAGTTTGGTGATAAACTTGGAAGATACTTGGAGAACGTTACATATAACTTGGTTGCGATACAGTACAGACTTCTGATGTTACAACTTATCAATAACTTTTGCTGTGGTGAAGCACTTTATTAAACAATGGTTCCTGAGGTGAATAGTCTTCCTGTTTGATCCTTCCGTGATCAAACCTCAGATCTCTAGTTCACTTTTAACTAGTGATCTAAACAAGCTTCTATTAGTCTTCTCTAACTAATGAAACTAATAAGGTTTCCCCTTCAGCCTTCCTAAACTGAAGAAACCTCTGACTATTCACAAACACTGCTTCTCTACTTCCCACTCTCTCTCTCAACACTTCATTTCCCTGAGCCTAAAACCTGACTCTTCATTCCTCTGAGCCTAAACCCCCAACTGCCTTTAACTGTCGCTTTTCAAAACTCTCCTCTCTAAACTCCTCCCACTTCTCTACAGCATCGTTTCCATGGTAACACACTCCTCACATACACAGCGAACATCGTTTCCATGGTAACACACTCCTCACAGCTAGGCCGCTCCAGCATTAGGGCAACCAGTGCAAACACAAATACAGTTATAATCATATCATTTACAATCAACTTCTGTACACTGCTCTCACTGCAATTTGCCAAGATTAAGTTTGTCAAGCATCCCTAATACTGGGTGTATGTACATTCCAAGGAACGTTCTTTTCCAGATCATTGGGTTGGATTCAAATTTAATCTGCTGTTAGATCAGTATGTACATACCAGTAGATATTCAGTTCCAGGTCATTGGATTGATCAGCAGGACATAATTTAGCTGGTGCAGCCCTGCAGAATTGATTTCAGTGTGTCTTGAGTCGAATTCATTGTCACAAATGATAAATCTGAATGTCCTCTACCCTCAGTTTTTATACTGAAAATTGTTTTTGGTTATTTTGCTTTGTCCTGGGAAATTTGGGGCTTCTGATAACCAATTGATACCTTTTTTCATGTTCTCCTTTCTCACCCAGGAATGCTCCCACACAAGACCAAACGTGGTCAGGCTGCCTTGGAGAGGCTGAAGGTTTTTGATGGCATTCCCCCTCCTTATGACAAGGTAACCTTTCTTCCTCCACTGTACATATTGGGGGAAGTCCAGTGTCTAACTTTGATGCTGCATTATCAGTAATGCTCTGTTTTCCTATCTGCATTATTTGATCAACAAAGGGGGAAAATCCAACCATTGAGCAGGCTTTCCTTCTCTGAAAATGCCTCATGGTTGACTTTTGATTTGTGCACATTGCCAATGAAATATGTCTTCTCCACAGCGCAAGAGGATGGTGGTCCCAGCAGCTCTGAAAGTGGTCCGCCTCAAGCCCACACGCAAGGTATAGTTGAGATTTGTTTGTAGAACATCTAACAGCATCAGTCAGGAACACTCAGAATGACTCAGTAGCAAAAATTGCTACGTTTGCTTTGTCCGGAATTGGGAAATGTATTAGCCACATTGGAAACAGCCTTGCTGTGTCATTAGCGGCCCAGTATGCTTAAACTGTACTCTCCCAAGTTTTGTATGCCAAGACTGACAATGGACTGGTCTGTGATGATGACATTCCACCATTAGTTCGAGTCTCAAGACCATGAGACAACAACTTTTCATGCACTACCATCTGAGAACCAATCCATCCTAGTATGACCTTGTTAGGAGGAGGTGCAAGGGCCTTTCTGGTCAAGTAACAGGGGTACACATTAAATCAGGATGAGGGTAGAAAACAGGACTTTGGTCTCTGCTAAAGGAAGACCCTATTTCTTGTGCTGCCTTATTTATTTATTTGTTTACAACATTTATATGCCGCCCTTCTCACCCCGAAGGGCGCTCAGAGTGGCTTACAAGTAAAAAGTAAATACAATATATTATTATATTATTACCATAGCACAAGATTAATATTATATATTACATTGTACTATAACATTATACTGTAATATTATTAGTAATATTACATTTAATATAAAATATATAATTATAATAATAATAATATATTATTATTATTAGTAGTAGTAGTATATTGTATTACATTATATAATAATAATAATAATAATAATAATAATAATATATTATGGTTGTCAGTTTTGAGAAGGGGCTTAGGCGGGTGTCCCTTCAAGCAGGAAAGTTGGTAAGAATGGGAGATACATGATTTTGTGTTCTGCGTGATGAATGTTTGAGATTAATTGGCTAGTGGGGGACAAAGAATGAGAATGGAAGTAGGGGCATCCCCATTGTAGGTATTAGCATTTGAGTCTTAATGGAACACTACAATGCCAATAATTTTGGCTCGTGCACTTTTTCTTCCACCCACAGTTTGCTTATTTGGGTCGCCTTGCCCACGAAGTTGGGTGGAAGTACCAGGCTATCACAGCCACCCTGGAGGAAAAGCGAAAACAGAAGTCGAAGCTCCATTATGCAAAGAAAAAGCAACTAATGGTGAGTTACCCAGAGCTCCCAGTGATTGTGCAGGACGTTTTGGGCTTAGTAAACCAGGAAGGAAAAACAAAAAAGGGAGTAATAAGCACTGCATATTAAAACCTGGACAAAGGAGCTTTCCTCATCTAAAGAATTACAAACATTGGAAAGAATGATTTTAAAAGAAGAGGGCCTTTAGGTTCTTCTGAAGTTTGTCTTGTTTATTACTATGTATCTAGTGTTGTGTAAAAAAGGCCTTAGGCATCTCCAGGTATGCATGAACCATTGGTTAATATCTACAGTTTCTGTCTCACTCTGGGTGGCTTTCAAGCTTTCTAGCATCAACCCTCTGTTCTCTAGGTCATTTTGTTCTCATAGAACTGATGTTTTCCTTTTCTTCTTTTAGAAACTCCGGAAACAGGCAGAGAAAAATGTGGAGCCCAAAATTGCAAAATACACAGACATTCTGAAGCAGTATGGCATCCTGGTTTAAATCAACTGCTATGCTTAATTCACAATAAAGAAAAAAATTGCAGTTTTACAGCCTTTGGGAATTTGTGTTTGAATTTTAAGGATTACATTTAAATTGGGTTTTTTATTCTACTTGAGAAAAGGGGGTCATTGAGTTGCAAGAAGCTAGGATTCTTTGGTTCTGGGGTAAAGAAAACACTATACTTGGATCTTTATTCTTTGCTCAGATTGAGTTTGCTTTAATGAGGTAAACCACAAAAGCAGTATTTGGCTTCTTCGTCCTGTTCTAAAGGTGCTGCTCTAGAACCTTTTCGTCTGCAACCCCCACTAACTGTAACTAATTTGGTAGTAATTATGAAACCTATAATTTAAAAACACCTCAGGAGCTACACTAGACCATTCTTGATTTACTTGATTTACAATTTCTGGATTGAATTTGGGCCATTGCAGGCTAATTTGTATTTTGTCTACTCTTACACACCCATTCATGTTTTTTCAGACTGAGGAATGGAGAATTATTTGCCATTTGTCTGTTTGGAGGTCCCGCCCATCCCCTTCTGGTTGCTTGGCCTCCCGGTTCATAATCAACAGTTCATTCCATACAGGCAGATTTAAGATTAGCATTCCATTTAAGAGTACTTAAGTCTTGGCTCTCAAGATTTTTAATATAAGAGAAAAAGCAGGGAGGGGGAACAGGGGACTCTAACAGCCACTAGCTGTTAACAGCATTTGAACAGACTTAGATCACATAGAGGCTTCCTTTCAGGTTTTGTGTGTGTGTGTGTGTGTGAAGAATGACTTGAGAAACTGCAAGTTAATTCTGGTATGAGAGAATTGATCGTCTGCAAGGACGTTGCTCAGGACACCTGGATGTTTTACCATCCTTGTGGGTAGTTTCTCTAATGTCCCTGCATGGAGAGCTGGAGCTGACAGAGGAGGCTCATTCGCACTCCCTGGATTTGAACCTCTGACCTGTCAGTCAGAGTCCTGACAGCACAAGGGTTTAACCCATTGCACCACTGGGGGCCCCACTCTCAGTTATATATATTGTATCTATGTATACTTTGTTTATCTGTGTAAACGTGGGCCCCCTGGTGGTGCAGCGGTTTAAGCTGCTGAACTTGCTGATCGAAAGGTTGGTGGTTTGAATCCGGGGAGTGGGGTGAGCTTCCGCTGTTAGATACATCTTTTGCCAACCTAGCAGTTCAAAAACATTCAAATATGAGTAGATCAATAGGTACCGCTTCCGCGGGAAGGTAGCGGTGCTCTGTGCAGTCATGACCTTGGAAGGTGTTAACAGATAACGTCGGGCTCTTCGACTTGGAAATGGAGATGAGCACCACCCCCAGAGTTGGACACAACTAGACTTAATGTCAGGGGAAATCTTTACCTTTACTTTATGTAAACATAATTATTAAATTTGCATCTTTACATGTAAATTAGGATGTATACCCTAATCCTTTATGCAAATATCTTCTGCCTGCCTTTTGGAAGATGGATACATGGCAAACTGGTGTCCTTCAGCTGTTTCTGAATAACATTGATAGTCAGTGTGTCCACAAGTAGCCAGTTACACACTATGGACAGCTATGCATTTTCTGGATTAGATGATGTCCTCCAGCTACTCCCTGTCCTTCCAGAGAAATTGTGGCTTTTCAGGTAGAAGGGCAGAATCTTCATTCTTGGAACCGCTACTTGTTAGGATTAGAACCTGCAGTTGTTGACTGTGGTGACTGAGGGTTTTCAGAGGAGTTAATAGTCCAAACAAGTAGCCTTTCAGAGCTCTGGCACTCTTGTCCCAGACAATGTTACAGCCATTCTTCAGTCACTAGATCATTTAAGCAAAAAAGGAAAGTTTATTTGTATGATGTTTGATGCCTGTATTTGTTCTGTACGGCATCTTGCTCATAGATCACCCCCAGTTGCTTTCGAACTTCATCCAGAATTGTGGTCACAAGTTCACTTTCGTTCAGAGGCATGATGGGACTCTCCTTCAAATCTGCATGAAAGAGAGGCACATAGATGAGCAATAAATTTATGAAGTCCAGGGTTGCTTCAGATCTGTTTTGGAATTGCTAGACTTTGATTCCCATCTGCCTGAGCCAACTTCAATAATGGGAACAGCACCCAAATATCAATGACAACAGAAGATGTGGATTCCAGGCCAGAGCTTTCCAGGTACAGGATAAAAAAAATTTCCCTCCCTCCCCCATAGATAACATTAAAGAGGCATTACATGTGACAAGTGGGAACTTCAAAGTAATAGTAGTAATAATTTAATATTGTTCATTCCAGCCAGACATAAGTCCATCTCATCCACTTGCCTCTGTCATAGCTATGCATTCTTTGTCCTGCTCTCTTTCCAATGTTGCTGTGTGAATGCTTTAAAGAGAACTTGGGGTTACCCAGAAAAAACATGTGTTCCTCCAAATATTGTTGAACAGCAATTCCTATCTTTTATAATGAGTTATTTCTAGCTAGAGTTTTCTAAGATCTACAGAGACACTTGAAGGAACACCTCAGCAAGCGAGAGTCCAAAAGTGGCAGGCTTAAACCCAGAAACTCAATCAATGGCTGATATCAAATGAGAGACTCCCCCCGGGCACACAGAAAACTGGGCGACTTGGAAGGTGCTGAACAGACTACTCTGGTACCACGAGATATAGAGCCAACCTTAAGAAATGGGCCTACAAAGTGGAATCCACAACATGCGAGTGTGGAGAAGAGCAAACTACAGACCACCTGCTGCAATGCAACCTGAGTCCTGCTACATGCACAATGGAGGACCTCCTTGCGGCAACACCAGAGGCACTCCAAGTGGCCAGATACTGGTCAAAGGACATTTAATCAACTACCAAGCTTGTAAACTTTGTTTTGTTTGTTTGTTAAAAAATGCAATACAACTGTTTGGTTTGCTCCTGACACGATAAATAAATAAATAATTGCTAGCTAGAGAAATCGGCAACATTGAAGTCTAAAACCTATGGAAGTGTAATGCTCAACAGCCATTTGAGATGACTCGTTTAGTTACATGTACAGTTTAGAAGCAAATTGCCCTATTAATTGGCCCATTTGTCAGGGTGATTACGGAAAATGTCCACAACTTCCCAAATTTGGATTCCATCTGCTCATATTCTAAAGCTGCTCATATGAGAAACCATTTGGTTAGAAGGCACTACTTCTACCAGCTTACCCTTCAGCAGGCACTGCCGGACATGTTCTGCTTCATATCGCAACCCGATGTCGTGTTCAAAGAAAAGGGGTTCAGGGGAAGGTGGAAGAGGCCATTCCCACCGGCTCCCTTTCAGAAACATCACTGTGGGGCTGTTCATATGGTTGGGAATCTGTAGAAAGAAAACCAATTACAGTATCCAGGGAAGTCATGCTACCCAGGCTTTATTCTGCCTTGGTTAGATCACACCTGGAATATTGTGTCCAATTCTGGGCACCACAATTGAAGAGAGAGATTGACAAGCTGGAATGTGTCCAGAGGAAGGTGACTAAAATGATCAAGGGTATGGAGAGCAAGCCCTATGAGGAGTGGCTTAAAGAGCTGGGCATGTTTAGCCTGAAGAAGAGAAGGCCAAGAGGAGACATGACGGCCATGTATAAATATGGCCTAGAAGGCATGATCATCAAGTTTGCAGACGACACCAAATTGGGAGGGATAGCCAATACTCCAGAGGACACGATCCTGACAGATTAGAGAGATGGGCGAAAACTAACAAAATGAAGTTCAACAGTGACAAATGCACGATACTCCACTTTGGCAGGAAAAACGAAATGCAAAGATACAAAATGGGGGACAGTGCCTGGCTCGAGAGCAGTACGTGTGAAAAAGATCTTGGAGTCCTCGTGGACAACAAGTTAAATATGAGCCAACAATGTGATGTGGCGGCAAAAAAGCCAATGGGATTTTAGCCTGCATCAATAGGAGCATAGTCTCTAGATCTAGGGAAGTAATGCTACCCCTCTATTCTGCTCTGGTTAGACCACACCTGGAATATTGTGTCCAATTCTGGGCACCACAATTCAAGAGAGATATGACAAGCTGGAATGTGTCCAGAGGAGGGCGACTAAAATGATCAAGGGTCTGGAGAACAACCCCTATGAGGAGCGGCTTAAGGAGCTGGGCATGTTTAGCCTGAAGAAGAGAAGGCTGAGAGGAGATATGATAGCCATGTATAAATATGTGAGAGGAAGCCACAGGGAGGAGGGAGCAAGCTTGTTTTCTGCTTCCTTGGAGACTAGGGCGCGGAACAATGGCTACAAGAAAGGAGATTCCATCTGAACATTAGGAAGAACTTCCTGACTGGGAGAGCCGTTCAGCAGTGGAACTCTCTACCCCAGAGTGTGGTGTAGGCTCCTTCTTTGGAAGCTTTTAAACAGGGGCTGGATGGCCATCTGTCCGGGGTGCTTTGAATGCAATTTTCTTGCTTCTTGGCAGGGGGTTGGACTGGATGGCTCATGAGTTCTCTTCCAACTCTATGATTCTATGTAATAGCCAGAGGAGACATCATGGCATTGCAATACCCGGCAGCCAGGTATGGTGCCATTCTGGGATCCTGCCTTCCAGGTGTGTTACAACATAGCTTTCAACATCACAGTCCAGCTAGAATCATAGAGGTGGAAGAGATCTCATGGGCCATCCAGTCCAACCCCCTGCATTCGTCAAGCCCCGCACATCGCATGATGTGTTCGGCATACAAGTTGAATAGGTTGGACCTTTCCCAGTCTTGAACCAGTCTGTTCTTCCCTGGTCAGTTCTGACTGTTGCTACTTGGTCCTTATACAGATTCCTCAGGAGAGAGACAAGGTGGCTTGGTATGCCCAAACCACCAAGAACTTGCCACAATTTATTATGATTCACACAGTCAAAGGCTTTAGAATAGGCAATGAAACAGAAATAGATGTTTTTCTGAAACTCCCTGCCCTTGTCCATTATCCAGCGGATATTGGCAATCTGGTCTCTTGTT
This sequence comes from Anolis sagrei ordinatus, assembly GCF_025583915.1. Classification (NCBI taxonomy): domain Eukaryota; kingdom Metazoa; phylum Chordata; class Lepidosauria; order Squamata; family Anolidae; genus Anolis; species Anolis sagrei. The sequence goes on along the minus strand of NW_026847660.1, from coordinate 21,578,413 downwards.
CCTCTGCCTTTTGTAAACCCAGCTTGTACATCTGGCAACTCTCTCTCCATGTATTGCAGGATCTTGACCATTACTTTACTGGCATGAGAAATAGTAAACCAGCTAAACCAGGCATGGGCAAACTTCAGCCCTCCAGGTGTTTTGGACTTCAACTCTCACAATTCCTAGCAGCCTACAGGCTGTTAGGAATTGTGGGAGTTGAAGTCCAAAACGCCTGGAGGGCCAAAGTTTGCCCATGCCTGAGCTAAACCAATAGTCTGCCCATTGCCGTGTAGCCAGGTACCTTAATCGTTCCTTCGGTTCCTCCAATGATTGCCTCTCCTGGCAGATTAACCATCATGGTGTAGGTAAGCACTGCTTGCCGATTCCCTGAATAGTTGAGGACAACGGTAACTGTTTCATCCACTCCTACAAAACAAGGGAAGAAAATGTTGTAATCTCCACTAAAACTTTGGAACATTACTTTTACAATAGAGAACTAAAACTGTCATTGTTTACAGTTGCAAGGCCCACAAAAAGTTAGGTTTTGCCTTTATAGTTAACGTTTTGAAAATGAAATTTTCACTGAGTTGCTGTGAGTTTTCTGGGTTGTATGGCCATGTTTCAGAAGCATTCTCTCCTGATGTTTCACCCACATCTATGGCAGGTATCCTCAGAGGTTGTGAGGTCTGTTGGAAACTAGGCAAGTGAGGTTTATATATTTGTGGGATGTCCAGGGTGGGAGAAAGAACTCTTGCCTGCTTGAGGCAAGCATGAATGTTGCATTTGGTCTCCTTGATTAGAATTTAATAGCTTTGCAGCTTCAAAGTCTGGTTGCTCCTGCCTGAGGGAATCTTTTGTCGGGAGGTGTCAGCTGGCTCTCATTGATTCTTATCTGGAATTCCCGTGTTTTTTGAGTGTTGCTCTTTATTAACTGTCCTGAATTTAGCATTTTATTCATTTTCATGGTTTCCTTCTTTCTGTTGAACTTGTCCACATGCTTGTGGAGTTCAACGGCTTCCCTGTGTAGTCTTATTGAACACTTCACTATTCAAAAATAACTAAAATTGGAATTTATATAATATAGTAAAACTGTTACATTAAGTGAGGTTTATCTTTATTTGTTTTTATTTAGTGTATTTCAATATGAATATCAAGTCAATGCAGAGTTTATGATACCATAGTATAGGTGTTGTATGGGGTATAGTTTTAGGGCTATTTTTAATATTAACTCTCAAGCAACTGGAACCTAGATTGATCTGGCATTTACAAGGGCCTCACAAGTTCACTGAAGCCCCTTCTATATGGCCATGCAATCCAGATTATCAAAACAAACAACCTGCATTATCTGCTTTGAACTGGATTATATATGTCTACACTGCCATATAATTCATTTCAAAGCAGATAATCTGGATTTTATATGGCAGTGTCGAAGGGGCCCATGATTCTACTGTAATCCAACATCTGCAAAATCTGAAATCCAAAACAATTTTGGTCTGAAACATTTTGTAAAAGGAATAATCAACTTGTAACGTGTTACTTCCAACTTGTAATGTATGCCAAGCACTTTCTAGCTTTCCTGAAACGGCCGATCCCCATGTTTACAACATTTCTTTTGTAGTTTTATCCCCCACTACCAGCACCACCTTTCACCTGTGTCATGTAGTAATCCTGTGGCCACAATGGACGTTGGCATTTCGTGCCCAAAAACCATTGCAGCAAACTGGACACAGTAGCAGCCCAGGTCCAAGGTGACACCTCCGCCCAGTTTCTTATCTATCAGCCTCGGGATGTCGTCCATCTGAAAGCCTAGCTGAGCCTGGAGCACCTTTAAGTCTCCGAGAGATTTCTCGCACAGCATGCTGCGGATCTGCTCTGATACAGGGAAGAATCGTGTCCAGAAACCCTAAAAGAGACACAGATTGATGAGAGCCTATAATTCCACACAAATGAAAGAGGGGAACTACAGAATTGGTATCCATGGTTCCAGGACTCCCATGGATACAAAAATCTGGATATCCTGAAGTCTCATTATACACAATATACAGACAGTCCCCAAGTTACAAACATCTGATTTACATAACACTCATAGATAAGAACAGGGGTGCAACAACAGGAAGTGAGAGAAATCTACCCCTGGGAAGGGAAATTTACTTCTGAAAGAGTTATCATGGGGGAAAGGGGTCTCCATTGATGCATTATCACCAATCTTTGTTTCCACAGTAAGCCAATTTTTTCAAAATTCAATTATCATAGGGACAGAAAGTGAGGTGAAATTTTCTGAACAGGGGCACAGGCAACAAAAGAAACACCACAGGGCTGTTAACCATTTCCTATGCTGCCCAAGGCTGAAATATATACCGTACATACTCGAGTATAAGCCGACCCAAATATAAGCCGAAGCACCTAATTTTACCACGAAACATTGGGAAAACATATTGACTCGAGTATAAGCTGAGGGTGGGAAATGTAGCAGCAACTGGTAAATTTAAGAATGAAAATAGATTCCAATAAAATTATGTGAATTGAGGCATCAGTAGGTTAAATGTTTTTGAATATTTACATAAAACTAATTTAAGATAAGATTGTCCAATTCAGATTAAACCATTAGTCTAAACGTACAAAAACTTTTCAATGTAAATGTGCTTCCGTATCCTTCCAATAATAATAATAATAATAGAGTAAAATAATGGAAATGTAATCATAACAGCAATAATAGAGTAAAATAATAAATGCAATAATAATAATAAACAGAGTAAAATAATAAATGTAATAAAACAATAATAAATATAGTAAAATAATACATGCAATAAAATGAGGATAAAGTAAAATAATAAACATAATAATAAGAGTAAAATAATAGAAATATAATAAAAATAATACTAATTGTTTTTGTTGTTGTTCATTCGTTCAGTAGTTTCTGACTCTTCATGACCAATCTATGCCAGAGCTACCTGTCGACCGTCACCACCCCCAGATCCTTCAAGGTCAAATAATGCTAATAACAGAGTAAAATAATCAATAATCTTGACTTGAGCATAAGTCAAGGGGAGCTTTTTCAGCCTAAGAGGCTGAAAAACTAGGTTTATACTTGAGTATATACAGTATATACATTTGGCTGGAGTTACACTTAAAAATGTACCTGTTCCAACTTACATACAAATTCAACTTAAGGGGGGGAAAACCTACAGAACCAGCAGAACTGGGGCACTGCCTCTATCCTATTATATCCAAAGTCATAGCAAAATTACTCTCTTATACAAAATGGCAAAATCAAGATTTGCTTTTTGAATTTTTGGGAATGAATGAGGATATTTTAATCAAGTGCATAGATACAGAGGACTGACAGTAAGTGTCAAGTGGAGAGTCATTACAGTGTAATAGTTTGGGGGCTGGGCTAGGACTATGGGAGACTAGAGATTCAGATCCTTGCTTAATAACTGAAACTTACTGAAGGAACATCTATATCATAGAATTAAAGCAGTTGGACGCTACTCTTTAAATGCCGTGCTATGGAATCATGGGAGTTGTAGATTGCAAGGTCTTTCGCTTTCTCTGCCAAAGAGTGCTGGTACTTCTCCAAACTACAAATTCTAAGATTCTATAGCAAGCATGGGCAAACTTTGGCTCTCCAGGTGTTTTGGACTTCAACTTCCACCATTCCTAACAGCCGGTAGGCTGTTAGGAATGGTGGGAGTTGAAGTCCAAAACATCTGGAGAGCCAAAGTTTGCCCGTGCCTGTTCTATAGCAAGGAGCCGTGGCAGGTAAAGTGATGTCAAACTGAATTAATTCTACAATGCAAACGCACCCCTAAAGAGTCACATTCTTTCAGCATTACAGGAAGGTAATAGCAAGCCTGCTCTGAAGTCTTGCCAAGAAAACTCTATGACAGAGTTAACTTGAATCCACGTTTAGTGAGAAATCTTAGCCCCAAATGTAGTAGTTTGTCCAGGCAACATTTAGCCTCCATCATAATTTCATGACCCCACTTTTGGTGGAAACATCACGAACTAAAGCAGGTATCTTCTTCTTGCAAAAATAGCTGCATTGATACTAAACTCTGTCTCCTCCTTTGCTATCCTTAGTATTTGCTTCACTTATGGGTGTGTGTTTCTCAGAAAGGGTGCTGCTAAACTATTGGGCAATAATAGGCTACAGCTCCCACGCTCCGGCTCCCATCCACTCTTCCCGATCAACCTTGGATACACCCACATCTGTACTGTAGAACTGACAGCACTTTAAGAGCAGTTGCTCAATGCTATGGAATCCTGGGAGTTGTAGTATGATGAGGCACCAGTGCTCTTTTGCAGAGGAGGATGCAGACCTTGTAAAACTACAACTCTCAGGCATCCATGGCATTAAGTATGGCCATTAAAGTGCTGTAAAACTGCCTTAATTCTATACTGTAAATGCACTTACAGACTCAAGTCCTCATTGAGCCATGTAACTCACTGTAACTCAATGTTTCTCAACCTGGGGGTCAGGACCCATGGGGGTGGGGTTGTGAGGGGGTTTCAGGAGCATTGCCAAAGACCATAAGAAAACATACATTTCTGATGGTCTTAGTAACCCCTTTGGCAGAGAAGGCTGAAGATCTCTCTGCCTGTCCTCTTCTTTTTTGGAAACAGCAAATCCTCCCACCAAAAACCCTTCTCTGCTGTGATTGGCCAGCCTCTAAGCCAAGGGAAGGGCTTTGTCTGAGACTCCAAGCAGAGAAGGGAGAGCAGGCGTTCTCTGTGCATGGCAGCACGGTGCACATGTGTGGCGAAGGGAGCGCATGTGTGGCTGGAGGGAGGCTTGCACCAGCGAGTCCCTTCAAGGCATAGGGGTTCTGTGTGGGAAGTTTGGCCCAATTCTATCATTGGTGGGGTTCAGAATGTTCTTTGATTGTAGGTGAACTATAAATCCCAGCAACGACAACTCCCAAATGTCAAGGTCTATTTTCCCCAAACTCCACCAGCTGTTCACATTTGGGACATATTGAGTATTCATGCCATTATATTTGCGGACAGTTAGTCCTCGCTCATTTGTACCGTGACCCCCACAACGACGTGCTACCATTGTGAGATGTATGACGCTGAACCAGAACAACATAATCACTCAGATCAGGCCCGTAGCCAGGATTTTGATTCGGGGGGGGGGGGGGGGGGCTGAGTGAGTCTGAGTGAAAGAGGGTCTACCCTAGCAAACCTTTTGTATCGTTACCCTAATACCCCCATGCATATGGGATATATTGAGTATGGTGATCAGATCATGATATGAATAAACATAACAGTTTAAATAATGCACCAGTAAGGCCTTCTCGTGGACCACCATGAGAATTTCGGGGGGGGGGGCTGAAGCCCCCCAAAGCCCCCCCGCTCCCCCGGCTACATGCCTGCTCAAGGTCAATGCCTACCAAACCCATCCAGTATTTTCTGTTGGTCATGGGAGGTCTGGTTCAATTCCATCGTTGGTGGAGTTCAGAATGCTCTTTGATTGTAGGTGAATTATAAATCCCAGCAACTACAGCTCCCAAATGACAAAATCACCCCCCCCCCCCCCCAACCATACCAGTATTCAAATTTGGGCATATTGGGTATTTGTGACAAATTTGGTCCAGTGAATGAAAATACATCCTGTATATCAGATATTTATGTTATGATTCGTAACAGTAGCAATTTTAGTTATGAAGTAGCAATGAAACTATAACATGAGGAACTATATTAAGGGGTCTCGGCATTAGGAAACGCTGTTATAACTCATCATTCTGAATGGTGGATTCTGGGATCTGCAGTCCAAAAGGGAAGTACTTTTTCAAGCTGTTTTCAATGTTCTCCTGGACAATCTAGCGCTCTCTCTTTTGTACTGCCCTAGCCTATCTTGACTTCCTTCTTCAACCCCACCATTTCCTACCTCCATGAGAAACACATCATTCTCTCGTGCGGCTCTGATCATCTCCTGGAGATCGCATGAATTCATGGCCATGGGTTTTTCACATAGAACATTCTTCTTCGCCCGGAGAAAGAGGAGCGTGTGAGCTAGATGTTGGGTGTGGACCGATCCCACATATACCACATCTGAAAAAGAACGATCCCAGTAGATGAGGAGAAGGAAAAGTGGAAAGATGCAGGGCTATATTAGAGGTACAGACTTGTAGACTGAAGTGCAGAAATTATGATCAGTGACCAGGAAAAAATGGCCATGGATAGACATGGCTGGCTCTACTTAATTATAAGGTGAGGTGTCTACCTGAGTTAGTACATGCACACACCCCAGCTGTCCCTGTTTGGGAAGTGCAATCCCAACGAACACTCTTTCATCCCATTTTCTCAAATGTTTTTAAAATGCCCCAGTTTCTCTCTCTTCTCCATTGGTCCTCAGATTACTTGAATTGCCACAAAATGAGTTCAAAGTGTAAATGTAGTCCGCATTCAATTAACTCAAAAGGGCAAGGAATCTTTCTCTACCCAGTAGTCTCAGGCAAAAGCAAACTGCTTCAACCTTTCCTAGCTTGTCGAGTCTTTCTCAATTATACTGTCTGCTGTCTTAACCACACTGTCATGTATTCCTGTTCTGGTTTTAATCTGAGAAATGTCAGAGGATATGCACACATTGAGGGTGCAGAGTGGCTGCTACAAGGTGCATCTACACTGTAGAATTAATGCAGTTAGACACCACTTTAACTGCTATGGCTTAGTGCTATGGAATCATGGGGATTGCAATTTGGTGGGGCACTAGACTGGAAGAAAAGGCTACAAAAATTATTGGATTCCATAGCTCTAAGTGAGGGCAATTAAAGTTTTGATTTAGTTTGGTTTGCTTATTACGGCATTGAATGCTTGCCATTTTTTGTTGGAAACCGCCCTGAGTACCCCCGGGGTGATAGGGCAGGCTATAAATAAAGCTAAATCGTATTGGCTAAAAAAAAGCCAATGTGATTTTCTCCTGCATTAATAAGAATCTAGTGTCTAGATCATGCTATCCCTCTATTCTGTCTTGGTCAGACCACAATGGAATCACACTGTGTCCAATTCTGAGCACCGCAGTTGAAAGGAGATGTTGACAAGCTGGAATGTGTCCAGAGGAGGGCGACTCAAATGATCCAGGGTCTGGAGAACAAGCCCCATGAGGAGCGGCTTAAAGAGCTGGACATGTTTAGACTGCAGAAGAGAAGGCTGAGAGGAGACAGGATGAAGGCCATATATAAATATGTGAGAGGAAGTCACAGGGAGGAGGGAATAGGATTATTTTCAGCTGCCCTGGAGACTAGGATGCTGAACAATTAGGAAGGACTTCCTGACAGTGTGAGCTATTCAACAGTGGAACTATCTGTCCCGGAGTATGATGGAGGCTCCTTAAGTGGAGGCTTTTGAACAGAGGCTGGATGGCCATTTGTCAAGGGTGCTTTGAATGAGATTTTCCCTCTTCTTGGCAGGGGGTTAGACTAGATGGCCCACGAGGTCTCTTCCAACTCTATGATTCTTTATTATTATTATTATTATTATTATTATTATTATTATTATTATTATGTGGTATCAATCTTCATTAATTCTATGGTGTCAATGCATTCATAGTATCTCCTCTTGGACCCCTCCTCTCCTTAACCTCATTTCCCTTTTTTAGGGGACAGATCTGCTAAGTTGTTTCTTTTCTCACTGCCACACACAAGGAGCACCAGGGCAGTCTGTTTGTCTCCCTGCTTTTTCCAGGCACCATTCTCACCTACATCAGGGTCCTCTGCCAGTTCCTCATATGATCCATAGGCTCTACAAATTCCATGTTGTTGGGCATAATCCTGGGAGCGCTTGAGGTCCCGAGAAGCGATGGCTACTGCCTGAAGAAAAAAACAACCAGTCAAGGAATGATACCAGAAATCAGAGCACCCCATGGTTTATTTTTGGGGGCGGGCGGCGGGGTGGAATGAAATTTCTTTGAATACTTCAGCGAGTATGATAGTCTGGCTACTGGATTCTGAACTCATACTCCAGAAAAGTCCCATCAGCTCTATCTAATTTAGCTAAAGGCATGTCTCCTAAAAGCAAGGGGACATGAGAGAAGCCTCCCCACATAATCGTAACACATCCGGGCATCCCCTGGGCAGTGTCTTTGTAGACAGCTGATTCTCTCACAACAGAAGCGACTTGCAGCATGCAACCAACCAACCAAACATGTTCTCCCAACTCGCTTCTAACACAATAAATAAATAAATAAATAAATAAATAAATAAATGCATGCAAGGGATTATATACTCTACAAAATAACTTTTCCAAGATCTATCTAAGTGAATGTAGGTTCCCACTTGAAGTGCAAGGTAGTGACATCTCTGGCCCATCCCCTGTTCAAATATCAGCCAACACACCATTGCTTTAATTCAAGAAATAGCTTTCTAAGATCTACAGAGAAACTTGCAGGAACACCTCAGCAAGCAAGAGTCCAAAAGTGGCAGGCTCAAATCCAGTACCTCAATCCATGGCTTATATCGGATGAGACTCCCTCCTGGGCACACAGAAGACAGGGCAACTTGGAAGGTGCTGAACAGACTGCGCTCCGGCACCACGAGATGCAGAGCCAACCTTAAGAAATGGGGCCAAAAAGTGGCGTCCACAACATGCGAGTGTGGAGAAGAGCAAACCACAGACCACCTATTACAATGTGTCTGAACCTTGCCACATGCATAATGGAGGGCGTCCTTATAACAACACCAGAGGTGCTCCAAGTGGCCAGCTATTGGTCAAAGGACATTTAATAGAATGCCAAGTTTTTAAACTTTGTGTTTTTCGCTCTCTAAAAAATACATTGCAACTGTACCCTTGGTTCGCTTCTGATACGATGAATAAATAAAAGCGCATGCATGCCTTTTGATCTTTTAATCTGCTTTTGCTGCAACTCCACAATTGTGGCAAAATGATAACATTTTAATAATTAAAAGAAATATGAAAAGGAAAAATGGGGTAATGGCAATCTCACTCTGCTTGGGAATAGCAAAGGGGAGAGGTGGACTATCACACCAAGTCATATCATGTCACTGTCAGAATATTGGAATCGCAGTAGAAGGAACCAATCACAATTGTTGTTGTTGTTGTTCATTCATTCAGTCGTCTCCGACTCTTCGTGACCTCATGGACCAGCCTACGCCAGAGCTCCCTGTCGGCCGTCACCACCCCCAGCTCCTTCAAGGTCAGTCCAGTCCCTTCAAGGATGCCATCCATCCATCTTGCCCTTGGTCGGCCCCTCTTCCTTTTGCCTTCCACTTTCCCCAGCATAATTGTCTTCTCTAGGCTTTGCTGTCTCCTCATGATGTGGCCAAAGTACTTCAACTTTGTCTCTAGTATCCTTCCATCCAATGAGCAGTCAGGCTTTCTTTCCTGGAGGATGGACTGGTTGGATCTTCTCGCAGTCCAAGGCACTCTCAGAACTTTCCTCCAACACCACAGTTCAAATCACAATATATAGATAGTATTGGAACAGCAGAAATATTGGGAGCCATTCATAGTTTTTTCCATTAATGAAAAAATACAGTCCATTAATACTAAAATGCAAGTCAGCAACATGAAGAGACACAATGTTGTGAGATAAGCACCTGTTAAAGAAGGTATTATCTGGCTGTAATTGTGATTTTTCAGTCTTTAAGTTTTCTAACACAAGGCCCGTAGAATCCTACAGACTCTGTTAGGTAAGATTGCAGCCTTCTGTATCCTAGGCTTGGCAAAATACTGTGTGGACACTCATGGAAAAACACATATACATTGCGCCATAAAGAAACATGTCTGGGCCTGGAGCACAAGTGTTATTGACCAAAAGTAACCCGTAGGACATATTAGAAAGATAAGTAAAGTTAGCTAAAACTATGTGAGAAGCATACTTGAAAGCTGTCTACGTAAGAAAGATGTGCAAGAAAGAAGTGTGTATAAATGAGACACGAATACAGAGAACACAAAAGAAGAAAGATTTGGTAAGTGTGATTCACAGAAAGAAGACATAAAATTTAAGTGTCTCTGAACTGACAGATTAGGAAAGCGGCTCATAAACCCAATAACACAAAGGAATAATTAGCACCGCTTTAGGAGTTCCACCTCAGAAAAAGCATTGTCAGCATCTCTTTTCTGCCAGGATTTCTGTGGCTTTTCCCCTCCTGCCAGAGAGAGCAAAAACGAAGCAGGGAGAGTTTGGGGAATGCAAAGTCGAGTCAGACCATTTGGTCCATCCAGTTCAGGACTGGTTGAGCTTCCCATATCTGGAAATCTGAAATATGATAACCTTGAAAAAACCCAAAACTTTTTGTTTCTTGTTTCCACCTTCGAGGCAGGGGCACCTTGAAGGTGGAAGTAGCAAACATCAGCAAAAATAAAGAGGATCTACTAGATGAACAAGTAGGACCATCGCAGCCAATGCCTTCAAGGCAAAAGAGGGAGATTAGAGGCAAAAAGTTTTGGCTTCCCATAATTTCACAGATTTTCAATCTTTCCCCAGCCTTGCATCTCTTCCATAAATGGTGAAGAAGATGTGAGGCTATTTCAAAAAAGGCATTGAATTCCAAAAATAAAAAATATGGAGCACTTCTTGTTCTCATGTTACTCAACCTGTATCATCAGCCCCTGGTTGCTCAATGGGTTAAAATCTTGTGCTGACAGGACCGAAGACCAACAGGTTGGAGGTTCGAATCCTGGGAGAGTGCGGATGAGCTCCCTCTATCAGCTCCAGCTCCCCATGCGGGGACATGAGGGAAGCCTCCTACAAAGATGGTAAAACATCAAAACATCCAGATGTCCCCTGAGCAACATCCTTGCAGATGGCCAATTCTCTGACACCAGAAGCAACTTGCAGTTTCTTAAGTCGCTCCTGACATGGAAAAAAATATCATTCATTGTTTGTCTTTCCCAACCTGATGTTTCCCCAACTGCTGTCAACCAAGGCTATATGGTCAACAATCATGAATGAGGGAATTATAATCCCAATAACACCTAAGGAATAACAAAGGACTGAAGAAAGGCTGAAGCGTACCAGACGATCATATATTAGTTTTTCTAGTTCTGCTTGGAGAAGCGATGGATTGAATCTGGGACCTTTGGCATCAAAAGTCCATTTGCATCACTGTTCATTTTCCCTAAAGAACACAGAAAGTCATCTTATACTGGGTTGACCTCTTCATTCATCTGTACCCAGAGCAACATTATTTCCTTAACTGTAACTCCCATTGTCCCCAGTCATGCTAGTATGAGAATTTGGAGAAGTACAGCTCCACTTTAAAATCATAGAATCACAGAGTTCGACAGGACTCATGGGCCATCCAGTCCAACCCCGTGCCAAGAAGCAGGAAAATCTCATTCAAAGCACCCCTAACAGATGGCCATCCAGTCTCTATTTAAAAGCCTCCAAAGAAGGAGCCTCCATCATACTCCGGGACAGATAGTTCCACTGCTGAATAGCTCACACTGTCAGGAAGTCCTTCCTAATGTTCAGGTGGAATCTCCTTTCCTATAGTCTGAAGCCATTGTTCCATTGTGTCCTAGTCTGCAGGGCAGCAGAAAATGAACTTACTCCCTCCTCACTATGATTTTCTCTCACACATTTATACATGGCCATCATATCTCCTCTCAGCCTTCTCTTCTGCAGGCTAAACATGCCCAGCTCCTTAAGCCGCTCCGCATAGGGCTTACCAAGTTATTGCTTCACCACTAAGTTTCAGCCCATCGTCTTCTTTTTAAACCCCTTCAAGCATCAAGCTGTAGTGACAGCACAATCTCTGCCAGCTACATTTCTAACAGCAGGGGCTTTTGAAAGGATCTGAGGAAGAAAGTAGACTGCTGAACCTGCCCAAAGTGGACCCTTGGTGTTTCTACGAGTACATCCCACCCGCCCTTTCTTTCTTGGACTGGGCTACCCAACCTTGTGATCTGATGCCGGCAAGGTCTTCAAGGCCACAAGGAAATCATGGCTGATCTTCCCTGCGGAGCAGATCCCCCAACGGGTGGCCATTGGAGATCCTGGAGGCCCTGGGGAGGAGGTTCGGCTGCTGTTGCTGTTGCTCCGACCGCTTGGCTGTGTTTTGTCAGGGTGCAGCGCTGCAAGTGCCTGAACCAATTGCTTGCTGCCTACGCACAGAGAGCAGGGGCTGAGCGTAGAGGCAGGGCTGCCTAAGGGCAGGGAGAGGCCTGCTTGGCAGCTTCTAAAACACAGGTGGGAAAAATTGGAATGTGGTAACTGTGCCAGGTCATGGAAGATGGAGTACAAATCCTGACTCTTCAAAGAGTATAGTAGGTAGGACACATGACTATGTTGTACATGGAGGTGGAGTGTTGTTCCATCTCACCTTTCTCCTATCTTCTTCCTCTCTGATGGTCTCCAAGGATGTTCCTCTAGGATGCCTTTAAGCCAATGGCTCCCAACCTGTGGTCCGTGGACCACCAGTGGTCCACAAGAATTAAAATATGGTCCATGGCCTCACCATTACTACACAATTGCCTCAAAACCATGTAGCAACAAGAGCTACTGTTCTTGCAAAACCCTCTTATAGTGCCGAGGCAACGGAGATATTGGGAGGGGAGAGGCTGACTACCCATGAAAGATCACTACTACCACATCAACTCTAGATTATTAAATATGGTTTTCTGTGGGCGAGCAGATGGTGACTGCTGGATGGCATATGTTTTGTATCAGAAACCAGAGCTGTTGTGGTCCATCCAATGCAATTTTCTAAATCAGCATCCCAAATAACCAAACCGAATCTAAAGTTAACCAAAAACTGATTCATAATCCTTGTGGTATTAACGTTGGAGAGTGGCCCCTGGTCAAAGTGGTCCCTGGTATAAAAAAAACCCAAAAAACTTGGGAACCACTGTTTTAAGCAGAGACAACATGGTGTTTTGGATGACCTGGTAACATGTCATCCAAATCAATGCAAAATGAGGAACCCTCCAGTGGTTTGGGGCTACATCTCACAGCCCACACAACCAATGGCAGGGGATTGTGAAACTGGTAGTGCATGTGTGGTGTAATGGTTTTAATATGGGATGTAGATTCTGGAAGATTAAGGTCTACATTCCTGCATGGCCACAGAAAGCCATGCCATTCCCTGCCATTGGGTAACACTGGCCAAGTCTCTCTGCCTGCATATTGAAGGAAGGCAATGCAAACATCCTCTGAATAAATCTTGCCCTATGACTGAGGTGTCACATATTAGAGCTGATCTGAAGGCACATAACATGAATAGCATTCAAATCCCAAAGCGCTCCTGTTGGAGATTCTTTTCTTTGTCAAATGGGAGGATTTTGGTGTCATATGAATATAGGAACTTCTTTTATGGTGGGAACTTTAGATAGTAGATGTCTAACCCCCAACTCTAAAATTATTTTTGTTGCTACTTCAGAACTGTAATTTTGCTACTGTTATGAATCGTAATATAAATATCTGATATGCAGGATGTATTTTCATTCACTGGACCAAATTTGACACAAATATACATTACGCCCAAATTTGAATATTGGTGGGGATGGGGAGTATTGATTTTGTCATTTGGGAGTTGTAGTTGCTGGGATTTATAGTTCACCTAAAATCAAAGAGAATTCTGAACTCCACCAACAAAGGAATTGAACCAACACAAAACACAGAACTCCCATGACAAACAGAAAATACTGGAAGGGTTTGGTGGGCATTGACCTTGGGCGACCAAAAACAAGGAGGAAGTGTGTGTTGGAGGCTCCTTCTTTGGAGGCTTTTAAACAGAGGCTGCATGGCCATCTGTCGGGGGTGCATTGAATGCAATTTTCCTGCTTCTTGGCAGAGTGTTGGACTGGATGGCCCACGAGGTCTCTTCCAACTCAAATGATTCTGATTCTAAAGCAACAAAACACTTCACTTTTAAAAAAATGGTGTGTTTATCTGAAGGTAATGGCACTCCATGCAGTCATGCTGGCCACATGACCTTGGAGGTGTCTATGGACAATGCTGGCTCATTTAGATGCGCACCAACCCTCAGAGTAGGACACGACTGGACTTAATGTCAGGGGAAAAACCTTTACCTTTACTCTATGTGAAGGGGGAGGTTTCCAGGGGATTCCTGAAATCAAAAAGGTTGAATGCCTGCATTTTTCAGAACCACTAAAAGGACAAGTTCACATGTATTTCCCTAAGTTACACAACTCATAAAAGTTGGTAATTACTTTCCCTGCTCCACCTGATCCTTTGAATGGCAATATATAGTACTTTATATGTTTGTTACATGTTGCAAGACATCTGATGATATATTGAGATCCCATTCATTTCATAATGTTTTCGTAGGCAAGGAATACTCAAAGGTGGTTTTTACCAATTTCTTCCTTTGAAATAGAGCATAAAGCACATGATATGGATTGGCAGTCTCCCATCCAAGTACTAGACAGGGCTGACTCTACTTTGCTTCCAAGATCAGACAGAGTTTGGTGCCTATTTAGACCCTTCTCCTTTGAGGCTGTCTCCTTTGCTTATTCCTAGACAACTATCCCAAATTCCTAGCCATTGACTTGGCTGTTGTTGTTGTTGTTTTTGCCATTGTCTCAGATGGCTAAAGCTACCTGCTCATTCTTACTCATGCTTCATTCAGGTCCTTTGCTGCTGAGATGCTCATAAAGATAGTTTATGAGGTTTGTTGCCATGAAATGCATTAGTTTGGGTACTTCCAAAATGGAACTGGACAGGGCTGTCCTGCATAAATCATACCACCGCCCTACCTGAAATATTACGTGTCACTCTAGATGTTGTTGTTGGACTCCCATCATCCATAACCACCATAACCAACAAAAAGGAAACTGGAGAGTGAACATTTGGAAGATTTCACAGCTTCTGCTCCAGGCCTTTGTGATACCACCACGTGCAGTACATGTCAATGAATGATAGTTCCTAAAGACAGTTGTCCGTAACATGATTTTTCAGATATGTTAGGACTACATACTTCATCATCCCTTAGCCAAAGAAACAGCAATGGCAGAACTGTGTTTTGTAACTCATAAAACAATGTGTTCTTTTAAGATGTTTGCGGTACTGGTGCTTTAAGGAGTCCTGAAGAGATGGGTAAGAGATAGTATCTCCAAGCTACTCTAACTCCTGTTGAGTGGGCGAGGAGGAGAAGGAACAAGGAAACTTCAAAAAGAGATCATTAGAAAGGAGGCACTGGAGATTGAATCAGTATTATTGGGTGCCACCCAACTAAGTCTTTAAAAGATGGTATCAGGCACACTGGCCAGATGCAAAAGGAAAAAGCTCAAGGCTTTGTCACCTTTAACAGCTGTGTAGAAAAGAGAATTTCAACAGGTATAATTGGCCATGTTGTAAGCTCACAAGGGAATTAGGGAAGGCATAGAGACATGACCGGTAAATTACTATTTTGGGGACTGCACTTCCTTGAATCCTCGTTTTGGCAAGGCCCCATCTTCATTACCATGTAATGCAATTTGAAACTCCATTACATGGTCAATGTATAGAATCATAGAATCGTAGAATTAGAATAGACCTCATGGGCCATCCAGTCCAACAACTTGCCAAGAAGCAAGAAAATCGCATTCAAAGCACCCTCGACAGAAGGCCATCCAGCCTCTGTTTAAAAGCTTCCAAAGAAGGAGCCTCTACCACACTCTGGGGTAGAGAGTTCAACTGCTGAACAGCTCTCACAGTCAGGAACTTCTTCCTAAGGTTCAGGTGAAATCTCCTTTCTTTTCGTTTGAAGCCATTGTTCCATGTCCTAGTCTCCAGGGCAGCAGAAAACAAGCATGCTCCCTCCTCCCGATGACTTCCCTTCACATCTTTATACATGGCCATCATGTCTCATCTCAGTCTTCTCTTCTGCAGGCTAAACATGCCCAGCTCTTTAAGCCACTCTTCATAAGGCTTGTTCTCCAGACCCTTGATCATTTAGTCACCCTCCTCTGGACACATTCCAGCTTGTTGACATCTCCCTTCAATTGTGGTGCTCAGAATTGGACAGTGTGATTCCAGGTGTGGGCTGACCAAGGCAGAAGAGAGGGGGTAGCATGACTTCCCTGGATCTACACACTATACTCTTTTACGGAGGCCCAAATCCCATTGGCTTTTTAAGCTGCCACATGTTTAACTTGTTGTCTATGAGTATTCCAATATCTTTTTCACAGATGATGCCTGCTGTTGACCCAGGCATCATTCCCCATTCTGTATCTTTGCATTATATTTTTTCTACCTAAGTGTAGTATCTTGCATTTGTCCCTGTTGAACTTCATTTTGTTTGTTTGGCCAATCATTTCTCTAATCTGTTAAGATCGTTTTGAATTCTGCTCCTGTCTTCTAGAGTATTGGCAATCCCTCCCAATTTGGTGTCATCTGTAAACTTGATGATCCTGCCTTCTAACCCTTCATCTAAGTCATTAATAAAGATGTTGCACAGAACTGGACCCAGGACAGAATCCTACTTATGGCACTCCACTCATCACTTCTTTCCTGGCTGAAGAAGATGCATTGGCATCCTCTGAGTTCGTTCGCGTGATGCCCAGAATTAGACAGAGTGTGATTCCCGGTATGGTCTGACCAAGGCAGAATAGATGGGTAGCATGACTTCCCTGGACTTAGACACTGTACTCCTATTTATGCTGGCCAAAATCCCATTGGCTCCCCCCCCCCCCACCACATGACTTTGTTGGCTCATGTTTAACTTGTTCCCCACGAGGACTCCAAGATCTTTTTCAACGTACTGCTATCGAGCCAAGCATTGTTCCCCATTCTGTATCTTTGCATTTCATTTTTTCCTGCCTTTGTTTTGTTATTTTAATTGCAGATGGATGGGAACATACTTTTAAGCAGCTTCTTAAAAGTATGTTCCCATCCATCTGGCCATCTGTCATGGGTGCTTTGAATGCAATATTCCTGCTTCTAGGCAGAGGGTTGGACTGGATGGCCCACGAGGTCTCTTCCAACTCTATGATTCTGGACGTTTCCATTTCCTAGAAGCACCAGGAATCTTTGTCTTAAAAATGTCAGGAAATATTTCTGCAGTCTTATATTAATTGGCCACTGTCTGATCTTATGAAATCATAGACAGTTGCCATTTCTTAATGTAAGAGACTAGGGAAATGATTACAGATCACAGAAAAGGTAATTAGGTTCATGCTTGATAGAAAGAATAAAGTGCCTTGATTTTAGCTGCTTTCTTTTTGGCATACAGATATTTATCTGTCCTAATGAAACATGGTCATCAAAGCTAGTGTAGTCGTTAGTCATCATGAGATGAAGCAAGGACATAATAGGTAGAGGCTTAAGGTGTGGCCATTCTGAAGAACACCAACCTTGACATATATAATCCCTTGCTTTTTTCCTTTGACAATCATGCTCCCAGGCTAAAGACATGTGAAATTCATAGATAAGATATAGGATCAACTGTAATCCAGATCATACTTATAAACGAGTAAGGCCCCATTTACACAGCTGTATAAAATCCACATTGAACTGGATGATGTGGTAGTGTGGACTCAGATAATCCAGTTCAAAGCAGATATTGTGGATTATATGCCTTGATATTCTGGGTTGTATGGCTGTGTGGAAGGGCCCTAGAATACTACCAAACACAATGGGCAAGGATAGGGTTTTGCAGTTTTTCCCAATAAGAACAATGAAGCAAGTCAATGGTGATGAACTTTAGTCCCATTGCGTGATTGAATTGGCTTTGAAACTAATCTTTCAGTTTTTATTGAAAAGGTTGAGGAACATCTAGGTTTCCAGCTGATATAGGATTAAAACTGCCACCATCCGTAATTGATATGCTTGCTAATAGACCATCCACACTATAGACTCATAGCAGTTCTGTACCACTTTTAATGGCCAAAGTTCCATTCTGTGGAATACTAGGATGTATAGTTTCTTGTGGCAGCAGAGTTCTCTGGATAAACATCTCACAAGACTAAACATCTCACAAAAGTGCAAATTCAAAATTCCTTAGCATTGAGCCATGGCAGTTAATGTGGTACCAAACTGCCATAATTTTGCAGTATGGATAAACAGTGGCTTCTCATAGGAAGTTATAGTTCAACAATATCTGAAAGACTATACCAACTCAGCCCTGTTTTAATGGGCATTTCCCACCCTGTTAAATTGACCCCTGTTGGGATTTGACCCCACACTGCCCAAGTCTCAAGCCCTCAATGAGAAGTTAGTTGGTATTAGAATAGTCTAAGGGTTTCTCTTCTCCCATGTCTCCTGTATGACCGTTGAGCATATATCTATTTCTTCTCTCCTCTGTCTATGCTCTCATTCTAATTGGTTGTGTAGAATGGGTACTTTTCTACTGCAAACCTTTACTTTGACTTCAGTTCTCCTACATCTTTGTATGTGCTGTGTGCTTTGAGATCTCTCTCTGCACATGTGTCAGAGATATAGCGCTTGGGTGGTTTATCCCTTTTTGAAATCTTAGAAGAGATGAGTGTTAGAGTAGCCTAGACCCAGTTCTTTACTATTAAGACATGCAGTTATTGTTTATTAATGTAAATAAACCTTTTGTGATTTTTAAGGTTGGACTCTGCAACTTTACCGGACTTGTCTGACTTGGCCACGGTGGTCCACACTCTGGTTACATCCCAAAAAGACTACTGCAACGCACTCTATGTGGGGTTGCCTCTGAAGACTGCCCGGAAGCTACAATTAGTCAAACGACCGGCAGCCAGGTTGCTTACAGGAGTGGGGTACAGGGAGTGTACAACTCCCTTGTTACACCAGCTCCACTCGCTGCCAATCAGCTTCCGTGCACAATTCAAAGTGCTGGTTTTAACCTACAAAACCCTACATGGTTCCGGCCCGGTTTACCTGTCCGAACACATCTCCTCCTATACATTTTCTAGGATGTTAAGATCTTCTGGAGAGGCCCTGCTCTCAGTCCCACCACCTTCGCAGTCACGCTTGGTGAAGACAAGAGACAGGGCCTTCTCTGTGGTGGCCCCCCGGCTATGGAACTCTCTCTCTCTGGCAAGATTAAGTCTGCCCCCTCCCTCCTGTCCTTCAGGAAGCAGTTAAAATCCTGGCTGTAGAATCAGGCATTTGCAGATTGATGGATGACCTGGTTCGGTTTAAGTGGTAATGGATAACAACAATTGGATTGAGTTTGATGATGAGATGGATGATGTTTTTAACTTGATGAACTGTTTTTATATGCATTTTAGAACTTATTTATTGTATGTTGTTTTATGATGTTATTTATTGTATTGTATAGCATTGAATTTTTGCTGTTAGCCGTTCTGAGTCCCTCCACGAGGTAGAGAAGAACGGGATACAAAAGTTCTAAATAAATACAATATATAAATTAAGCTCTAAATTGTTTACTGCTATATCACACAACCTGGGGATCACAACCAGATACAGTGAAGACATCTGCCCTTGCGCTATGCTACTCTGCTGCTGAGTATGCATGCCCAGTGTTGAACACATCTCACCACACTAAAACAGTGGATGTGGCTCTTAATGAGACATGCCACATTATCATGGGGTGTCTGTGCCCAACACCAATGGAGAAATTACACTGTTTAGCCGGTATTGCACCACCTGACATCTGCCAGGACGTAGCAACCAATAGTGAAAGGACCAAGGCAGTGACATCTCCAGCTCATCCCCTGTTTGGGTATCAGCCAGCATGTCAATGACTTAAATCAAGAAATAGTTTTATAAGATCTACAGAGACACTCGCTGGAACACCTCAGCAAGCGAGAGTCCAAAAGTGGCAGGCTCAAACCCAGAACCTCAATCAATGGCTGATACCAAATGAGAGACTCCCCCCTGGGCACACAGAAAACTGGGCGACTTGGAAGGCGCTGAACAGACTGCGCTCTGGCAGCATGAGATGCAGAGCCAACCTTAAGAAATGGGGCTACAAAGTGGAATCCACAACATGCGAGTGTGGAGAAGAGCAAACTACTGACACCTGCTGCAATGCACCCTGAGCCCTGCCACATGCACAATGGAGGACCTCCTTGCAGCAATACCAGAGGCACTCCAAGTGGCCAGATACTGGTCAAAGGACATTAATAGAATACCAAGTCTGCAAATTTTGTGTTTTGTTTGTTTGTTTGTCTGTTTTTTTTCATGCAATACAACTGTTTTGGTTCGCTCCTGACACAATAAATAAAAATAAACACAGCACTTCACGCTCTGCTTGCTGTGAACTAGATGCTCAGCTATAAGTATCCTATTTGTTTTTTTGGATGCTCTGCTTATTTTTGGGAAGTTTTCCCTAACACCAAAGACATTCAGGAACCACTGAAGAGACATCCCACATTGAAAGCCTTTCCAAAAATGTGTTATACAGTGTCAGCCCTCTTTCACTGTAGGGGAAAGAAAACGGTGAAGATACAGCTTGTAGAAGTCAATCTCCTCCTGAAACATTTGATATTAGGCCTCTCTATTTCCAAAAACAAATCAACAACTGTATTGAACTCTCAGTAAACTTTATTTCCAATCTATTACGCAATCTGATAAAGAAGGGAGAACAGGTGGGGTTGCAGTTTCAGTCTATATTTTCAGTGGCTGCCTCTTCTCTTGTTCTGAATGTGTGAAGCTGGCAGAAATGATTGTTCTTTTGGTGTTTGCTGTTTCAAGTAACAAAGCGGTGGTCCATATGAGGTGAAATAGCCCGTTTCTTTAGCAGGTAGGTGCTCTTTGGAAAGGTTGGTAGGAGGAATGTTAGAACCTGAGCCAAAGTAGGGAAGTTGAAAGATTAGGTTGTACAGGTAAGTTTGTGAATGGGGGGGGGGGGGGAATTCAAGTAAAGAAGAAAGAAAGAACAGAAGTAAATGCAAGATGAAAAGTCAAGGGCTCTAGAAAAGCATGAGGCTAATTTGGCTCAACAGAACTTAAACTTAAGCAAAGCCAATAAGCCAACTTGACAGTGACAGGTCATTTGGAGGTCCAGCCTGACAAGGGATGGGATGGTCAGAGGTTCAAAGGAAGGCAGTACTAGAAATGTATTGGACTGTATCCAACTTTATGAGGCAGCAAGAAGCAATCTGGAGCAAAAACCACAGGGATTTGGAGAATTGAAGTTGCTTGGCTTGGCTCTCTACTCGCAAGCAAGTTTCCCGTCAAAGCTGGAGAGGCAGATGGCAAATGCCTGAAGGGCACAGAGCGGGAACTGGTAGTCCATAGTGAAAACGTTGGGTGCCACACGGCCAAACTGGAGCACAATGTAGTCAGCTGGAGGCCAGAGAGAAAAAGACGCATTCATACATATAGACTGGTTCTCACAAACTCTTTTTTCCTCAGTTCCTCTTATTGACCCATCTCCAAAACAATGCACCCAGCATCTACTTTAATCTTGCTCTCTCTTCTGCAAAATCTGATTTCTGTTTATACTAGTGTTTCTCAACCTTTGTAATGCTGCAACCCTTTAATACAAGGGGTTGTTGGGAACCGCCTTGAGTCGCCAATTGGCTGAGAAAGGCAGTATACAAATACAGCAAATAAATAAATAAATAAATAAATAAATAATACAATTGCTCATGTTGTGGTGACCCCCAACCATAAAATTATTTTCGATACTGCTTTGTAACAGTAATTTTGCTACTGTTATGAATTGTAATGTAAATATCTGATATGCAGGATGAATGTGCCTTGTACTGTCGCCCTTATGTTGGACACAAATACCTGATACACCCAAATTTGAATACTGGTGGGGTTGGATTGATTTTGTCATTTGGGAGTTGTAGTTGCTGGGATTTATAGTTCACCTACAATCAAAGAGCATTCTGAACTCCACCAAAGATGGAATTGAACCAAACTTGGCACACAGAACTCCCATGACCAACAGAAAATTTGGTGGGCATTGACCTTGAGTTTTGGAGTGGTAGTTCATCTACATCCAGAGAGCACTGCGGACTCAAATGATGATGGATTGGACCAAACTTGGCACAAATACTCAATATGCTCAAATGTAAACACTGGTGGAGTTTGAGAAAAATAGACCTTGACATTTGGGAGTTGTCATTGCTGGGATTTATAGTTCACCTACAATCAAGGAGGATTCTGAACCCCACCAATGATAGAATTGGGCCAAACTTCCCACACAGAACCCCCATGACCAAAAAAATACTGTGTTTTCTGATGATCTTTGGTGACACCTCCCTCACGACCCCCCCGGGGTCCGTTCCCCAGGTTGAGAAATGCTGGTTTATACCGTGCATCTTTTGGTTTTTAAATATGTGGCACATGGTGAACAGAGATTTTTTAAGAAAGGTTATACAAGTTATTCATATAGCATTGAAACTATTTCACATCAATAAGTTTTTGCACAACTTGTTCCATTATTTATTTGCTTCATTTGAGATGCACACACACACACACACACTTATTTATCTTATTTATGACCTGTCAAAAAAGGGGCTGGCCACATTAGGAATAATAGGGTGACTACCAATTGCCACAAGACTTTGGATGTTATTAAAGGGCAGGATTAAATTGTTACATATTTAGTAAGCTTTTGCACCAGAGACAATAAAGATGGCAGTGGGATTTTCTGTCTCTAGTGGCAAAATAAATTGTTTGGGCATGTGTATTTGTATTTTGATTTGAGTAGCTAAAGATTGGTGCTATTATTGCTTTATCCCAGGCAACAAATCTATCAACAGCAATTGCTTCATTACTATAAAGTGCCATGTCCATTGTTTAGATGTTGAGTTTCTTATACTAGAGAATCCTGTGGATTTCCTTTTGGGTGAATAGTAAAGGTAAAGGTTTCTGCTTGACATTAAGTCTAGTCGTGTCCGATTCTGGGAGTTGGTGCACATCTCCATTTTTAAGCCAAAGAGCCGACATTGTTTGTACACATCTCCAAGGTCATGAGGCTGGCATGTCTTCATGGGGCGCCATTACTTTCCCGCCAGAGAGGTACCTATTGATCCACTCATATTTACATATTTTCGAACTGCTAGGTTGGCAGAAGCTGAGGCTAACAGCAGGAGCTCACCTCGCTCCCTGACTTCAAACCAGCAACTTTTCAGTCAGCAAGTTCAGCAGATCAGCAGTTTAATCCGCTGCACCACCAGGGGCTCCTTTTTTTGGTGAATACTGAGTTATTTTAAGATTTCAAACTGAATCTCAATTATGTTGAAGCAATAGTACAGTCGTCTTGATGAGATTTTTTCAGAGGAGGCTTGCATATGCCTTCTCCTGAGGAGAAGCCCCCACCCTCCAAACCTTCTGCACACAATTAGAGACCTGACTTTTCCGACAAGCCTTCGACCATGTTTTGACTCTCTAATAATACATATGTGGACTCTTGGAATCTTTATTAGCACTTTACAATTCTGAGATCAAATACTGCTGTTTTATTTACAGCAATTGCTGTATTTTATTGTTTTTTACCAGGGGGTATTGTGTATTTATGATGTTGTGTTGACTGCTTATTGTTTATGTCCTGCTTTGCACTTGTATTTTGCATGTCACACCTTGAATGTTCTGTTAGCTGCCCCAAGTCCCTCTGGGAGATGGTGGTGGGACAGAAATAAAGATGATGTTGATGATGATTAGTAGTAGTAGTATTATGAAGCTAAGAGTATATGATGTGCCCAGGACCATCCAGTGGGTTTCAATGGTCAAGGAGAGACTAAAACACTGATTTTCCAGGATCCTGGCCCACCACTCAAACCACTACGCAACTAGCTCTCTTAGCTAGAGAAGAGGACATAAATATTGAATTCTACTATTTATTTATTTATTTGCCACATTTATATATATATTATTTATTTTATATATATATATATATATATATATGGTAAATACATAATATATATATAAATGTGGTAAATAAATAAATAAATAGTAGAATTCAATATTTATGTTGTATTGCAATACAATACAGTTGCTTGTATTGCACATATGAGAGCAGAAGTCCTAAACTTTTTTTTACTTATACATAAGTCCCATAGAATCTAACTTATTTTGAACCAAAACTCAGTCCAAAGCTGCCATACATTCTCCCACAAGCCTCATCCCTCTAACTATGTGAACCACTACTCACGGTTATCTTCTGCAATGATCTGGAAATTTTTGACAGATGCCTGCGTGACACGCCCATGGAAGTTGAGCACATATGACTGGGTCTCTTCATTCCAAGCAGGCATCTTGTTCTGGAGTTTGATCAGGTTCTGCATGTTCCGGTTCTGGTATCGTGTCAATAAAGTCTCGTGTTCCTGTAGGCACAGATGAACAAATGGAAAGCAGATGTCTGTCTTATATTGGCAGTTATTACCTGTGACAGGTAATGAGATGAGAGGGAAGAGAAGAGAGTACTAATCCCCTTGCAAAGAAGCACTCACATTTTTCGGACGGATGCAGATTCTCTCGTTGTCTGTGTTTATGCCGGGAATGATCACGGTCATTTTTCGTGGGCCCCTGAATCCCAAAACATTGGTTTCCTGAAAGGAGGCAGGGTCACAAAGAAAGGAATGGATTAATGTCACCTTGTTGGAGTTGTCGGTGAAATGTCATTATTCATTTTCACTCTATAATCATAGGCAGACGGTGCATTTATACCCCATGCTTCAATCAACAAGGCTCGTAGGGCAACTTATAAATCAATGATTTGACAGTTCCCTACTTCCAGAATTAAAATCTCAGTAAGACACAACATAAAATGAAAATGCAATAGCATTGTAGGAAGCTACTAAGTTAATGAGATGCTGGCTGCTCATCTCTCATATGCCACAGCAATGGCAGCTGGAACATGGAGAGCAGGGTCACTCATCACTGGCCAAGGTATGATGGAACTATGTTTGGCTGCTCTTCCTTCCATTGACAGCACGGGAAGTTGATATGGAGGCAGGGTCTTTCACCAGCCTCTGGGACCAAGATATGATGGACCTGTGCCTGGCAGCTCCTCTATCCTGCAGGGCAGTTCCACCTAGGCACAAAATGCAGCTCTGAACTGATATGAAACAGACAGATTTGGAGCTGTATTGTTGCCAGACAGGGTACTGTCAATTACTTGTGACAATTACTGTGACTAGACAGCGACTCCACAGCCCAGCCATGCCAAAACTGGTTTGGGATGGCAGGGAATGGGTCTGGTTTCCACCTCCCAGCCACCTGCAAAAAAACAGAAAAAAATGTACATTACCTGATTGACTGCATGTTTACTTTTTGCTTCTGCCATGTGACTGAGCAAGGCAGCTTGAGAAGAGCAAGCCCCTTTCCACTTCTCTCAAGGTGTCTTGCTCAGTCACATGGCAGCAACCAGGAAGTAAACAGGAAGTATTTTTTTTATGTCAGGAGTGACTTGAGAAACTGCAAATCGCTTCTGGTGTGAGAGAATTGGCTGTCTTCAAGGACGCTGCCTAGGAGACACCCAGATGTTTGGCCATCCTTTGGGAGGCTTCTGTCCCTGCATGAAAACCTGGAGCTAACAGATGGGAGCTCACCCCACTCCCCAGATTCGAACTGCTGACCTTTCGGTCAGCAGTCCTGCTGGCACAAGGGTTTAACCCATTGCATCACCGAGGGCTCCCCAAACAGGAAGTAAACAAGATAAACACAATTTTACTGTCTTTTGGAGGGGAAATGGGGGTGCTACAGGGTAAGGGGGATGTTGACTGAGCCTGGGGAGGACATGATGGCTGTTGGAACACCAATCCTGAATCCTGCATAGGAGTTCAAGATGGGTGTCCACAATGCCCGAACACAGAAGAAGAGCGAAATTCTGCTGCAGTATTCAGACATTCCCTATGTTTTTAAACCCAGGGTTCCACTGCATAAACCAGCTTACCCTGGGTTATTTATATACTTACGACATTTCTACCCCATCTTTCTCACCCTGAAGGGGACTTAAGGCATTAATGTACTTCAGCATTGTGTGGATGCACACAAGCTAATGCAACTCTATACTGCATTAAATGGCAGTGCGGAAGAGTCCTCAGAGGCCAGGGCGATTGTATTTTAAAGTCACCTTCAGCCTTGCAGACACTAAGGCAGCATATAAGAGTATGATCAAAATATGGTATAGGCAACCAAACGAAATCATCAATCATCACCATTGTATATGCAGGGAAGATACTAATTATCATTGTCAGATCATTTAAATCAGTTAAAATGACCATTCAAATAAAAAGGCTCAGGGCGCCAGAAAGACTGCAGTGTTGGTGCCAGCTGCAATTTTCACAATACTGCAAGTGCGGTATTATGACTGAGAAGTTTTTTCTCCCTTTACATGAGGTACTTGGCAAAGGATCTTCCTTGATAATTTTGACAAGTCAGGCAGGCTGATACAAGGAGAAGTGATTTTTCAGATATTTAAGTCACAAGCCTATTAGATTTTTTTAAAATACAAGGAATGAGAGCTATTGCAGCAAATTCAGCCCAACACAAATGCCACGCTCTCTCCCTCGTCAGGACACCATTGCTGGTTTCCCAGTTTGTGTACAGTTTTCCCCTTATTCTCAGAGATTAAAAAGCCTCTCCTAAAGCTTAATTACTGGCAGTAAAAGCTTGAAGCTAAAATATTGTTGGGTTTCATCCCTGGACTGCACAAGTCTCCAATCCTCAATGAGTTTAGACTTAGATATAGGATTAGAGTGCGGGATTCCTTTCCCCACATTCCTATGATGCTTTTCCCAGAAGGGGCTTTGCATTACTCTTCTTGCTTGCCACTATCCTCCCCACTTTGAAGATGGAGCAATGGAATCTCTGTGAGGGATGAGGTAACTTCTTCTTTAAAGGTATTTTAATTGCCCTGGGTTTTGGCCATGTAATCATTCTCCATTGCCCTTTCTCTTCTGCCTTTGTCTCCAGTAATGATGCATTTTGCCTTTCTCCAGGCAAAATGTAGCTGCATGGATACTTTTTATTATCCTTTTACCTTCCTTAGAAGATGTGCTTAGTAAGATAGCTCCAAGACCTTTTTCTATCTAGAATGGATTTCTTTTTGTTGTTGTTCATTCGTTCAGTCGTCTCCGACTCTTCGTGACCTCATGGACCAGCCCACGCCAGAGCTCCCTGTCGGCCGTTACCACCCCCAGCTCCCTCAAGGTCAGGATTTCTTTTTACCTCAGTAAATATTTTGAACCTAAAGTTGCGACTCTGCAATCCTGAGCCATCTTGTTGAATTGAACCTAATCCTGACTCACCACGCATAAGTTTCTGCTGGTTATAAAGCCTCCTTCTAGCACTCTGCTGTATTTATGGTAGAATCACCCAAAGTGAGGGTTATGTTTTGAGCCTAAAAGCTCTGATTCCCAACAAATATATTGCTCTATGAACTGCAGCGGACCCTTTGTTCCAAGATCATTCCATGGACACCAAAATCCATGGCTGCACAATTCCTATTATGTTGTAGTAAATTGGTGACCTTTATATAAAATGGAAAATCAAGGATTGTTTTTAAAAGAATATTTTCAAGAAATGGTTCGTTGAATCCGTGGATACAGGAAAATCCATAGATACAGAAGGCTGACTATACTCTCCATTCTCTTTGGAGATGGCTATTCTGGACCGTGCAGGGAAGAACGTCTTTATTGTTGCCCAAGAGCTAGTCATATTCAGACTGGGTTGTTGTGTGTTTTCCGGGCTGTATGGCCATGTTCCAGAAGCATTATCTCCTGACATTTCGCCTGCATCTATGGCAGGCACCCTCAGAGGTTGTGAGATCTTTTGGAAACTAGGAGATATATAAACCCCATGTTCCAAGTTTCCAACAGACCTCACAACCTCTGAGGATGCCTGCCACAGATGCAGGCGAAATGTCAGGACAGGATGCTTCTGGAACATGGCCATACAGCCCGGAAAACTCACAGCAACTCAGTGATTCCGGCCATGAAAGCCTTTGACAATATTCAGACTTGTTTCTCATGACAAAAGTGCCTTCCCTTGACCAAAACGTACATAGCAAATAGCAACCAACTCTTGCCGCAAGTCAGCTGTTTCTGGAACGAAGGGTTTCTTGTCTGGATTGATCCCGTTGTCGAACACAGTAAACTTAGTTCCCAGCACATTGGATCTAGAAGGGAGTCAAAAAGGTGTTATTTAAAGCATGTTACACTCTACTGTGTTTCCCTCAACTTGGCCCCACAACGACCTAAGAAACAACTCAGCAAATGAACCCAAAAATGAGGCCCAGAATCACATATTTCCCAGTCAATGGAGCCTGGAAATTGCACAGAAGGTTAGCTTATAACACAAGCTCATTGAACAGTTTTAGTTATATGAGAAGAGCTTTAAATGCCATAGAATTTTGCGTGAAGATGAATTTTGCCATAGAATTTTGCGTGAAGATGAAGCAATGTCTACAGAAGTGTTCTTTGGACTTCAACTCCCACAATTCCTAACAGCCGGCAAACTTCGGCCCTCCAGGTGTTTTGGACTTCAACTCCCACAATGGAGTCCAAAACACCTGGAGGGCCGAAGTTTGCCCATGCCTGCTTTATATACACATACTAAAGTCCTGTAACAATCAACAAACCTCCAGTTTAAATTCATCACCCAAATTCTACGGAAAATGATCACACAAGAAACACAAACATACATTACACATAATGCAACATAATACTTAACATAATTACACTGACATTGCATACATGAATGTTAAACTACGCATACTGGATTTCCAAGCTTTCCCTTCATTGGCATCTATTCATTATTCGATTTGTCTTCCTTATATTCTAATACCATCGTTTAAACATATATACATATGCACGTTTTCCAGAGCTGAAATGGATCCTTTGCTTAATACATGGCCTTCTTGAGGTTTAACACAGCTAGTAAATCATCAGCAATTATAAAATCTATCAACCAAAAGGTTGCAAGTTCGAAGCCCCGGGTTGGCGTGAGCTGCCAACTGTCAGCCTAGCTCATTGTTTACCTAAGCAATTCGAAAACAGCTTTAGCTGTGATTAGAGAAATTAGGTACCGCTAAAAGCAGAGGAGGTGTTTTTGGCCTACAACTCCCAGAAATCCCAGCCAGTTTACCAGCTGTTAGGATTTCTGGGAGTTGAAGGCCAAAAACATCTGGGGACCCCATGTTGAGAACCACTGCTCTACCACCATTTGTGCCCCTACCACCCCTCCTTGCTGCCCCAACCCAGTTGCCTGCTTTCATTTATGGAACTTTCCCTTCCTAATCTAGAAATCACTAAAACATGACTAGCAGAGAGATTAGAGCTTGTGTTGAAACACGTTTGTGTGTTGTGTGTAATGCGTCACATAAACATAACAAGAAACCTCTGGGTCTTTGTGAAATAAACAATACAAAGGAAGGGAAGACGGGAGAAAAGGAAGAAAGGAAAACAGAGAAAACAGAGGAAAGGAATCCAGAATTCAGAAAGAGAGGTATAGCAGTTTGCACTCACTGGATGACTTTAGGCAAGCAACACTCTCTCAGCCTCAAAGAAAGCCAAAGGCAAATCCCCTTTGAATAAATCTTGACATGAAAACTCTGTGTACCTTAGGGTCACTTCAAGACTGGAATGAAGGCACACAGCAGCAACTATCCCAATTAATAATGAATTCTACCTTACTTGGAAAGTGAGGTTTTAAAAAGCTATTTGCGGCCCCAGGACGCTTAGCTTGGGGAGATAGGACAAGTTATAAATAATAATAATTATATTCGCCGATCTAATTTCAGCCCCTTACTACTCCCAACTGTAGAAGATAGCAGGGTTGAAAATGGACCCACCTGACTTTTCCAATGAAGTTGTCTCCATCTCGTGACAGGTCAATGGGGTCTAGGGAAATGAGATAATTTGAGGTTTTGCTTTTTTTCCTCTTCCGTCCAGACATCAGGAAGTGCTGAGGGAGAAGACATAGGAGTCAGTGATACTAGTTTGTGCTTGACTCATTCTTCAGTTACAGTCTTTGAACTCCTTTTTCTTGTGTGAATTCAAGTTCCTAAGACATCCCTAAGGCTTTAGGTTTTCTTTTTTTCAGAAGGGGTTTGCTTTTGCCCTCCTTTGAGGCTGAGAGAGTGTGATTAGCCCAAGGCCACCCAATGGGTTTCCACATGCCAGCAGAGATTCAAACCCTGTTCTCCAGAATTGTAGTACAACACTTGAATCACAATACCATGCTGGCCCTCATTAAAAGATAACTCCCACCGACCGCAGTCGATAAGACCATGGGATATGTAATCAGAGGTGGCCCTAGGTAATTTTCAATGGTAAGCAAACAGTATTTTGCCTGCCCCCCCCCCCCAACCAATCACTGATATATATTTTCTGTTCGTCGTGGAGTTCTGTGTGCCATATTTGGTTCAATTCCATCATTGGTGGAGTTCAGAATGCTCTTTGATTGTAGGTGAACTATACATCCCAGTAACTACAACTCGCATATGTCAAGGTCTATTTTCCCCAAGAGCACCTCAAGAGCGCCCCTGGACAAAATCAAGTATACTGCAAATGCTTACTTTGCGTAATGGGTTGAGCCGCCCCTGTATGTAGTCTAGGTAAAGGTATGTATGTAGTCTAGGTAAAGGTAAAGGTTTTTCCCTAACATTAAGTGTAGCCGTGTCAGACTCTGGGGGTTGGTGCTCATCTCTATTTCTAAGCCAAAGAGCTGGCATTGTCCATAGACACCTCCAATAAAGGGGTGCCTGGATGGGCCCTCACTTCCTATTGTCTTACCCTCGTTATTAACTGTGAGTTGTTTGTCAGTCGGATGTTTATAACTCAGAGACTGCTTGTATATGTTCAGAGCAACGACTGGACAATCAACAGCAAATGCCCTCCAGGTAAGGAAAAGTATGTCAGAAATATTAAATATTAACCAGGTAGTTTAAATTACAAAAATGTGAGTCAAGCACTGAAAGGGTTAAATGGATGCAATGACGCAGCAAAAGCTGCAGTTCAACATAAGCAGGTGTGCATATAGCGTAGCAGCCCTCTGTCTGTGAGAGATCTCTGTTGAAGAAAGGCCTCAGTATAAGTAGGTCTCAGTGTTAGTTTGCCTCAGTGTGAGAGAGGCATCAGTATGAGAGAGCCCTCAGTGTGAGAAGGCCTCAGTGGGAGAAAGGTCTCAGTGGGAGAAAGGCCTCAGTGTTAGTAGGCTTCAATATGAGAAGGCCTAATGTGAGAAGCTTCAGTGAGAGAAGCCCCAGGTTGAAGGCCATTAGGTTCTTGTGGGTTTTTTTGGGCTATATGGCCATGTTCTAGAGGCATTTTCTCCTGACGTTTCGCCTGCATCTATGGCAAGCATCCTCAGAGGTAGTGAGGTCACTACCTCTGAGGATGCTTGCCATAGATGCAGGCGAAACGTCAGGAGAAATGCCTCTAGAACATGGCTCTATAGCCCGAAAAAACCCACAAGAACCTAGTGATTCCAGCCATGAAAGCCTTCAACAATACATTGAAGGCCATTGTTTGTGAAGGCTGCTGTGTATAAAGCTACTTTGTGAAGTGCCTGTGTAACTTCGATGTGAGAGGAGGCTCTGTGAGAGTGAAGCTGTTTATCTGCGTGAGAAAGAAGCCCAGTGTTGAAGCAGTATAAAGGACTTTGTTCATTTTATAGAAACATTCTTGTAAATAGTGTAACCATATTATTTTGCTATAAAGAAAAGCTTCCTAAGGAAGAGATAATATTGGTCTGTGTGTTTTTGTTCTTTTTATCACTTGTGGCTACTGGTGCTGAAACACAGACATGTGCTTTCATCTCAAGAACAGAGAAGCATCCCGAGCTCTGAAGATCACCTGGGAAGGAATCCCACTGGAGCATTTCAGCGCACCCAAATACCTGGGAGTCACTCTGGACCGTGCTCTTACCTACAAGAAGCACTGCCTGAACATCAAGCAAAAAGTGGGTGCTAGAAACAATATCATACGAAAGCTGACTGGCACAACCTGGGGATCACAACCAGACACAGTGAAGACATCTGCCCTTGCGCTGTGCTACTCTGCTGCTGAGTATGCATGCCCAGTGTGGAACACATCTCACCATACTAAAACAGTGGATGTGGCTCTTAATGAGACATGCCGCATTATCACGGGGTGTCTGCGCCCTACACCACTGGAGAAATTACACTGCTTAGCCGGTATTGCACCACCTGGCATCCGCCGAGAAGTAGCAGCCAATAGTGAAAGGACCAAGGCAGAGACATCTCCAGCTCACCCCCTGTTTGGGTATCAGCCAGCACGCCAACGACTTAAATCTAGACATAGTTTTCTAAGATCTACAGAGACACTCGCTGGAACACCCCAGCAAGCGAGAGTCCAAAAGTGGCAGGCTCAAACCCAGCACCTCAACCAATGGCTGATACCAAATGAGAGACTCCCTCCTGGGCACACAGAAGACTGGGCGACTTGGAAGGCATTGAACAGACTGCGCTCTGGCACCACGAGATGCAGAGCCAACCTTCAGAAATGGGGCTACAAAGTAGAATCCTCGACATGCGAGTGTGGAGAAGAACAAACCACTGACCACCTGCTGCAATGCAACCTGAGCCCTGCCACATGCACAATGGAGGACCTTCTTGCAGCAACACCGGAAGCACTCCAAGTGGCCAGATACTGGTCAAAGGACATTTAACCAGCTACCAAACTCACAAGTTGTGTATTTTTCTGTTTGTTTGCTTTGTTCTGTTAGACTGGTTGTTCTGACACGACAAACAAATAAAAAAACACTGCTGCTAATAAGTTACTCTGCTGTACATTTATGAGAAGGGACTTCTGTTAATAAGCCCACTCGCCCAACAAAGTATACATTTAAATATTTATAATGTATTCTGATTGTAGTTTTTTTTTTCTTTTTAAAACTGTTTGCTTTTGCTCACGGATACCTTCTTTCCATTTTCCAGCTCATGATGTAGATAGTAGAATGGGAAAATGCCCTTGTCCATTCCTTTCCTGTCCCGTGTGATGCGGCACTGGATAATACTGCCCTTAGGTGCAGGTTTCAGAACAAATTCTTCAACATCACCCACTTTGAGGGACAGCGGGTTGTTGGGTTCCTCACTTGGAGACTGTCAAGGAGAGAGGGTGGGGGAAGGAAACTGATGGAATGAAATGCAGTGTGGAACTTGGAACAAAAGTCACTCTTTTTCTGCTGTGATTACTGAGCTGTGATTCTTTGGAGGCTTTTAAACTGACTGGATGGCCATCTGTAGGAGGTGATTTGTTTGTGCTTTACGAGCATGGCAGGGGGTTGGACTGGATAGCCCAGGCGTGGGCAGACTTCGATCCTCCAAGTATTTTGGACTTCAACTCTCACAATTCCTAACAGCCTATCGGCTATTAGGAATTGTGGGAGTTGAAGTCCAAACCATCTGGAGAGCCAAAGTTTGCCCATGCCTGGGATAGCTCATGTGGGCTCTTCCAACTTTATTATTCTATGATTTTACTGTCCTCGGGAGAATTTTCTCTAGAAACTCTGGTCCCTTCTACACGGGCATATAATCCTGATAATCAAAACAAATAATCCACATTATCTGCTTTGAACTCGATTATATGAGTCTATGCTCCCATATAACCCAGTTCAAAGCAGATAATCTGGATTTTATATGGCAGTGTGAAGGGGCCTCTGATGACTTATCTGAGGCTATCGTGCTCAGTAGAAAAGGTGATAAATTCCACATGGTGAAGGACAGACGATTTGGAGTTTTCCTTTTTGTGTTTTGGACTACAATACGAATTGGTCCTGCATGCTAAGAATAATGGGTATCATAATCCAAACTTTGGGAGGACTATGATAATGGGCATTATAGTCCAAGCTTTGGGAGATAACATCTAGCACAGTGCTTCCCAACCTTTTTTTGACCAGGGACCACTTTGACCAGTGACCACTCTCCAACATTAGTATCAAAAAGGTTACAAATCAGTTTTTGTCAACTTTAGATTTGGTTTGGTTATTTGGGGTGCTGATTCAGAAAACTACATTGGATAGACCACATCAGCTCTAGTTTCTGATAAGGAACATATGCCATCCAGTAGTCACCATCTTTTCGCCCACAGAAAACCATATTTAGTAATCTAGAGCTGATGCGGTAGCAGTAATATTTTATGGATAGTCAGCCTCTCCCCTCCTGACATCCACGTTGCCTCGGCATTATAAGAGGGTTTCACGAGACAAATGGCTCTCGTTGCCACATGGTTTTGAGGCAACAATGTAGTAATGGTGAGGCCGCGAACCATATTTTCATTCTTGCAGACTACTGGTGGCCCATGGACTACAGTTTGGAAACCACTGATCTAGCAAGATGGTGACAGTTAAAACAATAATTAAGAAAGCTTGATTGAGGCCTTAGCATCTCACAGAGGACAAGTTGACCTCCTCGCGGATGTACATGACCCGCTCAAGGATGTCCTGCTCCTCGATGTTGAGATCTTCCTTCTTCTCCTCATCTTCATCATCTTCATCTTCCTCCTCATCGCTCTGGCTTCTTCTTCCATTGGTGAGAGATCCTGAGAAAATACAAGGAGGATGGGGAGATGAACTGATGACAATATTTTGAGTCCACTTGACCACCCAGTCTTTCACCTGTAAAGCAGATTTACCTCTGTGGGAAAGCATCCAGTTACGGGATTTCTTCAGGGTTGAAGATGATAAGCTCAGTTCCTGGGATGACTCCCCCTCACTTTCAGAGCTGGTGGGGACTCTCAGGACATCATACCTTTCCTCAGTGGTGTCCTTGGAGTCTATAGACTCCACTTCCTCAATATGAGAATCCTTCTTGAAAACTAAATGGGCAAAGAAGTGAAATTTGGTCATTCTGTTACTGCCCTCTTCTGGGTGGTTCTGATTCAAACACCACAAATTTCCATAAGAATCAAAATTGCTAATACAGTACAACTTCTGTATCCTCAGAGGACATGTTCTCCTGCTTTGCATTGATAAACGAAACTGCAGATAATAGTAAATCCAATTGAAATGATGTACTTCTGCCCCAACTATACCATAGGATAATGCTGGTTGATCTAGAAAATGGCTATGGAAGGCATAGTTGGATAAATGAAACTGCCGATACAAGGGCCATATCATACTTTTATTCAGATGTAGAAAAGTTCACAAACATAGATGACCCTCTGCATTCTCCACAATTCTCCCTCAGGCTAGATGTTACCAAAACATAGAGAATAGAGAAACAAAAACAAGTTTTTAAAGATCCTGCTAGATCTTTGGCTATTGTTTGCAAGGCATTCCTATGATGGGAGAATGAAAACTGAGGCACCTTCTGCACTGCCAGGTAAAATCCTGATTATCTACTTTAATCTGAATTATATAGCAGTGTAGACTCATATAATCCAGTTCAAAGCAGATAATGTGGATTATCTGCTTTTATAATATGGATTATATGGCAGCGTAGAAAGGGCCTAAAAGTGCATCTACACCAGGCATGGGCAAACTTCAGCCTTCCAGGTGTTTTGGACTTCAGCTCCCACAATTCCTAACAGGCAGTTGAAGTCCAAAACACTCAGAGAGCCAAAGTTTGCCTGTGGCTGATCTACACTGTAGACACGTCAATAACTGTTGTGGAATCATGGGAGTTTTACATAGTCTTTACTCTTATCTACCAAAGGGTGCTGGTGCCTCACCAAACTACAACTCCCAGAACTTCATAGAATTGAGTGAAAACAGAAAAAGTGATATCAAATTGCATTCATTCTACAGATTTTTAGTGGTAGTGAGCAGCTCCTGGAGAGACATGGCAACAGCAACTGTGCTCCTCAATTTATATGTAGAAAACAGTATATGCTCTTGAGTGGTTATTTGTGAATGCTTCTCAATCGGGGAAGGAGGATTCCCCAGCTCCTCTACCTCATTTGTAATGGAGACTTGAGCATTCTCATTTGTTAGTATCCACAAGTCCTGGAACCACTCCACTGTGGATACTAAGAGCCCACTGCATTTATATTTGTATTGATGTTCTGCATAGTCTTTTCATTTGTATTGTTGCAAAATATGTTTATAACCTGACTTGGGTCTCATTACACTACGTAACACAATTTTTGTTCCTGACATTTAAATGTCATTTCCTAATTGGTTCTATCATAAAAACACGGAAAAGGTTTATTAAACTGCAAAACTTTATTTTTGCAGGACATCCTGCAGCACATTTTGCTATAGTGTTTCAATGAATATCTTATATAGAGTCTCAACCAATTCAACATAGTTTGTGACAACCACAAAAACAAAGTTTCTGGAGTATAACTACTACTTTCAAAGTAAGTACTGCACAATTAAACAGGAAATAACACTTTCGAATCAGGAACAGATTTTTTTTCAAATTTTGTTACATAGTGATATTGGGAGAAAGATGGTAGCCCTTTCACATATCTCCAGGAATGTTCTAGTTCTTCTAGCAGACTTCATGGTGGAAGAACGACTTTATAGCGATTGTATGCTGGAAGCATTGGGGGACCCAGGGATTCCTAGATAAACCTCTAGGACAGTGGTTCTCAACCTGTGGGTCCCCAGATGTTTTGGCCTTCAACTCCCAGAAATCCTAACAGCTGGTAAACTGGCTGGGATTTCTGGGAGTTGCAGGCCAAAATTCCTGGAGACCCACAAGTTGAGAACCACTGCTCTAGATCCTCTAGCACAACTGGATGTAGTTGACCATGGAATCATACTGAAGAACCTACAGGATCCTAGAGAGAACATTCTTAATCAAATCTGTAAAGGTCAAAACCTCAAATGTGAATGGATAGATGTAAATGAATGAAATCATCCTCATTATCTCACCTTCCATATCTGCTGGAACCTTTGGGATTGGAGATAAGACTTTCTTCCTTGGTTTTTGTGTCTTGGGTCTATACCTGGGGCTCTTGGCCTCCACATCCTCCATGGCAGGTGGAGAGTTCTCTCTTGGGGATAAGACTGCCTTTTTTGATTTGGAAGCCTGGTTACGCCGCTGGGCATTTGGTCGTCCTGCAGACAGTAAAGAGGAGATATTTATTTATGATTTATATATTTACTTCACTTGTAATATACTGCTTTTCTCACCCGGGGGGGGGGGGGGGACGGGGACTCAAAGCGGTTTCCAACTTATTTATGGCAAAATTAAATGCCTCACTAACATTGGGAAACAACATATAAGATATAACTATCGATTAGATCATAAAAATGTAACAACATTTAAACATTAAAACATGGAGTTAAAAACATATTGATATCAATGCTAAAATCACATAATCCCAAAAAAAAAAACATAGTCCAAGGTTGTTCCATATGGCAAATATCAATTGCACATAATCCCTGATCATTCCTTGTATTGCTTACTGCCCTTGGAAACAGTGCATGAAGTCTACCTTAAATCAGGGCTTCTTAAACATTTCCATTCAAGACCCCTTTTGGCCTAAGAATGTTGTACATGATCACATGCATATAAAAGAGGTAAAAAAATCAAACATTTACTGATAACAAATCAGCATTTGCAAGATTTGCTAAACAGACGGATTATCTCTTTTATAGAGTACAGTAGAAGTATCTCCTGCAGAGTCCACTGTAAACACTGCACGACAGATTCATGGCCATGTCTAAAACAGCATCCTGAAAACATTTGGTGCTGCCTATTTTTTCAGGACCCCAACAATGAGCTAAGGAGACCCCATTTTGGGTCAGGACTCAGAGTTGAAGGAGCAGTACCTAAAATCATAACTAGAGATAGTCACTTTCGTAAATTTCCAAGATCCCCTAACAAGTTATGGGTGCTGTCATCAAAAAGGTACAACTGCACTCCAAAGCAGGGGCAATTCAATTTGGAAAGATAGGTAAAGTTTCCCATGACATTAAGCCTAGTTTTATCTGATTCTGGGGGAGGGGGGTAGCACCCATCTCCATTTCTAAGTCGAAGAACCGGCATTGTCCATAGACACCTCCAAGGTCATGTGGCCAGCATGACTGCATGGAGCACCATTACTTTCCCACAGAAGCAGTACCTATCTATTCACATTTGTATGTTTTTGAAGTGCTAGGTTGGCAGAAGCTGGGGCTAACAGCTGGAGCTCACCCCGCTCCCCGGATTAAAACAACCAACTTTTTGGTCAGCAAGTTCAGCAACTCAGCTGTTTAACCCACTGTGAAAGTAGTCCTGTAGTACTACATTCACTTCCAAATTAGCTTAGTTCAACCTGTCCTGATATTGGACAAACTAGCAGAGGTTTGAACCCACTTAGCAGAGGCATCTCTAACTCAAGGATCACTGGACAAATGGACATCTGAATGACTGCACTGTATATTCCTACATAGCAGGGTGTTAGGCTAGATCAGGGGTCCTCAAACTAAGGCCCAGGGGCTGGATACGGCCCTCCAAGGGCATTTACCCGGCCCTCGCTCAGGGTCAACCTAAGTCTGAAATKACTTGAAAGCACACAACAACAACAACAACAACAACAACAATCCTATCTCACCAGTCAAAAGCAGGTCCAAACTTCCAACTGAAATACTAATTTGTTAAAATTGTTCTTCATTTTAATTGTATTGTTTTTAATTGTTTTCTGCACTACAAATAAGATCTGTGCAGTGTGCATAGGAAGTCATTCATGTTTTTTTCAAATTATAATCTGGTCCTACAACAGTTTGAGGGACTGTGACCTGGCCCTCTGTTTAAAAAGTTTGTGGACCCCTGGTCTAGATGGCCTTTGCAGCCCATTGAAGTCCTAAGAAGAACCCATCCCTCGATGCAGTGCTTCCCAACGTTTTGGTCCTCCAGATGTTTAGGACTTCAGTTTCTAAAAGCCTGAGACAGCTTGGCCAACTGTCAGGAATTCTGGAAACTGAGGCCAAAACACCTGGAGGATCAAAGATTGAGAAACACTACTTCAATGGATACTGAGACACATTTCTTGTATCTCCCTAGGCTACATCCACACTGCAGAATTATAGTAACTTGTCACCACATTAACTGCCATGGCTCAATTCTATGGAAATCTGGAATTTGTATTTTTGTGAGATATTTACCCTTTTCTGTAAGACAGCTCTAGTGCCACAACAAACTACAGATCCAGGAATCCATATGATTGAGCCATGTCAATTAAAGTAGTGACAAATTGCAATAATGCTGCAGTGTGGCTTGTCTACCAGTATTCCACTACCTAGATATCAAAGTGCTCCACTGCACTTTGGGTCCCATGCCTTCGCTCTCACCTTCTTTCTGCTTGGCCTGCCAGCCATTCTTGGGAGCTGTTTCATTTTTGTTGATTGGTTGGGTTTCTTCCAAAACAGCCACCTCCAGCTCTGACTCATCTGAGATATCTACTGAAGTGCAGAGGGAAGAGGGAAGGAGATCAGAGGCTATAAGGATGCAAAACAGGTCATAATTTAAAACCACCCATTTTTTGATCTGGTTGTAAGTTGTCTTGTCTCCCATTTATGGAAGAAAGTTGTGATATAAATGAAATAATTACGAAAATAAGGACTTGTGTAAACAGAGATGCCTGAACACAAACTATAACGTTCTCTGCATAGGAAGTTTTGGATTACACGAGGGTTATCCAGAAAGTAAGGTTACAAGATTTTTTGAACATACAAAGAATGAATATATTTTAATAAAACTTTCATGGATTGTAGCATAGGTATTACATTATTTTTCCATACAATCACCATTCAGTTCAATACATTTTGTCACTCATGGGACAAGTTTCTGATGCCTGTGTCATAGAAGTCTCCCTCCTCCTTTTTCAGCCAGTTTGTCACTTTGATTTTCACCTCATGTTTTCCACCCAGGTGTTCCTTCAGTTTAGTGAACAGATGATAGTCACTGGGTGTGAGATTGGGGTTCTGAGAGGAGTGGCTTAACACATCCCAACCAAGTGAAGTCAATAACTCTTGTGTTGCATGAGCGCTGTGCGGATGTGCATTGTCAGGAAGGAGACAGGCTCCCACCGTCAGCATCCCACGACGTTTGTTTTGGGTGGCTCTGCAAAGTTTCTTCATGGTCTCACAATATATTCCGTACCCATTTTGTCACATGCTGTCTTGACATTATGTCCTCTCCATAAACTGATATGACTTCATGATGAATCGCAATGGCGTTCATGCCCTTAACATTTAGGTAATGTATTACAGAGCAAACTTCGCACTTGGAGGGAAACAGAATGTGGACGCTCATCTCTAACCTTCACTACAACACCAGTCAATGAGCTACTGACGACTGGTACTGCTTGTTCCCTTCTGCTGGCTTCCTGCTACACCACAGTGATACCAACTCCCCTGCAAAAATTCCCTGTGAGAGCTACATGCCTTGTAACCTTACTTTTCAGATAATCCTCGTAAGTAGTAAGACTGATGTTTTAAGCTATGTGGAGAATGAGAGTATACTTCTGACATGCTCAAAGCAGTATGCTTTATATATTTTTATTTTATTTACCAATATTAAATTTGACTTTTGTTAAGTCTCGTCTTAGTCAGACTGTGTCAGGAGACATGCAGAAAAGCCCAGGAAAGCCATTATTTTTTGGACTTCACGTAACCATGGTTGGAAAATTCTGGAATTTTGAGTCCAAAAAGATAAATTTCAAAGGTTCTGCACAGGAATGATGTCGAAGGCCTAATTCCTATGCAAAGATTGGCAGAGCTGGGAAAAGAAGGTGGTTAATAATACTATGTAACACAACTTTTTCCTGAGCTGTTAATGCCATTTCTCAATTGGTTCTATCATAAAAACATGGAAAACTTTATTACAATTTTTTGCAGGACATCCTGCAGCACATTTTGCAATAGTTTGCCAATGAATATCTCATAGAGTCTCAACCAAATCAACCTAATTTGTGACAGGCACAAAATCGAAGTTTCTGAAGTATACCAACTACTTTCAAAGTAAGTACCTAAACTAAAGTACACAACTAAACAGGAAATAACACTTTCAAACCACAAACAGATTTTTTTTTCAAATTTTGTTACATAGTGTAAGTGTTCAGGAATCTTTGTTACCTGGAGAAACCTCTTGATTTTCCCCTTGGCCATGGTTTTGCACCCGTTTCATCTGCACAGAGTTGCCCCACATATGTGCGCCAAGGTGAGCTTCTGGGACAGATTCCACCAGGTAGGGGTTGTTTGTACCTAGGGATGGAGAAGACACAACATTAGCAAGGCTACGACTCCAGTTGTGGCACCACATCTAATGAGTGGGGTGTGTGCTAATACTCACTATTGTACAGGCTGTGCTCACTGCAGGATTCCATGAGTGGGATGCGCTCCTCAGGCTTGCGCCTTCCGCAGCGCCCCTTCACCTTGGCATCTGTGTTGGCCTGAACCATGAGTGGCTCTTGGCGCTTGCGGCGTTGCTTCTTTTCGATGATACGGCGCTGAAAAAGTAGACAGGCAGGCCATTGGATTTATTTATTTTTCATGTCAGAAGCAAATTGAGGATACAGTTATAATGTATTTTAAAACACAAACTAAGTTACGAACTTGGCATTATACTAAATGTCCTTTGGCCAGAAGCTGGTCACTTAGAGTGCCTCTGGTGTAGTTGTGAGAAGGTCCTCCATTGTGCATGTGGCAGGGCTCAGGCTGCATTGTAGTAAGTGGTCTGTGGTTTGCTCTTCTCCACACTCGCATGTTGTGGACTCCACTTTGTAGCCCCATTTCTGAAGACTGGCTCTGTATCTCATGGTACCAGAGCACAGTCTGTTCAGCACTTTCCAAGTTGCCCAGTCTTCTGTGTGCCCAGGAGGTAGTTCCTCATCCAGTCTCAGCCATGGATTGGGGTTCTGGGTTTTGGCCTGCCACTTTTGGACTCTCGTTTGCTGAAGTGTTCCTGCAAGTATCTGTGTAGATCTTAGAAAGCTATTTCTTGATCTAAGATGCTGGCTGATATTCAAACAGAGGATGGGCTACAGATGTCACTGCCTTGGTCCTTTCATTATTGGCTGCAACCTTCCGAATCCTGATGGATGTCAGATGGCACAATACC
Source organism: Anolis sagrei ordinatus (assembly GCF_025583915.1). NCBI lineage: Eukaryota > Metazoa > Chordata > Lepidosauria > Squamata > Anolidae > Anolis > Anolis sagrei. Next base: position 21,536,654 of record NW_026847660.1, on the reverse strand, counting down.
GGCTAAACAGTATAATTTTTCCAGTGGTGGGTGGCATAGACATCCTGTGATACTGCAGCATGTCTCATTAAGAGCCACATCCACTATTTTAATATGGTGAGATGTATTCCACACTGGGCATGCGTATTCAGCAGCAGAGTAGCAAAGCACAAGGGCAGATGTCTTCACTGTGTCTGGTTGTGATCCCCAAGTTGTGCCAGTCAGATTTCATATGATATTATTTCTAGCACCCACTTTTTGCTTGATAGTCAAGCATTGCTTCTTGTAAGTCAAAGCACAGTCCAGGATAACTCCCAGGTATTTTGGTGTGCTGTGATGCTCCAGTGGGATTCCTTCCCAGGTAATCCTCAGAGCTTGAGATGTTTGCCTGTTCTTAAGGTGAAAAGCACACTCCTGCGTTTTAGATGGATTAGGAATTAGCTGGTTTTCCCTGAAATGGGCAGTAAGAACATCTAAAGCTTCAGAGAGCTTCTGTTTAACCATTTCAAAGCTCCCCGTTTGAGCGGTGATGGCACGATTGTCAGCATAGATAAAGCTCTCTGTCCCTTCTGGCAGTGGTTGATTATTTGTGTAAATCTTAAATATTGATGGAGTAAGGCCATTGGATGAGAAAGCATTTCAGAAAGGAGACAACAATAGCAAACTTCACATATTTCGAAAATCAATCCAACTTATCCAACATAGATGGGGCCAGCAGAACGTTGGATAAGCAAAAATGTTGGATAATAAGGAGGGATTAAGGAAAAACCTATTAAATGTCAAATTACGTTATGATTTTACAAATTAAGCACCAAAACATTGTGTCTTACAACAAATTGAGAGAAAAAGCAGTTCAATACAAGGTAACATTATGTAGTAATGGCTGTATTTATGAATTTAGCACCAAAACATTGCAATGTATTGAAAACATTGACTGCATAGATAAACAGCTGTGGATCCAGGCGGGAGGCAGATTGCATTGGATAATACAGAACGTTGGATGAGCAAAGGTTGGATAAGCGAGACTCTACTGTATTTCCCTTCCAATGTCTGATCATACATTCCCAGGCTGACTTTATAATCTTTATAATCTGATAGCTCACAGCCATCTTGAGCAAAAGCAGAATTTATTTTCTGTTCAGAGCAGGGGAGCCACTCAAAATCTAACATACAGCCATCCCAACAGTTTTTCTGTTTGTTAATCACCTTCCTTTTTAAATTTGCAAACATGTACATTCTTCCTGGGAGGACTAAATCCCAAAGAACCTCAGGAAACTTGTTTTTGAATATACTTGATTCCCAGTTGTTTAAACATATCAAAAGAAAACACCTCAAACATGTACAAGTTTCAATTCTTTCTATTGTCGCTACTCTTACAGCTTGAACCTTTCTTTTTATATACTTTTACAAATGCCTCTAGACCATGGCCATACAGCCTGAAAAAACCTACAACAACCCAGTGATTCCGTCCATGAAAGCCTTCGACAATACTTTGACAAATCCTTTCAAGTGATGAATGTGGCTGTGATTAGGTGAGGAAAGATTGGCCTTGTGTATAACACGTTGCCCATGAAAAGGCTCCCACCAGTCTGAGTTAATCCGAAGGCCCACAACCATGTGCTACCTCTGAGGATGCTTGTCATAGATGCAGGCGAAACGTCAGGAGAGAATGCCTCTAGAACATGGCCATATAGCCTGAAAAAACCTACAACAACCCAGTGATTCCGGCCATGAAAGCCTTCGACAATACAATGTGCAATTGTATTTTGGAGCTGTCCAAAGCTGTTTCAAGGTGGCCTGTGACAAATTCTTCTTTGCCTCTGCTTTTGACATTCCCACAAATTTGGCCCTGCCCATTCTCCAAACTGCAGCCCTCAAAAAGTTACCTGGAATTCCAGTTTTTGCTTCCGGATGATGGCTGCCTCGTCGTTGCCATTGCTAAGAGAAAAAGAGGCATTCACATCAGGTGGTGAACCAGGGAGGGAATGGAGGCGATGGTATGAATTTCTGTACATTTTGAGATGTGGCATCACTCTGCCAGCGCCAGGACAGCCCCACCTCTAGGTAACCCAGTTCCCCCAAAGACCGTTGGCCTCCTGGAGATTCCACATTCCAGGACGCTTGGAAGGGCTTTGTGACCTCACACAAGCCTCAGGATGGAGCCATGGGATGGGAAGGGAAACTGACTTCTATGTTGGGGATCCTTCATTTGGAAGACCAGATCAGGCTGGCCCCAGATGGACTCAGCCCCCATCATGCTGGATCAGGCTAGTGGCCAGGGATGATGGGAACTGCAATCCATCTTGTGGGTCAATGTGGCAGAAGGGATTCTATCTTCATTCCTTTATCTATGTGAATTTTTCAGGAGAAAGAAATACCCTCCAACTGTCTGGATTTGGCAGGGACAGTCCCAAGTCATAGACTCAATGTATAAGTCTAGAATCATAGAGTTGGAAGAATCCACAAGAGCCATTCAATCCAGCCCCCTTCCATGCTGGAAAATACAATCAAAGCACCCCCGAAGGATAGCCACCAAGCTCATTGGCACCCCAAAAACAAGGTCAACTTATTCATGGGTCAATGTTAAGTGCTGTATGCCATGGTAGGGCAGCGGGAATTCTGCTGACCAAAGAGTCAGTAGTTTGAAGCCTCAAGTTGGAGTGAGCTCCCATCTGTCAGCCCTAGCTTCTGCCTACCTAGCAGTTCAAAGGCATGTAATGCGAGTAGATCAAAAGATACCGCCTCGGAGGGGAGGTAAAAGGATGCCCCATGTAGACATGCAGGCAACACAATTGGAGAAGTCTGTGAACAACAGACTCCTCAGCATAGAAAAATGGAACAAGAGCACCTCCCCATGGCTGGAGTTGAGCATCGCCTTCTGGAAATGGAAGGGGAAGGCCTTTACCTTTGTCTGTGTATTGTATGTTGTTATTTACTGTCTAAAAAGGCATTGAATGTTTGCCTTATATATGTAAAACTGTAATCCGCTGTGAGTCCCTCCAGGGTGATAAAGCAGAATATAAATAAAGTGTATTATTATTATTATTATTATTATTATTATTATTATTATTATTTACTACAACTCTAATAAAAAACTAGAATAGCAAAAGGTGAGAGTTCACACTGTCCTAGGAGAACCTAACAGAAGCACTGACCCACTTCTACTCTCTCTGCTTCGCCATCCCCTTGACCTTTTCGAATGCCACCTCTGACCTTTTTGGATGATAATGATCAGGGATAATTGGTTCCCTGCGACAGCATAAGTGCATTGTCTCTCTGCAGAATGACCATTGACTTATCCATAGGCCATATCAAAATTATAGATTCAGAAGTTGAAACATTAAATCCTGATTCTTTATCAAAATAATAATAATTAGGTAGACCAGGCCTCTGGGTCCAACACGTGAGGCTGTGGTGGCGCAATGGGTTAAATTCTTGTGCTGCCGATCTGTTGACCTGAAGTTGGCGGTTTGAATCCATGGCACGGGATGAGCTCCTGCCTCTTGCCAACCAAGCAGTTCGAAAACATGCAAACATGGGTAGATAAATAGGTACTGCTTTGGCGGGAAAATGCAAAAAGACACTCCAAGCAGTCATGCCAGCCAAATGACCAGGATGTGACAATGCAGGCTTCTCAGCTTGGAAATGGAGAAGAGCACCTCTCCCAGTGCCAGAGATAAGCATTGCCTACAGAGCCAGAAATGAAAGGAGAAGCCTTTGCCTTTGTCTATTTTTGTGTGTCTCGTTGTATTTGATTGTAACAAGAGATTGAATGTGTCTGTTTATATGCTGTAATTTGCTCTGAGTCCCCTTGGGAAGAAGGGCGGAAAGTGTTATTATTATGTTATTACTCTCTTCCAGATTTTTGAACCACAGTTCCCATAATCCCTTACTATCAATCATATTGGCAGAGGATTCTGGAAACTATACTCCAAAACAAGAAGAAGGAACAAGATAAATTATTTGGTTGTGGATGGCTCATGGGTGTGTGTTCCAGCAAACATGGCATTGGTTACTAAAGGCAGCACAACCACTGCGCCTTTATAGTAAATACTACTGACTTTTAAAACAGCATAAAAATATATGGCCCTTGTTGGAACACAGCTCCTGTCTTTCCCTTGATGATGAGACTTGCAGCCTAATAACATTTGGCAAGCCACATCTTCTCCCTGCCTCCTTTAAAGGAAATATGTTGCCTGAATAATTGGGAATGTCTTTTTAATTGTTTTAAGCACTGCTTAATTGATTCGATTAGTGTAAGCAATTTAGAACTCCAGAGCAATGGTTAGCAATCTTTTGTTGCGCATTTAGAATATCTATAAGACCAGTATGCAAGCCAATAAATTAATCACATATATAGCTAGACAGACAGACATAGAGAAGCATCACTCTTGCTGTATGTAATTTTTTCCTCTTACCTCCCAGGGGTGGGCGAAGGGTTTGTATTCGGAGATTCCATGAGGCTGAAAAAAATTAATAATAATGGTAAAATTGGACCTTTCAAGCAAAATTGGACCATACAAGCCAAGGTTTTATGACTGTTAAGTCAGCAAAAATGGTAGCTGCTTGTAAGAATGGTGCCAATCCCTGAGGATCCATAACATCAGGGTCATACGGACCCTGAGGGTCCGTATGATAGCATCATAGAATCATAGAGTTGGAAGAGACCTTGTAGGCCATTCAGTCCAACCCCTTGCCAAGAAGGAGGAAAATCGCATTCAAAGAATCGTCAAGCTTTGGCAAGAAATTGCTGAAACTGAGATGCAACACAAACCTTGGGCTCTGCCTTTGCAAATTTGCTATGTCTCCACCAAGCCTTATCATGACAACAAACTCCCACAAAAACATGCAAAAGAAAACTCTTAATGCACATAAGTGCTCTGTGGTTTGTGTAATCACCATCTGGGCATTGCACTGGATTTCCTATCTGCACAATGAAAATGTTTTCTTCAATACCAGTTTGAAACTGCATTAAATGGTCAGTGTAGATGGGGCCCCAGTCTTCCTGGCTCACAACTGTCCATCTCCCATTCTGAACTTAGAATCATAGAGTTGGAAGAGACCTCGTGGGCTATCCAGTCCAACACCCTGCCAAGAAGCAGGAAAAACAGCTTGATGATTCTTTGAATGCGATTCCAACTCCCTGCCCCAACAGATGGCCATCCAGCCTGTTCAAAAGCCTCAAAAGAATGATCCTCCACCACACTCTGTGGCAGAGAGTTCCACTGCTGAACAGCTCTTTCAGTCATGAAGTTCTTCTTAATGTTCAGGTGGAATCTCCTTTCCTGTAGTTTGAAGCCATTGTTCCATTGTGTCCTAGTCTTCAGGGCAGCAGAAAACAAGCTTGCTCTGGGTTGTTGTAGGTTTTTCGGGCTGTATGGCCATGTTCTAGAAGCATTCTCTCCTGACATTTCACCTGCATCTATGGCAGGCATCCTCAGAGGTTGTGAGGTCTGCCATAGATGCAGATCAAATGTCAGAAGAGAATGTTTCTAGAACATGGCCATATAGCTCGAAAAACCTACAACAACCCGTTAATTCATTCATGTTGTATTGTATTGTTTCGTATTTGTTGTTAGCCGCCTGAAGTCTTGATATCAGGAAAAAAGGCAGGATACACACATCTCTACTATTCAACCCTGACTCTTAACCTTCTATAGCACTGGATGTCAGTTTGTGGGGCACGGCTTAAGAGAAAAAAAACCCTTGGCCCTTAATCATCTTGTTCCATTCCTCTGTGAGACCATTGGTTGTGGTTTCCCTGTTTTGTATCTGCTCATTGTAGAAATGTCTAATGTCTCTCCCAAATCTGAGCTATTGGTAGAAAAGAGGTTAATCTAAAATACTGTTGTTATTTCTGCTTTTGGTTCAGCCCATCACTGGTATGTAGTCCCCAAGGACTTTTCTAAAATTGAGTTAGGTCACAGTCTGAAAGAAGTTCCACACCCTTGATTCAGGAACATCTGTTTCAGTCCTAAACATCTGCACTTCAGGCAGCGGCGGAAAGCCTACAACTCCCATCAGCCCCAAGTAGCAGGGCCAGTGGAAACATATAGAGACCCAAAACCTCCCCACTGGAACAAAAGCATTACAGGTGCTAAGACAGATAAGCAAAGCTTCCCTAAATGGCTTGTCCAGGGCTCAGGAAAATTTATATACTCTCCAACAGTCCCAAATTGGCTGGGACAGTTCTGATTAATCCAAGTTTATCAACTGCTTTCTGAATACTGCAGTTTCTCTCTGTGTTCCGATATTCATCTTTGATATGAGGATATGAACTTTTGATCCTCCAGATGTTGATGAATTACAATTCTCTACTTTTCTAACAACCGGTCAAGCTATCGGTACTTAGTTGCTGTGAGTTTTCCAGGCTGTATGGCCATGTTCCAGAAGCATTTTCTCCTGATGTTTTGCCCACATCTATGGCAGGCGCCCTCACGAGGTTGGGAGGTCTGTTGGAAACTAGGCAAATAGGGTTTATATATCTGAGGAATATCGAGGGTGTATCAGTACTGAATTCAGCAGTAACTGGAGGATGACAGGGTTTAAAACTGCAAAACAAGTAGACTAAATTATTTGACTTCAAAGGTTTGGGATATCAAGTCTTAGAATCCCTAGCTATTGGCCATACCAGCTAGAGTTGGGAGTCAAGAACATCTGAAGCACCAAAAGCAAGAGCCAAAAGTCTAGACAGCATTGAGATGGATCAGTGGTCCAACTCAGCACAGAACATGTGGATTTCAGAGCACCTGAAATTCAAAATCCTTTTAATGGTAGATTCTCAGTATAGAACTGGAAGTTTTTTCCATGCAAAGTATGTGCTCTGGATGATGAATTATTGCAACCTTTTTTTTCTTTTTTCATGTCAGGATCCACTTGAGAAACTGCAAGTTGCTTCTGGTGTGAGAGAATTGGCCATCTGCAAGGACGTTGCCCAGGGGATGCCTGGATGTTTCGATGTTTTACCATCCTTGTGGGAGGCTTCTCTCATGTCCCCATATGGGGAGCTGGAGCTGACAGAGGGAGCTCATCTACACTCTCCCCAGATTTGAAACCTCAGACCTGTCAGTCTTCAATCCTGCCTGCACAAGGGTTTAACCCATTGCGTCACTGGGGGTGCCAATCTGGAACCTTATAAAGCCATTATTCCCAAGACCATACTGTGGTAGAAGATCCAGGAACCTGATTCAGTTTGGTAGGGATAGACCAGGGATGTCAAATTCATTTTCAAGGGCCACATCTGCCTTATGTTTGCCTTCAAAGCACTGAACCCATGGACAGAGAATCCATGGATACAAATGTTGGAAATTACAACCTTATTCAAGCCTCCACTAGCAATTTGTTTGTATATGATTCTGTTTGCTTACTGTATTGTATATGCATGTTTTGGTATGCAGCTTTCCCTTTATTCTATGTTTTTGGGGTTGGGGGGGGGCTGCAGACCACATGATCAGATCTGAAACTGCTCAGACCTCAGACTCCATTAGACTCTCAGACTGTTAAGACTGTCTCTTACCTGCTTAGATTTTGAATTTTTAAGAGCAAACTTGTGTTGCTATTGATTGTAAGAAAGATGCCCGAAGCTATCTGCACAGAAAAACTACTTCAAACCTATCTAAAACCGGATTATCAAGTTATGTACCTGTATGCTGAATACAAGAAGGTTGTGAGCAAACCAAATATGTTACTTTTAAATAAGTCTACATTGTTTTTGTCTCTTGAGTGCAAGATATGGAAACAAGATGTTTTATGGTTGGCAGATCGGCGTGAGCATCCGACTACCAGCCCAGCTTACTGTTTACCTAAGCAGTTTGAATACAGCTTCAGCTGTAAGTAGAGAAATTAGGTACTGCTAAACAAGCAGGGAAGGTAATTTATGACACCATAAAGAAAAATATCAGAAAATGCCCAGCAACCAAAAGGAAGGAGGAAGTTCTGATGGCTCTTCACCCCCCACTCCCCCGTGGATGGATTCAAGCACAACCTTCCAAGGCGCCAAAAAGCTGGACTTCAACACAACATACCTTCATACCTCCAACATACTGTCTGTCTCTGTCCTGTCTGTCCAAAATGGCATTGAATGTTTGCCGTGTATGTGTACTGTGATCCTCCCTGAGTCCCCTTGGGGAGATAGGGCAGAATATAAATAAAGTAATATAATACAATAATACTATTATTATTATTATTATTAGCTGTACCCATGGTGTCTAATGATGAAGAATACAGGAGTTGTAGTCCAGTTTCTGGAAGGCCTCACAAAATGACACGGCAGGACGGTTTTGGACTGTGGACCTTGAATTTGACATATGTGGGATAGCCAATAGCCAGAAGTTGCATTTGCCCCATTTTAGGTCCTCCACAGGTGGAATGAAACTGGAAGTGACTGAGAAGTTCTGATTTTCCAAAAATCTTTGGGATTAATTCAGGGTTCTGGAAAAGGCCAAATATCCTCCATACCCCCAAAGGCATGATCCTCACATTTTTGCCTTGTTTTCCTCCAGCATCATGTGAACCACATTAAGTGGTCTTGTGGAACCTGCCCATGCCTGTTGAAAGGTACTGCTACCACTATATTCCTCAATTCTTTGGTTAGCACAGAGGAGAGATCAAATCAGGTGAGCAGATTTTTAAATATTTTATAGGCTACAAGGACTATAAAATATTATTTTGAAAAGCAATACCAGGAGGAAGCTGAAGACTGTGGGTTAAAAGAATAGAGGTTGCCCATTCCAGGTATCTCTTGTTGCTCTGAGATGGACAGGACAGAATTAGCCTCCTTAAGGATTAACAAAACACGAGTAAGAGCCAAGAAATCTCTCTCTCTCTTGCACACACACACCAGACCCATATAGCTTACCTCTTATGTCTTGGAGATACTTGGTCTGGAGCAGGATCTAGCTCCATCTGGCAGGGAGAAAAAAAAGGAAGGAAATGGTTATGACTGCATCCGATGACTTTAAAAACAAATCAGTGCTCTCTCCCTCCTGCTCATGGCCCACACATTCCTCCAACCCAGGAGCCTTTCTGTTCTAAATTAACAGACTCTGATGCACTTCCCCACCCCGAAGAAGCCAGGAGTCTTTTCTGTTTTCTCTTTCCCACTGTGAGAAGACATTTGATCCCACTCCAAAGGCAACCCAAAGGCCTTCACTCTGAAAACGTTGTCCCCAATATCCCTGATCCCCATTCTTTGCTAGTCTGCTAAGCAACAGTTTATGACCAACACAATACATCAACATTCGCCACCTCCCACCCAAGACACCTTCTCACCCTCTTCCTAGAGAATCCCAGCCTCTCAAATCTCAGCCATGCAAAGCTTAGATTGAATCCTGCCCTTTATCTCTCTTTTTCTCTCCAGGGCTGACGCTGCTTTCAAATTGCAGCTATGAAGGCGGACAGGCGGTGTGTGTGTGTGTGGTTGTGTGTGTTGAGCAGTTCGTCCTCCCCCACCAAACCAGCATTGCACAGTCTCTCTTGTCTAATCAGCTTTGTCTGTCTTAAATCCTTAGGACTTGCGGCTTCCTGGAAAGGTGCATTATTTCTTTTCAATGGCTTCGGAGCCAGGCATGCGCTTGATGTGAAGCATCAGGTGTGTGTTTCCTGGTGCGGGAATGAATTTAGAGGAAGCAAGAGGGGAAATGTGCCCACGCAAGTGCCAGAGACAACAGAATGTGTCTATGGGTGCATCTACACTGTAATATTAATTCAGTTTGACGCTACTTTAACTACCCTGACTACTAGCACTGGCAACTGGGACGTGGAACAACGGCTTCAAACAACAGGAAAGGAGATTCACCTGAACATTAGGAAGAACTTCCTGACAGTGAGAACTGTTTGGCAGTGGAACTCTCTGCCACAGAGTGTGGTGGAGGCTCCTTCTTTGGAGGCTTTTAAACAGAGGCTGGATGGCCATCTGTCAGGGATGCTTTGAATGCATTTTTCCTACTTCTTGGCAGGGGATTGGTCTGGATGGCCCATGAGGGCTCTTCCAACTCAACGATTCGACCAGCTCAGGCTACATCTCCCTGTTGGCTGTGGCCATCCCCAGCTCCTTCAAAGTCACGCCAATCACTTCAAGGATGCTATCCATCCATCCATCTTGCCCTTGCTGGGCCCTTCTTCCTTTTTCCTTCAATTTCCCCCAGCATCATTGTCTTTTCCAAGCTTCCTGTCTTCTCATTATGGAGACCGAAAAATTTCATTCTCTCAGTTGGCGGAAACCCCTCCCCTGATTCTTTACGTTTGTCTCAGGCATCACAACAACAACAACAACGACAACAACAACAACAGCAATTTATTACACTTCCCTCTCCTAAATCCTTATATTGAAAAGTCCTAATTGTAAACATAGAAGTGCTACCTACCTACTGCTAGAGCTTTAGAAGGTTATTTTGAGGGACTACAACTCCTAGAATCCCCTTATTTCCACAACTAGCAACAATCCCAAGGTGGCTATTGCTGCTAATACTGTAGTTCCAATAGCTTTGTCAAACAGTATTTAAGTGACCCACTGTCCCTACATTTATGTAAATCAGTGGTTCTCAGCCTTTTTTTGACCAGGGACCACGTGGACCAGGGACCACTCCAACATTAGTACCAAAAGGGCTATGAATTAGTTTTTGGCCAACTTTAGAATCGGTTTGTTATTTGGGGTGCTGATTCAGAAAATTGCATTGGATAGACTACATCAGCTCTAGTTTCTGATACAGAACACATGCCATCCAGTAGTTGCCATCAGAAAACCATATTTAATGAGCCTTGGCACTATAAGAAGGTTTTGTGTCACTCTTGTTGCAACGGTGGATAGGCGGTGGCTGCGGATCATATTTTAGTTCCCACGAACCACTGGTGTTTCACAGGCCACAGATTGGGAACCACTGATGTAAATGATATACTGTGGAAAAGTCTATTTCTTTTAGCTGGCCCACAACCAATCACTTTTATAGGTCAGTTTTCCTTAAGCTAACACTTTTCAGATTTGTTGGATTACAGCACCCATTCTCAGCTTCATCTTGCTGCAGTCATCATCTCAGTTAACCATGTCTGAAGTGATGGGAATTACAATCCAACTGGAAGGCAGTAGGTTGTATTGGATTATAGCACCCAACATCTCAGCTTCATATTGCAGCAGTCATAGTCTCAATTAACCTGCTGTCTGAAAGGATGGGACTTATAATCCCATACAACTAGAAGGAAGTGGGTTGTATTGGATTATAGCACCCATCATCTCAGCTTCATCTTGCAGCAGTCATAGTCTCAGCTAACCTGCTGACTGAAATGATGGGAATTATAATCCAATACAACTAGAAGGCAGTAGGTTGTATTGGATTATAGCACCCATCATCTCAGCTTCATCTTGCAGCAGTCATAGTCTCAGTTAACCTGCTGGCAGAAATGATAGGAGTTATAATCCAATACAACTGGAAGACAGTAGGTTGAGGAAGCTGTTGGGATTATCTTGAGTTCCTCTGGACAACCTGTTGGACTACAGCTCCCATCATCTCGACATTCATCATCATTCCTGTTAGCATGGCCCTGCTGGCTCACATGATGGAAATTATCATCCAACATATTTGGAAAAAACTATGTCAGGAAAAGCTGTCATTGGACTACAATTCCCATAATCTCATCTACTTTCTCCACCCTATCAACAACATATGATCATAATTCATAACAACACATGTATTCTCAGTAGCACAAAATCGATTTAAAAACAAACCAACCAGTTTATAATCTTACCTCCTTCTGAAGAGTCTGTCTTTTCGAGACACTCAAGTCATTCCAACCAAACATGGCTCAAAGTCGATAGTAAGTATCCTCTTTAGGAATCAGCCACAAATTATATTGCTCAGTCTATATAATCAAGTCACAGTCGTCACCGTTTTTGCAAAAATGCCCCAAGTTCTTACGCAGCATTACTGCCGGTGAAGAACAAATTCACTACAAGAACTTGAGATTAACAAATGAATTCACATTTCAAATTTTTCACTAAAAATAAAAATAATGTTTTCTCTCCTGCCACGCACAGCAGCTGCCTAAGCCCAGGTTGATTTGGTGACCAGGGCAGGGCTAGTCAAACATATTCCGTCTTTGTGACTGGACAATGGGTAACCATGGCACTGGCAAGGGACAAAGGATTAAACCAGTGTTCCATTCCAGAATCAGGATCCTAGAGATGGAAGAGGCCACAAGGCCCATCCAGGGACACACCATCAAAGCACTCCTGACAGATGGCCATCCAGACTCTGATTAAAAACTCCAGGTCACTAGTATTCACCAGCGCATCCACACTGTAGAATTACCGCAGTTGGATACCGCTTGCACCACCATAGTTCGGTGCTAAGGAATCTTGGATGTTGGTCTTTGGCACCTCGAAGAACTATAACTTCCATGATAATAATAATAATAACAATAATGCCTGGGTTACGATGTTGTAACCCAGGCATTGGCAGATTTGGGCCCTCTAGGTGTTTTGGATTTCAACTCCCACAATTCCTAACAACCGGTAGGCTGTTAGGAATTGTGGGAGTTGAAGTCCAAAACACCTAGAGGGCCCAAGTTTGCCCATGCCTGGGTTACAACATAGGTAAAACCCATAATCATTATAAAGATTTTGTAAATATACATATCTATATCTATTTCTATAAAATATATTTATTTATTTATTTACTTCACTTATATACCGCTGTTCTCAGCCCGAAGGCGACTCACAGCGGTTCACAACAAATAAGAACAGCAAAAATTCAATGCTACAGTGTAAAAACAGTTAACAACCTAACATATTACACAATTAATAAACAATTACTACAATAACCATTCACTATTCACTATCTCATCATCAAAAACATGATCCATATTGAAACATATTTCTATGAAATACTTATTAAAACACATACATTAAAATGCATGATTCCATAGCATTCAGCCATGGCAGTTCAAGTGGTGCTAAACTGCATTAATTACAGTGCAGATCCACCTTTAGTTCCCATTTGTGGCTGATTTCATCTGCCTAACTGTAGTCAGTTTATTTCACGTCAATTTCTCTTTGATATGACTTCTTGTCTGATATGCCGCATTGATTCCCCTTCGGGGGAGATAAAGCAGGGTGTAAATAAATATAATAAATACAATAATGGGTCGCTGTGAATTTTCCGGTCTGTATGACCATGTTCCAGAAGCATTCTCTCCTGACATTTTGCCCACATCTAAGGCCGGCATCCTCAGAAAATTCCAGACAATAATCAATTAGGGCCAGCTGACAGCTCTCAACAAAGGGTTCTCCCAGGCAGGAAACAGCCAGCCTTTGAAGCTGCAAGGCCTTTCAGCGCTAATCAAGGTGACCAATTGCAACATCCACACTTGCCTCAAGCAGACAAGAGTTCTTTCTCCCACCCTGGACATTCCACAGGTATATAAACCCCACTTGCCTAGTTTCCAACAAACCTCAAAACCTCTGAGGATGCCTGCCATAGATGTGGGTGAAATGTCAGGAGAGAATGCTTCTGGAACATGGCCATATAGACCGGAAAACTCACAGAAACCCAGTGATTCCGGCCATGAAAGCCTTCGACAATATGATGATGATGATGATGATGATAATAATAATAATATCTTAAGCTCTGTAAAATCCTAACTTTGAGTAAGATGGTTTAAAAGGAACATAATAATGATAATGTTGATAATAATAATAATAATCAGCTCAGTAAAATCCCAACTTTGAGTAAAATGGTTTAAAAGGAATATCATAATCATCAACATCATCATCACTGATTCCTGACTAAACTACAAATCCCAGTTTGAATTTCGAGATGTGCATCTACACTATAGAATTAATGCCGTTTGATACTACTTTAACTGCCATGGCTCAATGCTTTAGGATCCTGGGATTTGATAAGTCACCAGCACACTTTGGCAGAGAAGTCTGAAGGCCTTGTCAAACTACAGCTCTCAGCATTCTGTAGCATTGTGCAATGGTGGTTAAAGTGGAGTTAAACTGCATTAATTCTACAGTGCAGATGCACTTTTGAGAATTTGAGTTCGAAACATTTGGAGGTCAAAAAGTTCCTTAACCCATTTTAAAAGAAATTGAGTTTTAAGCATTTCTCAAAAACTGGGTTGTTGTAGGTTTTTTCAGGCTATATGCCCATGTTCTAGAGGCATTTTCTCCTGACGTTTCGCCTGCATCTATGGCAAGCATCCTCAGAGGTAGTGAGGTCTGTTGGAACTAGGAAAAAGGGTTTATATATCTGTGGAATGACCAGAGTGGGACAAAGGACTCTTGTCTGTTGGAGCTAGGTGTGAATGTTTCAACTTGATTAGCATTTGATTGCCTGGCAGTGCCTGGAGCAATCTTTTGTTGAGAGGTGATTAGATGTCCTTGTTTGTTTCCTCTCTGTTGTTGTGTTGCTCTAATTTTAGAGTTTTTTTTAAATACTGGTAGCCACATTTGGTTCATGTTCATGGTTTCCTCCTTTCTGTTGAAATTGTCCACATGCTTGTGGATTTCAAAAAGCAATTTATTTTTACAGATAAAATAAATTATAGGTTCTTGTGGGTTTTTTCGGGCTATAGGGCCATGTTCTAGAGGCATTTCTCCTGACGTTTCGCCTGCATCTATGGCAAGCATCCCCTAAACACACACATACACAAAACCTCAGCAAAGAACCTAGTGATTCCAGCCATGAAAGCCTTCGACAATAGATAAATTATAACTCATTTGTTTAGTTCAGCAAAGGTTTTCTTCTTCTTTTTCTCCAAACTTAGAAATCTGCTTCTGTTGGACCTACTGTGGATTCCTTGTGAAATAAGAAAAGAGTGTTCCTGAGCATAAGCAGACTGCATTTGTAAACAAGTCACAGAAGAACTGCTCAGTACTCAGACTCATTCCTAAAAACATCTTGAAGTCTCCTTTAACTCTATTGAAGTTTCAGAACAGTATTGCCTATATTTTGGTCTTCTGGGTGTTTTGGACTTCAACTCCCAGGATCCTTGATTATTGCCTACAGCAGCAGAGGCTTCTGGGAGTTGAAGTCCAAAGGGAGGAAAGGAAGTGCTTCGGGAACCTTCAGGGGGCGGGGAGGTATGCTAATAGCGTGGGGAAGGGGCGTGGCCTGGTTTTAGCTCCGCCCCCACAATCCAGAGAATGACGCACAAGGCAGCACCGGACGTGACACAAGGAGGAGGTGGCGTGGCAGCGCAAGAACCCAAGGCTGGAATAAGGGGGCGTGGCTAGTTATGCAGATAGAGGGGCGGAGCTTAGGAGGGATTGAGGAAGCAGAGTGGAGAAAGTGGTGGAACCTTCAGGCGCAGAGGAGAGAGGTAGGTCTTGGCCAAGGGCTCCTCTGAGCATGTGCAGAGAGCTTTTGATTTTGTCATCACGGATCTAGGCCCTTCCTCCTACATTTTTTGGTTTCTAAAAATTAATCTTTCCAAATGGAAGAGTTTTTCCACTACTTTAAAAAAAGGCATACTGTATTGCTAGGGCTACAGGCTGAGTATCCCTTATTTGGAATAGTAACAAGATCTTTGATTTTGGATGTTTTCTTGAATACTTGTATTTGCAAATATAATATATAATATAATATACATTTATTAATATAATATATGTTGTATTATAATATAATGTAATATATATTATAATATGTTATAATAAAATAAAATATATAATCTATATAAATAAAAATGTAATGTTAGTTTGTGGGATTAACATAACTCAAAAACCACTGGACGAATTGACACGAAATTTGGACACAATATACTTAACAGTCCAATGAGGGTCCATCCTCCCTAAACACACACATACACAAAACCCCAGCGAAACAGATTTAAAAACTCAAAAAACACACCATATATACATATACACATACACTCATATACACATGCACGCATTCATACACACACACGTATATATATGCACAAACACACACAAATATGCACATATACACACATACATATATACATATACACATACACATGCACACATACATGCACATATACATATATACACATGCACACACATATACACACAAATATGCTTATAGACAAGCACACACATATACACAGTATGAATGTATACATATAAAAACATAAATATATTCAGACATATATATATACACCCACATATATACATATATATACACAAACACTTGAAGTGACTGGATTGACCTTGAAGGAGCTGGGGGTGGTGATGGCCGACAGGGAGCTCTGGCATGGGCTGGTCCATGAGGTCACGGAGAGACGGAAACAACTGAAAAAATGAACAACAACATACAAACACACATATATACACAAATAGAAACACACACATAAACACATACATGCACACACAAAACACATATACACAGACTGGGCTACAGCAACATGTGGCAGGGGATACAAACACTTGAAGTGACTGGATTGACTTTGAAGGAGCTGGGGGTGGTGACGGCCGACAGGGAGCTCTGTCATGGGCTGGTCCATGAGGTCACGAAGAGTCGGAAACGACTGAACGAATGAACAACAACATACAAACACACACATATACACAAATATAAACACACACATACACACACAAAACACATATACACAGACTGGGCTACAGCAACGTGTGGCGGGGATGGCTAATATAATATAATATAATTTTTATATATTAGTATAATGATATATCTTGCACATGGGATCCAAGTCTAAACAAGAAATCTATTTGTTTCTTATGGAGGTAGCCTAAGGTAATTGAATACAATATTTTAAAATAATCTTGTGAAGGAAATAAAGTTTGTGTACAGAAAGTAAAAGTCTCACTATCTCAGCCACCCATGTGGAAAATGTTGAAATTTGGGGTACTTTGGATTTTCAGATAAGAGAGGCTCAACCTGTATTTAATTGCTTTTTAAGTGCTTATATCCATATTTTAATTTTAATTCGTTCAATGTATTGTTGAAGGCTTTCGTGGCTGGAATCACTGGGGTGTTGTAGGTTTTTTGGGCTATATGGCCATGTTCTAGAAACATTCTCTCCTGACGTTCTGCCTGCATCTATGGCAGGCATCCTCAGAGGTTGTGGATGCTGCCATAGATGCAGGCAAAACGTCAGGAGAGAATGCTTCTAAAACGTGGCCATACAGCCCAAAAAACCTACAACAATCAGTTAATTGTTAGCCGCCTTGAGTCTTGATATGGGGGGGGGGGGGGGGGGTGAGAAGCAAGTTACAAAGAAATAAAAATAAAATATTTGGTTAGTTAAATTATTTTCTTTTAAGCTCAAGCTTTCCAGACAGCTCTATTGTCTGAGCTTGCTTTCAGGAAGAGGAAAAGAAATTGAAGTGTTTCTGAGTTTATTCTTTTGCTTTCTGCTTTATTGTTCTTAAATCCTATATTCAGGGATAGGTAACCCATGCCCTCCAGGTCCTTTAGACTGGACATCCCATCAATTCAGGCCAGGATTGTGGCAGTTGTAGTCCAAAATACCGATCAGGTTTCTTCTCTTTGTCTGAACGGTATCAAAGGCGTTCATGGCCGGAATCCCTGGGTTTCTGTGCCATGTTCCAGAAGCATTCTCTCCTGACATTTCCACCACGTTTATGGCAGGCATCCTCAGAGGTTGAGGGTTCTGTTGGAAACTAAGCAAGTGAGGTTTATATATCTGTGGAATGTCCAGTGTGGGAGAGAGAACTCTTGTCTAAGGCAAGTGTGAATATTGCAGTTGACTCTCTTTTAGCATTGAATGGCCTTTCAGCTTCAAACCCTGTCTGCTTCATGCCTGGGTGAATCTTTTGTCTAAAATCAGGATAGTAAATAAAGAACAATACTCAGAAACAGGGGAATTCCAGACAAGAAACCATCAAGGTCAGCTAATCAACTCTCAACAAAGGATTCCCCCAGGCAGTAAGAAGCCAGATCTTGAAACTGCTAGGCCATTTAATGGTAATCAAGGTGGCCAGTTGAAACATTCACACCTACCTCAAACAGAGGATTCCCCAGGCATAAAGCAGTCAGGCTTTGAAACTGAAATGCCACCCAGTGCTAGTCAAGATGGCCAATTGCGACATGCACACTTGACTCAAGCAGATAAGAGTTCTTTTTCCCACCCTGGATATTCCACAGATATATAAACCTCACTTGCCTAGTTTCCCACAGACCTCGCAACCTCTGAGGATGCCTGCCATAGATGTAGGCGAAATGTCAGGAGAGAATGCTTTTTGGAACATGGCGATACAGCCTGGAAAACTCACAGCAACCCATTAACATGTTAATCCTATGGCTATGTCACTGTGGCATGAGGATGCTTTTCTTTCTCTTCTTATCCCTTGACTGCCCTTGAGATATTGCTGAACTTCAACTTCCATCTGATCTACCTGTTGTTATTGTTTTTATTCATCTTATTAGTGGTATTATATTTATAATATTTATTTCCATCCCAGTTTCCTCTCTTAAAGGGGACTCAAAGTGGCTTCGTCTGAGTGAAGAATGCTGGGAGCTGCACTCATTGCCTTGTTGTCATCCCTTCTCTTCTCATTTCAGGCAACAGGCACATAAGGTGATGCTCCTGTCGTGGTTGGTGAGCGCTGCCCTTTTAGGGTTGGCTGCCTGTGTTCCTATTGAGCGACCCAAAGAGAAACAAGAAGCAGAGACTCCACCCGAGGCTCCGGTGAGTGTTATAGTCCTTGCCCTTTCCCCATTGCACTGCCTCTAAACAAGTGCCCTTTGGTCGCCTTGCTGGCACAGAGGGTTGATGGATCTTAGATGCCAATATAACGTTATATCTTCACTTGGCGTCACCTTCCTCACCATTGTTCCACAGCAAGCCCAATTCAGAGTGGAAACCTATATGGCCTTTCAGGTGTCATTGGCGTGGAATTCCTACCAGCCCTCCACATTGGTTATATAGCCAGCCCTCTGTATCCATGGATTCTGCATCCATAAAGCTAACCACCCAAAAGCAAACCATTTTATGTAAGCACTAGCCGTCCCCTGCCACGCGTTGCTGTGGCACAGATGGGGGTTCTGTGTGAGAGGTTTGGCCCAATTCTATCGTTGGTGGGGTTCAGAATGCTCTGTAATTGTAGGTGAACTACAAATCCCATCAACTACAACTCCCAAATGTCAAGATTCTATTTTCCCCAAACTCCACCAGTGTTCACATTTGGGCATATTGAGTATTCGTGTAGAGTTTGGTCCAGATCCATCATTGTTTGAGTCCACAGTGATCTCTGGATGGAGGTGAACTACAACTCCAAAACCAAAGGACACTGCCACCAAACCCTTCCAGTATTTTCTGTTGGTCATGGGAGTTCTGTGTGCCAAGTTTGGTTCAATTCCATCTGATGGGGTTCAGAATGCTCTTTAATTGTAGGTGAATTATAAATCCCAGCAACTACAACTCCCAAATGACAAAAAAGATTTTTTTTGAGTGAAGGACATACATAGGGTTGTTAGGTGTCTTTATGTCCAAATTTGGTGTCAATTCGTCCAGTGATTTTTGAGTTCTGTTAATCCCACAAACAAACTACATTTTTAATTATATAGATCACCATTTTACTACAGTATTGTATGTAATAGGGATTGAGAAATCATAAATATTGTTATCCATTGGGGGGGTGGCAGCTTTGAACCATACTGTGGCAGATATCAAGTAACCATTCTACTGGAATACAAGTTTATGACATTGACTCTCTCTCGATTTCCAACCGGAGTGGCACTCAGAGAGCATATAACTTCTCTGTTATGTCAGCTCCACTGGCTGCCAGTCTGCTACCAAGCACAGTTCTAAGTGCTGGCTTTAGCCTATAAAGCAGGTATGGGCAAACTTCGGCCCTCCGGGTGTTTTGGACTACAACTCCCACAATTCCTAACAGCCTACTGAAGTCCAAAATACCTGGAGGGCCGAAGTTTGCCCATGCCTGCTATAAATCCCTAAATGGTTCCATCCCTGCTTATCGGTTCGAGTGCATCTCTCTCTAGGATCCAACTCGGATGTTAAGACCTTCTGGGGAGGCCCTGCTCTCAGTCCCACCTCCTTCGCAGGTGTGGTTAGTGGGGATGAGGGACAGGGCGTTCTCAGTGGTGGCCCTTTGGCTATGGAACTTCCTTCTTCAGCGAAATTAGATCAGCTCCCTCCCTTCTGGCTTTCAGAAAGCAATAAAAAACATGGCTGTGGGACCAAGACTTTGGACAGTAAATGCGGTACAATAAGTGAAGTTGAAATATGTGCAGTCACCACTGGAATGACTCCTTGACTATGATTTCGGATTGTGCAGTTTTTAATAATTGGCTTTAATGTTTATATGCTTTTTATTATTTATTTATTTTGTTATATGTCTGTTTTATGTGGCATCGAATTGTTGCCTATTGTAAGGCTGCTCTGAGTCCCCTTTGTTGCGAGAAGGGCAGGGTATAAATACAGTAAATCAATCAATATTTACCTTTTAATGGCACCACAACTTCCTTTTTCCTTCCTCTGCCTAAGTGGAAATTTTTAGCATTGGGAGGATGGTGAAAGAGGGCTGGAAAAACAAAGGCATTTTAGTATATGGTTATAATAGCGTTATATGCAGTAAACATTACAATAAACTAAGTTGGATCTATCTGTCTGTCTGTCTGTCTGTCTATCTATCTATCTATCTATCTATCTATCTATCTATCTATCTATCTATGGATTCTATCAGACTAACAAAGGCTGGCTCTGGAGTCCCTTACTGAGCATAGCAAAGGTAAAGGTTTCCCTTTGACATTAAGTGTAGTCATGTCTAACTCTGGGGGTTGGCATCATCTCCATTTCTCTGCTGAAGAGCCGGCGTTGTCAGTAGATGCCTCAAAGATCATGTGTCCAGCACGACTTCATGGAGCGCTGTTACCTTCTCGCCGGAGCGGTACCTATTGATCTACTCACATTTGGATTCTAGGTTGGCAGAAGCTGGGGCTAACAGCAGGAGCTCACCCTACTCCCTGGATGCAAACTGCCAACCTTTTGGTCAGTCAATTCAGCAGCTCAGCGGTTTAACCTGCTGCACCACCAGGGTCTCCCTTACTGAGCATATACGAGATAAAATAAGGAAAAGCAGATAAGGCTACCTTACCTACTGTCAAAAAATCAAACATATAAGTTTGGCTATCAAAATGGAAATCATTAAAGAAATTGGAGCCTGGTGGAAATTTTTAAAAATCCCTCAATATCTTTTGGGTAAAACTTTCAGGTGGTCTCTAAAATGTTTGAAATATTTTTGTTCTTGACATGCTTATTTTTTTCATAAGGCTTGTCTGACCTAGTTATTTTGAGACTTATTTTTGTGCAAGTCCTATTTTTGCTAAGACTCACCTGACCTAGTTATTCCATTTCATAGGTGTTAGATTTTGATAAAATGTTTTCTGAAACATGTTGGAATCGCTATTCTATTTTTGTAGTAAAATAATCTATTATTATTATGTCACATGTTAATTCTGATTCCGGTTCTATATTGTCTTTTGCAGAAATAATACTCAGAAGCATGTGTACTTGGTTAACTAAAATATGCCACTGTGGGTTAAGTTAAATAGGGCTTAACAATCCAGCAGCATCTCTACAGCAACACTTTCCCATCCTTGGCTTAGTTATGATATTAGAGTGGGGGGAAAAAAGGAAAAGGTGAGGTGGCACTTAAGCTCCTTCTACACTGCCATAAAATCCAGTTCAAAAGAGATAATCTGGGTTTTATATGGCAATATGGTCCAGATCCATCATTGTTTGAGTCCACAGTGATCTCTGGATGGAGGTGAACCCCCCCCCCCCCGGTTGCGCAGTGGGTTAAACCGCTAAGCTGCAGAACTTGCTGACCAAAAGGTTGGCGGTTTGAATCCAGGGAGTGGGGTGAGCTCCCTCTGTTAGCCCCAGCTTCTGCAAACCTAGCAGTTCAAAACATGCAAATATGAGTAGATCAATAGATACTGCTGCGGAAGGTAACAGCACTCCATGCAATCATGCTGTCCACATGACCTTGGAGGTGTCTATGGACAATGCTGGCTCTTCGGCTTAGAAATGGAGATGAGCACCATCCTCCCAGAGTCAGACATGACTAGACTTAATGTCAATGGAAATATTTACCTTTACTTAGAAGGGGTCTTAGTCTTTCAGAATGTTTTTTGCTCTGAATTCTTATGGCACAGGTGAACATATATGATAATGTGTTGTCGAAGGCTTTCATGGCCGGAATCACTGGGTTGCTGTGAGTTTTCCAGACTGTATGGCTATGTTCCAAAAGCATTTTCTCCTGACATTTTGCCTACATCTATGGCAGGCATCCTCAGAGGTTGTGAGGTCACAACCTCTGTGGATACCTGCTATAGATGTGGGCGAAACATCAGGAGAGAATGCTTCTGGAGCGTGGCTGTATCCCACCGAAAAACTCATAGCAACCCATATATGTTGATGTTCATTCAGCAGCGTTAAGTTCCACAGTGCAACTCCCAGCCAGGCTTTGAGATCAGGTGACTTTTGATGGGATATTTTCTCCACCTCTCACTCGGTTACAAATTCACATTGCACCCACGAATCTAAACCCAGCAGTCCACAGTGGAGATCTATTAGATGAGTTCAGGAAAGCTGTTTCTCTACTATTCCATGATACACATTAACATGATTTCCTAACAGGCAGAGATTAATCATTAACCACACTCAGGCACCTGAACTTCTGCTCCCAAAAGTGATTTCCGTGTGCTTTTCCTGTTGAATTACCTCCATGACAATGTCTTATCTTGTTAGAATTTACATTTTTTTCCCCTCAATCACTGGATGGGAAACATTGGCCTTCCACATGGTTTGGATAGCAACTTACATAATCCTTTACCACTGGCAGTGCTATCTGAGCCTTCAGGGAGTTGTCCTACAAAGAATGTATTCCCAAGATCTAGTCCTCCTAGTGTTTTGGACTACAACTGTCTTACCCAATGATCAAAAATTCTGGGAGCTGTAGTCCAAAATATCTGGAGGACCATTATATGGGAAACATTGATCTAGAGTAGTGTTTCTCAACCTTCCTTATGCCGTGACCCCTTAGTACAGTTCCTCATGTTGTGGTGACCCCCAAATATAAGAATATTTTCGTTGCTACTTCATAACTGTAATTTTGCTACTGTTATGAATCGTAATGTAAATATATGATATACATGATGTATCTTCATTCACTGGACCAAATTTGGCACAAACCCCCGATACGCCCAAATTAGAATACTGGTGGGGTTTTGGGGGGATTTACTTATTTATTATTTACTATATTTTTACCCCACTCTTCTCAACTCCCGAGGGGGGACTCGGAGCAGCTAACACTGGCAACAATTCGATGCTGCAATATCATAAAATAAAACAATATACAACTATAAAACCACAATAGATTAAAATAATAACATTAATTATACAATCATATCCATTTCCATTATCATAACAATCATCATATGGTCCAGTTCAATGTCCAAAGTGCTATTGTGCCTGCTAGCCAAAGCCTGGTTCCAAGACCACAATTTCAGTTTTTTTCTAAAGAAAAGGAGGGAGGACGCCAATCTAATCTCACTGGGGAGCAAATTCCACAAGCAGGAGGCCACCACCGAGAAGGCCCTGTCCCTCGTCCCCACCAGACGCGTTTGTGAGGCCGGTGGGACAGAGAGCAGGGCCTCCCCGGTGGATTTTAACTACGAGGCAGAACGTAGAGGGAGATACGTTCGGACAAGTAAGCTGGGCCGGAGTTATATAGTTGTTTTTGTCATTTGGGAGTTGTCGTTGCTGGGATTTATAATTCATCTACAATCAAAGAGCATTCTGAACTCCGCCAACGATGGAATTGAACCAGACTTGGCCACACAGAACTCCCATGGTCAGCAGAAAATACTGGAAGGGTTTGGTGGGCATTGACCTTGAGTTTTGGAGTTGTAGTTCACCTACATCTAGAGAGCACAGTGGACTCAAGCAAGGGTGGATCTGGATCAAACTTGACATGAATACCCAGTATGCGGTGGTGGAGTTTTCAGAAAATAGACCTTAACATTTGAGAGTTGTAGTTGCTGGGATTTATAGTTCACCTACAGCCGGAGAACATTCTGAATCCCACCAACGATAGAATTGGGCCAAACTTCCTGTACAGAACCCCCATGCCTTGAAGGCTTGCGCAAGCCAGCCTAGCACACTCTCCCTCGCACGCACATGCGCACAACACTGTCATGCACTGAGCACACCTGCTCTCCCCTCTCCACTTGGGGTCTCAGAAACAGCCCTCCCTTTGGCTGAGAGGCTGGTCAATCACAGCAGAGGAGGGCTTTGGTGGGAGGATTTGTAGTCTGTTTCCAAAAAGGAAGAGAAGGACATGCGGAGAGATCTTCAGCCTTCTCTGACAAAGATGTTCCTAAGACCATCAGAAATATATGTTTTCTGATGGTCTTCGGTGACCCCTCTGAACCCCCCCCCCCCCCAAGCGGTCCAGACCCCCAGGTTGAAAAACTAGATTGTAGAAAGACAAAGTTTCTCGTTCCATCATGCAGTACTTTCCCAGATTTTAGATTAGTATTTTTGGAGATAATAGGAAATGAATTTGGGAATGTTTTTCATTCAAAGATTGACTACTTTTCAGCACCTCTGCAGATAATATCTAAGTGGCCTGATTCCTTGCACTGTCCTTTATGCAGGACACTGGCCTTTATTATCACCGCTATCTCCAAGAAGTTATCAATGTGCTGGAAACGGATGGACACTTCCGAGAAAAGCTTCAGGCGGCCAATGCTGAAGACATTAAGGTGAAAATTGGGATGGAGTAGTGTGGGTTTCTGTGTGCTGGCAAGTACAATTTATCCTTCTCAAGACATTTTGGAAGGTGGTAAAAAGGTGACTTTCCTGGGGACACGGTATAGATTCTAGTGGTGGTGTTGCATATAGGATTTCTTTTGCTTTGAAAGGGAAAATGCCACGGTTCAACTGGATTAATGTGAAACCTCAAATATGGAGTATTCATTTACAGTGAAATCAATGCAGTACACAGGATCCAATGTTAAATCTAGACTTGGCTTTAAATCTCTAAGCTTAATTACTCCATCTAACCCATCTCATGGGATTGTTGTAAAGATTAAAGGCTGGAGTGTATATAATATAACT
Source organism: Anolis sagrei ordinatus (assembly GCF_025583915.1). Taxonomy (NCBI): domain Eukaryota; kingdom Metazoa; phylum Chordata; class Lepidosauria; order Squamata; family Anolidae; genus Anolis; species Anolis sagrei. The sequence goes on along the minus strand of NW_026847660.1, from coordinate 21,511,592 downwards.
GGTAGTGTATTATATATATTATAGAATAATATAGTACAATATCATAATAATAATAATAATAATAATAATAATAATAATAATTGTATATTATATATTACATATAATATTACTAATAATGCAGTGGAGTGGTATAGTACAATATATTTTTTTGTCGTGTCAGGAGCAACTTGAGAAACTGCAAGTCGCTTCTGGTGTGAGATAATTGGCTGTCTGCAAGGACGTTGCCCAGGGGACGCCCGGATGATTTGATGTTTTTATCATCCTTGTGGGAGGCTTCTCTCATGTCCCCGCATGAGGAGCTGGAGTTGATAGAGGGAGCTCATCTGCCTCTCCCCGGATTCGAACCTGTGACCTGTTGGTCTTCAGTCCTGCCGGCACAGAGGTTTAACCCACTGCGCCACCGGGGGCTCCATAGTATAATATAATAATATATAATACTAAGATTGTGCTGTGCTAGTAATATAATAATTGTATATACATATAATAATAATATGTAATACAATATAATACTAATAATACTATATAATATATATTATTTTAATATAATAATACTAATATATTAAATATAATATTAATAATTTAGAATAATATATAATGATAATACTGTTTTACTATTATATATTTTAAGTTGTTTTAATTGTAAGCTGCTTTGAGATAAAGCAGGATATAAAATAAATAAATTAAAGCAAATCTATCATGGGGGGAAGGATAGGATACACATTTAATAAATAGTCATTTTCTCTCTTGAATGTGTTTCAGAGTGGAAAACTCAGCAAAGAGCTGGACTTTGTCAGCCACCATGTCCGTACCAAACTGGACGAGCTCAAGCGTCAGGAGGTGTCCCGGCTCAGGATGCTTCTGAAGGCCAAAATGGATGCTACCATGGAACAAAGTAAGCTGGGCTTCCAGATGCTCCTGAAGGGGCTTAGAATAAAATATGCTGAAAGTCAGGAATCTTGAGCAGGCCTCAGGAAAGCAACCTTTTTGAACTACGTCTCTCAATTATTACTGGATCTAGAAGCTGCAGTCCAAAAAAGTAACTTTTTCAGATTCTGGACCAGGGTGCTGTTTCTGGAACTGTCACTGATAGGTAGCATGAAGGAAAAAGTTGAGCTTATATCTGGAATCTACCTGAATTGAAACCAGTTCAGATGTAAGCTTTGAGAAAATCGGAAAGCATTTTTTATATTATGTCTGGGTGAAATCATTCTCTTTGCATTTTAATTGTACACAATCTGTTGCTACTTTTGAATAGGATATTTATTTATTGGTTATGTTTATATCCTGTTGTTTTTGGTGTTATACCTTGAAGTCATTTCTGACTTACAGTGACTCTAAGGCCAATCTATCATGAGGTTTTCCGGAGCTGAGAGTGTGTGCCTTGCTCATGGTCACTCAGTGGGTTTCCATACTCAAGTGGGGAATCAAACTCTAGTTTGCAGAATTATTCTATGATCAACTCACTTCACCAATTACTTTTTAAAGAAAGTTATAGCCCCCATTTTGTTGGTGAGCTAAAAGAAGACCACGTAGCACTCCTTCCCACCTCATCCTGGAAACAGCAATAAGGTTAAGGAAGGAAGTGATCAGCATAATCATAGGGTTGTTGTAGGTTTTTTAGGGCTATATGACAGCCCGCTCCCCGGAATCGAACCTGCGACCTTGTTGTAGGTTTTTTAGGGCTATGTTCTAGAGGCATTCTCTCCTGATGTTTCGCCTGCATCTATAGCAAGCATCCTCAGAGGTTGAGGAGTCTCTTGGAACTAGGAAAATGGGTTTATATATCTGTGGAATGACCAGGGTGGGACAAAAAACATAATCAAAACTTGTAGGGTCTAAATCAGAAACACAACCTGGATCTCCCAAACCCAATTGCAGTCAAATAATTACTGCATGACATTGGCTCTTCATAGCTGTGCTTTGTTACTGCATGTCCCATAATAATTTTCCATGACCTGTACTGGCTAAATCTCTAAATAATGTGTTGCCCACCTAATTCAAAACCACCCTTGTGTGGCCTGCTTCAGGTTCAGATGTACATGCTTAACTGGTTTCTTCCTCCACTTTCAGATGTACAGATTGATCACCTGTCTTTGCTGAAGCAATTTGAGCATCTGGATCCTCAAAACCAGCACACCTTTGAAGCCCGAGACTTGGAGTTGCTCATTCAGGCTGTATGTTTGACCTTTCATTCTTGCTTGTCTCGTCCCTTTACCATATCAGCAAAATATTGAGGCTCTGTTGTCTACCTTTTGTGGGCTTCCTTGGGTATTAAACACATAGGTTTGAGTCATCACTTCGCTCAGACTGAGTACATAAGCAGTTAGTTTAAGATTAATTCTAAGAAAGCTTCCATCATTGGCCTTTCCGCATCCCTCCTAATTCATCTGTGTTTTGACATGGCTCTGAAATCAATCAGAGACTGTGGGACATTGCCTTTCTGAGCTTTGTGTATCTTGCTCCCCTAGTGCCCTGTCCATACATTATGTTGGGCCTTTCCATGCAGCAAAAAACTTGACTGTGACCAAATCCCACTGCCTATATTCTTGTCTGAATTGCTGTGTGGGAGATTTGCAGGTACTCTGGCCAGATGATAAACAGGAAGTAGAATACATCTTCCACATTCTACTGTCATGAACAGTCCTGAGCACATACAATCAACCCATTAATAAGAAACTTACGAGCAAGTCCAGTGAAATTTTATGTGAAGTTTCTACTTAGTGACAACCTTCCCCACATGACCTTGGCAGTTGCCAAGTTTCTTTCTGAGGCAGCCAGGATTAGATAGTTCCCAATTTTAGACACAGGTTGAAACACACCGGCACTTCTTGTAACAATAAACAACAATAACACTTCTTGTAAACAACTTATTGTAAACAATAAACAACAACAATCTATGTTTTTAGCCAACATGTATTTTAAGCTGTTTTTAACTGTTGGAAATTTTATCCATGTGTGTATTTAATCAACCGGATGCTCTTTATTTATTTATTTATTTATTTATTTACACCATTTCTATCCTGCCCATATCAGCCCAAAGGCAACTTAGGGCGGTGCACAAGTCAGAAACAGCCAAATGCCACATATAAAAATACATACATCGATAAAAGCAGAAAATATCATCATACATTTAAAAACCATAAAAACAATAAATAATAAGAATTATTTAAAAAACTATGTCTTGTTTAAATCCTCAACCGTTCCATCGTCTTAATCTTATTACCTGCATACCTTGTACACAGACAGTGCAATAAAGGTCTTTGAACCATAATAAAATGTTGTTGTTGCTGATTTGTGGCACAACTATCCTTATCTCTAAGCTTCTCAAAAATGCTTATGGAATTCTGGATTCTGAAAAGTGTAGTCCTTAAAAAATATCTTCTTCCAAGTATTAGGACTCAGCGAGTGTTGATGTTGTTCTTCATCCCATAGGCAACCAAAGACCTGGAGAACTATGATGCTGCTCATCATGAGGAGTTCAAGCGATACGAGATGATGAAGGAGCATGAACGTCGGGAATATTTGAAATCTCTGGATGAGGAGAAGCGGCAGCAGGAGGAAGCACACTTTGAGGAGCTCAAGAAGAAGCACAAGGAGCACCCCAAGGTCAACGTCCCGGTAGGGGATTGTCTTTTTCATAATTTGTGGGGAAGTCATAGCAAGATGTAGAATTGTGTTCCAACCTGAGTTTGCTTACTTAAACATGTGAACATCTCTGCCTACTAACACAGGGCAGCCGTGACCAACTCAAGGAGGTGTGGCAGGAGACAGATGGCTTGGATCCTAATGAATTTAATCCCAAGACTTTCTTCAAGTTACATGGTAAGAAGCTGAATATTTTTAGTTTAGAAGAACCTCTTATTTTAGGTTTATTGTAGTAAAGAGTACATTGGGATATAATAAAAGGTAAAGGTTTCCCCTGACATTCAGTCTAATTGAGTCCGACTTTGGGGGATGGTGCTCACCATCATTTCTAAGCCAGCGTTGTCCAAAGATGTCTCCTAGGTCATTTGGCCGGCATGACATGGTGCTGTTACCTTCCTGCCGAAGTGGTACCTATTGATCTACTCACATTTGCATGTTTTTGAACTGCTAGGTTGGCAGAAGCTGGGGCTAACAATGGGAGTTCACCCCATCCTGCGGATTCAAACCGCTGACATTTGAGTCAGCAAGTTCTGCAGCTTAGCAGTTTAACCCACTGTGCCACTGCAGCCTCTTGGGGATATAATACCTCTTTATTTATTGACAATATGTTTCAACTTGAATTTATCCCAGAATTGTAGTAAATCTTTACTATTTCTTTTTTCTCTCACTCAGACACCAATAGTGATGGGGTGTTAGATGAACAGGAGTTAGAAGCACTTTTCACTAAGGAGGTAAGTTCTTTAGCTAGTTGTCATAATAATAATAATAATAATAATAATAATAATAATAATAAAACAGTATTTCTAGACCACCCTCTCTCCCCGAAGGGACTCAGGGTGGTTTACACATACAAAAAGGCAAGCATTCAATGCCTCAGGTGAGTGAGAACATATCAAAATAATACACAATAAAGCAACAGTAATAACAGTGAGCTTACGACAAAAAATTAAGCATTGTAACAAAAAATAAAATAAAACAATAGTTGGGTTGTTGTAGGTTTTTTTGGGCTATATGGCCATGTTCTAGAGGCATTCTCTCCTGATGTTTCGCCTGCATCTATGGCAAGCATCCTCAGAGGTAGTGAGGTGAGGATGCTTGCCATAGATGCAGGCGAAATGTCAGGAGAGAATGCCTCTAGAACATGACCATATCGCCCGAAAAAACCTACAACAACCCAGTGATTCTGGCCATGTAAGCCTTTGGCAATACATAAAACAATAGTTATACAGAACCTCCTAACTTGGTTTAAGGAAAGATAACTGGGTTTTCTGGTCTTGTGTGTTTTTCTGCCCTACAGCTAGAGAAGGTTTATGACCCCCGTAATGAGGAAGATGATATGCTAGAAATGGAAGAGGAGCGGCTGAGAATGCGGGAACACGTCATGCAAAATGTGAGTGTGCGGGTTGGGTGGGTGATGGCACATGATCCGAGCCGTTCAGTATGGGAAAACTGGAAATTATTGAAACATAGGACTCAATCTTTTTTTAGCATGCAAATCCATTTTGGATACAGAGAAACATAAACAATACAGGATGTATAGCTTTGAAAATGTATCTGAAAGCTGAATAACACATCCAATTGAGAAAAAAACAATGTGTGGTCATGGAAGTGGGGAGAAGGTTGTGGAAATGTAATGAAATAGGTTGAAAGAGCCACACATCAAGTATTTGGACTCTGGTTATAATTAAAAAGGTTTGAAGGAGTGGGCCGTTAAACAGTAGCTAATGCTTGTAATAGCTATGAATGTGAAATTCTTAGTTAAACCTTCCTCTTCTGGCTGAACTAAGTGTGGGAGTAGCTTAATGGAAAGACTATTTGCAATTACTATTGATTATGATGGCAGGGGGATTCTGAGAACTGTAGTTCAACATGACTTCCCAAGACTCCTGATGTCTCTCAATTACCATATATACTCGAGTATAAGCCAAATTTTTCAGCCCTTGTTTTAGGCTGAAAAAGCCCCCCTTGGCTTATACTCAAGTCAAAGTTATTTATTATTTTACTCAGTTATTATTATTATTTATAACATGTATTATTTTACTCTTTATTATGACGATTATTATTTTTACATTTACATTATTTTACTCTATTATTATTACATTTATTATTTTACTCTATTTATTATTGTAATTGTTACATACATTATTTTACTGTATTATTACATTCATTATTTTACTCTATTTTTATTGTTATTTTTACATTAACATTATTTTACTCTATTATTTTTATTATATTTATTATTTTACTCTAATATTACTGTTATTATTACATTTCCATTATTTTACTCTATTCTTATATTTATTATTTTACTCTCTTTATTATTATTGAAGGATACATAAGCACATTTACATTGAAGGTTAGAATAATGGTTTAATCCGAGCTAAACTGTCTTATCTTAAATTACAGTTTTATGTAAATATTCAAAAACATTTAACCTACAGATGCCTCAATTAATGTAATGTTATTTGTATCTATTTTTATTTTGAAATTTACCAGTAGCTGCTGCATTTCCCTCACATTTGAGTCAATACATTTTTCGGCTTACATTCAAGTCAATACATTTTTCTAGTTGTTGTTTTTTTTGTGGTAAAATTAAGTACCTTGGCTTATATTTGGGTCAGCTTATACAGTTTTCTGCAGGCTAAAGATACTGATCCCAGCTTACATTGAATTATGTTTGTTGTAAAGTTAACTGAGATCAAACAGTTGAAAGCTAAAAAATATTGGCAACATTACTGTCATCAATACTATTAAAGAACATTGTTCTTCATTCTAGTCATAGACATTAATCTGTTGTTATTATCACAATGGGGAACATACCTAAGGAGCTAAGCTTGGTGAAAAGCACAGGGGGAGGATATCCCAAAACTGGTGCATGAAAACAGTTAAAGAACCTTGAAAACTGAATGAAAGCAATACACAGAAACTTGTGTAAAGGTAGAATCTCAATTAACATGCAGTGGGGCACAGAAAATCTAGGCTTTTGGCAGCTAGAACAGTTTGTATCCAGGGCAAAGCATGGAGAACTGCTTCTTGCTTTCTAGGAAATTATGAGTCACCTTCTGGTTGGTTAAAATGACTGGTATATACTTTCTGGTTTTTTTCTTCTTCCTTGAAAGGTTACAGAGAAGACAGGAAATCAATGGGTGGTGCAATTTCTGTGTTTCTATTTTGGGAAATCTTGTTCAATTTCCCTTCTCTTAGTTTCACAGAGATTTCCCACATGGGTCGCTGTGAATTTCCAGGGCTGTATGGCCATGTTCCAGAAGCATTCTCTCCTAACGTTTCACCCACAGGTTGTGAGGTCTGTTGGAAACTAGACAGTTGAGGTTTATCTATCTGTGGAATGTCCAGGATGGAAGAAAGAACTCTTGCAACATTCACACTTGCCTCAAACAGGAAGAGTTCTTTCTCCCACCCTGGACATTATTCCACAGATATATAAACCCTACTTGCCTAGTTTCCAACAGACCTCACATCCTCTGAGGATGCCTGGGTGAAACGTCAGGAGATAATGCTTCTTGAGCATGGGCATACAGCCCAGAAAACTCACAGCAACCCAAAAGAGAGCCGACACTGTATATCACGTTTCCACATGTTCCACATGTTCCTTGGAGGCTGTCAATCATGCTTTGGCAACTTCCGTATTAGACTATTTCAGTTTTATGTGGCACTTGCTACATGTACTGGTGTGCTATTATTTGTTGTATACTTTTTTCATTGTTGGATGGATGGTAGCTGCTTTGGTTTGTCATCCATTGAATTGTTAAAATATGGTGGATTGTGACATTAACATATATTGTATGATGTAAAAACTTGGTATGTAAATAATTGAACTCAAGAGTGAGTAACTATGAGCCTCCAGATTTTTATTTTATTTCACTTCAGCTTCCATAATTCGTTATTGTTACCCTTGTTGGCTGCAACAGGTAGAATTTACAGGCCCACAGTTCTCTATTTATTTATCTACAGTATTTATATTCCACCCTTCTCACCCCAAAGGGGACTCAGGGCAGATCACAGCACACATACACAGCAAACATTCAATGGCATTAAACAGACAGGATAGACAACAGACAGAGGTATTATGTTAGCATTTTTCCAACTTTGGCGTCCTGGAGGCGGTGCTCAATTCTGGCCACAGGGGGGTGCTGTCGCTCCGCCCTGTATGACAAAAATCCCTTGATCACAGACTTCCTCCTTCCTTTCATCTCCAGCATTTTCTGGAATTTCCTTTGGGTCCGTAAAATAACTCCCCGCTTAAGCAGTGCCTAATTTTTCTACTCACAGCTCACAGCTGTCTTCGAATTGCTTGGGTGGACAGTAAGCTGGGCTGAAGGTTGGGTGCTCATCCCGACCCGGGCTTCGAACTGTCAACCTTTTGATTAGTAAGATCTATTGCTGCTGGTGATTAACTAGCTGTGCTAAAGCCCGGCCCCTAGCTGGGCTATAAATAAACATTGAAGCATATTTAATAGTGATGAGGGCTAGAAGTGTATTACATTCTGTGAGTAAAAACTGCAGCTCTAATAATGCCTGATTTTCATCCTATAACTCTGCATTGCCTAGCAACCCAAAGTGAAAAAAGAAGGGTTCAGTGGATTATAGACATTTTTTCCCCAGAAGCATAAAGTTGGAAGAGACTGAAAGAACTATCCAGTCCAACCCTCTGCCATTCAGAAATACACAAACAAAGCACTTCCAACAGACAGTCATCCAGCCTCTGCTTAAAAACCTCTAGAGAAGGAGACTCCCCCACATTCTGATACAGTGTATTCCATTGTTGAAAAACTCTCAGAAAGTTCTTCCTAATGTTTATGTGGAATCTCTTTTCTTGTAGTTAGACTCGTGGCTCCATGTCTTAGTCTCTGGAGCAAGAGAAAACAAGCCTGTTCTCTCCTCAATTTGACATACTCTCATATATTTATGTGTGGCTATCTTGTCATCTCTTGACTTTCTCTTCTCTAAGCTCATTATTGTTTGAGTTCACAGTGCTTTCTGGATGTAGGTGAACTACAACTCCCAAACTCAAGGTCAATGCCCATCAAACCCTTCCAGTATTTTCTCTTAGTCATGGGAGTTCTGTGTGTCAAGTTTGGTTCCATTCCATCATTGATGGAGTTTAGAATGCTCTTTAATTGTAGGTGAACTATAAATCCCATCAACTACATCTCCCAAATGACAAAATCATACCCAGCTCCCTAAGGTGTTCCTCATAAGGTTTAGCCTCCATGCCTTTCACAATTTTGGGTATTCTTCCCTAGATGCATTTCAGCTTGCCCATATTGTACTTGAATTGTATTCTCCAGAATCAGACACATTGTCCCCATTTTGTTGTTATTTATTTGTTCAGTTGCTTCCAACTCCTCGTGACCTCATGGACCAGCTCACACCAGAGTAATTTCTTATTGTAATTTCAAGAAATTATCAAGTGGGCCAGTGGAAAGAAAAAGCAAATCATTAACTGGAGCTTTTTCAATTTGTTCTTCTCCCGCAGGTGGATCTTAACAGGGACCGGCTGGTAACTCTGGATGAGTTCCTCAAGTCAACACAGAAGAAGGAATTTAATGAAGTTGATGGATGGAAGGTATGTGAGCAGAAGATGGTGTTCTGAATTTTTCTCCAAGGGATTAGAAAGCTCATCATTGATGGACAGATGATAGTAGGCCATTTAGACCCCTGTAGGAGATGTTTGTGTGAAGTTTCTCTATGCACATCCAGAATTTTTGGTCCCAATGTACCCCAACCCATCCTGGGGATATGGGGTGGAATTTCTCTGTGTTTTTGGCCTGGACTATTTTCTCTCTTTTCCTGTGACTATAATGCAGTTTGCCCAATCATTAGAACAGCACTGGGAAACACTTGACCTTCTAAAGGTGGTTGGATTGCCTGTCACATCAGGGGTAGGAGAGGATGATGAGAATTGCAGTCCAACAACATTTTCAGAATTTCAAGTAGCCTACTCCTGCATTTGAAAAAAGCATCTAATTCAGTGTTTCTCAACCTAGGACCCTGTCGGGGGGAGGGGTATGTGGGGATGTGAGAGGGGTCGCCAAAGACTATCCGAAAACACAGTATTTTCTGTTGGCCATGGGGGTTCTTTGTGGGAAGTTTGGTCCAATTCTATCATTGGTGGGGTTCAGAATCCTCTGATTGTAGGTGAACTATACATCCTAACTACTACAACTCCCAAATATCAAGGTCTATTTTCCCCAGACTCCAACAGAGTTCACAGTTGGGCATATTGATTATTCATGCCAAGTTTAGTCCAGATCCATCATTGTTTGACTCCACTGTGCTCTTTGGATGTAGGTGAACTACAACTCCAAAACTTAAGCTCAATGCCCACCAAACCTGTCCAGTATTTTCTGTTGGTCATGGGAGGTCTGTGTGCCAAGTTTGGTTCAATTCCATTGTTGGTGGAGTTCAGAATGCTCTTTGATTGTGGGTGAACTATAAATCCCAGCAACTACAACTCCCAGATGGCAAAATCAATCCCCCCCAAGCCCACCAGTATTCAAATTTGGGCGTATCGGGTATTTGTGCCAAATTTGGACCAGTGAAAGAAAATACATCCTGCATATCAGATATTTACATGACAATTAATAACAGTTGCAAAATTATATTTTTGAAGTAGCAACAAAAATAATTTTTTGGTTGGGGGTCCCTACATGAGGAACTGTATTAAGGGGTCGTGGCATTAGGAAGGTTGGAAAGCACTGATCTAATTTGACCTCCTTGGACTGTGGCACATATACAGTTAAACTGAATGAGAAAACCATCATCCTTGGCTTGAGGCAGACTAGCAAGGCTATGTTTAAATAACAAATGACTAAGAATTAAGATGTCCCATTTTGAACTGTTTATTTCATTGCAGGTTACCAGACGTTTTGATCTTGTAAACTGCTCTGAGTCAAAGAAATAATATTCCGGATGTATCTAATTAACCTCAAATTAAGCTTCTATTGGTTTCTGTGGTTTTTCTGTCATACCTGAAGCAAAGGGTTGAATGTTTATGGTGCTGGATATATGGTGCTGAACTGGGGACAAAGGTTTCCATATTTGTAGTAACCAAGTTTGGGAAAATATGTTTGTTGACTGCAGCATGCAGAATTCTAGTGTTGAACATAATCAGAAGTTTTCAGTGACAATATATTATAAATGCAGGAATCTTGTAAAGTCAGACCTCAGTATCCATATATTCTATATCCACATATTACACCATCTTTAAAATATATATTTTTTTAAAAAAAATTCAAACAGCAAACTTTTGTTTTGCCAATTTATATAATAGATTAGCTTGCCCAGGTTATTTGAAAAAGTCATTTTTTAATTGTCCAAAATGCATAAAGTTGTGGCTTAAGTTCAACTCACATCATGTCAGGTTAACCACGAGCAACTCCATCAGTAGTTAAAGTTTATAATGTTGGGCAACTTCGGTCTGGATGCATCATTAGTGGGGGGTGCAATGTGCTCTCTGGCTTTAGGGTAAACTACAACTCCCACTATGGTGAGTCAGTCCCCTCAAACCCCTCCAGTAGGAGGTTCTGTGTGCAAAGTTTGGTCCAGGTCCATTATCGGCGGGGTCACAGTGTACCTTGTTGTGGGTGAACTACAACTCCCATAAAAGAAGGTCAGTTCTCCCCAAACCCCTCCAGTAATCAAATATCAGCATATCAGGTATGTGTGCCAAGTTTGGTCCAGTTTCCTCAGTGTTTGGGTTCACAGTGCTCTCTGGATGTAGGTGAACTACAACTCCTCCAAATCAAAGTGAATTTGGCGACCCCTCTGAAACCCCCCTTGTGATCCCCCGGGGGTTTCGACCCCCAGGTTGAGAAATCCTGGTGTAAGTAGATACCCCTGCCACATTCACTTTTCTTGTGTGTGTGTGTATAATATTACTATGATATTGTGTATAATGGGACTTGAGCATCCATTAATTTTGATATCTACAGGAGTCCTGGAATCAGTTAGAATGAATATCAACTGTGTCTTCAAACTAACAAAAAACAGAGCATCTTGTGACCACCTTCCTCTCCATCCGACCCTCTAAATGTTTTTTTTTATGGTGAATAAGCCCTTGTGCAATATGAAATATCTCCCAGGTTCTTCAACCTTGTGTCGCTGTTAAACCCACGCTTTCTCTCCCTTCTCCTTCCCTCCAGACTGTGGATGAAACACAGATCTACTCCGAGGCAGAGCTGCAACGCTTTGAGGCGGAGTTGGCAGCCCAGGAGGCCGAGCTGGGCCGGAGAGCAGAGCAGCTTCGCCAACAGCACCAGGAACTTCAGCAGCGACAGGTGGAGCTCGATGCTCAGAAGAAGGAGTATCAGCAGGTACAGAGCATCAGGCTGGGCAGTGTTTAACCGGGTGGTTCCCCGGTGTGGTTGGAAACCCAAATGTTGTGGTGCCGTGTGATGATAAATGGCTTCATGTGATGGTGAACCTCATCAGTTGGTTTCCTCCAGTCATTTTGTAGGCATTTGGTTCCTGTGTCTCTCTTGGACTGGCCCTATCATTAGACAGGCTGGGACAGTCATGTGAGGCACAGTGGCAAGTCCTTTACCATTCTTCACAGGAGGCTGGGTGTTCCCTTTTGTTGAATCAGCAGATGCTGTTGTTTCCTCTCCAGTATTGAAATTAATTTCATCTCCTAGTTCTGTTTACCTCTACATGCATTATCACGACTTGGATCCATTCAGTCCTTTTCCCCAGGCAGCAGAATGACCTTGTATTGTTGGAGGCTTTCATGGCCGGAATCACTGGGTTGTTGTAGGTTTTTCAAACTGTATGGCTATGTTCTAGAAGCATTCTTTCCTGACGTTTTGCCTGCATCTATGGCAGGCATCCTCAGAGGTTGTGAGGTTGCTTGCCTGACTTCACAACCTCTGAGGTTGCCTGCCATAGATGCAGGTGAAACGTCAGGAGAGAATGCTTCTAGAACATGGCCATACAGCCCGACGTTCCACCTGCATCTATGGCAGGCATCCTCAGAGGTTGTGAAGTCTGAGGCAAGCAACCTCACAACCTCTGAGGATGCCTGCCATAGATGCAGGTGAAACGTCAGGAGAAAATGCTTCTAGAATATGGCCATCCAACTCAAAAAATCTACTACAACCCAGAATGACCTTGGCTGGCTTTGCCTGCTTTCGAATCTCATGTGTGGGTTTTGTTTTCTGGTTCTTGTTTGGTTGGTTGGTTGACTTATATGCAAAGTGCAGCGCTCTCGATTGTGTTGGATTGTAGCTCCCATCCATACTAACTACATGAGCAGTAGTGAGGAATGTGGTCAGTCTTAGTCCAACAATATGTGAAGTCACATAGTACCCACGTTTGGCAAAGGACAATAAAAAAGAGAATGATATGGAGAAGATTCAGAAAGTAGGAACAACTACACCACTCCATCTCTGAATAAAATAAGAGCCCCATAACCATACACATGGAATACAATAAGAGCCCCATTACCATATATACGGCTTCGCTTTTTCATGCCTTGGGGTAAATGGTCTATCTGGAAATTTGCTATGTCCTCCAGGTTATGCTATGGTATACTTCCCCTGGAAGTTAATATAGAGTGTCATTGGAAGACATACCAAATTCTTAGTGGTGATTCCTCTTTTGGAATCCCTAGGTCCTCCAACAGTACTCTATGTCAGGGCTTCTTAAACTTTTTCCACTTGCAAACCCTTTCTGCCCAAGAGATTTTTCTGTGACTTTCAGGTATATAGGTATATAAAACAGGTATAAATATAACACATTTAATGATAGCAAATCAGCATTTTCAAGGCTTGCTAAACAGGCTGTTTTTCTGGGTTGTTGTAGGGTTTTTCGGGCAGTATGGCCATGGTCTAGATGCCTCTAGACCATGGCCATACAGCCCGAAAAAACCTACAACAACCCAGTGATTCCGGCCATGAAAGCCTTTGACAAGGCTGTTTTTCCTTTTTTTATCAAGTACAGTTGAAGCATTTTCTGCAGAGCCCACTGTAAATGGGTAAATTAGCATAAATGAGTGGTGTTCAGAAACCTTTTACTATTGCCAATTTTGAGGTAAGGGGGCCTCATTTAGGGTCAGGACTTACCGTTTAAGGAGCAGTGCTCTTTGGCATGTTGAAACCAAGAGTGAGGTAATACAATAGCGGGGACGAGAGACAGGGCCTTCTCAGTGGTGGCCCCTCAGCTATGGAATGCCCTTCCTAGGGACATTAGATTGGCCCCCTCCATTTTAGCATTCCAGAGGAAAGTGAAGACATGGCTGTATGAGCAAGCATTTAACAATGCAGTGTAACAGCTATAGCAATATGGAACGATTGGTTGATGATTTTGGACAACGTTTTTAGTTAAGAGACATTTATGATTTATGCATTTAATTGATTTTGCTAAGATATAATATTATTTGTTAATGTTTTAAATGTTTTATGCTGTTGGCATTAAATTGTTACCTTGTTAACCGCCCTGAGTTGCCTGCGGGCTGAGAGGGGCGATATAGAAATATAGTAAATAAATAAATAGCATCTGATCATATTTGTGGTTTCACATCATCACCATCCAACTGGAGACATAACTCCCCGTTGTGTGTAAGGAGACTGAACTATCCTGAGAACTATCTTTCAAAAATAAATTTTGTCCAGGCTCTGAATACATGGTACCCGGGCTACATTTCTACTAGAAGTGCTGCTTAATCCAGGCAGATAAGAAAAGAGAAAGTTGCCTGTGTATGTGTTTGTGTGATTATTTGTTTTTTTTCATCCTCTCCTATGCCAGGTTGTGCTCCAGATGGAACAGAGGAAATCCCAACAGCAACCTGGGCAGGTTCCCAATGCTGGTCCTGGAGGAGAGCTCAAATTCCAAGCCCAGCCACCTCATGCCGCTCCAGGAGGTGAGGATCCCAATCCTGAGTGTTCTGAGAAGTAGATGGAGGGTAGCTTATTTTGGGAGAGATGTCAGCACTCTAGATGTTCTGCTTCCTAAAATGAGGATTTTTTTGTCCTCTACACTAAGTCTTGTTTCAGAACCTTGGACAGTACTTTTGGACCACAGTTCCCAGAATACTCCAGCCAGCATGTGGTCCAAAAGAAGTAACATTTCAAAGACTTTCATTTTCTCTAAAAATGAGTCAAAAATCCTGAGTAAGCCTTCTCTAACCTGTTATGCTCTATACCAGGACAGAGTGACTCTACCTTCTATCAGGCCCTATAGATAGTAGTTTTATGGATTTTTTTTTGTCGTGTCAGGAGCTACTTGAGAAACTGCAAGTCGCTTCTGGTGTGGGAGAATTGGCCGTCTGCAAGGGATGTTGATATGGTAGTTCAAAGTTGAAAGGTAAATTTGGAGTCAGAATAATCATCCATCCATATTGATGGCATTAGTGGCACAGGACCCCAGCAAAAGTAGAAAAAACAAAGATAAAAAGGCACTTACTTTTTTAAAACCTAAGGGGACACCTCTCTAAGAATCTCTAAGTCTTCTAGCACAACTTCGTTTCTGATGGAAGTTGACCATAGAGTTGTGTTGGAGGATTCAGAGATTCCTAGGTAGAACATACTTCCATGAATGATCAAATCTGCAAAAGTGAAACTCACAAAACAAGGAGGATGGCTGAGTGCACTTGATCAATCAGGGCCAGCTAACACCTCCCAATAAAGGATTCCCCCAGGCATTCAATGCTAATCAAGGTGGCCAGTTGCAACATTCACACTTGCCTCAAGCAGACAAGAGCTTTTGTCTCCCACCTTGGACATTCCACAGATATATAAACCTCACTTGCCTAGTTTCCAACAGACCTCTCAACCTCTGAGGATGCCTGCCATAGATATGAGCAAAACATCAGGAGAGAATGCTTCTGGAACATGGCCATACAGCCTGGAAAAGTCATTAACCAAGATCCTAAGAGTCTTGACAAAACAACAACAACGAAATATGTCATTATTGCTCACAAGAGGGCAGTATAGGCAGATTCTCCAAATGGGTGGTTGTCTAACTTCTGTTTGAAGCCTTCCTTCTCCCATTGTTCTTCCATAGAACTGGTTTCACTCTTGAGCTGTTGCTTCAATTGTCAAGGAGCCCATTTACACTACAGAACTGCAGTGCCATAATGCCATTAAAATGCCATGGGTGGATTTTGGGGCTGATGAAGCAGAAGAGCTCTCTAGCTGAGAACTCTAAATGTACCTCCTTAAAATATCTCCTTAAACTTTAAATACAAGATCCTCTTTGTTGGTTTGAGCATTGGACTATGACTCTGGAGAGCAGGGTTTGAATCCTCGCTGTCCCATGAAACCTTCTGGGTGATCTTGGGTAGGTTATATACTCAGCCTCAGACGAAGTCAATGTTAAACCTATCCTGAGCAAATCTCAGCAAGAAAACTCTGTGATAGGGTCACCCTAGCTTAGAAACTACTTGCAGACATGCAATAGTGAGGATTGCATAGGATGGATCCATGATGGTCAGGAGGTTCTTCCTAATGTTCAGGTGAAATCTCATTTTCTGTAATTCATAGCAATGGGTTTAAATTACAGGGCAGGAGATTCCACCCGAACATTAGGAAGAACTTCCTGATTGTAGACATTGTTCAGCAGTGGAACTCTCTGCCTTGGAGTGTGGGGACGCTCCCTCTTTGGGGGCTTTTAAACAGAGACTGGATAGCCATATTTTAGGGGTACTTTGAGTGTGCTTTTACTGTATGGCAGGGATTTGGATTGGTTTTTAAATGCTGTATGTTATTGATATTGTTATTGTTTATTGCTTATTGTGTATTTTTTTGAGTTTATTTTAATTGTTTTGTATTATTATTATTATTATTATTGGATGGTCTTTGTGGTTTCTATGATTCCATGAAAGTGCATTCATAGTGCTATGATTGTGTAATGTGAAAGACACCAAGATTTGCTTCTGTAGGAGACGAAGAAGGAAATAAGAAGACGAGGCAAGGCTTGGCTAATGGCCCCAGACCAAACATCTTCTGTTCTCTTTTTGTTCTAGATCAGCCAGTTCCACCTGAGTCCCATCCTGTTGCACCAGAGCAAAATCCCCAGGAGAACCACATTGAGCCTCCTCAGAACCAACAGCATCCAGAAGTAGAGACCCAGTAGAAAATTGTCAGAATGGGAGGGGCTGAGGGCATTGTATTTTCCTACGTCTGTAGTCTGTGGATGGACGGCCCATGAACTGCGTGTGGCCCCAAAGGCCATTTTTGCAGCCCAAAATTACTGCTGGAATTTAGTGACAAAACCACATCACTAAAATCCAACTACAGCTGAGGGGGGTGTATTATTTTTAAATCTATGAAAGCATAGTTATGTCAAAGGGATTTTCCACTATGTGCCTCCAAATTTTGATAAGTATGGTGGTATAGGAGTCTTATGACAGATTTCTGGATTGGGATTGGCTCCTTGCAATGTCAAAAATTGGATCAAAATTCCTTGGAGGATGGCAAGTGAATGGGAAGGGTTGGAGCGTCTTTTGTATCAGGGAATTCTGAGTTTTAGGAATAGTCCCACCCTTAACCAGCCCCCCCCCCCAATTTTCCAAAATAGGAGACAGCATCTATCCCTTTTTATTTATTAGGCTTGTACGTATTCTCCAACCAAAATGGTCCTCATTAAGCATTATTAGGAAGGCTCTGGTGAGGATGCTGGAAGCCATGTAGAAGAACCCAGTAGGAGAATTTGCACCATAGGCACCTTGTTTTCATCTGGTAATTTTACCTTTGAGTACATAAAACTGTGTGTGAAGCCTCAACTGCAGTATTACGTGTTCTACTTCCTTTTCCTCCTTGCTCAAATTTGCCCATTGTAAAATTAAATAATACTGTTGCACAGGTGGTTTTTCTTTTTTTACAGGGTAGACACTGAGAGCCTGACTTGTTTTTGGATAATTTGGATCCTTCTGTTCAATAAAACTGATTAAAACCCTTGGTACCCATTCATTACAGTTTTCAGTCAATTCTTCTTTCTCGCGAGCAGATTCTTCTCAGAAAGTGCATCTACACCAGGCATGGGCAAACTTTCTAACTTGGGGGCTGTATGGAGGGCGGGAGTGGGATGGGCGGACCGGGAGGGGGTTCTCCCCAAGCCCCCTCCTTGCCTTTTCTTCCCCTTCCTCTTCTCTTTCAGAGGCAGAAAATGAAGGAAAGACGGAAAATGTTTGGATCCCAAACATTTGGTCAGGATGAGATGGTGGATGGGAGAGAAAAAGTGTATCCATTAGATCCCGTACTGCCTACTTCTGATATGGAGTCTTAGAGCTGGAAGAGACCCCCAAGAGCCATCCAGTCCAACCCCCTGCCATGCAAGAAGGCACAATCAAGGCACTCCCAATAGACAGCCTCTGTGGAAAAGCCTCCAGAGAAGGAGACTCAACCACACTCCGAGACAACCTATACCATTCTCCAACAGCTCTTATTTTCAGAAAGTTTTTCCTAATCTTTTCAGTCGAATCTCTTTCCCTGCCATTTGAACCCATTGTTCCCTTGTGCCTTGGTCTCTAGAGCAGCAGAAAGTCAAGTTTTCCTCCTCCCTCCTCCTCAATGGGACACCCTTTGAAATCTTGAAACATGGTTCTCATGTTCCCTCTCAACCGTCTCTTCTCCCAGCTAAACATCCCCCAGGAGGAAAGGATGAAGGATAAAGAGAAGGAAGGGAAGGGTGGAAGGGAATGGAGGGAGGGAGGGAAGGAGGAAAGGAAGAAAGACAAAACGGAAGGAGAAAGAGGGAAGAAAGGAGGAAAGAGGTAATGAAGGAAGGACAAAAGGGTGAAAGGGAAGGAAGGAGGGAGGAAGAAAGAGGGAGGTGAGGGAGGGAGAGAAGGAGGAAGGAAGAAAGAATATGACAGAGAGAGGATGACCTGAGAAAAGAGCCCAAGGAACCGCATCCGCCCCCTTCGTACGCAGGCCTGAGTTTGCCCATACCTAATCTACACAGAAGTGATTTGGTCAGTAAAGGATAATCCCCCAAATAAGTGTGCTTAAAATGGAAGACTCCTGCTGTTGCTTTGGGCTGTTTTGGCATTGCAACCTTATCATGCCTTGAGTGGGTGTGGTATTTTGTGTAAAAGTGTTACACAAGTGCATTAAGACACATTTTCTCCAGCCTTTGGCTCTCAGCAGTCAACACTCTGCCTGATTCCAGGGATCTGTGTGTATGTGTATCTGCACACACACAGTTATTATTCTGTCTTTGATACTTCAACAGTTTATACAGTAAGCATTCTACAATTGATATAGATAGGTGCCCAGTACTTGGAAAACTTGGAAAACTTTTTTAAAAAAAACTGAATTCCAGAGCCTCCAATATGACTCTGAGCATGTTCTGCTGATGATAGAATCTCATTGGAGGGACCCTAAAGATTCCTAGAGACTCCATATTAATCAAATATGTGAATTATCAAAGTTATACCCACAAATGTGGTGGAGTGCAATCACAAACAAATCAACATTAAGGCAAAAAATGACTTGGCAGCTGTAAAGGTGACGATACCTTCTAATGAAGAATGTGGAAATATCTTTTGGAACCGCAACTCCCAGAAAAGCCTAAGCTAGTCCCCTTTCTAATGTTAAAACAGCTGGCTTCTGAAGGTGTACATCATCAGAGCAGAACAGACCTTCATGGTGCACATATTCGATAGTTATGGCATTACCATGCTGCAGACTCTGCTCTTGTTAGATTTCTGGGCTTCTAGTGGTTGACTGCAGATGCAAAACAACATCCAGAAGTGATGAAAAGTGGACCTGTTGTAACTAAAGGTTCACTTATATACATCCTGATCCTTCTGCCATGCTAGATGGTGGATTTTGTGGAGGCTTTGTGATGTACCTGAGTGTGCTAGATACACACTTTTCATGCCATCACCTAAGACAAGTGTCAAATGTGGCCCACCATATCATTTTATGTGGCCTTCCAAATACAACTCCTGTATTCTTCATCCATGGACATAATATCTACAACTGGTGGGAGTTGAGATGCAGTAACATCTGGAAGGCTTTGATTTCTTTAGTCATGGTTTAAATTTAGAGATTTGTGGATAGGTAAAGGTAAAGGTTTCCCCTTAACATTAAGTCTAGTCATGTCCAACTCTGGGGGTTGGTGCACGTCTCCATTTCTAAGCCGAAGAGCTGGCATTGTCCATAGGCAATTCAAAGGTCATTTGGCCAGCATGGCTGCATGGAGTGCCATTACCTTCCCACCGATGCGGTACCTATTGATCTACTCCTTTATTTTATTTATTTATTTTACTATGCTTCTATACCGCCATTCTCAGCCTGAGGGCGACTCATGGCGGTTTACAAAACGGCACCATTCGATGCCCACAACAGTACAAAAATAATTTAAACATTAAAAACATTTAACACAGGTAAAAATTCATTACAATTAACATCAGTAACACCATAAAAACCATAAAAACCATATTTACATGTTTTCGAACTGCTAGGTTGGCAGAAGCTGGGGCTTACCCTGCTCCTCAGATTCGAACTGCCGACCTTTCGGTCAGCAAGTTCAGCAGCTCAGCGGTTTAACCAACTGTGCTACTGGGGGCTCCTCAGTGCCTGAATTTAAAATGTCCTTTAACCTTTTCCTAACCTCAGAGCCACAAGAGCTGTTGGGTTGCAATTCCTATTATTCCCAGTCTGCATAGGTGATAATCAAAAGTGATGGAAGTTGTCATTCAATAATATCTGGGGACCCAAACCGGGTAATAACTAAAGGGCACCGAACACTATGTAAAATATAAATATATATAGTTGGCCCTCTGTATCCATGGATCCTCCACATAAGGATTTGTGGCCCTTTGAAGGCAACCATAAGACTGATTTGGACCTTGATGGAAAAACCTTTGAAACCCCTGAGCTGAAAGGTAGTGGGATCTAATGAATGTGGCTCCATCCATAAAAATGTCAATGGTATTGTTTAGTATCTGCATCAGGCATCATTTGCGATGGCTCACCACGAAGCTTCACACTGTCATTGTGTATGTGTTTGTGGAGGCATCCACAAATGAAAACAACATAACCCTGTGCTTCCTCACGTGTCCAATTTTTTTGTTGTTATGTGAGTAGGCTTATTGTCCACCCAATGTTTACATCGGCAGCCCCACCCTATGGTGGAAAATGAATGATGTGGGAGTAACAGAGAAGAACCTGTTTCTTCCCTGAGTTTCACAGCTTGCAATGTGATCCACCCACGTCTTATTTGTTCCAGTGGAAACTGGGGTTGTATGTATCTGTCAAGGTTATGGTCCTCTCCCTTCTTCTCCTCTCTAGCAAATTGGAAGAATCAGACACTGGAATTACATTCAGTCATCTAATTAACTGAGGTATAGGAACCCCATGAAAGTGGAAAACAGTTTTTAAAACCCCTTTCTAAAAACATATAACAAAGTTTGCAAAAAAATGTTCCTGGCTTGAAAGTGCTATTTTCTGTGTAGTTGTGTGTTACTTACTTTGAAAATAGCTGTTATACTCCAGGAACATTGTTTTTGTGGCACCCACAAACTATGTTGAGTTGTTTTGTTTTTTTTTTCGTGTCAGGAGCGACTTGAGAAACTGCAAGTTGCTTCTGGTGTGAGAGAGTTGGCCGTCTGCAAGGACGTTGTCCAGGGAACACCCGGATGTTTACCATCCTATGGGACACTTCTCTCATATCCCTGCATAAGAAGCTGGAGCTGACAGACAGGAGCACACCGCACTCCTTGGATTTGAACCACTGACCTTTTGGTCAGCAGTCGTGCCGACACAAGGGTTTAACCCATTGCACCACTGGGGACTCGTTGGTTGGAACTCTATGAGATATTCATTGAAAACTATGGCCAAATGTGCTGCAGGATGTTCCGCAGGAACCAAGTTTTTGCAGTTTAATAAACTTTTCCCATGTTTTATGATAAAACCAATTAGGAAATGACATTTATGACCTAGGAACAAAAATTGTGTTACATAGTGCAGTATCTCGGTCCTCCAGCACTGAAAGATTTGATTGAAAGGAGGTCTCTTTCGGAATCTCAAAGTTCTCCATTGCGACTCCATAGTTCATGTCTGGCCAAAGTTTATCATAAAGAGTTATACTAGAAGACCATGAGTTTCCTAGAAAGAATCTTTTAATCAAATCTGTAAAAGGCAAAACTATAAACCTGGAGGGCCAACTGCACTGTAACATGGGACAAGGTATATTGTCAGTTATTGTTTATGATTTGTTTTGGTGGCAAGGGCATAACAAGCTATTCCTTTTAAACGTAATAAGTCATATTTTTGCATTTTCTGTTCTAGCACTGTTCTAGCAGCATTTTTCATTTTATGTCATTTTCCAATCCCAAAAGGGTTTTTTAACAAGGAGATTCCACCTGAACAATAGGAAGAACTTCCTAACTGTGAGAGCTGTTCAGCAGGGGAACTCTCTGCTCTGAAATGTGGTGGAGGTGCTTTCTTTGGAGGCTTTTAAACAGAGGCTGGATGGCCATCTGTCAGGGGTGCTTTGAATGCATTTTTCCTGCTTCTTGGCAGGGGGTTGGACTAGATGGCCAATGGGGTCTCTTTCAACTCTATGATTCTATAAGTGACTAAATGTTTGTCCTTTATAGCAATCAACACCATGGGGAAATTGGGCAAGAAGTTTTAGAAACAATTGCCTTTTAAAACAAATTGCCAAGCTTGGGGGGGAACACAGAGGACATTTAGGAGAAACAGTTTTCCATGCAGAGGGAATCCAAGATCCTCCTGTCCTTTTAGTGTGGTTAAACTTTGAACCCACTTATTTGCTTTGGGAAAGATAAAATGTTTGTAAAGGACTTCCAACTAGTAAGATACTGCAAATCATGTGTAGCTAAAAGATCCTTTAGACATCAAAAACTGAGATAACCACCATGGTATAGTTCCATGGACTATACTAAAGCAATGTTTTCTGGGGATGATGGGACTTGTAGTATAACAAAGTTGGAATACAGGATTAGGGGAGATATGTTGTATTGGAAGGGAATCATGTGGCCCTCCAGAGATGGAGAGTAAAAATGAAAGTCAAACTGTCAGTTGGCTTCATCATCATTAGCTATGCTGACCAAGGCTGCTGGGACATGTAGTCCCACAACATCGGGAAGTCTGCAGGCTTCTCATCTCGATGCAATATGACAATTAGTTCCTGATGAGATGAGACTTCACACAATGAGGGGAGGATGAAAACCTGTATTATATTAACCTGTAATTTAATTAAAATAAGGTGTTGACATTATAGCATAATACATGCTTATTCCCTCCTTCGCTGCAATGGCTGTCCAGAAGTAGTTCCAGTAGGTTTTTCCATCCCTTTGGAACAGGTTTTTGAGATGCTTGGGGAAATGATATGCACCCACATCTTCTGTTCTCAGAAGCAATAGAAGTTTAGTACTGGATCCTGATTTATTTGTAAATTTTAACACTTTCTGCATTTTCTCCCATTTCATGGGAAAATGTATTGTAGTAGCAGAAATGCAGGACTGGACAAGAGAGATCCAAGTACAATTGAGGTTTGCCAGACATTATTTATTCTGAAATAAATGTTGTGAACATAGGGATCGACCATTGCAGGAAAGCTAGGAAGAGCTTGGAATAATGATGATGATGATGATGATGATGATAATAATAATCTTTATTTATATTCTGCTCTATCTTCTCGAGGAGACTCAGGGCGGATTACAGTACACATATACGACAAACATTCAATGCCATTATACAATTAATAAAGACATACAGTACATAAACACAGGTAAAGACTTCCCATTTATTCCTTATCCAATTTTTTTCCATCTGAGGCTGTGCTTGACTCTGGCCATGTGAAGCGGTGTATGTGTGTGTGTGTTTGTGCTGTAGCTCCATCTTCCATGCTGAGGAACTTTGTTGTCCTTAGATGCTCTCTGATTGAATCGCCAGTATGCCCGCTTGAGCACCTTTTATTACCTCCCCACCAAAGTGGTACCTATTTATCTACTCATATTGCTGTTTTTGAACTGCTAGTTGAGCAGAAGCTGGGCTGACGGTTGGGAGCTCACCCCAACTTGAGCTTGAACTGTCGACCTTTCGATCAGCAGGACCTTTCGATCAGCAGGATTTCTGCAATGTAAATCGCCTGGAGCATCTCGGATGGAGGGCAATTAATAAGTAATTAAAGATGATGATATAGATGGTGTTCCTTATTTGAGGAGCAGAAAATATGTATCTTAAAGGACTGGCAGTTGTGCCCTACTTGAGAGTCAGAAAGCTTTTCCTTTTATAGACAATGAGGTGTCAATGTTTTATATTTTTGCATAGGCCAAAGTAAAGGTTTTCCCCTGACATTAAGTTCAGTCATGTCTGACTCTGGGTGGTGGTGCTTATATCCATTTCTAAGCTGAAGAGCTGGCGTTGTCCATAGACGCCTCCAAGGTCATGTGGCCAGCATGACTGCATGGAGCGCTGTTACCTTCCCGCTAGAGCGGTACCTATTGATGTACTCACATTTGCATGTTTTCAAACTGCTAGGTTGGCAGAAGCTGGGGCTAACAGCAGGAGCTCATGTCGCTCCCCAGATTCGAACCTGAGACCTTTCGGTCAGCAAGTTCAACAGCGCAGTTTAACCCACTGCGCCATCAGGGGCTCCATATTTTTTCATGTGTGCCCTTAATAAAGACAGAAATCTAGGTGTAATGTATGTTATGAATGTGGAAAATAATCCTGGAACCCCTAATGACCTGTTATGTAACTTTACATGAAGTTATCTATAGTAGAGTCTTGCTTATCCAACATAAACAGGCCAGCAAAACAATGGATAAGCAAAAATCTTGGATAATAAGGAAGGATTAAAGAAATTAAACATCAAATTATGTTATGATTTTACAAATTAAGCACCAATATATCCGATTTTACAATAAATTGATAGAAAAAGTGGTTCAATACACAGTAACGTTATGTAGTAATGCCTGTATTTACGATTTTAGCACCAAATATCGCAATATTTTAAACAGCTCTGGATCTGGGTAGGAGGCAGACTGTGTTGGATAATACAGAACGTTGGATGAGTGAAGTTTGGAAAAGCGAGACTCTACTGTATATAGAATTAGTGCTAAGAAGTCTCTTTATAGGAGTATAAATATGCAGGAACTAACAGAGTGCTCAATGTGCATCAATGTTGATCAGAACCAATGCAATGGACATGGGTCCTATTGTGCATTGGGCAGCAAGCACACTGGACATTTTGCTGTAATGTAACAGTATCTCTCTATGGGATAGAGACATTACACAACTGTGCAATTCTGATTCCTGAATACACAAGTCCACTTACAAAAAAAATAAGTCCCAACAAGATTCCAGGAAATGTAATTTTAGAATGACACAAACAGCATACTGAACTGAAATCAATACTTACCTTTGATAGTTAGGTAGATAAAAAACCCTATGTATTGGGTTGCTATAAGTTTTCCGGGCTGTATGGCCATGTTTCAGAAGCATTCTCTCCTGACGTTTCACTCACATCTATGGCAGACATCCTCAGAAGGATGCCTGCCATAGATGTGGGTGAAACATCAGGAGAGAATGCTTCTGGAACATGGCCATACAGCCCAGAAAGCTCATAGCAACCCAGTGATTCTGACCATGAAAGCCTTTGACAACACAACCCTATGTACTTTCTGATATTCGCCATAGGAAAAATGGGAAACAAACACAATTCATAAAATTATTTGACACTTATGGTTGCTTCCGATAGTTATTATTTAAGTGTAGAAGTAGCATGGTACTAACAACTCTCACCTGACATCACAGGCAAAGGTAATAAATATGTTGGAATCTGGATGGTTATAGTGTGTAATACCCCTCCCCCCCCCCCAGTTATTTTAGTATAGACGCTCAAGGCCATCGGTAAGAGGTGTTGGCTTAAAATTGGTAATCATTTATTTTTAAAGACCTGGGAGCCAGCCACTCTCGGTATGCAAGAGCACATTCCTTAGGCATGAGAGAGCCCAGCTCATTATCACAAGGCTATTTGTGTGCCGAGCTGATGATGTGATTCAGGCACCGAAAATGAGTCAAGAGTTCTTTTGTCTGTTCTCTCCTTTTCGGGTAGATCTGACTCTGTGCCTACTTTACAGCCTTAAAGGTTGATTCTCATTGTTTAGTTCTTTCAGGAAAGAGGAGTTTGAAAAGAGGGGAAAGGGCACCGAGAAAAATTACCTTTTATGTAGCCTTAAGTCACCAAATGGAATTATTCCCTTTTTAATTCATATATATCACCCAACAACTTATTTCAAGGGCAAGTGAGTGTTAAGTAAGGTTTTCCCCGACACTAAGTGTAGTTACGTCCAACTCTGGGAGTTGGTGCTCATCTCCATTTCTAAGACGAAGAACTGGCGTTGTCCATAGACACCTCCAGGGTCATGTGGCCAGAGCGGTACCTATTGATCTACTCACATTTGCATGTTTTCGAACTTCTAGGTTGGCAGAAGCTAGGGCTAACAGCAAGAGCTCACCCCACACCCGAATTTTGGTCAGCAAGTTCAGCAGCTCAGCAGTTTAATCCACTGCGCCACGGGGGACTCCCCAAGTGAGTGTTAGAGTGTATAAAAATAATAAAATCAGGTGCTGCGGGCAAGATTTCAGAGAAAAGAACTGGCAAAACCATGTTATTCCTTACGTAATACAACCCTAAAAATGTATAAGGTAAAAGTCTAGTTGTGTCTAACTCTGAGGGTGGTGCTCATCTCCATTTCTAAGTCGAAGAGCTGATGTTGTCCGTAGACACCTCCAAGGTCATGTGACTGGCATGACTGCATGGAGTACCTTTCCACAGAAGTGGTACTTATTGAGCTACTCACATTTGCATGTTTTCGAACTGCTAGGTTGGCAGAAGCTGGGGCTAACAACGGGAGAACAGAGCCCCCATGACCAGCAAAAATAATGGTTTTTTGGGGAATTCACCTTGATTTGGGGAAATTGTAGTTCACCTACATTCAGAAAGCTCTGTGAGCCCAAACACTGATGGATCTGGACCAAACGTGGCACACATACCTGACATGCCAAAATTTGATTACTGGAGGGGTTTGGAGGGAACTGACCCTCGTTTCTGGGAGTTGTAGTTCACCCACAACCAGAGAAACTGTGACTTCCACCGATGATGGACCTGGACCAAACTTGGTACAAAGAACCCTCATGACTAAATCAGCCTACTGGAGAGGGGTTTGAGGGACTGGCTCACCATAGTGGGAGTTGTAGTTTGCCATACAGCCAAAGAGCACACTGAACCCCACCAATGATGCATCCAGAGCAAACTTGCCCAAAACAACTAAATTTAAGTACTATGGAGTTTCTCGAGGTTAACGTGGCACAATGTGAAGTGTAGTTCACCCACACAACCTTATGCATTTTGTACAATTAAAAAAAATGGCTTTTTCAAATAATCCAGGCAAAGCCTTGTGTGTGTGTGGAGTGTTTTGAGAAACTGCAAGTAGCTTCTGGCGTGAGAGAATTTGCTGTCTGCTAGGACATTGCCCAGGGGACGCCCGGATGATTTAATGTTTTCCCATCCTTGTGGGAGGCTTCTCTCATGTCCCCGCATGGGGAGCTGGAGCTGACAGAGGGAGCTCATCCACGCTCTCCCCGGATTCAAACTTCTGACCTGTTGGTCTTCAGTCCTGCTGGCACAAGGGTTTATCTCATTGTGCCACCGGGTACTCAAGCAGGAAAATAGATTTTCTGGGTTACAGTCTCCTTTGAGAATCTGACGAACCACAGAAATTATTACCAATGTTTGCCAAATATTTTCTATTTCCTTCCTACACACTGTCTAGATTTGAATACACAAGAAATACTTCATTTTCTTTGTCTTAAATAAATCACAAATACAAAAGAAGGTAAGGAAGGGAAAGAGTTTTTAATAAAAATAATTTAATGATTAAATCAATGTTTATTTATATAAAGAAAAAACCCACAAAGTCTCCCCACCAGGGGGAAATTCACTCAAATAATTTAACACACACTTTAAATTTAAATGCAAAAGTCAATACAAATTGTTTCTTGTATAGGATAGCAAAGGCTAGCTTTGAGAGATCTGGTATATGCAAAGAAACAGGATGCCAAATCCCCATATGCGAGGGAACTGTGGGATCCCATGTTTTTACAATATTATTGAACTAGGAGATAATTTAAAAGAGGCATTTTAGAGACAGGTTTTTCTGAGATCCCTGCTCTCCATTCCTCGGCCCATAAATACAAATGCAAATTACAGGCCAATTGCAACAATATGCAAGGCCTGTGCAATACATTTACATAACAGTAAACATGATTATTTTTTGAAAAACCTCTCTCAGACAAATATATTTGCATTATTACATAGGAGTTCATGGTTTATGCTCTTTAAAATTGACAGAGGTAGTAGCAGTAGTACTTTAAAATCAGTGCATGTATTCTGAAAACATCCTTCATTTCTAGTTAACACTCTACCACACCGATAAAAATATTCAGGATCCAGATTACAGATTTTTGTCACCATACTGTAGTCAAAGAAGATAGTACTTTAAAGGTATTTCACAGCTACAGACAAGTGGATCGTACACATTGGTTAGCAGAATCATATAATCCTTGTTTGTCTGTTTGGTTGCCATCTTGAAGAGCCATTTCATTCCACACTTTGGAAGCCCACATCCTTTATCTTAGCAGGGCTGGAAAGGAGATCCGCCTTTGTGTCATCTTCTTTTGTAGCAGAGTCCTGAACCTGAACCCCATGGAGTTTCATCCACATTTTGTCCCGGTGTTCCATCTCTAGGCAAGGCTGAAGGATGGCCCCCACCTCAGCAATCCTCCGGTGGAAACGACAGCGATCACGGGCCATTTCCTCCCAGGGGCCCTGGCGGGCAGTTCGGGAGGCATAATCCCAGGCAATTAATGGGTGGATGGTGACCACAGATGAGAATCGAACCTAAGGATACAGAGGAGAGAGGGGATGAAGATACGGAGATGGGTATTATTATTTTTTGCTCATACGCAGATCGCTGTGCAATGATCTGTTAACTGGCTGAAACTAGTAGTTAATAGACTGCTTCTTAGAAACAACATTTTTTCTTACAATATATTCTACAATTAATTGATATAGTTTCCATTCAGAGGTTAACAATCATGAATAGTACTACTTTTTCTTAGCAAAACACTCAAAAAGTCCTTCAGTCATGTTTTAATGAGACATTCCTCTTTCCTATATAAGGTTTTGGTCTTACAATAACTCCCATCACCCTTGATCACTGCCCATACTGGCAGAAGCTAGTGACCCTGCAGTTACCAGCTCAGTCAATGGGTGAAACAAGAGAGTTACTACAAAGAAGAATAAAGCTGCTATTTATTTATTATTTATTTACAGCATTTTTATCACGCTCTTTTCAGCCCAAAGGTGATTCAGGGTGGTGTACAGATTAGTAACAATTAGATGCCACAACATACATATCAATTAAAATATTTAATATCACATAATAAAATGCATATAACACCTTAATACTATAATAATCAGTGTCTTCCAGATCAACCCTTTATCCATTTCTCAACACAAATAGATTTTTCTACTTCCAGATGTCTGTCTGATCTACAACTTTCATAAGATTCAATTGGAAGGATTATATTATTTTCAAAACCTTTTACAATAGCAAATATGACCCATGAACATTGCATCTCAGGTCTTGCACAATGAAAGGAACAGTATGACCCCTATATTTGTGGGGGATATGTTCCAATACTTAATGTGGATACATAATACTGAAGGTAATAAGGCACATACTTGAATGAACAACTTCTGGTGGAAGCACATCATAGAGTCATGCTCAAAACCTAGGAACTGCCTGAGAGTACACGTCTATAGAATTTGCTAGATCCTCCAGAACAACTCTGTAGTCAAAGTGCTACAGAAGCATATCATAGGATTATGTGATGGACCTAGAACATGCCTAGAGAGAACATACTCTTTCTGGCTCAAGTAAATGAAACCACTGGTACAAGTCCCACAGA
Organism: Anolis sagrei ordinatus; assembly: GCF_025583915.1. Taxonomy (NCBI): domain Eukaryota; kingdom Metazoa; phylum Chordata; class Lepidosauria; order Squamata; family Anolidae; genus Anolis; species Anolis sagrei. Next base: position 21,481,971 of record NW_026847660.1, on the reverse strand, counting down.
TACAAAGTTTGCACTGTAATTGTATTTCCTGCTTACATGGCAATTATAGAGTATCATTCAAAAATTGATACACGAAAAACATTACATTGATTTCTTTCCTTCCCTCCAAAGCAGCTCAATGCAGTGTTGTTAACTTCTCTATTCTCTGATCTGTGAGAAAAGTCACAGATCTGATATAATCTGGCTCACAGTGAATACCACAACCAAATAAGGAGCTGAACCTTGAACTACCAAATCTTAGTCCAACATGCTAACCATTCTTTGGGAATAGAATGATTCCTTGATGTAAAGGTGAACTCTTTATTGTAAATCCCAATACAATACAGAATACACCTTGATCCCTAGACATGTGTGCATATCCTTTAGCTCAGACATGCTGGTTAGGTAGAACCTAACTTTTTAACCTTTTTGTTATTAGGACATTTCCCCAATTCACCCCCTTGATTTCAAAATAGAAAGAGATGCATATAGGCCTGGAAGCTGAATCACATAATATAGGTTTTAACCTTTCTAAGACAATCATGGACCAGATACATGTGGGTTGGCTGCAGCTAGGGGGGGAAGATGAAGCACTCTGCCTATACTCAGAGGCACACTTTATGCCCTCATTTCCAGTGCATAAATTATAATATATCCCTACTCTCATACAATTGGCATTTGCCCCCATAACTCCATCCATCCCCAAAGCATCTATAAACATTCCTATGTGTGGTTGGAAGCCAAGAGTTAATGACAAGGGAAGCCAATCGGTAGGCTAATTATCTGTGGCCGTCTTTATTGGGGCTTCCCAAACAAACATGGAAATTGCACTGTTTGTGGCTGTGTGCCTTCCAGCGATTTCTGGCTTATGCCGACCCTTCCATAGGGTTTTCTAGGGCTGAGAGTATGGGATTTGCCCACAATCATGCAATGTTTTTTCATGGCTAACCAGGGATCTGAACCCTGGTTGTCAGAGTCCTATATTCAGACCACTACACCATGCTGCTTCTATAGAGGTCTCTAAATAATGCTATGTAACAACGATTTTCTGTTCCTGGTTTAAAATTGTCATTTCCTGTTTAATTGTGCAGTACTTACTTTGAAAATAGTTGTTTTACTCCAGAAACTTTGTTTTTGTGGCTGCCACAAACTATATTGAATTGGTTGAGACCCCAACAGATATTAACTGAAAAACTATAGCAAAATGTGCTGCAGGACATCTCACAAAAACAAAGTTTTTGCAGTTTAATAAACTGTTTCCGTGTTTTTATGATAGAACCTGTTAGGAAATGACATTTATAACACCCAGGAACACAAATTGTGTTACATAGTGTAATGAAACTGCAGGCACTTTGAAAGGAGAGCCAGGCTTTTTCAGAGAGAGAAGGAAGGGCAGTCAAAGGAAGTGAGGGAGAGCCTGCCCAGCTGAGAAATGCTTGACATCATCTACTTCCCAAGTAGACATCAAGCATTTCACAGCTGTTGCCAGTTATTTCAGGTCTCTCTCCAAAATGATGAAACCAGAGGGGTGGGGAATAAGGAAATTAAGTCCAAAGGAAAGACTCGAGTGAGGCTAAAAGAGAATAAGGTGGTGGTGGGGTCCCAGGGTGGAAAAATGTGGGCTGGGAAAGATGTCTTTATAGCAAGACAAAAAAGCTTGGGAAAATAAACATTTCTTTTGAAATTACCATGTATACTTGAGTATAAGCTGACCCAAATATAAGCTAAGGCACCTAATTTTACCGCGAAAAAATTGGGAAAACGTATTGAGTCGAGTATAAGCCGAGGATGAGAAATGCAGCAGCTACTGGTAAATTTCAAAATAAAAATAGATACCACTAAAATTACATTAAATGAGGCATCAGTAGGTTAAATGTTTTTGAATATTTACATGAAACTGGTTTAAGATAAGACTGTCCAACTCTAATTAAACTGTTATTCTAACCTCCTTGAATGTAAATGTGCTTACGTATCCAATAATAATAAAGAGTAAACAGACAAGATTCCTTTGTCCCACCCTGGTCGTTCCACAGATATATGAACTCTTTTTCCTAGTTCCAACAGACCTCACTACCTCTGAGGATGCTTGCCATAGATGCAGGTGAAACGTCAGGAGAAAATGCCTTTAGAACATGGCCATATAGCCCAAAAAAACCTACAACAACCCAGTGATTCCGGCCATGAAAGCCTTCGACAATACAAAGAGTAAAATAATGGAAACAGTAATAATAGAGTAAATAATACATGTAATAATAATAGTTAAATAATAAATAAGCTTGACTCGAGTATAAGCCAAGGAGAACTTTTTCTACCTAAAAAGGGGGCTGAAAAAATTGGCTTATACTAGAGTATATATGGTACTTATTGAAATTACGTGAGAGGGTCAGAGAATGGCCAAGTCACCTTTTTGGACCGTCTGCAGCTACCCAAATCCCAAAGTAGCATGACCACTGGTTAAATGGTTATGCTGACAGGGGATTCTGAGCACTGTATTTTTTTAAAAAAGCAACATTTCTAAGTCTGACCATGTCTAATCACCCTTACTGATTTTGATTTCATTACTGCGCCAGAAAGGACCAACATTTGCATCACAATTACTAGAATTCTCCAACTAGAATGACATTCTTTCTAGGAATTTGCTATGTTTCCCAGTAAGACTCTAATATCTGGAATACGTATGCCACAGAATTTCTTTGAAGACCTAGAAATTTCCTAGAGAGATCATATTTTTTGAATGCACATAGGTGAAACAGCAGGTGCTGGTTCTACAGGTAGTGGGTTCATACTGTATGTGCATAACGTATAGACCCAATATTGGAATAGTTTAATGTTTAATGACACAAGTGCTCTAAAATTATTTATCTATATTTGAATGCACTTGCATTGTTTTAATTTGCAAGGTTTTACATTTATGATGAACCACCTTAAGTCTGTATATCAGGAGAAAGGCATGAGTAAATAAATCAAGCACGCCTGTTGCTTTCTGATCTATAGAACATCCATCAAAAGCTTCAGCCTCCCTCATTTGTGAAACAAGGACACAACCCTAAGCAGCACTTTTCTATCTATACCTACAGTTGTATAAAACAAATAATTACAATTATAGAAGCCATAACTCCCTTTTAAACATGAAAATAAGACAGTTCTAATCCAGGCCAGTCACTACAAAGGGTAGAACTAAGTGTGGTAATTACATAGCCTCCAGAAAAGTGCCAGGGTTTTTAAAATGCTCTTCTCAACCTCTGGAGAAGCCAGGAGGTCTGGTTCTTCTACAAAAAATATTTTAGGTGACTCACCTTCTTGATCACCTGGCTTCCATCCTGAGTGGATGAGGTGACAGTGTCATCGCTTTTCCTGGTGTCCGGTTGGCAGCAATTATGAATCGATCTTCTGTGGGTAGCCCTTGGATCCTTTCGAGGCCAAGGTTGTTTTGAAGGGCCACACATTTGCTCAGGCTTAGAATCTTGTTGTTTTAGATAAAAAGAAATAGTGATTTCTTCATGGTTTTTGGGTTCAGGTAGAGAAGAGCTGGGAAGCTTGAGAACCTTAATGGGTTTAGTAAAACAGAGCGGGTGGAAAGGATCATTGTTCATGGAGAAAGACCCACAGAGGTTCTCAAGAAGTTCATCTTCTGCTTCAAAACCAGCCATCCCATTTGCTGAATTGCTGTCATGTAAGGCTGTTCCTAAAGGTGTACTTGCTTCCACCTCATCCTCACTCCACCAGTCTGAATCATCTTCTTCATCCCCCTCTTCTTCTGATGGACTGTAGAACAAGGAAAGGACCAGGGAGCTTTTTTGGTCATGCGGAGCAGAAGTGGGCTGCAGGCTGTTAGCACCCTCATCTTCATTTTCCACATTCATTTCAAGCTGTTCGCCAACCTTTGGGGTATCAAGTGGAGTCGCCAAGCTTTGCTCTTCATGCATTAACAAATCATCGTTTGTGATCTGGATGTTTTCTTTCTGGAAAACAGAGGTACTTTCCAAGATCTGCCAAAGACCCCCTTCAAAATCATTTATCTCTTCATATTGGCCGCAATCACCTTGCAGGTTATTTCCAAAAACTCCAGCAATCCTGGAGTCTATCTGGGGATGATAACAATCTTCCAGCCACTCCTTGGAAAAATCTCTGCAATTCTCCATGTCCTTCAGGGCTAGGCCTTCCTTTGAAGCACCTTCCCAATAACTTCCAATGTCCAAAAATATGGAAGGACTCATTAAACACAGTTCAGAAAAGGCTTCCTCTTCTGTGTGTATCTTATCAATTTCAGCACATTCAAAACCAGACATGTATTCTGCAAAGTATCCATCTTCAATCAAGCTCTCAGTGTCCTTTACTGTGGACCGTCCACGGCTACTCATTATTAGATATTCGAGATGACCACGTTTCAAGTTTTGGGTCTCCAATTGACTTCCTCCTCTTTCAAATCCTTTCCCCTCTAAGTGTTTCACTGTCTTCTCCAAGATGGGCATTGCCCACCGAGCAATGCCTGTCCATATAGCTGCCATCAAGTTTGCTGGGTAACTCTGCCAGAGGTGCCAAAACCTCCTCAGCCAGTCCATTGCAACCATCATGGCTCCCATGTTCATTTTTCCAACAGAAGTGGAAGCGTTTGGCTGTGGAGGGAGACTTTTAGCCATCCTGAGACCAAAGGGAGCAGAGCAAACCAACAATTTGTTTGAGTTCAGAGTGTGTGAGATCACCTGGCAGGCTGTGATGTCTGGAGGCATTTTAGACCTGGAAAAGAAGCAGAAGAGAAGATAAATCATCACCTTCATTACAATTTACTAAAGTACCAGGTGGAATAGAAGGATTGGGTGTAAATATTGTTTCCTCTGTAGCACCAAAATCTGTCTTACGTAAGACTGCTGGCTAGTGTTTGTATCAATACCTATACAGTGCATTCCTGCCTTCTCCAGGCCAGTGTTTTCTACGTGTTCTAACCACCCCTTGCCAGCATGGTCATAGGGAGAACACAGTAAAGTGAATTCATGCAACACATGTCACAAGAGCCTTCAAAAAAGTCCTTGTCTGGGCTACAACTTCCAGAACATCCTTAGCCAAGATGACAAACTAGTTTGGAGATTCTAGAAGTCACAGTCCAAAAAAAAAGTTGTTTCTTCATAAAAGAGGCAAAGCAAATGAATTAGGAAAGGCAATTCTGGGAATAAGAGTAAGTGTATTACAACATCTGGAAGCATCAAGTGTCCTCCTACATTGTTTTGGAGAATACAGCAAAGTGAAGTCATAAAACATACGTCACCAGACCTTGAAAAAGGTCCATGTCTGGACTACAACTTCCAGAATATCCCTGGTCAAGAAGGTCAACTAATAGAGGGATTGTAGGGGTTACAGTCCAAAAAAAGGAGCTTCTCCCAAATGTGTTTCTTCAACTCCTTTGCTACTTAGGGAATAAGGGCATTTGCATTATGACATCTGGAAGCATCAGGTGTCCTCCTACGCCTACATTGTTTTGGAGAGCACCACAAAGTGAAGTCATACAACACAAGCCACTACAGCTTGGAAAAAGATCTTTGTTTGCACTACAATTTTGAAATACCCCCAGCTGAGATGACCAATTTGTTCTGGGGTTCTAGGTGACTCCTAGAATCCCCCCCCCCCCATAAAAGGTTTCCCCCAAGCATTTTTCTTGGCAAAACATGTGAAGCAAATGATTTAGGAAAGCGAATCCTGGGAATACATGGTGGTACATTAGGAGATGTGGAAGCATCATGTATCCACCTGTACTGTCTTGGAGAATACAACAAAAAGGAGTCATTCAACGCAATGCACCAGAGCTTAGAAAAATTCCATCCTTCTCTAAAGCAATATCATCCTCCAGTATAGACAGACATGGGCAAGCTTTAGCCCTACAGGCATTTTGGACTTCAATTCCCACAATTCCTAACAGCCTACTAGCAGTTAGGAATTGTAGGAGTTAAAGTCCAACACACCGGAGGGCCAAGGTTTGTCCATGCCTAGTGTGGATGGACCCTAGGTAATATGAACTCAAAATCACTCTCAAACATAGCCCTGAGGTTACACAAAATCAAAATAGGAAGAAGAGCAAATATTCTGGCTTTCACTCCTGAAGATGAATGCAGAAGATCTAAACAGTTGGACTACAACTTCCAGAATATCACCAGCCAAGGGACTGATACCAATTGAAATAGGAAATGGCACTTTGGGAATAAATGGTGACAAGTAAAGATGAGGAAGAAGAGGGAAATACTGGCATCCAACATTTTTAGGCCCTTAATCCATGGGATCCCAACAAAGATCCATTCTGCCCCCTGTCTGTGCCTCAGTTTATCCCTCTTCATTTCCTATGAATTGTTTCCCTGGCTGAGATGTGTAGGTTGACTTAATTCAGGGCGCGCCCCAAACAAGCTCAAGCAAGTGCCCCTGGAACGCTGGCAACACCCCAGTCCGGAAGCAGAAGGGGGGAACGCACACACACAATTACACACACACACAGCCTGGAACCCGGGTGTGCAGCTGCCAGGGAGAGAGGAAGGCAACGCAACCCTGACCCACAACAGGTTAGATCTGGAAGTGGTGGGGATGGGGCGGAGGGGCATGAGGGGAGGGGGAAATGGGGGAAAGGGAGGAGAATGATCATGTAAAGAATCCCAAATGCCACCTGGGAAATATTATGGGTGTAAAGGATTGTGGACGAACAGTAGGGCAGCACCCAATTTTTGGACAGCGGGGAAAAAAAAACATCAAACATCAGAGCACTTTTGAAAGGGAGTCTTCTAAGAAATATATATACTTTCAAACCATAGATTATATATTTCACTCTCCCAATGCAAAAATAGACAACAATTCTATTAATAAATAGAGGATAGATATGCTGGGCAACATTAGTGGAGAGAGACAGAAGCAAAGACAACCTGTAAATAGATATGGAGACAGGATGGGATTGGAACTGCAGCGAAGCGGAAAGTGATACTTAATCTTTTCTGATGTTGGCTTGGAGTACACTTCTGTTTAGGTAGATGGGCAGGAAAAACAAAACAAAATAATGCGGCTTTCACAACATGAGAGAATAGCAAGTTGAAAGTCCAAAGCCAGAAAGAGGAGTGATGTAATTTTTTTACATGAAGGGTGATGAAACTGGGTGAAAAAAGTTCCATAACAAGGAACATTAAGTATACTTTAGAGCAGTGGTTCCTAATCTTTTTTTGACCAGGAACCACTCTCCAACATTAGTACCAAAAGGGTTACGAATTGGTTTTTGGTCAACTTTAGAATTGGTTTGATTATTTGGGGTGATTATTCAGAAAATTGCATTGGATAGACCACATCAGCTCTAGTTTCTGATAAAGAACATATACCGCCATCTGTTCACCCACAGAAAACTATATTTAATAAGCCTTGGCACTATAATTTATTTATTTACTCTATTTATACCCTGCCATTTTCAACCCAAAAGGGGACTCAAGGCAGCTTACATAGAGGCAATTATTCAATGCCTTAAAACATACGCAATTCCAAAAAAATTAAGTTATGTTAGAATTAAAACATATTAAACATTTCAAAACATGCAATTCCATATTAAAATAAAGGGGTTTTTGCGAGACCAGTTGCTCTTGTTGCAACGTGCAGTAATGGAAATTAATAAAATAAAATTAGATTAGAAGTAAAACATATTAAACATTTAAAAACTTTCCATTCCATAGTAAAATAAAGGGGGCTTTGCAAGACCAGTTGCTCTTGTTGCAACGATGTAGCAACGGTGAGGCTGTGGATCATATTTTAGTTCTTCCAGACCACTGGTGGTCCATGGACCACAGGTTGGGAACTACTTTAGAGGGAGATTGAAACAAGATAAGGGAGATTTTCCTTAAAGAGAGGTATATGCTCGATATATTTAGGGAAAAACAAAATAAAATGGGGTGTCAGATATAAAGTTTTATTATTATTACTTATTATTTGAAACACAAAAAGATTAGTACACAGCAAACAAGGTCATTCTGCACTTCTTATTATTATTAGAAACACAACAAGATGAGTCCACAGCAAACAAGATCACTCTGCTGGCTGTTGTACTGGATCACATGTCGGACACTTCTCAAGTGTCTAGGACTGTGTGATGTTTATTATTATGTCCTCAAAATGCACTTTATTGTTGATTTAGGATTGATTTGCACGCCCTATCCCCTCCGAAATTTCTATCCCAGTTATATCCTACCTTGCCCATGCCCAGCATTATTTTTTAAAAATTTTAATTTTACACTTGGCCCAGCCATAGGTTTTGAATTGCTTGTTGTGTTACTGTATTGCTTATTTTATTTGAAGCACAAAAAGACTGGTACACAGCAAACAAGGTCATTCTGCACTTATTATTAGTAGAAACACAACAAGATGAGTCCACAACAAAGATGATCATTCTGCTGACTGTTGTATTGGATCACACGTCAAACACTTCTCAAGTGTCTAGGACAGTGTGATGATGATGATTATTATTATTATTGATCAATATTTATGCTATTTGTGTATGAGATTTATTTTTAATTGCTTTGTATTAGTATTTGTATTTTGCTTTGTATTGTGGTTGTTATTGCTTGTATTGATGTATTGTGGGCTCGGCCTCATGTAAGTCGCACCGAGTCCCTTGGGAGATGGTAGCGGGATGAATATAAGGGTTTTTGTTGGTTTTTTCGGGCTATAGGGCCATGTTCTAGAGGCAATTTTTCTCCTGACGTTTCGCCTGCATCTATGGCAAGCATCCTCAGAGGTAGTGAGGTCATTACCTCTGAGGATGCTTGCCATAGATGCAGGCGAAACATCAGGAGAGAATGCCTCTAGAACATGGCCATATAGCCCAAAAAAACCTACAACAACCCAGTGATTCCAGCTATGAAAGCCTTCAACAATACAGTATATAAATACTGTAAAAAATAAATCTCGGAAATTCATTAAAAGAGGATTAGAGGAATTGCACTAAAGGTAGATAAACATTTAGTAAACAAACCAGAGTTTGAGGAAGGAGTGTTGGGCCTCAAGGCATGCTGAACACACCAGATGGAAAAAAACCAGGGTGAAGAGTTGGGAAATAGGACAAATTGCAGTCTGATAAACCTCAGATGAGAACTAAACAGTCTAAAGCAGCTTAAGCGGCTGAGGGGGAAAAAGAAGAGGCCTGAGGCTGTTAGGAATTGTGGGAGTTGAAGTCCAAAACACCCAGAGGGCCAAAGTTGGCCCAGGCCTGTCCTAAACCCACATTTTAGTCCTAACTAGAGTAAACCCATTGAATCAGCTGAAAGGAAGTCCTTTCTTTGCTGGAGACCCTATAGTAAGCATGGGCAAATTGTGGGAGTTGGACTCCAACTCCCACAATTCCTAACAGCCTGAGGCTCTTAGGAATTGTGGGAGTTGGAGTCCAAAACACCTGGAGGGCCCAATTTTGCCCAGAACTGATGTAGATGCACCCCAGGAGCCATGGAAGCTAAAAGTGGGCTCAAACCGCTCTAATTCCACCGTTGGGAGTGACTCAGGAGGATGGGCTAGGCCTTCCCGATGGGTGGCTAGGCCACAAGCCTCCTGGGGTGAGGGAGGCTCTAATGATGGGTTTCCCCACCCTTCCTTACCTCAGGAATTTTAGCCCGTGACGAACTCGCTCCAGCAAGCAGCTGCGGGGCTTGTGCGGGTCAGCAACCGAGCGTCAGGCTTGGCACAACTGGGTCTGGTCGCCTCGGCAGAATCCATTCCTCCTCTCGCGTTTATTTACTGCTTTTTTATGTCTGAATGGAATGTTTGAGAGGCTGCGTTTGGGACCGCTCGGCTCTTATAAATAGACTCGTGAGGGGTGACGTCAATGCGTTGTGACGTTTCAAAAGAGGGGGCGTGGCCATGGCAAGAGACGTCAATGCGTTGTGACGTTTTGGCAGAGGGGGCGTGGCCAGGGCAAGAGAGACGTGACAGAAGGAAGGCTCGGGAAAATACTCGGAAAAGGGAGGGGCGCTCGGAATGTCCCACTGCTAGAAAGGGGGGGGGAGGGGGAGAGAAAGCGAAGGAATGTCCCACTCCTAGAAAAGGGAGGGGGGAAGAGAAAGCAAAAAAGGACTATCTCTTTTCTCTTATTATTTCCCCAGTTGACTTCCCCTTTAAAAAAAATGGTAATTTCCAGATTCATTCTGTAAATGGAAATTTCACAGCCAAGAAAACAAAATAAATAAATAAATAAATAAATGATGCTTTGCATAACTTTAAAGCAAAAGTCTTTGAAATAGTGTAAATAGAGAAGCCATTGAAATCCACAAGCATGTGGACAATTTCAACAGAAAGGAGGAGGAGACCATGAAAATGAACAAAATCTGGCTACCAGTATTAAAAAAACCTCTAAAATTACAACAGCAAAACAGCAGAGAGGAAACAACAGTGACATCTAATCACTTCTCAACAAAAGATTGCTCCAGGCACTGCCAGGCCTTCAAATGCTAATGAAGGTGGTCAGTTGAAACATTCACACCTAGCTCCAGCAGAGAAGAGCTCTTTGCCACACCCCAGTGTAATAGTATTTACAAAACAGAAACAAAATATAAGAATTTGGCATATAATCTAGTTCTGTGTGGAAGGGGCCTGGATTATATGGCAGTGTAGAAGGGGTCTCGGTTAAATCACATAAGTCAGTTGCAACATTTTATTTATTTATTTATTTATTTATTTACTATAAGAGCGGTTAACAATAGCAAAATTCAATGCTCAAAAAACATCATAAAACAGTTAAAAACAATTAAAAACAGTAGCATAGTATTTAAAAAACTCTAAAATTACAATGGCAAAACAGCAGAGAGGAAACAACCAGGCACATCTTAACACCTCTCAACAAAAGATTCCCCCAGGCTCAGCCAGGCCTTCAAATGCTAATGAAGGTGGTCAGTTGAAACATTCACACCAACTCCAGCAGAGAAGAGCTCTTTGCCCCACCCTAGTCATTCCACAGATATATAAACCCATTTTCCTAATTCAACAGACCTCACTACCTCTGAGGATGCTTGCCATAGATGCAGGCGAAACGTCAGGAGGAAATACCTCTAGAACATGGCCATATAGCCCGAAGAAACCCACAAGAACCTAGTGATTCCAGCCATGAAAGCCTTCGACAATACATTAAAAGGACTATCACTTCTCTTATTATTTCCCCTTTAAAAAAATATGGAAATTTCCAGATTCATTCTGTAAATGGAAATTTTACAGCCAAGAAAACAAAAAATGATGCTTTGCATAGCTTTAAAGCAAAAGTCTTTGGAATAGTGTAAATAGTATTTACAAAACAGAAACAAAATTTAAGAAATTGGCATATAATCTAATTCTGTGTGGAAGGGGCCTGGATTATATGGCAGTGTAGAAGGGGTCTCGGTTATACAGATCTACAGAGACACTCGCTGGAACACCTCAGCAAGCGAGAGTCCAAAAGTGGCAGGCTCAAACCCAGAACCTCAACCAATGGCTGATACCAAATGAGAGACTTCCCCCTGGGCACACAGAGGACTGGGCGACTTGGAAGGCGCTGAACAGACTGCGCTCTGGCACCACGAGATGCAGAGCCAACCTTCAGAAATGGGGCTACAAAGTGGAATCCTCGACATGCGAGTGTGGAGAGGAGCAAACCACTGACCACCTGCTGCAATGCAACCTGAGCCCTGCCACATGCACAATGGAGGACCTTCTTGCAGCAACACCAGAGGCACTCCAAGTGGCCAGATACTGGTCAAAGGACATTTAACCAACTACCAAACTCACAAATGTTGTATTTTGTCTGTTTGTTTGCTTTGTTCTGTTAGAAATGTAATATAACTGACTGGTTGCCCTGACACAACAAATAAATAAATAAATAACATTTTATTTATTTATTTATTTACCATATTTGTATACCGCTCTTCTCAGCCCTGGAGCGACTCAGAGCAGTTAACAATAGCAAAATTCAATGCTCAAAAAACATCATAAAACAGTTAAAAACAATTAAAAACAGTAGCATAGTATTAAAAAACTCTAAAATTAGAACAGCACAACAACAGAGAGGAAACAAACAAGGACATCTAATCACCTCTCAACAAAAGATTGCTCCAGGCACTGTCAGGCCATCAAATGCTAATCAAGGTGGTCAGTGGAAACATTCACACCTAACTCCAGCAGACAAGAGTCCTTTGTCCCACCCTGGTCATTCCACAGATATATAAACCATTTTTCCTAATTTCAGCAGACCTCACTACCTCTGAGGATGCTTGCCATAGATGCAGGCGAAACGTCAGGAGAGAATGCCTCTAGACCAGGGGTCCTCGAACTTTTTAAATGGAGGGCCAGGTCACAGTCTCTCAAACTGTTGGAGGGCCGGATTATAATTTGAAAAAAACATGAATGAATTCCTATGCACACTGCACATATTTTATTTGTAGTGCAAAAAACGCTTAAAAACAATGCAATAATTAAAATGAAGAGCAACTTTAACAAATCCAAATTTATTAGTATTTCAATGGGAAGTGTGGGCCTGCTTTTGGCTGATGAGATAGGATTGTTGTTGTAGTTGTGTGCTTTCAAGTCGTGTCAGACTTAGGTTGACCCTGAGCGAGGGCCGGGTAAATGACCTCGGAGGGCCGTATCCGGCTCCTGGGCCTTAGTTTGAGGACCCCTGCTCTAGACCATGGCCATATAGCCCGAAAAAACCTACAACAACTCAGTGATCCCGGCCATGAAAGCCTTCGACAATACATAGTAGCATAAATAAACAGTCAATATAAATCAATAAAACATCTCGTTAGCGTCTCATAGTTAAAATCAAGATCCAGTCTCATTGTCCTTTTGTTCCATATCCCTATGTTCGTTACACTGCCTATTCAAATGCCTGCTTGAACAACCAGGTCTTCACTTTCCCCCAGAATGTCAACAGGAAGGAGGCCGATCTAATATCTGTAGGAAGGGCGTTCCACAACCAAGGGGCCACCACTGAGAAGGCCCTGTCTCTCCCCGCCAAACGTAGTTGTGACGCAGGCTGGACTGAGAGCAGGGCTTCCCCAGATGAGTTTTTTAACATCAGTTTAAAACAGTGTTTCTCAACCTAGGGGTCAGGACCCCGGGGGGGGGGATCGCAAGGGGGTGTCAGAGGGGTCACCAAAAACCATCAGAAAACACAGTATTTTCTGTTAGTCATGGGGGTTCTGTGTGGGAAGTTTGGCCCAATTCTATCATTGGTGGAATTCAGAATGCTTTTTGATTGTAGGTGAACTATAAATCCCAGCAACTACAACTCCCAAATGTCAAGGCCTATTTTCCCCAAACTCCACCAGTGTTCACATTTAGTATACTGAGTATTCGTGCCAAGTTTGGTCCAGATCTATCATTGTTTGAGTCCATAGTGCTCTCTGTAGGTGAACTACAACTCCCAAACTCAAAGTTAATGCCCACCAAACCCTTCCAGTGTTTTCTGTTTGTCATGGGCATTCTGTGTGCCAAGTTTGGTTCAATTCCATAGTTGGTGGAGTTCAGCATATTCTTTGATTGTTGGTGAATCATAAATCCCAACAACTACAACTCCCAAATTATGTTTCATAACAGGAGCAAAATTACAGTTATGAAGTAGCAAAAGAATGTTATGGTTGGGGGTCACCACAACATGAGGAACTGTATTAAGGGGTTGCAGCATTAGGAAGGTTGATAAACACTGATTTAAAACAACACATATCAATTTACAATTCATTTTGTTTAAGGAATGAAATGTATGTTGCTGGATGTTAAAGTTAGGATGGTCCTTCCATTTTATTGACAGTTCTAATGTATGGTTGTGAACGCTGGACCGCGAAGAAAGTTAATAGGAAGAAAATCAGCTTGTTTGAAATATGGTGCTGGAGAAAAAGTTCTGTACTATGGACTGCTACAAAAGACAAATAAATGGGTCTTAGGGCACATCGAGGCTGAACTCTCCCTAGAACTCAAGATGACTAAACAGAGTCTGTGTACTTTGTCCTTTTCATGAGAAACCATGACTCATTAGACGATATCATAATACTTGTTAAGGGTAAGAAAAGAGGATGAACACAGTACAGATGGAAAGACTATCCACTATACTTTCCATGTTATTTCTGGGACCAAATTTTCTAGTAACAATGCAATGTGCAGGAGTCCTCATGGACAACAAATTAAACATGAGCCAACAATGTCATGCGGCAGCAAAAAAAAAAGCCAGTGGGATTTTGGCCTGCAACTAGATCCAGGAAAGTCATGCTGCCCCTCTATTCTACCTTGATCAGATCACACCTGGAATCACTGTGTCCAATTCTGGGCACAGCAATTGAAGGGAGATGTTGACAAGCTAGAATGTGTCCAGAGGAGGGCGACCAAAATGACCAAGGGTCTGGAGAACAAGCCCTATGAGGAGTGGCTTAAAGAACTGGACATATTTAGCCTGCAGAAGAGAAGGCTGAAAGGAGACATGTATAAATATGTGAGGGGAAGTCACAGGGAGGGGAAAGCGAGCTTGTTTTCTGCTGCCCTCGTGACTAGGACGCAATGGAACAATGGCTTCAAACTACAGGAAAGAAGATTCCATCTGAACATTAGGAAGAACTTCCTGAGTGTGAGAGCAGTTCAGCAGTGGAACTCTCTTCCCCGGAGTGTGGTAGAGGCTCCTTCTTTGGAGGCTTTTAAGCAGAGGTTGGATGGCCATCTGTCGGGCATGCTTTGAATGTGATTTTCCTGCTTCTTGGCAGGGGGTTGGACTGGATGGTCCATGAGGTCCCCTCCAACTCTATGATTCTGTGATCTACTTTGTTGTCTGAGTATTCCCTCAAGTTAACAAACAGCTTTTTTTTCACCTTTCTTTCAAGGATCTTAAATTGCTTTACATCATTCTTCCCCAACCCAGTTTTACTGTCACCACATCCTGTGAAGTAGATCGGATTGGGAGATTGACTGTCCTGAGGATATGCAATAAGTTTCATGCCTTAGTAGGAATTTGAACTTGGAATTTAATGATAATTTCACAGCATCTTGCTCTCAGACATCCACATGTAATAAGGAAACAAAATGTTTAGCACAGTCTCTGTATCTGCAGGAGATATGTTCCACGGTTTTGTATGAATACACAAACCTCAGGTTATGGCAAACACTGGCCCCTTCAAAGCAGGCAATCTGGATTTTATATGGCAGTGTCGGAGGGGCCGTAGCCGACCTAGAAAAGGCCTAGAGACGATACATTTTGACAGATGCAGGTAAATGAAGCTGCAGACACAGGTCCTGTGGATATAGGGACCATAGCACAGTGTTTCTCAACCTTCCTAATGGCGTGACTCTTTAATGCAGTTCCTCATGTTGTGGTGACCCCCAACCATAAAATTATTTTCATTTCTATTTCGTTACTGTTATGCAGGATGTATTTTCATTCACTGGACCAAATATGGCAATATGCCCAAATTTGAATACTGGTATGGTTGGGGGATTGATTTTGTCATTTGGGAGTTGTAGTTGCTGGGAGTTATAGATAATCTACAATCAGAGAACTTTCAGAACTCCACCAATGATGGAGTTGAACCAAACTTGACACACAGGATTCCAACAGAAAATACTGGAAGGGTTTGGTGGGCATTGAGCTTGACTTTTGGAGCTGTAGTTCACCTACATTCAGAGAGCACTGTGGACTCAAACAATGATATATCTGGACCAAACTTGCCACAAATACTCAATATGCCCAAATGTGAACACTGGTGGAGTTTGGGGAAAATAGACCTTGACATTTGGGAGTTGTAGTTACTGGGATTTATAATTCACCTACAATCAAAGAGCATTCTGAACCCCACCAATGATAGAATTGGGCCAAACTTCCCACACAGAACCCCCATGACCAACAGAAAATACAGTGTTTTCTCATGGTCTTTAGTGACCCCTCTGAGACCCCCTCACGACCCCACCCCCCCGGGGTCCGACCTCCAGGTTGAGAAACACTGCCATAATACATAGTGCAAGCCTTCCGATCTGCACTATTTCAATTCAGGAATCAAAAGTTACTATATGAGCACATTGTTCAGATATACAGTAGTAGCAGTAGTTGAGCATAATACAATCTTCCTAGCTTTGTGAAATAAAACCTTTCTTCTGATTGTGTCTTTAAATGAACAGAATTGAATGCTCTTCTTTTAGTATTCATGGGAAAATACCTTGACAGCACACAAATAGAAGGTCAGGAGTAACTGGGTAATCTTTTGTGTTTTTCAACACTCTTTATCAGACTGGCTGCTGGAGAAGGAAAGGGGAAGAGAAGACTTCTGCTAAATAAGATAAACGGGTATTGCCTTTGTTGCGTAATAGTCCTAGAATAGGAAACTCAGAGACCTATTCTGTTTGGTCATACTTTGTCACAGAATGAAATGTCAATTGAGGCAGAGGTTACAGAAGGCATGGGCAAACTTCAGCCCTCCAAGTGTTTTGGACTTCAACTCCCACAATTCCTAACAGCCTCAGGCCACTTCCTTAAGTTGTGGGGGGGGGGGAAGGGGCCTGAGGCTGTTAGGAATTGTGGGAGTTGAAGTCCAAAACACTTGGAGGGCCAGTGTTTGCCCATGCCTAACTTACAGGAATAGAAGTGTTGCTAAACTGAAAATAGAAAACATCGTTTTCCCCGGCAAACTCATTTTCTGACTACGTCTGTGAAATCACAAGATGGAAATATATGAAGCAGTTTCTGTTTCAAAAGGAGACGCTCCGTTTTAATTGGGTTTTTTTACTCCTTTTCATTGATGGGGAGTATTTGTGGTTTTTTAAAAAATAAAAATGATAGGGATTATAGATTATTGTGGCAGTGGTGGAACCAAGAGGAGGGCCTTTCCAGGGCCACCACTGAAAAGGCCCCTTCTCTTGTTCCCACCAATGGTACTTGTGATGGCGGTGGGACCGAGAGGAGGGCCTCTCCTGATGATCTCAGGGCATGTGCAGGCTAGTAGGAGGAGATGCGGTCCGTCAAGTAGGCTGGGCCCGAACCGTTTTGGACTTTAGATTAATGCCAGCACCTTGAATTGCACCTGGAAAAAACTGGTAGCCAGTGTAGCTGCTTCAGAAGTGGGGTAGTTCTTTCCCTGTATCCTGCTCCTGTAAGCAGTCTTTGTACCAGTTGAAGTTTCTGATTGCTCTTCTAGGGCAGCCCCACATAGACTGCGTTACAGTCACTAACATCAGTGTACTACCATGGCCTGATCAGCCTTTTCAAAGAATGGGCACAGCTTGTGCATAAACTTTAACTGTACAAAGGCACTCCCGGCAACTGGTGACACCTGGACCTCCAGGATCAGCGCTGAATCCAGGAGGAGCCCCAGACTGCAAACCTGTGCCTTCAGGGGGAGTGTGACTCCATCCAGCACAGGTTGCAACCCAATACCCCAATCAGCCCTATGACTGACTAGTAATACCTCTGTCTTGTCTAGATTCAATTTCAATTTGTTCCTCCTCATCTAGTCCATCACAGCTGACCGGCACTAGTTCAGGCACCAAATCAGGACAGTTGGAGAGTATAGTATTTTGCTTTTACCACTTAACAGCTAATACTGATCTTGGGATATAAACATAATGACGATGATGATGTGAAGTTTTCTGGCATTGTATATTTCTGCCACTTCTGTGATTGTTCATTTGTATTTTGATTCTGTAGCCCACTTGTTGACAGATGTCATAGAATCATAGAATCAAAGAGTTGGAAGAGACCTCATGGGCCATCCAGTCCAACCCCCTACGAAGAAGCAGGAATATGTCCAGAATCAGCAGCATCCACTGCGGTCCTTTTTATTCTGGGCAATGACTGAGCCAATCTAGACTTTGTTTTGGTTTTTTTTCTCCATAGTTCTAATGGGTTAGGTGATCTTAGTTCCACTTCTCAGCTGAAACCTTGCTGACATGGTTGGACTTGCTGGTAGTTATACTACCACCAGCACAGCTTTCAGCATCCTTGGAGCAGTTAAGCCCCCCACCATGACAAGGTGGCACCCATCAAAGAAGAAAAACACACCTGGCAGAATATGTAAAGGAAAGTGAAGAACCTGATTTAATTGAAGTCAACAACCAGAAACTTCTCAAAGCACAGCAGACAAAGAACCAATACAAGAAAACTGCACAACAAACCATAGTTGACAGCTGGCACAACAAAGCATTGCATGGACTGTTCCTTGACAAAATTGAAGGAAAAGTAGATGAGGAGAAGACCTGGTTATGGCTCATGAATGGAACACTGAAGAAGGAGACAGAAGGCCTGATTCTTGCAGCCCAGGAGCAAGCCATCAGGACAAATGCCATTAAGGCCAGGATTGAAAAATCAGCTGATGACCCAAAATGCAGACTGTGCAAGGAAGCTGATGAAACCATGGATCATATCCTCAGCTAGTGCAAGAAAATCACACAGACGGACTACAAACAGAGGCACAACTCTGTGGCCCAAATGATTCATTGGAACTTATGTCACAAGTACCACCTGCCAGTAATAAAGAACTGGAGGGATCATAAACCTGCAAAGGTAGTAGAAAATGAACACGCAAAAATACTGTGGGACTTTTGAATCCAGACTGACAAAGTTCTGGAACACAACACACCAGACATCATGATTGTTAGAAAAAGAAAAAAGTTGGGATTATTGATGTTGCCATACCAGGTGTCAGTTGCATTGAGGAAAAACAACAGGAAAAACTCAGCTGTTATCAGGACCTCAAAATCGAACTGCAAAGGCTCTGGCATAAACCAGTACAGGTGGTCCCAGTGGTAATCGGCATTTGGAAACAATAAATATTGACAAAATCACAATCTGTCAACTGCAAAAGGCCACCTTACTTGGATGTGCGCGCATCATTGGAAAATACATCACACAATCCTAGACACTTGGGAAGTGTTTGACTTGTGATTTTGTGATACGAAATCCAGCATTTATATCTTGTTTTCTGTGACAGACTGTGGTTTTGTGTCAGTAAAATAATAATAATAATAATAATAATAATAATAATAATAATAATAATAATAGATTTCCTTATGCACTCTTTCTATAATAGTTTGAAGTTTTATGTTTTGTAGTTGGGTTGTTGTAGGTTTTTTCGGGCTATATGGCATGTTCTAGAGGCATTCTCTCCTGACGTTTCGCCTGCATCTATGGCAAGCATCCTCAGAGGTAGTGAGGTCTGTTGGAACTAGGAAAATGGGTTTATATATCTGTGGAATGACCAGGGTGGGACAAAGAACTCTTGTCTGCTGGAGCTAGGTGTGAATGTTTCAACTGACCACCTTGATTAGCATTTGATGGCCTGGCAGTTGTTTGGTGTGGCTTGTTGGTGCCTGAGGCAATCTTTTGTTGAGAGGTGATTAGATGTCCTTTATTGTTTCCTCTCTGTTGTTTTGCTGTTGTAATTTTAGAGGGTTTTTTAATACTGGTAGCCAGATTTTGTTCATTTTCATGGTTTCTTCCTTTCTGTTGAAATTGTCCACATGCTTATGGATTTTAATGGCTTCTCTGTGTAGTCTGACATGGTGGTTGTTAGAGTGGTCCAGCACTTCTGTGTTCTCAAATAATATGACTTGTAATTGTAGTTGCCTTGTTATTACACAGCCTCAAAGTGAAATCATTTAATAAGCATTATCTAATAGAAACAGGGAGCTACTTTGATGCTGCTAATGAAAATGACAGCTTTATTACCTAGCTCATGTTCTTATGGCAAAATATTCCAACCAGACACATGGTTGTATCTTTTTGGACAATGATAACCAAATTCCTGTTGGGTTTAACCACCAGGCGGTGCCAGAGGTTGTGCCTTTTTCCCGCACAAGGAGACATCAATATCACACCAGTCAAAAGAATGTCTTTTCTGCCTTGTCAACTTCCCAAATCCTTGTTGTTCTAGTGTTATGCAGCCACTCCTCCAGCAAGGTCAGGAATTCTGACTCTCATCTCCCCCCAACACAATAGCCACCCTTTTCCTTCTCTCTCCCTCTGAACTTCTATCTATCCTCCCCTCCCTCTCTAGCCAAGCCCCCAGGAAGGTGGGGTGGTGGGTCTCAGGATTGAAACTCAATCTCTTTGCTTTACTCCTGCCCTCTTCTCTCAGTTCTGCAGAGGGAAGGCGAAAGAGAAGAAGAGGAAACTGGGACTAGAAAGATCAATACAAAGAAAAGAGGGTTGAAGAGGAGGCATGTATATGTCACTGCTGGGAACTGCTAACTAGCCACGTTGTACAAGAGACAGAGGAGCAAGGAAATTCAAGGGATTGGTGGCAAAGATAGAGAGATGAACAGGATCCAGTGAGTAGAGAGAGAAAGAGAGAGATAAAGGAGGGGAGACAGAAAGAGTTGAAAACTGTTGAAAGATGGAAAAGAAAGTCAGATATATCTGGCTGAATGAAGAAAGGAGTGAAAGTGCAGTACTTTGATACCAAGTTATGTTGAGGATCAGAAATTAGACATTGTAGACAAGACAGGTTGGAATCCAGGACAGACTGAAATTTTCCTGGCACAAATCAGCTGGTAAGGGGTTGTGTTCCCCTTACTCTCTTGAATCAAGGTAGGCCAACGCAGGTAAGATCCCCAAATATGTTGTGTCCATCACTCAAGCATTGCTTTCCTGTTGGGAGCCAATCTGATGTTCTTTGCTTGAGTTTTGCTGGCCAGATTTGTTGTTTCATCTCACTCCTGCCTTTCTGGGTTTTTCTCTCCTTCTTCCACTTCTCCCCTTTTGTCTTCAACTTATTTTAATTGTTGTAAACTGATGTCAGAATGTAAAAGTATTTGCAATCCATTAACTTAGCAGGGAGAGAAGAGGCAAGGAAATCTGCTGCTTCCCAGTAAGCTTAGGCAAAAGCAAACTACTGCAGTCTCTCCCACTTTGCTTCTTGGATACTTTATGCAGATGTTGCTTGGCTAGGTGTATCCATTGGTAAGTTGTTAGAAGATGTGCATATGGGCAGTAAAGGGTTGGAAATGGTACTTTGTAAAGGACTACAGCTCCTATAGTCCCCCAACATGGCATTGACAGCTTGTTCTGGGAGTTGCAGTCCTCATAAAGTGGGAAAGGAAGAGTATTTTATACAATCATAGAGTTGAAAGAGATTTCATGGCCCATCCAGTCCAATACTCTGCCAAGAAGCAGGAAAATCGCATTCAAAGCACCCCCAACAGATGGCCATTTAACCTCTGTTTAAAAGCCTCCAAAGAAGGAGCCTCCACCATACTACGGGGAAGAGAGTTCCACTGCTGAACAGTTCTTCCTAATGTTCAGGTGGAATCTCCTTTCCTGTACTTTGAAGCCATTATTCCATGTCCTAGTCTCCAGGGCAACAGAAAACAAGCTTGCTCCCTCCTCCCTATGACTTCCCTTGACATCTGGCCCTCATCATGCCTCCTCTCAGTTTTCTCTTCTGCTGGCTAAACATGCTCAGCTCTTTAAGCCGCTCCTCATAGGACTTGTTCTCCAGACCCTTGGTCATTTTAGTTTTCCTCCTCTGGGCGCAGTCCAGCTTGTCAACATCTCCCTTCAATTGCGGTGCCCAGAACTGAGGAAGGATGAAAATGCTCTTCCCTGTTCTCTGGTGCTCTGAGCCACCTCTCTTGTTTGGTAGCCTAGAAGTTCATCTTGGCTTTGGCCTTCATCATCTTAAGACTGGCCACGTTGGACACAAGACCTTATTTCCCCCCAGTACACTGTGGGAACCTAACAATTCAAAGGGGCTAGGTCTCAGAGCAGTGACATTATTTTATTTTACACACATATAGACATACACTCACTTGTTTCTACACTCAGGTTTCTCCAGTTGCTTTGAGTTTACCTACAACAGGTAAATTAGTGATGGCTTTTTTTCAGTAACAATGGATTTCTGTGAACCGAGGGTGGTATGGGCTTGAATACTCAACTAAGTACCAATAGCTTTGCAAAATACCTGTTCTTGGTATTTTGGAGCTTTTTTAAAAATACGGATCTTTTTAAAAATATGGATCTACCAGAATCCATGGATACCCAAATTATGATACATAATGGCATCATAACATGGCATCTCAGATTTATAACAGTGAATAACTCAAAACGATAGCTGTAGAGAGTCTGAGGATCTGTGAACTGCCAGGAATATACATGCGTGTAGTGCTCAGTGTATGACAAAAATCAAAGTTTGCTTTTTAGAATATTTCCCCCCAATATTTTTGAGCCATGGCTTGTTGAGATTGTGGATGCAGAACCCATGGCTATCAAGGACTGACTTTATTGCCTTTGCATTGCATTGCATTGTTTGCTGTTGCTTGACAGGCAGAAATAGAATCTGGAAAAGTGACTTTTTAAGAAGTATGATTTGTGGAATCTCCCAGTCAAAAATGGCCAATGGGAGCTATAGGAGACCAAGGACATTCCTGAAACCCTGGAAATGAAATGGAGAGATTCCCATTTGACTGACATGGAAATATATTAAAGGAGAAAGTTCAACTCCTTTAGCCACCCTGTTACTATAGGTTGAGTATCTCTTACCCAAAATGCTTGAGACTAGAAGACTTTTGGATTTTGTTTCAGATTTTGGAATATCTGTGTATAAAGGGAAAGGTTTCCCCTTAACATTAAGTCTAGTTGTGTCCAACTCTAGAGGATGGTGCTCATCTTCATTCCTAAGCCGAAGAGACAACATTGTCCATAGACGCCTCCAAGGTCATATGGCTAGCATGACTGCATGGAGCGTCATTACCTTCCCACCAAGGGGGTATCTATTGATCTACTCACACTTGCATGCTTTTAAACTGCTAGGTTGGCAGAAGCTGGAGCTAACAGTGGGAGCTCACCCCGCCCGGATTCAAGCTGCTGACCTTTCAGTCACCAAGTTCAGCATCTCAGCATTTTAACCCACTCTGCCACCGGAGGCTCCTATCTGCATATACAAGATAGGATATCTTTGTGATGGAATTCATGTCTAAACACGAAATTGATGTATGTTTCATATACACATTATAGACCTAGCCTTAAGGTAACACTATGTAATGCGATTTTTGTTCCTGGGTTATAAATGTCAGTCCTAATTAGGTCTATCATCAAAACATGGGAAAAGTTTATTAACTTGCTAAAAATTTGTTTTTGCGAGAGGGACACCCTGCAGCCCATTTTGCTATAGTTTTTCAATGACTATCTCAGTGTCTCAACAAATTCAACATAGTTTGTGGCAGCCACAAAAACAAAGTTTCTGGAGTATAATAACTACTTTCAAAGTAAGTACCTGCACAGTTAAACAGGAAACAACACTTTCAAACCAGGAACAGAAACATTTTCAAGTTTTGTTACATAGTGTAATTTCACTGACAATATTATGTGCATGAAATAAAATGTGTCTACATTGACCCATCCGAAAGCAAACAAGTCACTGTTTCAGCCATCCACATGAACAATTTTGTAGCAATTTGTTATCCAGATATATTTTATCATCATTATTAGTAGCAGTAGTAATAAAAATAGTAATAGGAGTATTTATACCCCACTTTTCCCCTGCTAAATGCAGATAGCAGATGCTCAACCTGTGGCACAGAATGAAGTCTTGGAAAGGGAGACAAAAGCTGGGCTGCTTAGCTGGGGCTGTGGACTTCTCCCTTGCAGTGCCTTATTTCTTGACCACTGATGCTGAAGGGGTTAAAGTGCTTGGTTGGGTGGGACCCTGGGTTATGCGGACACTCCAACCCCTGTGACTGATGCAAACTATGCTTGCAGCCTTTTGCTCGCCCCCACAGCCAGCTGCCCCGGCTCCTTTTGTTTCAGCTGCTGCGTTCAAATGCCAGCGGATGAATAAATAAAGAGATCCAATGGCTGAGAAAGTATGGACAGCTATTTCACCCCCCCTCCCAAACTCTCCTATGCACCCCACCCTGCCCTGGGATAATAGGGTCTTAGCAGTGGTCTCTTTAGTCCTGTCTGCAGCCCAGTGGAGCAAACTACCCTTCAAGTAAGGCAGGGCTTTGAGGGAGGAATGGATGGGGATTTGGGGGGGGGGGCACTTGAGAATATATCCTCATCTACACTGCCATATAATGCAGTTTGAAACCTCACTATATGGCAGTGCAAATGGGGATTATGTCAGTAGCCCAAAGCTTGAAAAGGTTCCTCTTTATGGATGACATGCTTGTGTGGGAGATGTTGGGAGTTGTCGTCCAAAATACTGACTTCTTTAAGCTCGCACCATTGGGCTAGCTACTTGTACAATCGGTCTTTCAAATTTCCAGGTTTGACTTTTGCAGATTTCATTATTCATAGATTTGATTAAAATGTTCTCTTTCGGAAACTCCAAGCAATAATTTCTACTAGATGTTGCCCATAGAGTCATGCTGGAGGACCTAAAGATTCCTGGATAGAAGACCTTTGTAGATCATCCAGCTGAAGTTGACAATAGAATCATATTGGAGGACCTAGAGATTCCTATACAGGCAGCCCCCATTCTGTAGTTTTATTCTTAAGCTGAATTTGTTTGTAAGTCGAAACTGGTGCATTTGAATAGCAGAGAGAAGAGTTAACACCTCGGTGGTGTTTTGTTTTGCCGACTGTCCCTGTTCAGAAGTTTTCATTCATTTTCTGTCCTTGGCTTCTTGTGGAAACAAGGATTGGTGATAAAGCTTCAGCGGAGACACCTTTTCCCCATGATAACTCTTCTAGGAGTGAATTTCCCATCCGAGGGGTAGATTACTCTCACTTCCTGTTGTGTCATCCCTGTTCATAACTATGCATCGCTTGTAAGTCAGGTGTTTGTAACTCGGGGACTTCCTATAGTGGTGTTCTCTCAGGTTTAAAAATTTAACCATTTGGCTATTCCCATTCATTGACTAGTAATACTACTACTGTTTATTTATTTTCAGCATTTACTACTACTACTACTACTACTACTAATAATAATAATAATAATAATAATAATGTATTTGTATACTTCCCTGTCTCCCCTTGGTATCTGCTAGGGTTTGGTTCCAGTAGGTAAAGTTAAAGATTTTCCCCTGAGATTAAGTCCAGTCGTGTCCGACTCTGGGGTGTGGTGCTCATCTCCATTTCCAAGCCGAAAAGTCAGCATTGTCCGTAGACACCTCCAAGGTCATGTGGCCGGCATGACTATGTGGAGTGCCGTTACCTTTCCGCCGAAGTGGTACCTATTGATCTACTCACATTTGCATGTTTTCGAACTGCTAGGTTGGCAGAAGCTGGGGCTGACAGTGGAAGCTCACGCCACTCCCTGGATTTGAACCTGTGACCTTTCGGTCAACAAGCTCAGCAACTCAGTGGTTTAACCCTCTGGGCTACTGCGAGCTCCCAGTGGTTCCAGAACTTTGGTGAATACCAAAATCTGTGAATGCTCAAGTCTGATTATATACAATGATGCCAAAATCAAGGTATCTTTTTGGACTGGAAAACAAAATATATTCAAAAATCTATGGATGCAGAAACTGTGGGTTCCAGGGTTGACTGTACACTCATCTTTCTAATTCATCCTGGATCTGACAGTAGTCAGTCTCAAAAAGATTGATTCAGTGCAGGCTGCAGAGACGTTCTAAATTGAGCATCAAAGCTCAAGAAAGCTACTTTTTGAGGACTGCAATTCCCAGCATACACTAGTAGCCATGCTGGTTGGGGGATTTGTAGCTTAATATCTATTTCTCCCGCAAACTCTGGTCAACATTGTGGTGGGGTGGATTCTGAATGGTGGGTAGCACCTTGGAATGGGGAAGCATTGTTTTGGACATCCTTCTTGAACTAACTTGAAATATCATTGGCCTGTTTATTCTGCCTTGTGCCAGATTATTGGGGGAAAGAACTATGGAGTTTTCAAGCAGTGCTGTGATACAAACCCGTCTGATTCATGTTTGAATTTGTAGGTAGTGTCCTGTTTATTTATCATGACCTAGGGTGTATTAACATTGTTACTTACTTAGACGATCCCTTGTAGCCCAATAGTCTTCCAAGTGTAGTGTGTTGGTGGTGGGTCTGTAGGTGGCTGTGAAGCCCTATTCTTGATCTGCATGTTCTCCCGCAGTGAGGACATCAGTTTCCAGGAGGAAGGCGGTCCCGGTCAAGGTTGGCTTGATGCTCCTTCCTCTTGGCACGTTTCTCCCTTTTGCTCTCCATTCATGCCTCTTCAAATTCTGCAGCACTGCTGGCCACAGCTGACCTCCAGTTAGAGTACTCAAGGGCCAGGGCTTCCTAGTTCTCAGTGTCTATGCCACAGTTTTTAAGGTTGGCTTTAAGCCCATCTTTAAATCTCTTTTCCTATCCACCAACATTACGTTTCCCGTTCTTGAGTTGGGAATCTACATTGTAAAATTAAAGTGTCATGGCTCTATGTTATAGAATCATTGGGGTTGTAGTTTTACAAGGTCTTTAGTCTTCTTTGCCAAAGAGTGTTGGTGCCTCATAAAATTACAATTCCCAGCTTTCCATAGCACTGAGCTATGGCAATTAAAATGGTGTCAAACTGGAGATGCGCTGCTAGATGTCATATAAACCTATTTTCTGCAAGAATAATCTACAGCACATTAAATGCTGTATTTGTGTAAAAAAAAACTATTCATACAATGTTTTAAAAAATAAACAAGCAATCCTAATAAAACCACTCAGAGGTCTTACTCTATTTGGACTAGTAATTGGATTCAGGGCTTAGTAATGTTCTTTACTTTGATGAGAATGTTTTTGGCACCATACCTATGCAGGAATCCATGTGGAAAACATTATAGAGTGGATCATCAGGGGTGCGGGGTGGATTCTTGAGAGATGAGTCGAAGCCAGCAGGAATCTAGCAGAGCTTTGCTTAAAAAGCCATTTGCATGACCTGTTCTGATATGATCTTTTCCATGTGTCCCCCCCCCCCTTTTGGTGGGGACTGTTTTCATTGAAGAGGACGTTATCTCACAAGGAGGTTTAATGCCTTAGCTGTGATTTCTTAAACAATGTTACCAGATAAGCAAGATTAAGATAAGATCTCTTGGAGGGAAGCAAAACCCTGTGGTAAAGCTCTACTTTCCTATAGATCAGGCATGGACAAACTTTGGCCCTCCAGGTGTTTTGGACTCCAACTCCTACAATTCCTAACAGCCAGTAGGCTGTTAGGAATTGTGGGAGTTGGAGTCCAAAACACCTGGAGGGCCAAAGTTTGCCCATGCCTGCTATAGATGAATTAAGAGTGTATTGCAATACTCAAAAGCAAGCCTGACATACTTTACATCTTATTGTCAAATGTTGTTGCTTTAAGTTTAAGCCTCATTCAGTTCAATAGGATTTATAACCAAGGTTATAGGCACCTTCCCCAACTGGTGCCTTCTAGACATTTGGACTGCAATTCCCAGCATTCTTGTGTTAGCTATACTATTGATGTGGCTGGGAGCTAGAATCAATAGTTTCTGATACCACGTCATTGGGAAGGTTTGTGTACAGAGCAGCAGTCAAGAGGTGGCTAGATGGCCCAAGACATTTTGCCAATTCATCCCAAAATAAGATACAACTAATTGTTGAATCGTAATTCAGTATAGGTGACACATTATTTTCTGCTGCACTAACCAACCTGGTGCAACAACCAAGTTTCGGGAGTTTGGGACAAGTTGGGTTGCATGCATAGCTCTGTTTTCAACATGATCTTACGTCTATAAACTTGTCTTGTTCCCCCTTCATCACAATTTCTTGCATTCTGGACTCTATGCTTGGAGCTACACTACCATATAATGCAGTTTCAGAATGCAAATTAACTCCATTGAACTGGATTATATGCAGTGTAGGCTCATATAACACTAAGAGCTGGCTTTGTCCATAGATGCCTCCAAGGTCATGTGGCTGACATGACTGCATGGAGAGCCATTACCTTCCCACTGAAGTGGTAACTATTGATCTATTCATATCTGTGTGTTTTCAAACTGCTAGGTTGGCAGAAGCTAGGGCTGACAGCAGGCGCTCACCCCGCTCCCTGGATTCAAACCCCCAACTTTTTGATCAGCAATTTTGGCAGCTCAGTAGTTTAACCTGCTGCATCACTGGAGGCACCCCATATAACACTATGTAACAAAATTTGAAAAAAATCTGTTTCTGATTTGAAAGTGTTATTTCCTGTTTAATAGTGTGGCACTTACTTCGAAAGGAGTTGTTATACTTCAGAAACAATGTTGAATTGACTGAGATTCATTGAGATATTGAAAAACTATATTATTATTATTATTATTTTACTGACACAAAAACACAGTATGACACAGCAAACGAAATATATATATTGGATTTCGTATCACAAAATCACATATCGAGCACCTCTCAAGCCTTTAGGACTCTGTGATGTATTTTACAATGATGCGTACAGATTTATTATTATTATTATTATTATTATTATTATTATTATTATTATTTAGACCGCTCTTTATCTCCCCCAAAGGGGACTCAAAGCAGGTAAGCTATAGCAAATTGTTCTACAGGATGTAGTTTTTGTAGCAGCATAATAATAATAATAATCATCATCATCATCATTATCATCTTTATTGATAACCCGCCATATCTCCCCAATGGAACTCAGGGCGGTTTCCAAACAAAAAAGTTGCAAACATTCAATGCCTTAATGTAAACAAACCAACCAAATCAAATCAATGAATACAACAACATAAATATAAACTTATAATAACTAACCAAAAGTAAATAAATTAAAAATGAAATAAAATAATTAGCTAAAAAACCCTAAGAAAATCTAACAAACTTTTCCCATATTTTGTATGATAGAACCAGTTTGGAAATAAGATTTATAACCCAGGAAAAAAAACTCATGTTACATAGTGAAATCAAGTTCAGTGCAGTTAACCCGGATTCTGAACCTGTGTTATATGGCACTGTAGATCCAGCCTATAAGTCAAACTCAGCATGTTTTTAGATACTCATTTAGTACATATCAAAAATCCAGCATCAACAAGGCAAATTTTAAGGCCGCCTAATTTTTTTGAGATGCTGTAACATCAGCAACTTGACAGCAACTTGAAAGCAGGGGTGTTGTTGGATTCCAACTCCCATCGGTCTTGTCCAGCATGTCAAAGTTAATGGGATTGGTAGACGATATGTCGTTTCCCCCATCCCTGCGATCAGACAGAGCTGGCCAGTGGTTCTGATATCAGTGGGATGGTGACTCTTCTGTAGTTTTTAAGCCTGAAACTTAAAGGAGCTGTCCAAGTGGCTGAAACTACAGTAGAGCATTGCTATCTGTTGAGGTTTGTTTCTAGGCTCCTCAATGGATCCCAAAATCTGTGGATGCTCAAATCCCATTTTACATAATGGAGTAGTAAAATGATATCCCTTATCTTAATGGCAAAATTAAGATTTGCTCTTTGTAATTTTTGGGAAGGGAATAGTTTGAAGCAGCGGGTGGCTGAATTCGTGGATGCAGAATCCATGGATATGGAGGGCCAACTGTATTTAGCGGGAAAGCACTTTGCATTGTTGTTTTAATATCTGGATTAAGAGCAGATTCACCACCCGTGAAGATCGGAACCACCAGAGCATAGTTTACAATCATTCTTTCCAGCTAGAGCTGTCTACATCCGGACTAGGCTTTGCAGCTGAGCCTTGACCATCGCTGATTTGCTGCAGTGAGCAGGTGGTGATGTTTTGGTCTGTGTTGGAAAGAACGTGCCGGCTTTGATTTCTGGACCTGATTCCCAGTTAAAGAGACAGGAGTGAGTCACTCTGGTTGGTTGATTTGTTTGTTATTCCGGTTGGTTGGCAACCTTAGACATCCCCATACCTTGCAGACTCTTTCCTCAATGGTTCACCCAGCTCAGGATTTATAAGTCATCCTATGGAATTAGTGGGTGCTCCTATCTCTGCTTTACATTTTCTCTAACCTGGAAATATCACCAGAAGCAAAGGCTTGGAAGTGCATCTTAGGGCTATAGCTACCAGAATCTCCCAGTCGGCTTGACTCATGGTCATTCTGGGAGTTGTAGTTTCATAAGTCAATGCTTCCAAACCTCTTTTCTTGGGTATCTTATGTTTAATGTGCACTGTACATAGGTGAAACTTTTACTGAGCCACTGCCCTATCGCAGAATTTTGTATGAGGTCCCATGTTTTCTTCCATCTACATCTTTTATTCACCCCTGCCTTCCCTGTCTATTTCCTCTTAAGATCCTTTAAAGCAGTGTTTCTCAGCCTGGGGGTCAGAACCAGGTTTCTCAACCTGGGGGGGAGTCGTGAGGGGGGTGTCAGAGGGGGTCACCAAAGACCATCAGAAAACACAGTATTTTCTGTTGGTCATGGGGTTCTGTGTGGGAAGTTTGGCCCAATTCTATCATTGGTGAGGTCCAGAATGCTCTTTGATTGTAGGTGAACTACAATCTTATAGTTTCAAATATCGAGGTCTATTTTCCCCAAACTTCAGCAGGGTTCACATTTGGGCATATTAAGTATTAATGCCAAGTTTAATCCAAATCTATCATTGAGTCCACAGTGCCCTCTGGATGTAGGTAAACTACAACTCCAAAGTCCAAGGTCAATGCGCACCAAACCCTTTCAGTATTTTCTGTTGGTCATGGGAGTTCTGTGTGCCAAGTTTGGTTCGATTCCAGTGGAGTTCAGATTGCTCTTTGATTGTAGGTGAACTATAAATCCCAGCAACTACAACTCCCAAATGATAAAATCAACGCCCCCCCCCCCCCAATCCCACTAGTGTTCAAATGTGGGTGTGTTGGGTATTTGTGCCAAATTTGGTCCAGTGAATAAAAATACATCCTGCATATCAGATATTTACATGACGATTCTTAACAGTAGCAAAATTACAGTTATGAAGTAGCAATGAAAATAATGTTATGGTTGGGATTCACCACAACATGAGGAACTGTATTAAGGGGTTGTGGTATTAGGATATATACAATCTATATATTGTATTTACCCTTGGTTTCCCTGTCTATTTCTTCTTAAGATCCTTTAAAGTGAGATTGAAAGACTCGCCATATTTTTGGAAAGGAATATCCTTTTTGGCCCAGATGAGAAGCTGATGGGGAAAGAGTTAAACCCGCCAGACAGCTGCAAAAACTAATTTGACCATGCAAACATTTCATCTCGCCCTGACCTTTGACCAAACTGTGAAGTGCCATAGCAAAGGCATGGAGAGGGGGCATTTAAGAGTTTTTCACTGGGGCCCTGCTGGGTCTCTCTGTGTGTGTTTGTGTAGTGGTGTGATGGGGAAGCTCATCTTGCCAGAGATGGAGGCGTAATGACATAATTGAACAACATCAATGTCAAAACCTGCCCTGTTAACCTCTTCCTCCTCCCACCACAAAGCCTAAGTAGTGTTAATGGATGCTTTTTTAATGTGACTGATGGGAGAGGACTGCTTTTCTTTTTGTATGCCTTTGCTTGTCAGGTCTGAAGACAATGAAAAGTTGTGCAGTCTGCCCTCCACATTTGCTGGGGTTAGTGGCACACAACCTCAGCTAAAGCAAAAATCAGAAATAAAAACATTGCTTGGTTTTTTATTGTATTACTAGTGTACTGGTAATATACAACTTTAGCCTTTTAAAAACATTACAGCATTTTAAGAATTTCTAGGTCATCTAACATGACTCTATGGTGTAAGGTGACCACAGAATCACACTGGAGGGCCTAGGGAGAACATTTCTATCAAATCTGGGAATAATCAAATCTGTAAAATTCAAAATTGCAAAGTTGGAGAGCCAACAGTTGACCAAAACATCTGCAAGGTCCATCAAAATGGACAACTTTGTACATTCAAATGAATTTTCACCCCTACATTTCATTTACCATAAATACTCTAGTATAAGCCAACCCGAATATAAGCCAGTGCACCTAAATTTACTACAAAAATCTCGGAAAATGTATTGACTTGAATATAAGCCAAGGGTGGGAAAGGCAGCAGCTACTGGTAAATTTCAAAATAAAAATAGACACCAATAACATTACATTAATTGAGGCATCAGTAGGTTAAATGTTTTTGAATATTTACATAAAACTGTAAATTAAGATAAGATTGTCTAACTCTGATTAAACCATTATTCTAACCTTCTTCAGTGTAAATGTGCTTATGTATCCTTCTAATAATAATAGAGCAAAATACTAAATGTAATAAAAATAATAATAGAGTAAAATAATAAATGTAATAATAATAATAGAGTAAAATACTGGATATGTAATAACAGTAATGACAGAGTAAAATAATAAATGTAATAACAATAATAGAGTAAAATAATGTAAATGTAATAATAATAATAGAGTAAAATAATAAATGTAATAAAAATAATAACAGAATAAAATAATAAATAACTTTGACTCTAGCCGTGGGGGGCTTTTTTAGCCTAATAAAAGGGCTGAAAAACTCAGCTTATATACGGTATATACTTTCCAACTGTTATGATTTGGAAATCCCACTTGATTCTGTGTTGTCCCATTTTTTTTTCAATTGCTTTTGAAATATCTCTTACTTTCCTCCTTTGTCCTCAGTTCACTTCATTTGCTGCAAACCGAGGGCCCTTTCACACAGCCATATAACACAGAACATTGAGGCAGAAAATCTCATAATATCTGCTTTGAACTGGGTTTTCTGAGTCCACACTGCCATATATTCCAGTTCAAGGTAGATAATGTGGGATTTTATTCAGCTGTATGGAAGGGGCCAGAGTTCAAAGTACAAAAGTAGTTCACCTTACATGGATTTAGCAGGAAAGAAAGAAAAGATCCTTGCCCTTCACAGTTGGCTCAGGCCAAAGCAAACTGCTGCAGTGTTCCCTAGCTTGGGCGTTCTCCCTACTTGGTAACTTCTGTCTTTTTATACACACCATAATGCTGCTTGGCCACATGTGTCCCTGATTCATTTGTGAAATGTTCAAGGGTGTGCCCTGCATCCTCTTGGCCCCGTCCTCTTCTGAAGTGTACATCTTTTTCTAGGGCTCCAGGCGGAGGCAGTGATGCAAGGATCCTTGAGTGGGAGGTTGAACAGCGACCTTCACAAACAGATCGCACAATGTTCCCCTGGCTCTTGAGGGTCAGGCAGGGGAGGGGGCTTGCCTGCATCAATGCCCCCCATTCATTCCTTTGGCGTCATTGGAAGGGTGAGAGGTGGGCGGAAGGAATGGAATTCAAGGGGCAAAGTGTGCCAGGGATTGATAGAGGTGCCCTTGTCGGCTTAGGATCATGGGACAAAGGAGGGTTCCCAGCCCATGCCGCCTATGGGAAGGGAGTTTTGCATCAGTCGGCAACATTTGATAGACAACATCCGGAATATGCCACTCGTTGTCCTCTTAATCTCCTTTGTTGTGAACGGCAGTGCTTGGATTAGTTTTATTTATCATGTCCAAGCCTATAGATTTAGGGACATGGAATCTAAAAAGTAACTTTCATTTTCCGGTGAATTTGCATTTGCATTTTGAATCCCATTGATCTGCAAATAGGGTTGGCCAGTCAATTTTGCAACACTTCAATTGGTATGGCTCAATGCTTCGGAATCATGAAAGTTGTAGTTTTGCAAGCTCTTTAGCTAATACCTCACCAAACTACAAACCCCAGTATTCCATTGGACCATGGCAGTAAAAGTGGTGTGAAACTGCATTAATTCTGCAGTGCATATGCCCCATTTCTCCTTGGAGAGAAGAATGGAGTAAAAAAATAGGCGATCCCTCGTGCTCAAGGATGATGGTCATCCAAATGTAGTGTCTTTGCGGTGGGTCCATAGTTGACTTCGGAGCCCTATTCTTGATCCACATGTTCTCCCGCAGTGAGGCCATCGGTTTCCAGGTAGAAGGTTCCAGCCAGGGTTGGCTTGACGTGCCTTCCTCTTGGCATGTTTCTCCCTTTCACCTTCCATTTGTGTGTCTTCGAATTCTGCAGCACTGCCGGTCATAGCTGACCTCCATTTAGAGTGCTCAAGGGCCAGGGCGTCACAATTCTCGGTGTTTATGCTTCTCAGTTCTCAATGTCTATGCCACAGTCTTTAAGGTTGGTTTAAAGCCCATCTTTAAATCTCTTTTCCTGTCCACCAACATTATGTTTCCCATTCTTGGGTTGGAAGTATAGTAACTGCTTTGGGAAACAGTGATTGGGCATTCGGACAACGTGGCCAGTCCAGCAGAGTTGATGGCATAGGACCATTGCTTCAATACTTGGGACCTTTGCTTCTTCCAGCACGCTGACATTTGGCCACCTGTCTTCCCATAAGATTTGCAGGATAATATTATTTTCCTGTTAGTAACTGCTTTGGGAAACGGTGATTGGGCATTCGGACAACGTGGTTACTCCAGCAGAGTTGATGGTCTAGGACCATTGCTTCAATACTGGTGGTCTTTGCTTCTTCCAGCACACCGACATTTGTCTGCCTGTCTTCCTAAGAGATTTGCAGGATGATATTATTATTATCCTGCAAACAGAGATAATGATGATGATGCTGATGATATCCAAAACACAAAACACTTCTGTTTCCAAGCATTTCAGATAAGGGATAGTCAACCTGTATCTAAATGACCCTAAATGTTAGCCCATCATGAATACATTAGAGACTTTGCAAGAATAAGATAGGACAACAGAATAAAACCAAATATTCACATTTGCTGCATGATCTCTCATTGGCAGAGGCATAAAATAAATACATCGTTTACACCAAAGCTTCTCTTCAATGTGTAACAGAACTTTTTGTGAGAGTACTTTTCTCATCTGGTAATCTCGAGATAATGATTTACTTTCCCATATTAAATTTCCTAGAAAACACAAGATGCTTATAGTGCCACCAATTACAGTTGATTTCCATCATCGCTTTGGTTGCATTCTATACTTTCTACGTAAAGGTAAAGGTTGTCCCCTGCCATTAAGTCCAGTTGTGTCTGACTCTGGGAGTTGGTGCTTATCTCCATTTCTAAGCCGAAGAGCCAGCATAGACATCTCCAAGACCATGTGGCCAGCATGACTGCTTGGAGCGCCGTTACCTTTCTGCTGGAGCGGTCCCTATTGATCTACTCACTTTTGCATGTTTTCGAACTGCTTGGTTGGCAGAAGCTGGGGCTCATAGCGGGAGCTCACATCACTCCTCGGATTCGAATATGCGACCTTTCAATCAGCAAGTTCAGCAGCTCAGAGGTTCACTGGGGGCTCTTTCTACCTATTCATAAAACTGTTTGAGATGGTGCTTCTTGCATTTCATGACCATTTGATCTTATTGTTTACATTCTCCTGACCCCTATCCTTGGTGTGTCTCTGTGTGTATTGATGAAGTTAATTGTCTTAGTTTACCAAAACCCAAGCCACAGTAAATCTGTTAGATTTTCCACTCACCAGTGGGGCTTTATTCACCTAAGGAATTTGACCTCCCTGGCCCAAGATTTGCACACCTGCTGTATCTTGCATAAATTATCCGGGTCACTGAATGGATCTCCCCATGGCACAAAATGTTGATTTATTTTTTCAGGTTGAAAGAATTCACCGCCTCAGGGCTAACGTGCTTTCCATTGTTGCAGCTGTCCTCTGAATTTCCTCTGTTCATGTAACTTGAGTGTCAGTAAGACCGTTGCCTACCTCTATACAGAAGAAAGGAAATCTAATTATAGTCTGCTATACCTTCTTTTGAATCAACCAAAGTGGGCTATACAGTATATTCTGGCGTATAAGACTACTTTTTAACCCAAGAAAATCTTCTCAAAAGTCAGGGGTCGTCTTATACGCGGGTGTAGTCTTATGCATGGGAGTCGTCTTAACTCTATATTTTAACTGGAAAAGTTGGGGGTCGTCTTATATGCCCAGTCGTCTTATATGCCGGAATATACGGTAAGTCTTCTGCTTTTTTATTATGCCACTGAGTGAAAAAAATCAGTTGGTATATGTGCATGCTTTCACATCACATGTTTCCTTATGGTAGTGGTACTCAACATTTCTAATGCCATGACCCCTTAATACAGTTCCTCATGTTGTGGTGACCCCCAACCATAAAATTATTTTCGTTGCTACTTCATAACTGTAATTTTGCTACTGTTGTGAATCGTAATGTAAATATCTGATATGCAGGATGTATTTTCATTCACTGGACCAAATTTGGCACAAATACCCGATACACCCAAATTTGAATACTGGTGGGGTTGGGGGGGATTGATTTTGTCATTTGGGAGTTGTAGTTGCTGGGATTTATAGTTCACCTACAATCAAAGAGCATTCTGAATTCCATCGATGGAATTGAACCAAACTTGGCACACAGAACTCCCATGACCAACAGAAAATACTGGAAGGGTTTGGTGGGCATTGACCTTGAGTTTTGGAGTTGTAGTTCACCTACATCCAGAGAGCACTGTGGACTCAAACAATGATGGATCTGGACCAAACTTGGCACGAGTACTCAATATGCCCAAATGTGAACACTGGTGGAGTTTGGGGAAAATAGACTTTGTAATTGCTGGATTTATAGTTCACTACAACAAAGAGCCAATAATAAAATAATAATAATAATAATAATAATAATAATAATAACAACCTTTATTTGTACCCCGCTACCATCTCCCAAAGGACTCGGTGCGGCTTACATGAGGCCGAGCCCAAAAACAACAATACAAACAATAATAACCAACAATACAAGCAATTAAAAACATAGACAATAAAACACACAACATTATCAATAAGACAACACACAATTAAAAACAGTGGGAAGGCCAAATGTAGAGTTAAAATTGGAAATAATGCTGGGACATGGACGAAAGGTAAACCCCACCAATGACATAACTGGGCCAAACTTCCCAGAGCCCATGCCTTGAAGGAACTCACTGGTGCACACCTCCCTCCAGCCTCACCCGCTCTCCCTCACCCGTACATGTGCATCACACTGTCGTGCATCAAACATGCCTGCTTTCCGCTCCTTGCTGAGAGTTTCAGAAACAGCCCCCCCCCCCCCTTAGCTGAGAGGCCAGCAATTGCAGCAGAGGAGGGCTTTTGGGGGAGGATTCGCCATCTGTTTCCAAAAAGGAAGAGAAGGACAGGCGGAGAGATCTTCAGCCTTCTCTGGCAAAGGGGTGTCTAAGACCATCTGAAATATATGTTTTACGACCCCTCTGAAACCCCCTGGTGACCCCCACCAGGGGTCCCAACCCCCAAGTTGAGAAACGTTGCAACCCTGGACTTCTCTATATAGACTTTTAAAAAATCATACTTTATAAGTGCTTTGATCCTGTTGTATGACATCCATGACAATTAGTTTGCAATGTATTTCTTTGTATTTCAAGCTTCTTACGATAATGGTTGTATTGTGGGTACTTGCCTATATTAGTATTAGCACACCTTCACTTAACAGAAGATATGCTTCTTTGCATGCATGATAAGGGAGGTGCGGAAGTAGCGCATCCTTTGCCATTCGGCCAAAAATAATGCAAAGGATTAGAAAAGCGGATTGTTCAATAACACCACAGGCAAGGAATATTCAAGAGGCAGTTTGCCATTACCGTCCTCCAAGATATAGCCTAAAGTGTTTGGTTTTCTTTGGCAGTTCCCCAGCCAAATACTAAATAGGCGTAACTTTGCTCAGCTTCCAGGATCAGACAGGATCAGGTGCCTTCCGGGTATTTAGACTTTTTTTTATCTTAGGTTGCATCTGCACTGTTGAATTAATTCAGTTTGACACCACTTTAATTGCCATGGCTCAATGCTATAGAATCATGGGAGTTATAATTTTACAGCCTTGTCTGCCAAAGAGTGCTGATGTGTCATCAAACTACAGCTCTCACAATTCCATAGCATTGAACCATGGCAGTTAAAGTGGCATTGAACTGTTTTAATTTGACAGTAAAGATGCACTCTTAGTTGAATGCAATCTTTTAGCTCAACGGTCAAACAAATTATTTGTATACAGAAGATTCCCGATGATTGCCACTTAAGCAAAGTCTTTGGTGATAGGTACCCTGTTTACCCCAAAACAAGACAGTGCCTTATATTATTTTTTGCTCGCAAAGATGCGCTAGGTCTTATTTTCAGGGGATGTCTTATTTTGCCATGAAGAAGAATTCACATTTATTGTTGAATTTAAAAAATTGAACATTTATTATATACTATACAGTAGTTGTTAGATCTTACTTTCGGGGCAGGCCTTATATTTAGCAATTCAGGAAAACCTCTGCTACCCTGTTTCCCTGAAAATAAGATCCCCTAGCATGATTTTTTTCAGGATTTTTGAGGTTTGCTCAACATATAAAACCTACTTCAAAAATAAGCCCTAGTTACAGTTTACTATTTGTCCCTAAATGAAAGCATTCCTTGGATGGTAGGCAGTATGGTGTTTGGGGAGGACATTGGCAGGGGCTGGGCTACATGTTCATGATGCTTGCTATAACCTATAATGTCTTTGGAGGGAGGGTTTTTGGTGGCTCCTTAGCACTATAAGTTAAAGCTGTTTGTGGAATTGAGAACTGTATGTGGATGTAGGAATCCCAGCCACATACCCACATACATATTTTCACTTTATTAGGTATATGGAAGATATGTAAAAAGGTAAAAGGTTTTCCCCTGACATTAAGTCCAGTCGTGCCCGACTCTGGGTGTTGGTACTCATTTCCATTTCTAAGCCAAAGAGCTGGCGTTGTCCGTAGACTCCTCCAAGGGCATCTGGCCGGCATGACTGCATGGAGTGCTGTTACCTTCCCGCCTAAGCGGTACCTATTGATCTACTCACATTTGCACGTTTTCAAACTGCTAGGTTGGCAGGAGCTGGGTGTTCCAATTTTAGTATATGTGCTGCCAAATCAAGCACTTTCCACATATAAGATTCTAAAATGCCAGCCTAAGAGGAACTATCAGAAACAACCTCTGGGTATTAAAAACCACACATAATACGAAATGAGATTTAGGTGTTTGAGAACAAAGGGCCATTGATGGTTGAGTTGCCTTGCCAAGGGAAAGGGTGGAATTTCCCATCTCACCAGTCCGGCACTCTTGAAAGAGATGCTTTTGCCAGACACAAGCAGGTGGGTTAAGTCCAAAAATAACTAAAGGGAATTCACTGGCTTAGTTGAGTTGAGCAATGAGCAGGGGAGTGGGTTGAATGGCTTCCCCACTCCAGTCTGCCTTTCAGCTCAAAGCAAATAGAAACAGTAGATCATGCAAAACCTACTGTATATCCCTGCATGCTGAAAAACACTAACAAAATGTCCATCAATCTTGAAAATATTATTTGCATCTGCTGCTTCTGGGAAACTGGAATTCCGTGCCCAGAAATAGTCAAAACCTACTGCAACATAAGTGAAATAAAACCATAAAACACATGTTGAGTTACTTATCTTGCCCAATGCTGCTTGATCGTAATATTGGGAGGCTCTCTATGAATTTACTATGAGGAAAAAGACTGTGTAGCAACACTGGGAGGCACTTGTGAGTGGGAAGAGTGTTGAAAACCTGGTTAGTTGGGTTGGAGCAGTGGAAAAAAACTTACACCTGTCGCAACAAACTTTTTCCGATCTTATTGGTACATATTCAGAACATTTTCAACCCCATAAAGATAAGAAATATTTTTTCTGTTTTAAAAAATTATTCTTAAGAATCCAATTTCTATGCTCAGTGGCCCATTCTAACTGGACTACAGAATGTCCAAAGGGAAACAGATGGCATATGCTATCCCTTCTCTGGGTGCATTTACTCTTGTCACAACTGTAATTGCCGTGACTCAATGTAATGGAATTGTGGGAGTTATTGTTTTAAAAGATCTTTCGCTGTCTCTGCACCTCACCAAAATTGTTGTTGTTGTTTATTCGTTCAGTCGTTTCTGACTCTCCGTGACCTCATGAACCAGCCCATGCCAGAACTCCCTATTGGCCATGGCCACCCCCAGCTCCTTCAAGGTCAAGCCAGTCACTTCAAGGATGCCATCCATCCACCTTGCCCTTGGTTGGCCCCTCTTCCTTTTTTCTTCCATTTCCCCCCAGCATTATTGTCTTCTCTAAGCTTTCCTGTCTTCTCATGATGTGGCCAAAGTACTTCATCTTTGCCTCTAATATCCTCCCCTCCAGTGAGCAGCCAGGCTTTTATTTCCTGGAGTATGGACTGGTTTGGTCTTCTTACGGACCAAGGCACTCTCAGAATTTTCCTCTAGTACCACAGTTCAAAAGCGTCAATCTTACTTTGCTCAGCCTTCCTTATGGACCAGCTCTCACACCCATAGGTTACTACGGGAAATAGGTAAAGGTAAAGGTTTTCCCCTGACATTAAGACCGGTTGTGTCTGACTCTGGGGGTTGGTGCTCATCTCAGTTTCTAAGCTGAAGAGCCAGTGTTGTCTGTAGACACCTCCAAGGTTATGTGGCCGGTATAAGTGCATGGAGCACCATTACCTTCCTGCCAAAGTTGTATCTATTGATCTACTCATATTTGCATGTTTCAAACTACTAGGTTGGCAGAAACTGGGGCTAACAGCAGGAGTTCACACTGCTCCCTGGATTCAAACCGCTGACCTTTCAGTCAGCAAGTTCAGCAGCTCAGAGGTTTAA
This sequence comes from Anolis sagrei ordinatus, assembly GCF_025583915.1. Lineage (NCBI taxonomy): Eukaryota > Metazoa > Chordata > Lepidosauria > Squamata > Anolidae > Anolis > Anolis sagrei. Next base: position 21,441,581 of record NW_026847660.1, on the reverse strand, counting down.
CCCATTGCACCACTGGGGGCTCCAAAGTGGTGTCAAGCTGCATTAAATCTGTATTGTGGATACACTCTGTGCTTCATGTAAAACTACAATGAGGTGCTGTGTGAGGCACAAAGTTTTCCCCATCTTTCTTCTTTTGGCCCCTATAAACTAGTAAAATTATTGGCAGACTCATTCTGTCAATCATTCTGGGTTCAAAGATGTTATATTATGTAATGTTCTCAGAAGACTTCTATGTGTACTGCTGCATCTGATCTTCAAAAGACCTTTGTTAAAGTTAATTATTTTAGATGACAACATCCAGAAAGGAAGCATGGGATTTGCAGGGTGAGTCTACACTGTACAATTAATGCAGTTTGACACCACATTTACTGTCATGACTGAATGCCATGGAATTGTGGGAGCTGTACTTTGATGAAACATTAGCGCTCTTTGGAAAGAAGGCTCAAGATCTTGTCAAACTACACCTCCCAGAATTCCATAAAAATGAGCCAATTGGTATCATAATGCATTGATTCTACAGCATAGATACAACTGCAGTCTAAAGCTCTGATGTTACAGGGATATGGCAATGTTCTTGCAACGGGTGAAGACTGGAGCTCTACATTTGTGTGAAGCACTTTCCCCAAACTGAAGGTTTTGGTAACTAATAAACCATCACTTGAATACCCATCATTCTCTGCTCTCTTTCAGACCACGTTGGGTCAGCTGGGGGCCATGTCAGAGGGGGACCGGCCAACAAGCAGCCTAAGTCAAGCCAGCAGCACTGCCACCATCTCTTCCGTCTCAATGGGAGCCAAGGTAAGACATGAAATTCACTTGTGCTTCAAATACACCTCACACATATTGGCTAAAACTAATTTTATTCACAACATTTAAAAATCAGTTTGCATATGAAGCAAAGTTTGTGTACATTGAATTTTCATAAAGCAAAAGGTGTCACTATCTGAGTCACTCAAGTGGTCAGTTTTGGATTTTGGAGTATTTTGGAATTTCAGATAAGGATGCTCAACTTGTAGTAACTTTAGTACAATTATTTAGTTGGAATTGTATCTTTTTCCCCTTTCATAACAACAACAACAACAAAACTTTATTTATATACTGCCCTATCTCCCCAAGGGGACTCAGGGTGGATCACAGTACATATACACAACAAAGATTCAATGCCGTTTGAACAGACAGGACAGACAGCAAGAAGGTATGTTGTGTTGACGTCCAACTTTTTGGCACCTTGGAGGTTGTGCTCAAATCCAGCCACAGGGGGGTGTTGTTGCTCCATCCTCTATGATAAAGAGCTGTCAGGACTTCCTCTTTCCTTTTGGTCGCAGGCATTTTCTGGTGTTTTTCTTTTATGGTGTCATAAAATACCTCCTCCGCTTTTTAGCAGTACTTAATTTCTCTACTTACAGCTCTAAGCTGTTTTCAAACTGCCTAGGTAAACAGTGAGCTGGGCAGACAGTCAGCTGCTCACCCTGACCTGGGCTTCGAACTGGCAACCTTTCAGTTGGCAGATCTTATTTCTGCTGGTGGTGATTAACTGGATGTGCTATAGCCCGGCCCTATACCATTTGGACTGGGATTTTTAGAGCCTTTATGTGCTGTAGGGTACATTTACACTGCAAAATTAATGCAGTTTGAAACCACTTTAAATGCCATGGCTCAATGGTACAGAATCATGACAGAATATCTTTAGCCTCCTCTACCAAGGAGGGCTGTTGCCCCACCAGACTACAGCTTCTATGAATCTATAGCATTGAGCCATGGCACATTGAAGTGGTAAGAAATTGCATTAATTCCACAGTGTAGATGCACCTAAGGTGGGCCTTATATAGGGCAGTCTCATATTCTATTTTCTCTATTACATAAAAAGCTGAGAGCTGGAAAAACAGGTACCAGCCTCTCTTGCAGCCAACAGACAAGGGAGCATTTGGTACTTGACAAATTGGTCTCATAGGAAAAAATCTGTCCATTTCAAGTGCAGCTGCTTGCTTGCTCTTTCTACTCTGATTGAGAAAACACCTCATAAGCCACAATTTGGGATTCTTTAGAAAACGAGCCATGCCATGCCAACTGCGATCTCAGCTGGCAGAGCCCCATTACTTGATATATATAGACATTTTTCTGCCTACCAAATGCTTGTGGGTTTTCTGCTCAAATAGTCACTGGTGCTCGCTTTCATCAAATCAAGAAATATAGGATTTGGGACATTCTGTGTGGCTCCGATACGGGACCAGAATCCAAGCCTCCAAATATAGTCCTGCATAAACCTACTGCTGTTGACTAACTGAAGTTATATGTATTTACCTCTTTGTTTCCCATAGCGAAACACAGCCCGGACAGTCCAGAAGGTACACACTTTTGGAAAAAGGGCAAACTCCATCAAGAGAGATCCCAACTCACCTGTTATCATGCGTGGGTGGCTTTACAAACAGGTAAATGAGAGTGAGAAAGCAACATGACTTATCTATCTATCTATCTATCTATCTATCTATCTATCTATCTACTTAAGACATTTATATGCCGCCCGTCTCACCCCGAAGGGGACTCAAAGCGGCTTACAAGTAATATGTAAATACTTGTGGCAGCCCTGCTGTTGGTTAAATGACGTCCAGCCATTTTGACAAGTTTTTGTTTCCAATTGTTTACCGAGGAATCTGTAGTTACTGCTATCAGTACATAATAGTAGTGTATTGAATCCCTGTATCTGGATAAAGGTGGGATAAAACTAAAGTAATGTATAAAGTAATAAGCGCATTATGATCCATTGGCAGAGATAGCAGCCTACAAGAATTTCCCTTGCCTGAGCCCCCTTCATATTTGAATAGCCATACTTCTTTAGTGGTCTATTGGGAAAATAGGATATTGATAGATTGGTGGGATTCCTGTGTTCCTTGATAAGTGTTATGGTGATCTTTGATGTTATTTCTTCCTTTCCTTTTTTTAACAGGACAGTTCAGGACTTAAACTATGGAAACGGCGTTGGTTTGTCCTTTCCAATTACTGTCTTTTCTATTATCGAGGTAACTGGAATTTATTTTAGTCTCATAGTTTAATCTGAAGGCATCTCAGAAAGGAATATATTGTAATGTACAGTGAGTTTCCCATATTCATGAGGGCCCAGTTCCAGGAAGCGCCATGGACACAAAAGAAACTGAATGATCACATTCAATATTATTAAATGGTAGAGATGTGGGCACACATGCTTTGATGTGTTTGCATTCACATTGCTGCTATTTACCAATGTGAAGCACACGATCTGTGGTTGCTGGATATCACATGTCCAGATTCTGTGATTTTGGAGGGCCCACTTGAACTGCACTTCCAGAGGGCGGACTTGAGGTGTATTAGGTAGACATAGCACTGGAGAAACTGGGAGTAGAAGGTTATCAATGTCAAAATAATCAAAATCTTCACCATAGATCAGAGGAAACTCCAAGGGCTTTGACAGCAACGACTGTTACGGAGATAGGGGTGTTACTCTTAACAGTAGTTGAATGGTTAAGCACAAATTTGTGTTTGCAGACAGTCGTGAAGAGATGGTTTTGGGCAGCATCCCTCTCCCTAGTTATGAGATCCGGACAGCGTTCTCCAAAGAGAAGAAGAACCGGCGCTTTGTGTTCAAGGTCAGTCCTTTTCTGTATCTGCGGACACAATTACAATATACAATATAAAAAACATCAGCAACAATAAAATCAAACATTATAATGAAACATACTTCAATTGATAATCATTAAAACAATGCATGCTTTCAGATGCCAGCAGGAACTGTATGCTTCAGACTTCAATGTAGGAACTGTATACTTAGAGACCTCAGTGGAAACAGTACAGTTTAGAAATTACGATAGTTGAAACGGACTGCAGAGACTCTATTAGACTCTCAGAATAGGGAGATGCTTTGGACTATTGATTATAAGCAATAATGCACTGTGTTACCTACACAGAGAAACTACTTCAAATCCTATTTGTAACTAGATTCATAAGCAAAGTCCCTGTATGCTGAATGCATGAAGTTTATGAATAAACCAGCTATAATAATTTTAAAGAAGTGTTTATTTTTGTCTCTTGAGAGCATGATTTAAAGACAAATATATTTTAAGGGAGAGTACATGTTTTTGGGCAACTAAAAGAACACTTCTGAAACTTTTCTGTGTGTATGTTTTTGTGCGTTGGCATATCTTTGTCCCTAACAGTTCAAAGACATACCTAGGTACATCAGTTTAACAGCTGAGTAACCTAATTGCCTTGCATGAATGCAGTTTTCCCAAAAGGTTATGACTCTTAACACAGTGGATCTCAACCAGTGGGTCCCCAGGTGTTTTGGCCTACAACTCCCAGAAATCCCAGCCAGTTTACCAGGTGTTAGGATTTCTTGGAGCTGAAGGCCCAAACATCTGGGGTCACACAGGTTGAGAACCACTGCTCTAACAGGTCATGCTTTTACCAAGAGATGATGGCATAATTTTTCAAAAGGTTTTGACTTCTAACAGGGTCATGCCTTTCCAAACATCATAAAATCTCCAAAAAGTTATGGAGATTTCTGTTTTCCAAAAATCTCACCTTGCTGCGACAGCCACATATTTTGGGAGGAACTCCATAAATACAAGAAACTTCTCAGATCACTGCTTTGGGATCCTCTGCTACTGGGAAGTAGACTTATTTTCTTCCATTAGAAAAGTCCCTTTTTGGATGGTGCTTTATGATCCCTGCTTCTGGGTAGCAGAATTATTTTTCCATTTACACAGCTCCATTTTTGGATAGTTCTTCATGAACCCCAGCTTCAGGGGAGTCAGGTTTTTCATTTTTCTGTGCACAAGTCCCTTTTTGGATTGTGGTTCAAGATTCTCAATTTTGGGGAACAGAAATGAGCTCTATGGCCTTTTTGACAACCTTGGCTTGGTTGTTGTAGGGTTTTTGGGCCATACCTTGGATTTCTCTTTCCTTCTGTCCCAAGTAGGGCATAATGCCCAAGGTGAGTCTTCCACATATTGTACAGCCACAATTTAGTTCCCTTCCCTTTTGAGTGAGTAGAAGTAGTTACACTTACTGGAAGAATGTAACTTCTTTGACATTGGTTTCCCTTCCTTTATTCTTAACATGCCTTGTTACATGCCCTTACATTTTATTCTCAAGTTATCCGTAAGTACAGGAAATTCTGTAATTTTGGGACACAAACCTGTTCTCGACTTATTTACAAGACCAACTTATTGTTGAGTACAGTTGGTTCTCCACATTTGCACATTCTCCACTGTTAGCATACAAAATATGGGATTGCTTGCTTGAGTGAATTATTTGTTAATATAATAAGAAAACCCATTGTGGTTGGAATTAAGACCCTGGCAGGAACATTACCAGGCAAACATGTAGCAATAATGAGAAACCCACCATTTTGAGACATGGAAAGCTGGTCTGAGTCTGATGGGTCTGGAAGCCAAAAGTCTTGGCTGATTTGGCAGAGGCTGCCGAGCAGAAAAGTTGGGCTTGATGCTTGTTTACTTTCAAGAGCTCATATGTTGCTCTAAATCAGAGAACACGGTTTGCTGGCAGCCATGCAGGAAATGCATCAGGAGCCAAGAAGTCTACTATGGGTTCTCTTTTCTTACAGCTATTTAGCAGTCTCTCTCTATATATATTTGCTGCCTCCTTGAGGATATTTTGAGTTCTACAGGGACTTCTTTTCTCTCCCTCTTCCAGGCTGAACATCCTGGCATGAGAACATATTACTTCAGTGCGGAAACCCAGTTGGACATGAACAGTTGGATCAGAGCAATGAACCAGGCAGCGACGGCTGAGTGTGACTGTGGAAACTAGTAAGGATTGTTGTGTACAGCCATGTGCTGGATTAATTATTGCATCTGTGGCCAAGAAAAAGCCATTTTCTTGGCTGAGGCAAACAGTGATGATTGATTATAGCATTGGAATAGTACCTTTCCAAGAAGGTGTTTCCTTCACCAAAGAGAACCAAGCTAGTTTAGGGAGCATAGGACAGATCTGGGAGACACACCTCTGTCTTATGACCTCAGCTTCTGCTACCTGAGATGGTTTACCAATTCTGCCTAATGTTTGGAAACAAACTAAAGATCAATTCCTTATAGAAAAGGACGTAGCTGTGGCACAGCTAGCTGATAGCCAACAGCATTAATCACTACTCACTGAGAGGTCACGCTTTTAAGCCAGCCCGGGTTGGAGTGAGCTTCCGGCCATTAGCCTAGCTTTCTGTTGACCTATGCAGCCTGAAAACAATTGCATCTGTCAAGCAGGAAATTTGGGTATCGTTTTATGCAGAGAGGCTAATTTAACTAATTTTCAATGCCATAAAACCTTCCAGCAGCATGCAGAAGAATGAGAAAGTACTCCATCAAAGGACTCGGTGTCACAAATGGATGATGAAGCAGCAGCTCCCCCTGTGGCCGGAATCGAGCATTCCCTCATGAAGCCAGAAAAGCTGGAATGTTAAATTGACTCTGTGTCTATACATGTTGTATGTCTAACTGGCATTGAATGTTTGCCATGTATATGTGCATTGTAATCCGCCCTAAGTCCCCTGCGGGGTGAGAGGGGCAGAATATAAATACTGTAAATAAATAATTAATAATTAATAAAATTCCATACAAATGTTCTTATAATATCCTCTTCTGTTCCATTAATGAAATTCAGTTCCTGGACAATCTTTTGATGCATTATCCTGGTGATGGAGATAATGTATCAAAGAACAGACCCATCAACCTCTGAGGATGACTGCCATAGATGTGGGAGAAATGTCAGGAGAGAATGCTTCTGGAACATGGCCATACAGACCAGAAAACTCACAGCAACCCATCAAAGAACTGTCTAGGGAACCAAGTTCCATTAATGGCACAGAAGGGGGACATCATAAGAATAGCTGTTTGGAGTTTTCCATAAAACCGATTTTGGTTTATTTACAGCTAAATGATCAATAAGAGCCTGTATTATTGATTTATTTACTTCTTTTCTGCCCCACCTTTCTCTACCCGAGAGGGGACTTAAGACGGCTTACAAATTTGGCAACAATTCAATGCCATACAAGTAAACAATAAAAAATCTCATAAAAATGTGGACAATCTAAGCATATAAACAATTAAAACTCATAACAATTTATCAAGCAGATAAAAAAACCCACATATATGTATTGGTTGGTAAGTTAAATTGCAATTTTTTTGATTGATGGGAAGGGTGGCAAAAATAGATTTTTAATTGACGTTGTAGATGGTTGTAGGTAAACATAAATGCATTGCTTAAGCAGAACTTTGAGCAGCTTGTGGTCAAATTAGTCTTGGGCGACTACAGCTCTCAAAATTCCCCATTCAGCTTGCGGATTTTGGGAGCTGTAGTCCAGAAAAGGTAATTTTTCCGAGTCTGATTTAGAAAGCATGTCTAATCTTCCTTTCTGCCCCATCTCAGCACCCGGGGTCTCCAAAGCCAGTCTGTGTCCACTCATACCAGCTTAGAGGATGTCAGGGATGTGCCAGATGACTATGCCAAAAGCGCAGAATCGCTGGAAATTGCCCGTCTCTCTGAGAAACAGGAGGACGAGGCCTCATTATCTGAGAGCCTCCACCAGCAAGATAGTCAAAGGGGTTCCCCTCCCCCCAGGAGGATTTCTTTATCCAGTTCTGTCAACGGGATCTACTATAACGAAAGGATAGAGCAGCCAGATTTAAGGTAAGCACTTGAAAACTGTTGGAAATAGCAACCGTCTACAAGCCTCATATACTAGCTATTTGTTATGTGTATAATTCAGAATTCTTACAATATTGTATGTATATTTTGATATGCAGCTTCCCCCTTAACTCTATGTTGTTTGACGTTGTGGGAGGAACTGCAGACCGTGTGACCAGATCTGGGACTATTCAGACTGAGACTCCATTTTTAGAAGTTGTTTACATCAAAAACAGTACAGCTTAGAAGTAAAATCAGTGTCAGTATGCTGCAGTGTGTAGTCAGTCTGTATTGAGACAATGTTTAGTAATGTATTAGACTGAAGAGAGTGTTAATCTGTCTGCAACAAAAAGACTGAAACAGAATGCTTTAGAGAACTTACTGTTTAAACTCTTAATCAGTAAGAAATGTACTTGTATGCTGAATACATGAAGTTTGTAAGTAATTCAACTATGCTACCTTTAATGAAGACTACCTATTTTTGGTTTCTTGAGAGCATGACTTAAAAGCAATATATTTTATGAGAGAATAGATGTTTTTGGGCAACTGAAATAACACTTCTGAAGATCTATATTTTGTGCATTGGCATATCTTTGTTCCTAACAGACTAGAAACAACCAGGCTATCAGTCTAACAACTGAGAAGCATAACGGGCCTTGCATGAATACTAGTGGATATTTACCACTAATGAGAAGATTCACTCAAATGAGTATTTAACTCTTAGGAAGATCATTCTTTACAAAAGGGTTATGATTATTCCAAATAGTGTGAATACAAATTAGTCTCCAAAAGTGTCACATTTCCAAAAGGTTATGGAGATTTCTGGTTTCCCAAAAAGTTATGATCTCTAAAAGATTATGCCTTTAAAAAAAAAACCTCAAAAAAACCAACCCCAAAACATGAAATAGCAAATTGATAATGGAGAGATCCAGTTCACCAGAAGAGGGTACCGTAGGAAGCAGAGAGGAAGTGTTGACTGTGGGCACCATTTTGCTCCCCAAGGTGGGCTTAAGTTTTATTTCTGCCTACTCTTCTATGGCAAATAACTTTTATCACATTTGTAGTTATGTTTGTGAATTGTATTTTGTGCATTTTATGTAGGTTGTGTTGTATGTAGACCGTTCTTATGAGGAAGGGCAGGGTCTATGAATGACGACAATGACAATTCTTTTTCTTTTTGGGTCATTCTTTCCCATTGGCAGCTCCCTGTCTTCCCAGACGCACGGCTGTCCCTCTCCCATTTCTTGTACAAAATTCATCTCCGGGCCCCGATCCCCAGCCCCTCCTCCCTCTGAGAGCTCACCCCCTTCCTCTCCTTCTCGGACCTCTCAGACTTCCCCTATGCTTTCCATCCGCTCTTCTCGCTCCTACTCCCTTCCCTTGACCCCAGCTGAGTCCCCACGTATACCCGAGGCTCACCTGTCACCCAATCATGTTCACCGGAAACCTCCACGGACAGCTGCAGCACAGGCAGCCTCGTGCGAAGACCTATCCTCTCGGGCTTCTCCACGGACTGTTATTGTACGTCCCAACACTCCAATGGGAAGGGTTGACATCGCCCCCAGTGAAACCCCTCCGAGTAACCCCTACGCCATACTGGCACCTGGCACCAGGGGCCGCTCCCTGACGCCTGCTGACCGCTATGATGTCCACCCGTCCTCTGAAGAACCTTATGGCAGGCGCTATGCTCGGAGCCCTCACCCTATCAGAGCTCGACCTATGGGTGAGGATAGCCTCATGGCCACACTGGGGAGGCCACAACAGAACAGAGTAAGTAGACATCCCAGCAATCGTGGGCATCATGGTGCTTGGTTTTGTATTTTCCCTGATGTTAAACTCTTCACTGCTTTCATGTTTCCTAACAGTTTCCAGATCGAGCTTATATTTCTCCATCTACTGGACCAACCCGAGCTTTGGTGATGAATCGACTTCATGGTCGACTAGTGAGTATTGATCATATGTGTGTGGGCACAGCACTCTTAGAGCGTGGGGAAGTCAGAGGACTTTTAGGACTACATTTTCCAGAACCTTCTGCTCATTATGACCACAACTATGCTGGCTGGAAAAGTCAGGAAACTATACTCCCAACAGATTCCTTAATTTCTCCCAGCTCTGCCTTTTCTCTCCCACTCACTTTGTCTCTTCCTTAATATTCCCGTATCCTGCCAAATATACAAACACCAGCTCTCCAGAACATCAGGTTGCTGACTCTAATATCTCCTCTCCCAACTTACAATGAACAGGACTGTGTCTAATTTCCTCTTAAAACAAAAAAGTAGGAAATTTTGGACCATCATAATCTTAATTCTTTCCCAATGTCATCTAAATTCTGTACTATTCAAAGACCCATTCTGCCACACAAAAGAAGCACACACAAAAGGAGATTCCACCTGAACTTGAGGAAGAACTTCCTGACTGTGAGAGCTGTTCAGCAGTGGAACTCTCTGCCCCGGAATGTGATGGAGGCTCCTTCTTTGGAGGCTTTTAAGCAGAGGTTGGATGGCCATCTCAGGGTGCTTTGAATGCAATTTTCCTGCTTCTTGGCAGCGGGTTGGACTGGATGCCCAACTCTATGATTCTATGATCACAATGAAGTAAGTGTCCTGCTTGCTTTTGTGATTTCTCTGTCATCTTTCAAGCTGCATTCATGGCATCAAAAACTTGAAATTTGGCTTCTTTCAAAATCACACCAAAATAAATGGCAAAGATCTTAGAAAGCTACACCGAGCAACTGGTATTGTTTTCTGCGATTTCACAGAACTGTCCTGCAACCTACTATAAGCGCTGCTCCTTAACATTGCCTTCCCCTTTCCTACAGATCACCCCCCACTCAGCCTCCTCAAGCTACCTGCACCTACCACCCTTGCCCCCTACACCTAACCGATCCACCCCTGGGAAAAGGACATCTTTAGGGAATATGGTATGTGATATTTTTGTCTTTGTCCCTCTGTCTGTTTGCAGACTGATGGTGACGATATATAAACAGCACAAAGAGTTGGCTATGTGGAATGTTTAGCAATGGGGGTGATGATGATGATGATGTTGATGATGTTGATGATGATAATGATGATGGTTCAGCAGATTGGAGGAGGGCCAATGTGGTCCCAATCTTCAAGAAGGGAAAAAAGGATGACCCAAACAACTACCGTCCGGTCAGCCTCACATCGATACCGGGCAAGATTCTGGAAAAGATTGTTAAGGAAGCGGTCTGCAAACACTTAGAAACAAATGCAGTCATCGCTAATAGTCAACATGGATTTATCAAAAACAAGTCATGCCAGACTAATCTGATCTCTTTCTTCTATAGAGCTACAAGCTGGGTAGATGCGGGGAATGCCGTGGATGTAGCGTACCTGGATTTCAGTAAGGCCTTCGACAAGGTCCCCCATGACCTTCTGGCAAGGAAACTAGTCCAATGTGGGCTAGGCAAAACTACGGTGAGGTGGATCTGTAACTGGTTAAGTGGACGAACACAGAGAGTGCTCACTAATGCTTCCTCTTCATCTTGGAAAGAAGTGACAAGTGGAGTGCCGCAGGGTTCCGTCCTGGGCCCGGTCCTGTTCAACATCTTTATTAATGACTTAGATGAAGGGCTAGAAGGCATGATCATCAAGTTTGCAGACGACACCTAATTGGGAGGGATAGCCAATACTCCAGAGGACAGGAGCAGAATTCAAAACGATCTTGACAGATTAGAGAGATGGGCCAAAACTAACAAAATGAAGTTCAACAGTGACAAATGCAAGATACTCCACTTTGGCAGAAAAAATGAATGCAAAGATACAGAATGGGGACGCCTGGCTCGAGAGCAGTACGTGTGAAAAAGATCTTGGAGTCCTCGTGGACAACAAGTTAAACATGAGCCAACAATGTGATGTGGCGGCAAAAAAAGCCAATGGGATTTTGGTCTGCATCAATAGGAGCATAGTGTCTAGATCTAAGGAAGTAATGCTACCCCTCTATTCTGCTTTGGTTAGACCACATCTGGAATATTGTGTCCAATTCTGGGCACCACAATTCAAGAGAGATATTGACAAGCTGGAATGTGTCCAGAGGAGGGCGACTAAAATGATCAAGGGTCTGGAGAACAAGCCCTATGAGGAGCGGCTTAAGGAACTGGGCATGTTTAGCCTGAAGAAGAGAAGGCTGAGAGGAGATATGATAGCCATGTATAAATATGTGAGAGGAAGCCACAGGGAGGAGGGAGCAAGCTTGTTTTCTGCTTCCTTGGAGACTAGGACGCGGAACAATGGCTTCAAACTACAAGAGAGGAGATTCCATCTGAACATTAGGAAGAACTTCCTGACTGTGAGAGCCGTTCAGCAGTGGAACTCTCTGCCCCGGAGTGTGGTGGAGGCTCCTTCTTTGGAAGCTTTTAAGCAGAGGTTGGATGGCCATTTGTCAGGGGTGATTTGAATGCAATATTCCTGCTTCTTGGCAGGGGGTTGGACTGGATGGCCCATGAGGTCTCTTCCAACTCTTTGATTCTATGATTCTATGGTGATGATTATTTATATCCCAGTTTTCTGCCAGCATGTACTTACAGCATTAACCTTCCAGTGTGTAAAGACCAATGTTGATGTTGGCTTGTTTAGAATTATCCTCCATTGTTCAGGCAATAGGGCTCCCAGAGCTGCTTAAATATTATTAATTTGAAAATTCCCTGCAAGGAAAGGGAAATGGCAGTATGGAAGGAGTTTAAGTCCAGCAGATGCCCGCTGCTCTTCTCTCTACCAGAGATCAGAACAATGGTAGTTGAATCATGGAGATGAGACCCAGTATCTCTGAACCATTGGACATGCTGGCCAGTGCTTCTGGGAGTCCCAAACACCTGGAAGGCCACAGGTTGTGCACCACATACCTGCCAACCTTTAATAGATGAAAACTGGAACACATACAGCCAAGTAATGCCAGAGTCCTTGCAAAAGTCCTTAAGGAAGAAGCACACACAAACTAAAAGAGGCTGCAGTGGTTTGCTTTTGTCTGAGCCTATGGGAAAGGGCAATATTCCATTCGTTCTCCTCTTTTCCTTGCTGAGTTAACTAAGTGCACATGCCTTTTTTGTTTTGAACTCAATCTGTAACAGCGAAAGTAAGCTGAGGACAACGTGAGTAATATAACAACAACAACAACAACAACAACCTTTATTTATAACCCGTCCTATCTCCCCGAGGGGACTCAGAAGGAGAAGGACAGTGAACCAAACATTTTAAAAACAGTTGCAAAAGTGGGATGGCACAATTGATCAGGGCTGTCCCTGCCATATCAGGACAATTGGAGGGTATTCGAAATCTGTGTTATAGTTGCTAGGCTGATGGACAGTGGATGAACTTAACCCCATCACTTTCTTTCAACCCGACCCATCTCAGAGACGTTTTGTGAGGACCTGAGGGTAGGAAGAGAGCTATGTATGTACCCCTCTGGCCTTGTTGAAAGGAAGGCAGGCTATAAATCATTGATACAACAGTTTTGGAGTTGGGAGGATCACATTGGCTGGACTGCCTGTAGAATTCCGAAATACTATGCCATGGAATTCCTTTGTCATTTCAGGCATCCAGAAGAGATATGTTTTAATTGCCTTTAATACCTTTTCGGAGAGGGCATGCTTCTAATTTTTAGGGTGCCCACCTCCCAAAACAGCCTTTGAACCAATGGTAAAACATCTGGGCATCCCCTGGGCAATGTCCTTGCAGACAGCCAATTCTTTCATACCAGAAGCGACTTGCAGGTTCTCAAGTCGCTCCTGACATGGGGAAAAAAAAGTTTTTGGGAACAGGTTTTTTGCTGGGTTTTTTTTTTCAGAGGGAAGAGGGAGAATAGAAAGTAATTATCAGCTTAACTTCACTCAGCAGGTACCAATCTTCTGGCTATCAGTTGGCATTAAAATAATCTGAACTGCTGAACCATTTACTACCTTTCAAACATCTAAATGACCTGCAGGCAATCCGTAATCATTTGTCACATTTCTGTCTTGCTTTTGAGCTATTCAAAGAATGCTTTTATATATACGGGACCTCAGTAACCTTTGCCAGAAACGTGTACGTTAGGTCAATATTATTAGTCTTAAATTGACTGAGAGAACAGATTGCCAAAGCAAATCTTGGCTGAAGCGCCATTTGAACTTGGGACTTTCTGGGTTACATTCTAAGCCACAGTTAGGTAGGTCTGATCTTATCCAATTGACAAAAGGCATCTGTTTACTTTGAATTAAACTGGAATGAAAATGGTAAACTGCTTCCCGAAGTAAAAAAAAATCTTCCTATACCTGGAAAGACAGGACTCTTTTGCAGGTGATGCTATGTTTGTTTTTCCCCAGAGATGCTTGCATGACAAAGGGTTTTCTTTTCAAGATTTTTTCAGATGGGATCTACCTTTCTTCTCTGATGTGGAGATTATGTGACTTGCCCAAGGTCATCCATTGGGTAGGAACCCTCGGTGGCGCAATGGGTTAAACCCTTGTACAGACAAGACTGAAGACCAACAGGTCAGAGGTTCAAATCCAGGGAGAACACAGATGAGCTCCCTCTGCCATCTCCAGCTTCCCATGCGGAGACATAAGAAGCGCCTCCCACATAGATGGTAAAACATCGAAACATCAGGGCGTCCCCTGGGCAACGTCCTTGCAGACAGCCAATTCTCTCATAGCAGAAGCGACCTGCAGTTTCTCAAGTCATTCCTGACATGGAAATAATAATAATAATAATAATAATCATCATCATCATCATCATCGTTGTCGTTGTCCATTGGGTTCCTATGGCTGAGTAGGGATTCAAAAACTGATCTGCCAGAGTCATGGTCCAATGTTTAAACTTCTACCATACTAACTCTTCTGACATATATATCTCTTGTTTTGTTGTCTTTCCAGAATCGGACTCCTGTGCGGGAAAGGAATGTCCACCCTGTCAGCGGGCAGCGTTTTGAGACTAATACGGATGTATGTGTTCTCCTTTTCATACCTAGAAGATATTTTAGTACCAGGACTTGGTCCACAGTAACATGAACTACATTTTGACAACCACAGATATTTTAGTAGAATCATTACAAAACAAATTGAGCTGTTACAATACAAATATTTAATTTTTTAAAAAATTGCAAATCATATAGAAAGTGGAGGAAAGGGTTAAAAATATAGGTACTGTTTCATTATCTGGCCGAAGGCCACTAGAGGGCACTAGAGAGAGAAGGATAGTCCATTTTATGGGGGAGGGGAGGGGGAGAGAGTTGAAGGAGGAAAACCATTTCTCCCATTTTTCCTGATTATTCCCCCTTCCCATATCATAAATGAGGGTTGTTTACATGACAGGAACACGGGTGGAAGGAATAATAGGAAAATAGAGGAAAATGACTTTATTCCTTCAGCCCACCCTCCACCCTCATAAAATGAACTATCCTTCTCTCTCTAATGCCCCCTAGTGGCATCTGCTTGGATAATGGAACAGTACCAAAATATATAAATCACTACATAAATCAGTGATGCTTTTGAACTGTGGTGTTGGAGGAAAATTCTGAGAGTGCCTTGGACCACAAGAATATGCAACCAGTCCATTCTCTGGGAAATAAAGCAAGACTGCTCACTGGAGGGAAGGATATTAGAGGCAAAGATGAAGTACTTTGGCCACATAATGAGAAGACAGGAAAGCTTGGAGAATATAATGATGCTGGGGAAAGTGGGAGGAAAGGGGAAGGGGGGCAGACCAAGGGCAAGGTGGATGGATGTTATACTTGAAGCAATTGGCTTGACCTTAAAGGAGCTGGGAGTGGCGACGGGAGCTCTGACATAGGCTGTTCCAAGAGGTCATGAAGAGTTGGAAATGACTAAACGAATAAACAACAACATATAAATCTGGGTTGTTGTAGGTTTTCTCGGGCTATATGGCCATGTTCTAGAGGCATTCTCTCCTGACGTTTTGCCTGCATCTACGGCAAGCATCCTGAGGCTCCTAATGCAAATTCACTTCTGTCTCTGACTCTAGGTGCTATTGACAAAACTGTGTGGCCAAGACAAACTTCTCCGTGGTTTTGAAGATGAAATTGGGCAGCTCCAGGCTGAAAAGGTACTATATTACCATTTCCTTTTCTCTTGAGTTGTTTCCTGTCCCTCCAGAAATTTCTTTCCAAGATGTTGTTATTTGTGAGGAGTGGTTAAGATCTGTCAAATCTTTCACTTATAACAAGAAATGGGAGAGCTCCAGAATGAGGGCCTCATTGTCATAATTCATCCATCTTTAGGCTAGTCTTCTTCTTTTTCTAGTCTCATCCATTTTATCATTTTTTTTAACAAGGAGACATGTCATCTCGTGATATGTCCAAAGTATAACAGCCCCAATTTAGTCATTTTGACTTCGAGAGAAATTCAGGAATGGTTTACTCTCAGACTCATTTATTTATCAGTTTAGTGGACCATGCTGTCTCTTGACTATTTCAAAATGAAATAATCCCTTAATGTCACCACAAATTGCACAAAGAAACTGATCATGTGACTTGCATTGGCAGTAGTTAGTACTTGGATGGAAGACTGCCAATACTACCATAGGCTATGTTTCATAGAGGTGGGAATAACAAACCCACTTCTTGCCTATGAAATTGCCTATGAACGGGATTGTCCTAAATCAGTCTTTCTCAACCTGGGGGTCAGGACCTCTGGGGGGGAGGGGGTCACAAGGTGGGTGTCAGAATGGTTGCCAAAAGTCATCAGAAAACACAGTATTTTCTGTTGATCATGGGGGTTCTGTGTGGGAATTTTGGCCCAATTCTATCGTTGGTAGGGTCAGAATGCTCTTTGATTGTAGGTGAACTATAAATCCCAGCAACTGCAACTCCCAAATGTCAAGGTCTATTTTCCCCAAACTCCACCAGTGTTCACATTGGGGCATATTTGTGCCAAGTTTGGTCCAGATCCATCATTGTTCGAGTCCACAGTGCTCTCTGGATGTAGGTGAACTATAACCCCAAAACTCAAAGTCAATGACCATGAAACCCTTCCAGTATTTTCTGTTGGTCATGGGAGTTCTGTGTGCCAAGTTTGGTTCAATTCCATCATTGGTGGAGTTCATAATGCTCTTTGATTGTAGGTGAACTATAAATCCCAGCAATTCCCAAATGACAAAAGCAATCCCTTCACAATCCCACCAGTATTCAAATTTGGGCGATTCACAACAGTAGCAGTTATGAAGTAGCAATGAAAATAATTTTATGATTGAGGGTCACCAAAAACATGAGGAACTGTGTTAATGGGTTGCGGTATTAGGAAGGTTGAAAACCAGTGTCCTAAATCAACAGGCAACATGATGGCTCAGTCACATATAGTGGTATTTCTAGTGTTTTCTATCAAGCAATACTGCAAATCCCTCTGATTTTTCACTTTTTATTATGTGGAGATAAAATAATAATAATAATAATAATAATAATAATAATAATAATAACAACAACAACAACAACAACAACAACTTGTTACTCGTCTTGATGTAGGTAATAATTTAAAAAGAAATTCAAACATATCCTTCCATGTGTAATACCAGTATATGATAGGATGAGAATTTTGCATCCTGATATGGTTAGACTATAGGTTCCAGAAGACTTAGCTGAAATAGACAGTGATGTAGAATGCAAGAAGCTGTGATGCAACAGCTTGTGATGCAACAGCTTGTGGATCCTTGTATATACCAGTTTTATGAGTGCAAACTTAGTTGTTGTGCCGCACATCTTGAGGGAACCAGGATGTGGAAGGTTGCACGAACTTTCCTGGGATGAGTTTCATCTGTGATCTTGCAGGTTTCACACAAGGAAGGTTTAGGCCTAGACTTGGGGACGATGGCTGCCAGAATCCTCTTAACCTGAGAGTTCTGGGTGTTTTAATATCTCACATATACCCCCCAAAAATCCTGTTTATTCCTAAAATGGCTGCTGCTTTCCCAGGAACGTCTGGAAAAGGCTTTGGAGGTGACACGTTTGAGGCTGGAGGAATGTAAAGGTCAAGACGCCACGATGGAGAAAATTGGCTTCCAGCAAAGACAGCTGCAAGATGAACTGGTGCAAATCCGAGCTCGTCTCTGCGACCTGGCGCTGGTGAGTGGCTTTCCAGCCAGGATGGCAGCCAGTTAGGAATAGAAAGAAGATATGTGTTTTTGGAATATTTAATGAGGCTTTTTAAATACAAATAACACCATGCCTTCATGCTGCATTATTTAATTAGAACTCTACTCTAGGCAGTCTCGTAAAATACATCATGTTTGCTGCCTTCTTCATCAAGCACTAACAATAGAAATAACATCAGAGGCAAAGTGTATGCCCTTAACTCTAATGTGAGACCCTTCTACAGTGCAATATTCAGATTGTCTGCTTTGAACTGGATTATATGGCAGGTTAATCTATATGCAGTAAATCTTGCCAATTGAAAGGTTGACAGTTCAAAGCCTGGGTCGGGGTGAGCTCCTGGCCTTTAGCCCAGCTTCTGCCTACTTAGCAGTTTGAAAGCAAATTGTGAGTAGATAAATAGGTACCGCTTAAAAAGTTGAGAGATATTTAAGGCACCCATAAGGAAATGCCAGAAAAATGTCAGGATTAAACCCCCCCCCCCCCCGGTGGCTGGAACTGAGCCCAGGCCTCCAAGATGCCGAAGATGAAAAAAGCCTATATATACCTCTATCTATATACAATTGTCTGTCTTTTCAGTTTATAAACGACACTGAATGTTTGCCGTATATGTGTGTTCTGTGATCTGCCCTGAGTTCCCTTGAGGGTGAGAAGGGCGGAATATAAATACTGTAAGTAAATAAATAACATGGATTATCTGCTTTGATAATCTGAATTATATGGCAGTATAGAAGGGACCATGGTTACTTTTCCTCCCCCGTATGATTTTTGATATCTTTGTTTGATGAATTCAGTGAAGTCAATAAAAGTATTGCTGTCCTATGGATTTTGGGTAATGTGTTATATTAAAAGACATAACCATGTTAATCTATATTAATTTACATAGGGAACTGGTACCACCTTTAAGACTGACTGAGTGAGAGAAGGTAGTGACATAAGCTTTTGTACATTCAGTTTTGTTTTAAATTTTGCACAGGACAGTGAACGAGCCTGGGAGGATTATACTGCCCTCGAATCCGAACTGCAAATGCTGAAGGGCTCCTTAGAACATATCCGGAGTGTAGGGCATCCCCAGGTACATACTTTCCACATCCAAATCTCTGTCTAACAGCCTCAATGAAAGGACTCATTGAATAATTAATACACACCACATACTTTCAGAACACGAACAACAAAAGATGAAACTCTGAAAAGCCACAGCTTGTAAGATGAATAAACTATGCTAATGTTGATCTCTTTTCCTGCTTTTGTGCAGATTGTTTTATTTATAAACATAAATGTTTTTAAAGTTGTGAAATGTTTTGCATGAAACACCAGCTTTGGCTGTGATGACTTAACACTGCTGTTCATACCAAATTGGTTTGCATTTAAAAAATTAAAATTTTATGTATGAGAGTTATCCAGAAAGTAAGGTTACAAGGCATGTAGCTCTTCCAAGGAATTTTCTCGGGGGAAATTGGTATCGCTGCTGTGTAGCGGTAAGCCAGCGGAAGTGAGTGAGCAGTGACAGTCATCGGACTGGTGTTGTGGTGAAGGCTAGAGATGAGCATCCTCATTTCGTTTCCCTCCAAGTTTAAAGTTCGTGCTGTAATACTCTACCTAAATGCTAAGGGCATGAACACCGCTGCAATTCATCACGAAATCATTTCAGTTTTTTGGAGAGGATGTAATGTCAAGACAGCAAGTGACAAAATGGGTAAATAATATATTGTGAAACCATGAAGAAACTTTGCAGAGCCATCCAAAACAAACGTCATGGGATGCTGATGTCAGAAGTCTGTCTGCTTCATGACAATGCATGTTTGCACGCCGCTCATGCAACACAAGAGTTGTTGACTTCATTTGGTTGGAATGTTTTAAGCCACCCCTCTCACAGCCCCAATCCCGCATCCAGTGACTATCACCTCTTCACTAAATTGAAGGAACACCTTGATGGAAAACACTTTTCCGATGACGACAAGGTGAAAATTGAAGTGACGAACTGGCTGAAAAAGGCAGTGGGAAACTTCTATGACACAGACATCAAAAACTTGTCCCATGGATGACAAAATGTATTGAACTGAATGGTGATCATTTGGAAAAATAATGTAATACCTATGTTACCATGAGAAGATACAACCAGTCAATACTTCAGGAAATAAAGCCCAACTGCTCATTGGAGGGAAGGATATTACAGGCCAAGATGAAGTACTTTGGCCACATAATGGGAAGACAGGAAAGCTTAGAGAAGACAATTATGCTGGGGAAAATGGAAGGAGAAAGAAAGAGGGGTCAACCAAGGGCAAGGTGGATGGATGGTATCCTTGAAGTGACTGGCTTGACCTTGAAGGAGCTGTGGGTGGCCACGGCTGACAGAGAGGTCTGGTGTGGGCTGGTCTATGAGGTCACGAAGAGTCAGAAGCGACTGAACGAATAAACAACAACCTATGTTACAATCCATGTAAGTCTTATTAAAATATATTCATTCTTAGTATTTTTTTTACAAAACTTGTAACCTTACTTTCCGGATAACCCTTGTATATAAAGTTTTAAGCACTTATAAACTAGATGCAAGACTATTCCTGGTCACTGTTACTTGGCAGTTTAATTTTGAGCCTTGCACTGCCTACGTATTATTTTATTGTTCTATGTGTATTATCCCTGTTGATTTGGTTATCCTTTTTGTTGATTTTGGGGCAGGGAGAGGAAACTTGTGCCGAATATTGCATTCCTCTTTTCTTTCTCTGTTTAACCTCTTTGGTTCTTTCCCTGCATTTTTGGGGTTCATGTTTCTAGTTTATCTGCTGTAATGAGAACTGTAGAGTAATTACAAAAAAAAAAAGCCCACAAATGATGGAAAGATATCTGATAACTAGTTTCTGTACAACGAAACTTTGGCTGCCAGGACATAATTGCTCCTAGATAGAGCCTAAAATGTCACTTTAGAGATTATATTTATTATTTATGTATTTACCACACTTGTACCTGACCCTTCTCACCCAGGGTAGCCTCGCAAAGGCAAAATTCAATGCCGTATATACACCTACATATTGGTAAATAAATAAGTGCATTAAAATCAACCCAATTAAAAACATAAACATTAAAACATCAGTTAACATCACAAAATCCAAATCATATTCCAGGGCCAACCCGAGTCATCATTCCATTATTTGTAGTCTCTTACTGCGCTGCTTACTGACCAAAAGCTTGTTCCCATGGCTTAGTTTTTTCCTGAAGGTCAGAAGGGAGGAGGGCAATTTAATTTCTCTCGGGAGGGAGTTCCATAGATTCCATATATGGAACGGGATTGATGAATGGAGATGAAACACTGATTTAGCTTATCTCTTTTGGTCTGATTCATTCTTCTTTAGGACCAAACCGCTGCTCAGCAAGATCTGTGGCGGATCCATGACATCCTGGCAGGATTGAGATGCAGTACAGTAAACTATCACAACCTGGAAAACAGACGATCAGGTGCCTAATCCCGTCCTTTTAACAATACTGATAGAGGGTGGCCTGTTGACATACAATCATCAATGTAAAGTGTGTGTATATATATCTCATTAGTATATTTTGTATTTTCCACTGTAGACGTGTCTTCAGTCATGATACCAGCCCTGGATTCTCACCTGGGAACAAATCACAATGGAACAGAGGTATTGTTTGATCTTTGGATTTAAAGGGATACAAACCATAGTAAGGGTATCATTTGGGCATTTAGCTTGCTTTGAGGAGTCCATATAATAATGAGAGACCTTAGCAGAAATGTTGCTGCTGTCAACATAGTCTCTTGCCTCACGGGGAAACACAGTCTCACCAGCACAGAAATGGAGTGCCATGGTGTATGGTGGTGTCTTTTAGATGCTGTGACTGGTGGAGGGTGCTGAGAGATGTAGTCTGCCTCATCTAGAGACATCACAATGGGAAAATTTATTTATTTATTTATTTACTGTTTTTGTACACCGTCCCTCTCAGCCTTCCGGTGACTTGAGGTAATTTACAAGACAAAATTCAATACCATCAAAAACACAATTACAATATACAAACTTTAAGATCAATAAAATCATAACAACTGTAATAAAACATAATTCAATAAGTACTCATTAAAACAATGTCCAATCCCATCTTGTGGTTGTGGCATGTTCTTATGTCTGTCACTCAGTATTCGCAAATGCCTGCTCAAATAGCCATGTCTTGAGTTTTTTCCGAAATGCTAAAAGTGAAGAAGCCGATCAAATCTCCATAGGAAGGGCATTCCATAGCCGAGGGGCCACCACTGAGAAGGCCCTGTCTCTCATCCCCACCAGCCGTGCTTGTGATGATGGCGGGACCGAGAGCAGGGCCTCTCCAGATGATCTTAAAGTCCTCAAAAAGCTGTGACAGAGTGGCAGAATCTCCTTTCTTGGAGCTTTTTAAGCAGAGGCTGGATGACCATCTGTTGGGAGTGTTTTGATTGTCCGTTTTGTGCATGGCAGGGGTTTGGACTGGATGGCCTTTTGCCAGCTATCTGATTATGTCATATTGTTTTCAGACTTAAGAATGATTCATTGATATGGATTCTCCCCTCACCCTCCCGAAACAGAAACACAGTGATTGTGTCACTAATTTATGTTCATTTTCTTATTTATGGAAACTAGAAGGAATCTGAAACGGCCATTCCACCCAAATCCAACCTCACCTTCCACGAATTCACATCCAGCCATGTCTTAGTCTCAGGGGACTCAGCCCGAGTTGTTCGCCAGTCAGAAAACAGGCAGCAGGATGCTTTCAGTGGAAGAGATCTGCCTGTAAGTCTGGGCTGTGATTTCCTGCTCATTTCTCCTCCCTAGCCCTGTTTTCCTTCTCTTGTATTTCCTAAATGGATGTCTTTTGGATTCTTTGCCAGAGGAGCCCACCTACCTCTAGCAGGAAGCAGCGAGAGAATATGTCACGCTGTTTGGAGGGGATTCGAAGGTCCCAAAACTCTGGTGACCCCCCAGAATCGGAGAAAGGACATGCCATGAGGGGAACAGATGCAGCTTGCCTAGGTGAGTAAGATATGGAAAAGCACATCTAAGGTGCCTTCTTGATTTTTAATCTGAGTACAATCAGTGAGGGGAATGCAATCAAACCCTAATATGGCAAATTTATCTCTTTGTTTTAATTATGTTGTTCCCTGCCCCAAGCCATGAGGAGAGGCAGGTAGTCTATTAAGAAATAAACTAAAAACAAACCCGCTAAAAATGCTTTAGAAAAATTATATTCCACTCTGTTTTATTTATGCAGAATGTATGTATTTACTTACTGTATATATGCAAGTATAAGTCTGGAAATTTTAGGTAAAAAGATTTATACTTATACATACAAAATGATGATGGCCAGAGGCAGGGGGCAATGAAATCCATTTTATTAGTTTTGGCCGAACACACAACTCCCTCAATTTGATGAGTGTGACTTTTGTTCCATTGATTGGCCAGCTGAACAAAATAAACAGAAGACAAAATGTGTTTAGCCTGAAGAAGAGAAGGCTGAGAGGAGATATGATAGCCATGTATAAATATGTGAGAGGAAGCCACAGGGAGGAGGGAGCAAGCTTGTTTTCTGCTTCCAAGGAGATTAGGACATGGAACAATGGCTTCAAACTACAAGAGAGGAGATTCCATCTGAACATGAGGAAGAACTTCCTGACTGTGAGAGCCGTTCAGCAGTGGAACTCTCTGCCCGAGAGTGTGGTGGAGGCTCCTTCTTTGGAAGCTTTTAAACAGAGGCTGGATGGCCATCTGTCAGGGGTGCTTTGAATGCAATATTCCTGCTTCTTGGCAGGGGGTTGGACTGGATGGCCCATGAGGTCTCTTCCAACTCTTTGATTCTTTGATTCAATGATTCTATGACTATGAAATAGAGCACTTTAAGGTGGCCACGGATAGTGAGATTTGAGCCGTGGATACTGGAACCTGAGCCGCAGTAACTGAGACCTGATATGCAGTTACCGGTACCATTGTCAGGCCATCCTGTAGGTGCCTGGTGAACAAAGAAGTCCACTTGGCCAGCTGAGCGAAATGAACAGAAGACAAAATATGACTATGAAATACAGGACTTTAAAGTGGCTGTGGCTAGTGAGATCTGAGCCGTGGATACTGAATCCAGAGCTGCAGTTACCAAGATTCAATACGCGGTTGCCAGTACCAGCATTGGGCCATCCTGAAGGTCCATGTGCCTGGTGAGCAAAGAAGCCCAGTTGGCCAGCTGAGCAAAATGAACAGATGACAAAATGTGACTATTAAATAGAGCACTTTAAAGCGGCCGCAGATAGTGAGATCTGAGCCACGGATACAGGAACTTGAGCTGCAGTTACCAAGACCCAATATGTGGTTACCGATACTGGCGCCAGGCCGTCCAGTAGACCCATGTGCCTGGTGATTGAAGAAGTCCGATCAAGGGGGGCATAATGCGGAAGCAATTTCTTCCTTTTTGTTCCTCAGTACTTTCGTTTATTTAAAGCTGTTCCCTCAGTTCATCTTTTAAAATTATCCACAGTTCCCTTTTCCTCTCTGCACTTCCACTCTGCATTCTCCTTGTTTAAAAACAAGAGGAACAAGATTTCATTTCTCTGAAGCAATGTTTATCCTGCGCTAGTCTTGGGAGATGGAGTTTTATAAACCCTGAAGAAAAAAGAACATGCGAGAATGGCTTTGGGACTCATTGCTTCCATTGTAGAAGTAGAATCTAAGGAAAGGCAGGAAAATTGCCCTAGGAACGAAAGGCTTAAAAGTTAAAGGGGTGTTTTTCTTGTCTTCCTTTCTCTCCATAGGTCATGGCAATCACATTAATCATCTAAGCAAAGATGTTGAGCCCAGCATCGCAAAGGTACAAAATAATCTATTTGGATTAAGAAAAAGAATCTAGATAGCAGACTGAATAGACGGGTGAAGATGTGTTTGTTTATTTATCTGAAAATTAAATTACTTTAAAAAGTGATTCATGTAAAAATACAATATAAAGAGCTTCTTTATTGAGCCTGAAGAATGTAACAGTATCCAAAAGTCCCAGGCTCAGCCAGACCAATCAGCTTCCTGAGTCTTATTCTACAGTTGACATACATGCATGCATACACACACACACATATACACAAACAAATTGATTTCTTACGTACTCCAACAGATTTCTCTTCCTAGGAGTAGATTACCTCCCAATTCCTGTTGTCTCACTCCTGTTCTTAACTATCAGTCATTTGTAGCCCAGGGACTGCCTGCAGATCAGTGGTTCTCAACCTTCCTAGTGCAGCAACCCCTTAATACAGTTCCTCATGTTGTGGTGACCACCAACCATAACATTATTTTTGTTGCTACTTCATAACTGTCATTTTGTTCCTGTTATGAATTGTCATGTAAATATATAATATGCAGAATGTATTTTCATTCACTGGACCAAATTTGGCACAAATACCTGATACACCCAAATTGGAATACTGGTTGGGGGGAAATAGAACTTGTCATTTGGGAGTTGTAGTTGCTGGGATTTATGGTTCACCTACAATCAAAGAGCATCCTGAACTCCACCAACAATTGAACCAAACTTGGCACAAAGAACTCCCATGACCAACAGAAAATACTGGAAGGATTTGGTGGGCATTGACCTTGAGTTTGGGAGTTGCAGTTCACCTAAATCCTGGGAGCACTATGGACTCAAAAGAATGATGGATTGGGACCAAACTTGGCATGAAAATCAATATGCCCAAATGTGAACTCTGGTGGAGTTTGGGGAGTTGTAGTTGCTGGGATTTATAGTTCATCTACATTCAAAGAGCCTTCTGAACCCCACCAACAATAGAATTGGGCCAGACTTGCCACACACAACCCCATGACCAACAGAAAATGCTGTGTTTTCTGATGGTCCTTGGTGACCCCTCTGACACCCCCTCGCGACCCCTCCAGGGGTCCCAACGCCCAGGTTGAGAAACACTGCTGTAGATCTTCAGCAATGTAACAGTAACAGTTTCAAGTTACTTTTATATTTTCAGGGCATATGTAGCTTAGAGTCTTAAAAAATAACTATTCCAGTTAGTTCTGAATAAAGAAAAGTAAACTGTAACAGAATGAATTCCTCCTAATCTTTGATTTCCTCCACTTCCAGGTGGCTCCCTCGGAAGCGAGTGCCCCTCGCAGTGGTCGCATGAGCGCTCAGGAACAGCTGATCAGGATGCAGAGGAATCAGGAGGCCAAAAGAAAAGCAGAAGCTGCCCAGTCCAACCCTCCGGGTCCCTGCCGAGAGTCTCTCAAACGTGGGTCTAGCCGGGTGGGTGTCAAGCCTTGTGGGGAGGAAGACTCTGGACTTGAGAGAGTGGCAAGAGGCAGCGACAAGGTCTCAGCCGTCCTTTTTCTTGAGTCACCAAGGCTTTGATTCTTCTAGTCTGGGGAGCAGTGGTGTAGTGGTATATTTTGAATGATATTCGGATCATTCCAATCTGAAGTTTGCTCTGCTCAAAGAGTTTGAAAAAAGCAGGCAGCTCTCTTAATATCTAACCACAAACCAATTCTAGCAGATTTTCATTTCCACCAGTAGCAGAACTGTAGTAAAGCTTTGTTGTTGTGTTCCTTCAAGTTGTCTTGACCTACAGTGATCGTATCATGGGATTTCCTTTGCCTTCCTCTGAGGCTGAAAGAGTTTGACTTTCCCAAGGTCAACCAGTGGATTTCCATTGGGTGACCTTGGAGCAGTCATGAGCTATTAGGAATTGTGGGAGTTGAAGTCCAAAACACCCAGAGGGCCAAAGTTTGCCCATGACTACCTTGGAGAGTCAAACTCTGGTCTCCAAAGTCATTGCTCAATGCTCAAACCAATGGGAAAGCTAATGGACTTTAAGTGTTCAGACCAAGCCTTCATACTTTGTATTACAACAGGGAGAGCTCACAACAACATATTCTTGCTAGAAACATCTGTTTTCCCTCTACCTTAATAAGTTTATGGCTCCATTTACCATGGAAAAGGGAAACCAGAAAGGGTTTAGATGACGCCATTGTCCCCACTGATCCAAAAAAAGCCTTGGCAGTTTGGGAAGTCCATGTTCTAGTAAACCACTGCTGCAAAGTGGTTGTTGGTGGTGGGTGGATAGGTTAGGAAAGCTTCTATGATACATAAATGGATGGGGCAATATATACTGGGCACTGCTAATGAGGATAGGTTTATGGGTTTCCTTCTTCCATTGAGTGACGGGCGAGAAAGTAGGATTTTTGCAGTCTCTATGAAGGAGTGGGAAAGCCTGACAATATGAGGCATACAAAATGAAAATCCAAGGATCCTTGGTTTTCTGGTACTGAAGGAAGTTGGGCTTATCGGATCCTTAAAAACATAGAATAAGATACCATGGGCCTAAACCCAGTTGCTAGTCCCATATAGTTGAGAGCTGTTGAATAGTTTTGCTTGCTATTCAGCAGTAGATTCAATGTCTATACAGTCAGCCCATCACATTTGTAAGTTTCACTTTTGCAGATTTGATTATTCACTGATATGAATAATATGCTCTCTAGGAATCCTTAGATTTTCAGTCATGACTGTCAACTGTTGTACTGCAGTTGTGCTAGGAGGCTTAAAGACTGGGTTGCTGTGAGTTTTCCAGGCTGTATGGCCATGTTCCAGAAGCATTCTCTCCTGATGTTTCGACCATATCTATAACAGGTATCCTCAGAGGTTGTAGGTCTGTTAGAAACTATGCAAGGGAGGTTTATATATCTATGGAATGTCCAGAGTGGGAGAAAGAACTCATGTCTGCTTGAGGCAAGTGTGAATGTTGCAATTGACCACCTTGATTAGCATTGAATGACCATGCAGCTTCAAAGACTGGTTGCTACCTGCCTGGGGGAATCCTCACAACCTCTGAGGATGCCTGCCATAGATGTGGGTGAAATGTCAGGAGAGAATGCTTCTGGAACATATAGCCTGGAAAACTCACAACAACCCAGTGATTCCAGCCATGAAAGCCATTGATTTAAAGATTCCTGGAGAGTTTTTTTCTCAGGTTGAAAAAGGGTGAGGGTTTTGTTTGTGAAAAGTCTAGTGCTCATAACCCCAGTGAATGTGGAGGGCTGAGTGTATTCCCTTTGGGATTAGCAATTGGATTAGGGTCTGAGGAAGGTTTGGGAAAGGGGTGAGATTGAGCACCCTAGCCAATCTCTACTTTATCCAGTTATTTGGAATTGTTCGCCAACTCTTTAATTAAAACTACAAGGACTGTCTCTGTTGATGTTATTAATTGCTTTGTAGCAAAGGGTGTTCTTTGGAGATGTGGTGGGGAGGGGATGCAGATAGAACGGGGCACAGATAGAACTGTCTTGCTCATGCCCCCCTCCCCTTCCCGGGATTTAATCTCTCCTTTAGCCCCTCCCCAATAGCCCCCCAGAGCCATCACCCAAGGAGAGCATGCAAACTGGGGGACTCAAGCCTTCTCGATCCTCCCCAACCCCTGAGTGGGAAAGACAACGAGTCATCCAGCTTTCCTATGCACTGGCAGCAGAGGCTTCGCAACAGCGGGAGAAACGCATTGCAGGTACTTAGCAAGAAGCTCTGTGACTTACTGGGCTTACTTAAATCAGTAGTTCCCAACCTTCCTAATGCCATGACTCCTTAATACAGTTTCTCATGTTGTGGTGACCCCCAACCATAACATTATTTTCATTGCTACTTCATAACTGTAATTTCGCTACTGTTATGAATTGTCATGTAAATATCTGATATGGATGTATTTTCATTCACTGGATCAAAATTGGCACAAATAGCCAATATACCCAAATCTGAATACAGGTGGAGTTTGTGGGGGGTGGTGGTGGTTGATTTTGTCATTTGGGAGTTGTAGTTACATCACCGATACATCACACAGTCTTAGACACTTGGGAAGTGTCCGATGCGTGATCCAATACAACAGCCAGCAGAGTGGACTCATCTTGTGTTGTTTCAAATATTAATAATAATAGCAATCTTTATTTATACCCTGCCTCCATCGCCCTGAAGGAGACTCAGGGCGGCTAACATGAGGCCAAGCCCAAAGATACAATACAGCAAAATAAAATACAAAGTGCAAACAACAAAAATTACATCACAATAAAATACATCACAATAAAATACATACAATAGCAAAATAAAATAAAGCAAAATAACATAATATAAAATCGAACACAATGGGCGGTTCAACTGGACAGGTAAACTGAGAAACCCTGGGTGAGGTAGGAGTGGGAAAAGTGCATTTGAGAGGAGCCCAAAAAGGATGAGCAGTGGGGTTAGATTTTCAGTTTAGAACAGGGGAAAGTGCATCATAAGGGCAACACTGTAGATGGAACAGACAGAAACGGGATAAATGGACACTCTCCAAAGACACATCGGAATAGCCAGGAATAAAGTTGCTATTGACAAGATCACATTAGAATAGCTACCAAAAGGGAAACTGTGGAACACACCAGGTGTCTGACAAAACCTCCTTGTTTCTTGTTTCTTGGATATAATCCAAGTCGTTGTGGGTTCACAATTCTAGTCAAGAACATCTTGTAGCCTATGAATCAACCATTATTATATCTATATCAATTGATCATGTGTGGTGGTCACAGAACTTAAGTGTCTAAATGATGGATGGATTTTTGTGATTTTGTTTCCCTGCCCAGGAAGCACCAGTTCTCACTCCTCTCTTGATGACATCTCTGCATCCCGTGATAACTTGAGCCATCATCACCTTCCCAGTAATGCCACCTCCAAAGACTCAGAGTCCAGAAATAAGATATCTGAGCATGACCAAAGAGCCCCACGAAACCTAAGCTGTACCTCCAGCCCAGCAAATCAGGCACGATCTTCATCTCAAACTGCCAATCAAATATCATACACTTTGGAAGCATTTAATCGCTCATATCCTCATGCTGAGGAAGACAACCAATTGTCCTCAAAGCCCAAGACTCCGCAGTTGACACCTGGTTTGCTAGAATCAAACAATGAGAAGCCATCTACGATTCACATTCCTCACCGGGGATCTCCTTTGCCTCAGTCTGCCAATGGGAAGTTGTCTTTTTCTAGGGGTTCTCCTCCACCATGGGATTGTGAGGTGTGGGCATCTGAGCAAAATCTTCTTGGTAGTCAGGGCCCAGCCCATGGCAGGCGTCTCAGGTCAAAAGGTAAGCAGAAGTCCCCCCAAGTTGCGAGGTATGTTGGAGATATTGCACGGCCTGTCAAAGTCACATTGGCAAAATCCAGTTTTTAAGTCATATTGGTAGAGAAGGCAGGGTCCTGCAGTGTGGTGAAGGGCCACAGACTTGACAGTCCCAAAATTGGCAGCTCCCATTGTGTAGCACTCCCTTTGTGTAGCACTCCAAACAGTAGGAATCATTCCCCATCATATAACCTTGCTTTACAATTGCTATCTTAAATCCTAGGGCTCTGGTTTGCAGAATCACAGAGATGTTCCTTAGGACCCTTCCACACAGCATGTAACCCAGAATATCAAGGCAGAATAACCCACAATGTCTGCTTTGAACTGGGTTATCTGAGTCCACACTGCCATATATCTCAGTTCAAAGCAGATATTGTGGAATTTTATTCAGGTGTGTGGAAGGGGCCTTACATGCAGGCACCCAATAAAAAAATACATATTTATCTGGATATAACAGTATACGAACTATCCACCTGCATCATACTACGAATGGAGTATGGGATAGAGCAGTGGTTCTCAGCCTGTGGGTCCCCAGATGTTTTGGCCTTCAACTCCCAGGAATTCTAATAGCTGGTAAACTGGCTGGGATTTCTGGGAGTTGTAGGCCAAAACACCTGGGGACCCACAGGTTGAGAACCACTGGGATAGAGGGTTGTTTTGCACTTTCAGGCATGTCTATATCGGCAACCCATTCTGCTAGGTGGGTTTGGCTTGACATCGCTTTGCAAGGCATCTTTGTCTCTTTGATGCATTTTTAGTGTTTTCAGGGTGATTGACAGGGTGATGCAGCAGATATTTTTTTGGATGGCTTGTAGTTTGCTAAGTATTATATCTACTTTGAAAAAAGAGGGGTGTGACTTTTGCTTCCAGGCAGTTCAGTAGTCACTCAAAGTTGTATAATGGCAGGAAAATAAAATAAGGCAAAGATGTCTTTTATTGAGACGGGTGAGTTGGCACTGTGCATACAATTGAGGGTTGATGGAGGAAACTAAAACTATTAATTGATCTAGGAGGAGGAATTATTCAGGCATTGTATAGTCTCAGATACAGTATTAGGGGATACCTATCCCAGCAAGCAAAAGAGATATCTTCTGTAGTGTAGTCTTAGCAAAAAGGAATGGAGCCCCTGGTGATGCAATGGGTTAAACTATCATGCCGGCAGGACTGCTGACTGATAGGTCAGCTGTTGGAATCCCGGGAGAGTGGGTTGAGCGCCCTCTGTCAGCTCCAACTCCTCATGCGGGGTCATGAGAGAAGGATGGTAAAACATCAACTATCTGGGTGTCCCCTGGGCAGTCTCCTTGCAGATGGCTAATTCTCTCACACCAGAAGCCACTTGGAGTTTATCAAGTTGTTCCTGACACCAAAAAACAAACAAAAAACAAACAAACAAACAAAAAACAAGAACTAGCACCTTGAATAGAAATTGTGTGGACTAGGAAAACTGTGTGCTGGTATGGATTACCAGGCATGGATGTATACTCAGATACCAAAGACCAACTAAGAAAGAGGCGAGGAAGTAGATGGCAGGAGAATGAATCTGGAGAGGTGATGGTGGAGCTTGCAAATCATGAAATGAGTAAGGAAAGAGGCAAGAAGTTACTTTGTAATTGAAAAGCAGTATCATCACTTTTGGTTTTAACAACAGTTTCCTCCGTGACTCATCCAAGTATTGATTAGAGAGCTATCGTGGTTGCAAAGAGCCTGGGAAAGGACTTGTATCAGAGGAGAAGTGACTGAGAAGGAAGCTGATGGAGTAGCTGAGGTAGAGGGCAGGGGTGAAGGTGACTCTCCTCTTTCAGAAGCTGGATTACAAGTCTTCAAGGTAATTCTACTTCATCTGCTACCACTTTGAAGGTTTAATGGAGCAATCACTGCCCAATTGTTGGAGGAGGTGTCCATTGCTCCACCATGGTGTTCTCTTCCAACCACATCTTTGCTTCTCCAACCCAGAGCTCTGCCAAGAAATAGTCCCTTCCCATTGTATTCTCAGATGGAAATTTAGTGTGAGTTTTAGAAAACTGTCCCTAAATTTGGACTGTAAAATCCCCTTCCACAAGACCCCTTTCCTAGATCAAAAAAAGGTCAAGAGACCCCAGAGTGAGGCAGACTGGAGGAGTTATCCCTGCTGCAACAGCATCCCACACACCAAAAGTAAAGGTTTCTTAATATTGGGAGTATAAGGAAGGATTGGGAAAATTTGAATCCCTGGATGAATACTTGTTCCCACCCAAGGAAATGTGTGCTGCAATTTCCCCTTTGTATTTTAAAACTAACAACACCAAAGCCGTCTTCTCATATGTGAACAATTCCAATTTGTATACTCAATAAACATTTAATGCTACACATCTCCGTGTTCGGCTTTTCTTATTTCAAAGCCTTGTTGTATTTGATTGTGCTTTCCTTCACACTTCTTGGATTACAGTTATGCTTTGTATCTCAAAGAGACTTTCATCTAATAGGCATGGGAAGAAAAGAACAGTGCCTTTTTAATTTGCATTTAATATTTCAACATTAATCTACTTTAGAACTCAGAGTGGCATATCTTGTTATTTCCCTTCTTTACCATCTCTCTTTAGATCAGTGGTTCCCAACCTGTGGTCCGTGGACCATCAATGGTCTCCAAGAACTAAAATATGATCTGCGGCCTCACTGTTACTATACCATAACAAGAGCAACTGGTCTCGTGAAACCCTCTTATAGTGCTGAAGTAATGGAGATGTCTGCAGGGGAGAGGCTGACTACCCACAAAAACAACAATAAGCCTCCTGACTGCTGCTTCTCCTCCTCATTCCCCCTGAGTGGTGTGGCACCTGGAAGTGGGGGCACCTTGGTGTCTTCATTTTTAGGCCTATTCCTGGAGTTATTTAGGGTACTGATTCAGAAAATTGCATTGGATAAACCACATCAGCTCTAGATTATTATATATGGTTTTCTGTAGGTGAGCAGATGGCAACTACTGGATGGCATATGCTCTGTATCAGAAACTAGAGCCGATGTGGTCTATCCAATGCAGTTTTCTGAATTGGCACGCCAAATAACGAAACTGAATCTAAAGTTGACCAAAAGCTTTACCTGTCCGCACGTATCTCTTACCTGTCCGCACGTATCTCTCCTTATGAATCATCTAGGACTTTAAGATCACCTGGGGAGGCCCTGCTCTTGGTCCTGCCTCCTTTGTGGGTGCGTCTGGCAAGGACGAGAGACAGGACCTACTCAGTGGTGGCCCCTCAGCTGTGGAATGCCCTCCCTAGGGATAGGAGCCTAGCTGTGGCTCCCTCCCTCCTGACATTTTGCAAAAAAGTCAAAACCTGCTCTTCGAACAAGCTTTTGCAAATGCAGCGTAATAGGTAAATATGGAACTACGGAATGGCTTAGATGATGCGATTGGAAAATGAATTTAATAAAATGTTGATGATTTATGTTTTCTAATGGTTCTTTGTATGATTTTATATTATATGCTATATGTTTTTAAACTATATTTTATGTCTGCTGTGGCATCAAATTGCTGCCAACTTGTAAGCCGTCTTGAGTTGCCTTCAGGCGGAGAAAGGCAGGATATAAATACTGTAAGTAAGTAAGTAAATAATAAATAAACTGATTCATAACCCTTTTGGTACTAACGTTGGAGAGTGGTCCCTGGTCAAAATGGTCTCTGGTCAAAGTGATCCCTGGTCAAAAAAGGGTTGGGAACCACTGCTTTAGATCAACCCTATGAGGAAGGTTGAGGCTGAGAGAAACTGGCTGAAATGTCATTGGAAACCACATCTCCCCAGTCCTAAAACAACAGGATTTTTCAGCCTGGTGCTCTCCAAATGTTCTGGACTACAATCCCTGTTAACCCTAGGCACCATAGCTATGCACTCCATATACTAAACTAAGATGTCATTCTGCATTTTAAGGCACCCTAAGGTGATCCCAGACTAGGGTTTCCTTTTATACAGTAATTGCCTCACTATAAGACAGAGAGTGTCACTTGCTCAAGGTTACACTGAAGGTTTCCATGGTTAAGTGGAAATTCAAATCCTGGTTTCCTGAAGTACTAGTCCAAAACTCAGACCACTATAATAACCGGATGCCAGGTGGGTCTAAGCTGTGCTGAAGCTTCAGGATTTCTGGATAATCAGAGTATTAAGAACTTCTTTTTATAATTATTCTTTAATGTAGACAATCACACTAACATTCAGAAGCAAAGAAGATGAGAGAAACAAAAAAGGGGAAAAGAAGCAAAGACTATAGCTAAACTAGAATCATAGAGTTGGAAGAGACCTTGTGGGCCATCCAGTCCAACCCCCTGCCAAGAAGCAGGATAATTGCATTCTAAGCCAAAACTCAAACACAATATTAAAACAATAGTACTAAAAACATAAATCTTTGTATATAATAAAAGTAAAAAAATATGGATGGATGTATACATTTTCTAGAATGCCTCCCATATTTAGAGAGCCATGCCAATCCTATGGATGATGGATCTGAACCAAACTTGGCACACATGCCCATCATGGCCTGCTGAAAATACAGGCAAGGTGTCTCGGGGGGGGGGGGGGGGTGTTACAGAGAATAATGGTAGCTGTAGTCAATCCATATCCAAAGACCTATGTGTATCCTATCAAGATAATGAGGTGGCCAAGGTGCTGATTCTTATCCAATTAGCTGACTAAGTGGCTCTTTTATCTTTATTTACATTTCAGCTATTTACAATTGAACTTACTGCATGGTTGTCAAAAGAGAAAGAGTAATGGCTACCATTAACATATATATTGTTCCTTATCACTAAATTAATTCAAACCCAGCCTGTGGTAGTGACATAAAGTGTGGCTTCCTCTTTGATCTGTGCATGCTCCTCGCATTACAATAGTTTAACTCGTTCATAGCTGGAAGCATGGGTTTGTTAACTTATGCAATAATTTAACTATAACATTGACATATTCTACAGAGAGCCATTTGTACTTCCAATGGGACCATTCATAAAAATCAAAACCATCATAATATATCACTCATGGTCAAGAATGATTGACATAGAATCATAGAATCATAGAGTTGGAAGAGACCTCATGGGCCATCTAGTCCAACCTCCTACCAAGAAGCAGGAAAATGACATTCAAAGCACCCCTAAGAGATGGCCATCCAGCCACTCCTTAAAAGCCCCCAAAGAAGGAGCCTCCACCACACTCTGGGGCAGAGAGTTCCACTGCTTAACAGCTCTCACATTCAGGAAGTTCTTCCTAATTTTCAGGTGGAATATCCTTTCCTGTAGTTTGAAGCCATTGTTCTGCATCCTAGTCTCCAGGGCAGCAGAAAACAAGCTTGCCCACTCCTACATGTGACTTCTCAAATATTTATATATGACTATGTCGTCCCCTGCCACGCATTGCTGTGGCCCACATGGGGGTTCTGTGTGGGAGGTTTGACCCAATTCTATCGTTGGTGGGGTTCAGAATGCTTTGTGATTGTAGGTGAACTATAAATCCCAGCAACTACAACTCCCAAATGACAAAATCATTTTTTTTGAGTGAAGGACATACATTGGGTTGTTAGGTGTCTTGTGTCCAAATTTGGTGTCAATTCGTCCAGTAGTTTTTGAGTTCTGTTAATCCCACAAACGAACATTACATTTTTATTTATATAGACTATCATATCTTCTCTCAGCCTTCTCTTCTGCAGGCTTCCAAGGGTCTCTTGGCAGTGGGTCTGTATGTGACTGTGGAGATCAGTTTTGGATCTGCATGGTCTGTCACAGTGAGGACATAGGTTTCCAAGGGTTTGACTGACACGCCTTCCCATTGATACATTTCTCCCTTTCACCCTCAATTTGTGCCTCTTCAAAATCCATAGAACTCTTAGTAACAGCTGACTTCCAGTTAGTTCGTGTTTATTATCCAATGCCTTATCCTTCATGCTCAGCAAAACATTTCTGGTGACACTGCCAAATTTACCTTAAAATGTGCTGAAAACAATCCTTTATCTCAGCATCCTAACGTTTACAAACTTTTAGAAACATTTATTTGTAGATACCTTATTTGGAGCCATATCTTATCCATACATGTTTTCTTTTAAATTACTGCATAAGGCAAAATTTATGTTTTAGTCTAGATTTTCCCCTTATTGTGCTACTTTAATATCGTGTCCCTAATTTTGGGCACACCTTCTCGCAATCTTTGACTGTAATCCTCACATAATTATAAGTGAAAATTATTTTCTCCACTGCCACCCTCTAGATCTCTTTGATCTTGATTAAACGTCTCTTTTTAACCTCAAGCAGTTTTAAGAGCTTCTGAGGACATCTCCATTTCTGAGGCAAAGTTTTCAGTGGCAATTGGACAAAACCGCTTATTCAGATGCTTGGATTTTGTGTTTGCAGACGCAAAGAGATATTGATCTTTGTGCGCTTTCAAGTAATTTCCTCAGGCTGTTCTGTGTACAAGGTGTAAACAAAAAATAATCATAATTTCTTGCATATACTTGAGATGTTACAAGATATCCCATTCTGTACATGCAAATATATCCAAAATCTGAAAAGTGCCCAAAGCTAAAACACGTCCGTTCCCAAAAATTTCAGATAAGGAATGCTCAGTCTCTCACGGCATCTTGAGGGGTGTGTGTGCACAGTTGGGGAAACTACATGCTGCTGTATGTATTTAAAAGATCGGCTGGATGCGGGAAACATCAGGCAGAACTGCAAGAGGAGCTGCGATGGCAACTGCGCTGCGATATCCTGACAAGGTGGTGATAGTAACCGGGGGCACCCGGGGCATCGGTGAAGCCATTGTCAGAGAATTTGGTGAGTTGAGAGACAGAAAGAGAGAGAAAACTGGGGTGGGAATTAAAATAATGTATTATAAGTAGGAGTTATTTTAAAATAACCAAACAACAGGCTTAAAGGGTGCAGCTACTCTGCAGAATTAATGCAGTTTGGTCTAACTATGGAACCCTGGGAGTTGTTGTTTGGTAAGGCACCAGCTCTCTTTGACAGAGAAAACTAAAGTCCTTGTAAATCCAGATCTTTCAGAATTCCACAGTTTTGCACTACAACAGTTAAAGTGGTTTTGATACTGTATTTAACTGCATTATAGTCTCGCTTTCTATCCACCCTTTCAGTGAAAAAATGGGGGTATGACTATCATGACTATTACTCAATAAAATATGATATTAGTAGATAACTTTTAGTTACAACCTGGCAAGTAAGATGCCATTCATATGTGCACACACACATGCACATGGTAATTTTAATTGAATTACATTTAAGATCATAAAACTACATAGATAATCATATATACATGATTACTTTTTATCTAGGCTTTGTCCTACTTTTTTCCTGCCTCCTGTGTCAAAATAATTGGAGCGCTTTTAAAAACTATGCACTTCCAGAAATAGGCAGGAGAACAGACTCTGCTGTCTCCAGTTCAGGTAGCAAAATGCCATGAGCCACCTTGATGTTGATGGAGCCCCAGGTGGTGCAATGGGTTAAACCCTTGAGTTGATAGGACTGATGACTGACAGGTTCGAATTTAAGGAGAGCGGGTGGAGCGCACTCTGTCAGTTCCAGCTCCCCATGCAGGGAAATGAGAGAAGCTTCCCACAAGGAAGGTAAAACCACAAAAACATCCGGCCATCCTCTGGGCAATGTCCTTGCAGATAGCCAATTCTCTCACACCAGAAGCGACTTGCAGTTTCTCAAGTCACTCTTGACACAACACAAAAACAAAAGCAAAATAAGACCTTGATGATCTCTGGAGACATGTGGTGGTCCTCCTCCTTCCATTGCAATCCAAACACAGATGAATTAAATGCTCTCTGGGCTGATATTGGATTTGTGGTATGATGCATCCCCTCATCCCTATTTATGATTACAGTATATTCTGGCGTATAAGACTACTTTTTAACCCAAGAAAATCTTCTCAAAAGTCAGGGGTCGTCTTATATGCGGGTGTAGTCTTATGCATGGGAGTCATCTTAACTCTATATTTTAACTGGAAAAGTTGGGGGTCGTCTTATACGCCCAGTCGTCTTATATGCCAGAATATACGGTAGTTTGCTAGACATCTTATTGGACATCTGGACATCTTATTGGAGTAGGCTGGTATAGCGCTGAACTGAAATACAGGTTGAATATTCTATATCCAAACTACTTGGGACCATAAGTAGTTTGGATTTCTTTTCAGATTTTGGAATTGTTGCTGCTGTGGCTAATAACAACAACAATAATTTAGGGTTAATAATAATAATAATAATAACAACAACAACAACAATTTGTTACCTGCCTCTACTTGTGGCTGGGGGAAGGATACAGCACAGTCAAAACACTTCAACATAAAATACATCCAAGAAAAAATATATATCAGAACACATCGCTATAAAATACATGCACCAAAACTCACGGTGCATACACTGGATTTGGAACCCAAGCCTAAACTCAAATCTCTTTTATGTGTCATATACACCTTATATACACATAGCTTGGACATCATTGTATACGCTATTTTAAATAATTTTGTTCATTAAATGTGTACACTGAACCATGAGAAAGCATAGATGTCAATGTCTCAGCCATTTATGTGGGTGATTTTGGATTTTGGAGAATTTCAGATTTTCTGGTAGGAGATTCCAGTACTTTATCTGCAATTGTATATTTAGGATATTTTCCCCCATTTTAATCCATTAGTGTGCATGTGTGAACAAAGTTTTTAGATTTTGTCTGGCATTCGTTTACCCTGCTTCTTTTTCTTCCCAGTCCACCAAGGAGCCAAAGTTGTGTTCTGTGCTCCAGAAAGAGAAGGTGAGATTTTTTTTTTCATAGCTAAACATTATGAAAGAGTCCATTGTTTCCATATTAGCATGTTTAAACTACAGGGATGTGAGTGTGGAGTTGTAACCATCCCTTCTCTGATCAGTGGTCATGAATAGGAAGGTTGATAGGACCTGGAGTCCAAGAATAGCAAGCCAGTAACCATGATGTAGGCATATGAAAGACAGAATTAGTGCTTTTTTGATCCTATTTGAGGTAGAAATGTAAGAGGTTCTGCTAAGGGGAGAAATGCAAGAATGAGAAAGCTGTCCTTTGTATCTGCTTGGCTTTGGTTCAAGATCTCTCAATGGATGCCAAAATCTGTGGATGCTCATTATATACTATGGCATATAAAAATAGTGTCCCTTATATAAAATGACAAAATCAAGGTTTGCTTCTTTATTTTAAGGTCATAGATGGTTGATTGCTTGGATATAGAAGGGACAATTCATTTCCTTGCAAATTTATTTATTTATTTACAGTATTTATATTCTGCCCTTCTTACCTCGCAGAGGACTCAGTAGATTACAATGTACATATACATGGCAAACATTCAATGCCATAGACACACAACATATATAGACAGACACAGAGTTTATTTAACATTCCAGCTTTTTTGATGATGGTATTTTGGCCACCAGGGGACCTGTTGCTTCACCATCCATCCATCCATGACACTGATGAAATACTTCCTCATTCTTTGCATGCTTGCTGGAGATTTTTATGGTGTCATAAATTAGTTAAATTAGCCTCCCTGCATAAGCGATACCTAAATTTCCTACTTGACAGATGCAACTGTCTTTCGGGCTGCAAAGGTCGACAGGAAGCTACACAATTTGGTCGGCGCTCACTCTGACCCGGGCTGGCTTTGAACTCATGACTTTTCGGTCAGTAGTGATCTTAATACAGCTGACTCCCAACCAAGTGCGCGACAGTCCAGGTGTACCCACTGCAAGTATGTGTGGTCCTGGCAATCTTCCTGAAAACCCACCGTAACAGTAGGAATGTGGGACACTGGATTAATCTTAGCATGAAGAGTAGATATCGGTGACTGTTAGATCTGTGTCCAGTTGAGTCTCTGTGCCTCAAATTCTCATTTGACACCAAGTATGGGCTCAGATAGAGGCTTGCATTCTGTAGGTTAGTCTCAAATAAAGGCGACCAATTGGCTCATGGTTGAATGGTAAGTCAACACAGAGACAAAGTGCAAGGAGGCAGTATTGTCTTACTCCTTCATCAACTGGAACTGGAACTGCCCTCCAAACTCCTCATGAACTCTTGTTTGCAACTGTCTTTGCAGAAGAACAGGGGAAGAAGATTGTGCAGGAATTGGAGTTTTGTGGGGGTCCTGGGGAAGTTTACTTTCAGATCTGCGATGTTTGCTGCGAAAAAGCTATTCAGGTAGGGCTAAGGGGAAAGTTGTTGGTTTGGGAGAGCCTCTTTGTTGTTATGTGCCTTTATGTTATCTCCGACTTTTGACAACCCCAAAATGACGCTATCATAGGGCTTTCTGGGACTGAGTATGCATGGCTCACCCAAGGTCACCCAGTGGGTTTCCATGACAAAGGGAGAATTGAACCCTGGTCTCCAGAGTCATTTTCCAGTGCTACTTCACTATGCTTCTTTAATGGTTTCGAAACCAGTTTTCCCTTGGCACAAATCCATTCTTAAAGCCTGGACTTGAAAACGTAGTTCTTTAGATGACATCCCAGGATCCTCCAATGATTGTGGATGAATTTTGGAAGATGTAATCTAAAATTGTAAGGAGCCCCCGATGGCGCAGTGGGTTAAAGCACTGAGCTGCTGAACTTGTTGACCGAAAGGTTGCAGGTTCAAATTCGGGGAGCAGCATGCGCTCCCACTGTCAGCCCCAGCTTCTACCAACCTAGCAGTTTGAAAACATGCACATGTGAGTAGCTCAATAGGTACTGCTCTGGTGGGAAGGTAATGGCGCTCCATGCAGTCATGCTGGTCACATGACCTTGGAGGTGTCTACGGACAATGCCGGCTCTTCGGCTTAGAAATGGAGATGTGAACCACACCCCAGAGTTGGACATGACTGGACTTAATGTCAGGGGACAACCTTTACCTTTACCTTAATCTAAAATTGTGGGAATGATGACTGTCCCAGTTTAGTTGTAGTGTCTTCCCCAATACAATGTTTTTCATATGAGTTGGGTTGCATCTTACCTCTTCCCTGATTATACCTATCTTGGCTAGGGATGGTGGGAGTTGTAATCAGCACATGTGCATTGTGGAAGGCTGTCCGACCAACTTTCAGATGTAATCATAAAATAATTGTGTTTCAGCTTTTGCTAAACATCTTCCATGTTTCATTTCTTCTCTTTTACTAACCTTGTCCTTTCCCATAGAATCTGGTTGCTGTGACCATTGAACTTTATGGAAAGCTTGACTGCCTGGTGAACAATGCTGGAATTGGTAAGTCAATCCCAAAAACCTGCCTGGGAAAGATCAGGGTTCCCTTGGTTTTTTTTTGGGGGGGGGGTTGGGGGGCATGGGGCTTTTTACTAAGTGTTCAAGGACTTTTTTAACATACCATCCTGCTTTTTTACATACCACCCTGCTTTTCTTCGTTGGTGTTTTATGGTATACATGAAATGCCACATTTCAAACAACATTATCCCCTTCCTATCAATTTGCCCTGCTGTGTAGCTTTCCCAATCATATACATATATCTATGCAATAGATAATTCTGATTTTGGTATTTAATGATGTATCTTCATGTTTGTGGAACCTATCGATAGCAGTTCCTTCATAATGACATTTACAAATAAATCACAAGGACAGCAATAAGTGATTTTTTTAAAAAAAAACAAACAAACCAAAGAGATAGGGAATTATTCTGGCTCTTCTGTGAAATTCTCTTCTTTTTTATATCTACCTGCCAACAGTTTCCAGTCCCAAACCAATCGATAACGTCACCACAGAAGAATTCCACAAAGTCATGGACACCAATGTTGTTGGCACCTTCTTAGCATCTAAAGTGAGTAATATGAATACATTCACAGGAAGCTGCTTTATATAACATCAGACCCTCATTCCCTTGAGTTTAGTGGTGGAGCCATGGAGCTGCTCAGGAGATTTTGGACTGTGCATCCCAGCATCCCTAGCCAAGGTAGACAGTGGAAAGGAATTCTCAGAACTGCAGTCGAACAAACTGAGTATTATCATCATCAACCAAGCAAGATGTGCCAGATGGGTGCATTGCTGCCATGTAGGTGAGAGGATGGGAATTGTAGTCCAGCACTCCAAGAAGCCCCCAGGCTTGGGGAAGACTGTCAGTAGCTCTACAGGGGTTCATATGTTTCCCAGATGAAATGGGGTGAGCCTAAGCCTCTTGTAGATGCTTTTTTATTATTGAGTTGCAGTTACAGTACAGTCTCGCTTATCCAAAGTTCTGTAGGTGACACCTTCTGCTGTCAAGAATTCAATGACTGCACGTTGCTTAAGTCGCATTGACCATCCGTCTGTGCAGGGTTCCATACTTCTCACTTTACCAACACAACTGTTCAATGCTAAGAATTCCCGCCAAAATGCAACTGTAGAAGAGAGACTACTGAACAAGCCAGTACCTATCACATACCAGTACTGCCATCTGTTGAGGAGTTACAAAGGTGGAGGCATTAGTTTTCATTCAACCCTTGTATGTTGGTATATTCTTCTTTCATCTCAATTTATCTCTCTTTTTATTTGCAGTATGCTCTACCTTATCTCCGAAAAACAAAAGGTAACATCATCAATCTCTCTAGTATTGCCCATATTGTTGGAGGCGGACATGAACTGCCCTATACCTCAAGCAAGGTAGGCTGGAGCAATAGAACC
Source organism: Anolis sagrei ordinatus (assembly GCF_025583915.1). NCBI lineage: Eukaryota > Metazoa > Chordata > Lepidosauria > Squamata > Anolidae > Anolis > Anolis sagrei. Next base: position 21,399,045 of record NW_026847660.1, on the reverse strand, counting down.
TGAAATTATCCCCACCTCCCCCACTGTTCTAATGCAAGCGTTGCCAACATTTCTTCAAAGCTCCTGCTGCAGTGATTTTTAGCAGCAAGCCTCTTTCAAAGGCCACAAGAACAGGCCAGGTTATTATTGTTTCCTTTTAGTCAAATTCTGTCCAATGGTTAGAAAAGTTACATTTGGAGACCATAGATGTTACCCCTTGTACTACATTTGGAACAACCATGGAATGAGGAAAGAAGTGCTTTTCTTTGGTAGCCCCATTCTTATTAAAAACCAGTTTTCTTCACTCCCTTCTTGATTATGGTCAAGGGGCAAATAGTTTTTCAACCCACTTTGATTGAAATATAGGCCTTTTATTTACATTGTGACTTTTAGTGTTCTGGCTGTTCTTAATTTTTTTTAATGTAGCCTTTCATCAATTGTATTTTATATTGCATTGTTTCAGTGTTTTGCCCGATGGTCTGCTTCATATAAGGTTCTGCTTCCAAAGACCGTATAGAAAATTTTCAAAAATAAGTATAATAAAATAACTCTTTCAACTTGTAGGGTGCCATTAGAGCGATGACAAAATCCCTGGCCATCGATGAGAGCAAATATTGTGTCCGAGTCAACAGGTAAGACTTTTGCCAACAATTAAAGATTTGTGTATTGTTGAAGGCTTTCATGGCTGGAATCACTGGGTTGTTGTAGGTTTTTCCGGGCTATATGGCCATGGTCTAGAGGCATTCTCTCCTGACGTTTCTCCTGATGTTTTGCCAGGTACCTCTGAGGATGCTTGCCATAGATGCAGGCGAAACGTCAGGAGAGAATGCCTCTAGACCATGGCCAATTAAAGGTTTGGTTTCTTTTCCCTGAAAATAACTAGGACAACATAATGGCTCACACATTTTGGTCTTCCACATGGCCATCTGCTCCCAGTGTCCCTCCCTGTTGTCCACACTAGCCGGTGCTTTACTGGTTGAGATGGAGATTTGCCCAGTGACCTTTCCTATTGGCCACGTTGCAATTCAAAATATCCAGAGTGACAAATGCTTCCAAGAAACCCTAATCTTGGCAGAAGATTCAAGGTATTTTGGAAAACATGTTTAAAATTTCGATATAGCTGAATGTGAAGAGATTACAAAAACTAAAAAAGCATTTTAAAATAAACATATAAACTGCAACAACAATAGCCTGCATCAATAGGAGCATAGCGTCTAGATCTAGGGAAGTAATGCTACCCCTCTATTCCGCTTTGGTTAGACCACACCTGGAATATTGTGTCCAATTCTGGGCACCACAATTCAAGAGAGATATTGACAAGCTGGAATGTGTCCAGAGGAGGGCGACTAAATGATCAAGGGTCTGGAGAACAAGCCCTATGAGGAGCGGCTTAAGGAGCTGAGCATGTTTAAGCCTGAAGAAGAGAAGGCTGAGAGGAGATATGATAGCCATGTATAAATATGTGAGAGGAAGCCACAGGGAGGAGGGAGCAAGCTTGTTTTCTGCTTCCTTGGAGACTAGGACGCGGAACAAGGCTTCAAACTACAAGAGAGGAGATTCCATCTGAACATGAGGAAGAACTTCCTGACTGTGAGAGCCGTTCAGCAGTGGAACTCTCTGCCCCGGAGTGTGGTGGAGGCTCCTTCTTTGGAAGCTTTTAAACAGAGGCTGGATGGCCATCTGTCAGGGGTGATTTGAATGCAACATTCCTGCTTCTTGGCAGGGGTTGGACTGGATGGCCCATGAGGTCTCTTCCAACTCTTTGATTCTATGATTCTATGATTCTGAGCAGGGCAGGAGCATGAATGAGCTGAAGCAATCAAAGGAGCAGAGTCAGGCTTTAAATGTTAGAAAAACGTTTACTGGAAAGAACTATGTTTCTAAATAGGAAAGTTCAGGAATTATTTGTATTTCACTATGTCTGGAACAAGCTGCCATTATGTCTCTGTTATCTCTATGGAGAAAAAGGAAGAGAGACCAAACTCCCATGAGGTCTCTAATTTAGGAAAGTAAAGGTTTTCCTGAGAATATCAGTCTAAGGGCAGTTTCAGACAGGCTGTTATTCCAGGAGCACCCGAGTTTAAAAAATGCAGATATTCCTGAGGGTCCATCTACACTTACCATAGAAAGTGTGCGCTTTCTAAAATATCAAATTAATTCACCATAAACCAGGGTTTTCCTGGTTTGTGGGGAATTAATTCTGGTTTGTCCAGGATGTCATCTGGACAGACCCCTTTTTATGCAGCAACTCCCGCATTAAAGGGACTGTCTAGATGTCCCCTAAGGACCTTATCCCAGGATCTGATCCCAGGTTTTCTGCTTTAAACCGGATTTTATGATTCCACATTGCCAGATAATCTGGGATAAACACAAAACCTGGGTTCAGATCCTGGGATATAGGGCCTGTCTAGAAGGGCCCTTGCTCAGGAATTTGGAGGAAACAAGGAGAGACAGACAAAGAGAGCTATAGAGGGGACCTTTCCCTATAAACTAACATCAGCTGCCTATCTGTTTCCTTGTTGAGAACTAGAAACAGGATATGGTTGACTCCCAATACGGAATTGTTAAGTAACATATGGAAACTTTGGGGTGTGGTGGCTTTTATACTTCTAGGAATCTTAAAATATATCCCACTATGTGGGAATGGATTTGCTTACTCTTCTGTGCTGCAACTTCCAAACCTGGCTTTACTCCTTTAAAAATATCCAAACAATTTGAATTCTAGCATTTCACCTGGCCATATCTGGACTCCAATGCAGGAATGGTTTCTAAACAAACAACCTGATCCAGAAGCAGCAATCCAGGAAAGCAAAGATTCTCAGGCAAGTGCATAATGGAGGTGGGCTACTGTATAGGGTGGGTTTCTATTTTATAGTAGGAAATGCATATACAGCCCTCCATAAAAATACCAATAAAATTCTGTGTGCACAAGAAAAAACCCCTGCCTCCTCTACCTCAGTTTTTCTCAACCTTCCTAATGCTGCAACTCCTTAATATAGTTCTTCATGTTGTGCTGACTTCTAACCATAACATTATTTTCGTGGCTACTTCATAACTATAATTTTGCTCCTGTTCTGAATTGTCATGTACATGTCTGATATGCAGGGCGTATTTTCATTCACTGGATCAAATTTGGCACAAATACCTGATACATCCACATTTGAATACTGGTGGGGTTGGGGGGATTGATTTTGTCATTTGGGAGTTGTAGTTGCTGGGATTTATAGTTCACTTACAATCAAATTTGGTACACAGCACTCCCATGACCAACAGAAAGTACTGGAAGGGTTTGGTGGGCATTGACCTTTAGTTTTGGAGTTGTAGTTCACCTACATCTAGAGAGCACTATGGACTTAAACAATGATGGATGTGAACACTGGTGGAGTTTGCTGAAAATAGATTTTGACAATCTGTTCCTGATTTGAAAGTGTTATTCCCTGTTTCATTGGGTGGTCTTTACTTTGAAATTAGTTGTTCTACTCCAGAAACCTTGTTTGTGTGGCACAAACGGTGTTAAATTGGCCTTCACAAACTACAACAATAGTTGTGCTTAGCCATGCCCACCTCATCCCTCCTTGCATCACCGGGGAGGGAAAGCATGAGATTTTAAAACTTTTTAGGCTTTACCAAAGTTGCTTAGTTGTTGTGAAAATTAAAATAATCTTGGGAGACATCTGAACATTATGGGTTTTTTTTAAAAAAGGTAAGTGGTTCAAAATCGGATCCCCCCTCCCCCCAACTTTTCCTGCATGATTCAAAACTGTTTCGGAAGTCAAAATTCAGAAATGTTTTCCAACTTTTAGGCTCTTCCAAATGAACCTATCCAACCTTAGTAGACTCACTCACTCACACACACACACACACACACACACACAAACACATCTCTATTCCATTTGTTTTCTTCTTCCAAGAATCATTGTCTTCAGTCGAAATAAATAAAAAGTGTCTGGTTTTTAAGCCTATAAGAGAAGCTTATGAGCTCTCAGAAATTACAAGGACAAACTCCAAAGGATTTCCAGTAGGGTTGGATAGGTTCATTTGGAAATGACTAAAATTTGGAAGAAAACTTCTGAATTTGGAGATCTAATGCAGTTTTGAACCATGCAGGAAAGGGGGGGGGGAAGAATCCAAACACTACCCCCTTGTAATTATCCTATAATGTTTGGATGTATCCTGAGGTTATTTTAATTTTCACAACCATTAAGCAACTTTGGTAAAGGCAAGGGAATTTTTTAAATCTCATTCTTTCCATCAGTGGTGCAAAAAGGGATGCGGTGGGCATGGCTAGTCATAGCCATCTTTAGCCATCTGTAGTTTGTTAAGGCAAGGCCCCCAATGGTAGAGATTGCAAAAGGCCCTGCTCTTAAACTACATTTCCCACAATGCACAGCTGCTCATTAGCCAAAATGGCTGAAGAACCCTAAAAATAGCTGTCTGTAGCAGTCTTCGTCTAACTATAAAATACACTGATTGAATCTACAAAGGAGTCTAAAGAAGGCAGCAAAGCAATTAGTAACTTTTGCAAAAACAAGAGAACATAAACTGCTTACAAAACAATCCTTTTACTTTGGCCTGATTGCCACAGCCAGCCAGCCAGTCCCTTACAGTCAGTCAATAAGTAATGATAAAATAAAATGATTGGTTGCATTTGCAAAAAGGAATAAACGGATGGATGTGTCTTGAGGGTCCCCTCTAACTCAATAGAGGAAGCAAATGGATGTCAGGAGAGTTTGGATGGTGCTTTTCTGCCCAGAAGAAGGGGATCAGTCTAGATGTCTCTTGATGGGGTCTGTACTATGATTCCTGTTCTCCATCAATTTATCAGTTTCAGGAGTAAAACAACTACTTTCCAGTAAATACCACCCAATGAAACAGGTAATAACACTTTCAAACCAGGAACAGATTTTCTTTATTATTAAAAATGTTTTTTTTATAAAAACTTTTAAAATTTGCCAAAAATCCATGGATAAGTCAAATTTGGTGAGCTAACAATGAAATTTGGTGAGCTAACAATCGTCTGTGTGTTCTACTACTGTAGCAAGTTTAATCAGGATTGGTGTAGAAATGAGGGAGGGAGAATCTCCTGAATGTTTCCCAGTGACAGTGCTGTTTTTTCCTACTGCACATGCATGTCTGCCATTAACAATGCGGTTTGGAAGTTTCGGAAGATTTGGAAAGTTTTGATTTTTTTTTAAAAAAAATTAGAAGTGATTTTAGAATTGAACCACCAGTGCCCACTACATCCGAAATGGGTTTTGAAATTCTTTTTTTTTTATCAACCAAGCCTAGTGTCTAGCCATGAGATTTTCCTCAAGCACTAATTTTGCACCACCCTTTTTCTTCTCCATTGTGTCCATAGCTTTTGGGACGGATGGGGACCCCTGCAGAGATTGCGAAGGCTGCCCTGTTCCTTGCTGCCGATGCCACGTTCTGCACAGGATGTGACCTTGTGGCCAGTGGTGGAGCTGAGCTTGGCTTTGGCCATAAGAGTCAAGTTATTCCCAGATGTGGCTCTAAAAACTAGTAGAGTCAACCAGGATGGGAGGATTGCAGTGGCTACAAATCTATTTGATTTCCATTCAGGTTGAGGCAGGCCCGTAGCCAGGATTTCGATTAAGAGGGGGGGCTGAGTTTTTTCAAGGGGGGGTTCGGGGGGGGGGGGGGGGGCTGAGTCTGAGTGAAAGAGGGTCTACACTAGCAAACCTTTTGTATCATTACCCCAATACCCCCATGCATATGGGATATATTGAGTATGGTGATCAGATCATGATATGAATAAACATAACAGTTTAAATAATGCACCAGTAAGGCCTTTTCGCGAACCACCATGAGAATTTGGGGGGGGGGGCTGAAGCCCCTCAAGCCCCCCCACCCTGGCTACATGCCTGGGTCGAGGGCTATCTCACAAGGTAGTTGTATCTGCATTACCCATATAAGAAAAGATCAAAAAACTTTTGTAATTCTAGATCTGTGATTTCCAGCATTTAGTCCTCCAGTTGTTTTGGTGTCCCATTCCAACCACATCCTTCAACCCAGAGTTCTGGCAAGGAATAGGTCCCTTCCCATAACGTTCCCAGATGGGAACAGAGGCATGAGGTTTAGCAAATTGCCCCCAAATCTGGATTGTAAAATCCACTTCTAAAAAACCTGCCTCTCAGATCAGAAAACATCAAGAGACCCAGAGTGTGCAGATTAGATGAACTATCCCTGTTGGAACAGCTACCTGCATGGCAAAGGGAAATGCTGCTTAATATTGAGGACATAGGGAAAGTATGGGAAACGTTCAATTCTTGGATAAATACTTCTCCAGACACCCAAGGAAATGATGGCAATCTCCCCTTGATATTATAATCCTAACAACAAACATGTCTTCTCATATATGAACAATTCCAATCTGTATACTCAATAAACATTTAATGCTACGCATCTCAAAGAGTCTTGGCTGTTTTATTTCAGAGCCCTGTCTTTTTTTGTTTGTTTTCTTTTTGCATTTCTTGGATCTCAACTAGGCTTTGTACCTCAGAGTAAATGGCATGGGAAGAAAAGAGCAGTTGTTAGGCTTAATTGTTATCTTTTAAATTTGCATTCAAATTACTCAGAGTGACATACAGAGTGTATTCTTTTCCTTCTTATCCACTTCTCCTCTCCACACCAACAATATGAGGAAGGTTGAAGCCAGATACCCATTACACTCCCTGTGTATGAACCAGAGATGGGACATAAGCTATGGGTTAGGGCCTTCCTGGATCTCAGCGGGAGCCCATCTGCCCGTTGTGCAGAACTTCGCTTTCGGGGATCTCAGCTATCCACAGGACAAAGGTTGCCTTGATTGCAATCGCATCAACAATATACATCTTTGGGACTCTTTCTTTGTCTCCCCAGCATGGGAAGATGTCTGGGACAACAACCCCCATGGTCTTCTCTGGCGGGGCCCGGTATCTTCATAATCCTGGCAAATCTTCTTTTGGACTTTTCTTTGTCTCCAGCTACATATCTAGGGGTTGGCTCAACCCCATGGGACCTCGCTGCCCCCAAGACCACCTCAGCCAGCCCATTGGAAGCCCTGGAATCTCCCTGCCCAGCTGGGAGGAGATCCCCAGCTACGTCACTGCCACCACTTCCAATGATGGCATGCACTGGCTAAGACCCACCTCCTGACCAATCAGAGGTCTGGGAGACACCAGCTGGCTTCTCGCTGCTGGCCAATCAGGAGAAAGGGAGGGAGTTTCAAAATGTAGCAGTGTTGATGCATGAGAATTCTTGTGTATAAAAATGTTTGCTTATGATTTTGCTTTTGCACTTGTACCCTTTGAGCATCTGTTCTGTATGAGTGTCCCTTTTATGTAAATTAAATAAACCCTTCAACCTGGTGAGATTCCTGGTTCCTGATTTGCAAAATCTGCAGTTAGCGAAGCTTGACAGGCAAGCCATCCTGAGTCCCTGAGAAGGATGGAGTAGAAATACTGGAAATAAAAAATAAATGAATATATCCCTAGGTATCCACGGGACTTAGAAAAACTCCAAATTTCCAGTATCATAAGGACACTTCTAAGTACTACAACATAAAGAAAAATGAATCTTGAGCATTTGGAAATAAATATTGCTTTTCTTCATGGAGATCTAACAGAAGGTATTTACATTGAGCAACTCTCAGGATTTGAAGACAAGAATAACAAAAGCATTGTATGTAAACTGCAAAAGAGCATCTCTGGACTAAAGAAAGGAGCAAGAGCATGGATTAAAAACTTGAATGAAATGCTTCTTGAAAAAGGAAAGGCTACAGTGTATCCTGGCAGACAATGAAATTAATATTAGCTAAATTTGGATTTGGAGAAAAATTTAGAAACCTAATTGATAAATTATATTCCAAAAATTGTGTCCAAGTAATGGTGAATGATGGTTTAACAGGGAAAATAGATATAACACGAGGCACGCGACAGGGATGTCCTCTTTCCCCAATTTTATTCGCAATTGTAATCGAACTATTAGCTAATGTAATTAGAGATGATAGTAGTATAAAAGGAATAGGAATAAAACAGAAATATAAAATAAATTTGTTTGCAGATGACACCCTTTTATCAATGGAACATCCAATAAAACATTGGGAGAAAATTGAGGCTCATTTAACAGAATTTGGATTAATGACAGGGTTACAAATTAATTGGAACAAATCAGAAATGATGATATTTAATTATCGAGAAGAAGAGATAAAAAATATAAAACAGGAGGGGAAAATTAAAATTAAAATCAAAGAAACAATTAAATATTTAGGAATAAATATAACTAAAGATTTAAAAAACTTAGAAATAAATAATCTAACCAAATTAAGAAAGGAAATTGATAAGAAATTGCTGGAATACAATAAGCTCAAATTATCATGGTTCGGTAGGATAGCATTAATTAAAATGAAGATATTACCCAAACTAAATTTTCTATTTAGAATGCTACCTGTAAAAATTTCAGATCAAGAAATAAAAATCTGGCAAAACATGTTAAATCTGTACTGTAATGGAAACAAAAAAGCTAGAATAAATAAAAGTTTATGGTATAAATCACAGAAAGAGGGAGGTCTTGGATTACCAAACCTCAAGTTATATTATCAATCAAATCAAATTAGATATATAGTAGAAAGTTTAGCAAAACAAAAGAGCTTGGAGTGGTTAGAAGAAGATGATAAAAAATTAGAACTGAAATTAGAATACATTTTTATAGGGGTAATAGAGAAAAGGGTAAAAAGAAATGGTATAACAATTTAAACAATCCCTTTCTAAAAAATATTTTAGAGATTTGGGGGAGATATAAAAAAACCCTAATGCCAGGTATTTCTCCTATCATGCCAGTTTTAATGACAGAAAACTTCCCAGAAAATTTAAAAAGAACTTGAAGTAGAACTTAATGGAAGAGGTTTAATGAAAGTAAAAGACTGGGATCTGAAAATGGTAAATATGGAAAGAATAAAAGAGGAATTAGGAGACTTAGATTGGTATAAGTATTTACAATTGGGCAAATGGTCAAGTGATATAAGGAAAAAGTATAATGGAGGTAGGGAATACACAAAAATAGAAAAGATGATAACTCAAAGGGAGACTAAAGAAGAGAATATAACATTAAAAGGCACAGTAAGTGATATCTATAAACTGTTATTAATGAATGAACAGGAACAAGATTATTTGAAGGAAGTATGGGAAACAGACTTGGGGGGAAAATGAATAATCAAGAATGGGCAAACATATGGAATATGAGAATACTAAAAAATATGTCTATCAGAATTAAAGAAAATTACTACAAAATGATATGGAGGTGGTATCTAACCCCTATTAGATTAAATCAGATTGATAAAAAAATATTCAAATCAGTGTTGGAGAGGTTGTCAAGTAATAGGGACGTATCTTCATATGTGGTGGTCATGTTATATTATACAAAATTTTTGGGAAAGCATATTCAAAGAAATAAGAGCAATAATAAAAATAGAGATTGAGATTACACCAAAATTAGCTTTATTACTTATACATGATAATATAATTCCTGTACAAGAGGAGAAAGAATTGGTTTCTAATTTGATAACAGCAGCTAAATTGTTAATAGCAAAAAATTGGAAGAAAAAAAAAGAAATTCAATTAGAAGAATGGTATAGGGAAATTTGGAATATAGCGATTAATGATAAGCTAACTTGCAATATTAAAATTAAAAGGGGAATATGTAAACAAACAGACTTTTGGAAAATATGGGGAAAATTTATCGAGTATGTGTTTAATGAGGGAAAGGGGTATAAGCCAGCAAGAGAAACAATGATATTTTGGAATGGTGAAACAACATGAGTTGGTTGGTCCTGGTGGAGGGGGCACAAACTAAGGGTAAGGGGAAGAGGAATAATAATAATAATAATAATAATAATAATAATATATTTAAAAAAAGAAAAAGGAAAGACTGACAGTTGCCCTTACTTCCAATACAAATATAACAAACTGATATATATTCTGACTTGTTGATGACATAATGATTAGTTATGAAGAAAAATGTGATATTAATGAAACTGTGGAACATCTGAATAAACAAATAAAAGTGTTTCAATACTTATTACAAAATTAAGGGATGATTCCAAAATTGGACAGGGTCTGTATTGTAACTATAATGAGTTTCTACTTTTTTGTTACTTTTTTTGTTAAGTAATTAATTGTGCCAATGGGGAAACTTCAGGGCACCTTTCTCCCTCATTGTTATAGCTATTGGCAGGAAACTTTCTATGTTTATAAAATGCATTTACCACAGTTAGCCCATCTAATTTCAGAACATTTAAAAAACCTACAAGAGCTATCTCCTTGAATTTTCTATACAATGATTCAAGATAACAGGGGATCATTCCCCCCAAGTTTCAGAAATATTCATACACCTTCTGATTTTTAAAAAAGTTTCAGCAAAAACATTTTTTAAAAGCCAAAACTATCTCATTGAATGTCTCTCATATTAACCAATATAACTTCAATTTATGGATTTCTTCCCTGATTTACTTAATAGTGTCCATCTGTTCTCCTCTTTGGAGATTCAACAATTTATTGGAACTCTGACTGATGCCAGGAGGGAAAAATCTCCCCCTATCCTAATTGGAGCTTTCTGATGCTGAGCAGAATTCTGGGAAATGTAGTTTAGGGTGGTGACTTTTGAATTCTTTGCTGCTCGACTTCCCAAACTATATTTCCCAGAATTCTGTGCTCTCCCAGTCTTTCTCAGTCTCTTTTCCAGCTCACTCACTCCCATGGACAATGGATCTGAACCAAACTTGGCACACATGCCCATCAGGATCTGCTGAAAATACTTGCAAAATGTGGTTTTTTGGGGGAGGGGGGAGGGGTTTCACAGAATATAATGTTAGCTGTAGCCAATCCGTATCCAAAGACCTATGCGTTTCCTAGAACCGGAGTACCATTTGTATTTCCAGTGGGACCATTCATAAAAATCAAAACTATCATCATACATCACAGATGGTCACTCATGGTCGAGAATGATTGTCTTCCAGAGGTCTCTTGACATTGAGTCTGTAAGTGACTGTGGAGACCTGTTTTGGATCCGCATGGTCTGTCACAGTGAGAACATAGGTTTTCAGGTGGACATGGGTTTAATTGACATCCCTTCCCCTTGGCACATTTCTCCCTTTCACCCTCCATTCATGCCTCTTCAAAATCCATAGCACCGTTAGTAGCAACTCACCTCCAGTTGGTTCATATTTTTTCTTCAATGTCTTATCCAGCACAGCTTACTTGTCCGAATGCATCTACAATCCACCTCGGAGTTTACGATCATCAGGGGAGGCCCTGCTCTCGATCCCGCCACCCTCACAAGTGTGGCCTATGAGCCTCAGCATCAGAGTAGCAAAGTGCAAGGGCAGTTGAAGTGGTTTCTATACTGCATTTAATTGCATAATAGTCACACTTTCTATCCCTCTTTTTCATACATTGGTGACTATTATGCAATTAAATACGGTATTAGTAGATAACCTTTAGTTACCACCTGGCAAGTAAGAAGTCACACACACGCACACAGTAATTTTAATTGAAATGCAGTTTCTTTATTTTTATTTATCATGTCAGAAGCGAGTTAAGGGTACAGTTAAAATGCATTTAAAAACACAAAGTTGTTTTTTTTTTTTACAAAGAACTTGGTATTATGCTAAATGTCCTTTGACCAGCCACTTGGAATACCTCTGGTTTCATTGTGAGAAGGTCCTCTATTGTGCATATGAGAGGGCTCAGGTTGCATTGTAGAAGGTGGTCTGTGGTTTTCTCTTCTCCGCACTAGCATGTTGTGGATTCCACTTTGTAGCCCCATTTCTTAAGGTTAGAGCTGCATCTTGTGGTGTCAGAGCGCGGCCTGTTCAGCGCCTTCCAGGTTGTACACTCTTCTGTGTGCCCAGGAGGGAGGTTTTCATCCAGTCTCAGCCACTGATTGAGGTGCTGGGTTTGAGCCTGCCACTTTTGGACTCTCACTTGCTGAGGTGTTCCTGTGGGTATCTCTGTCGATCTTAGGAAGCTGTTTCTTGATTTAAGATGTCAGCATCCTGGCTGATATCTGAAAAGAGGATGGGCCGAAGATGTCAATGCCTTGGTTCTTTCATTGCTGGCTGCTACTTCCCGGCGGATGTCAGGTGGTGCAACACCAGCTAAACAGTGTAATTTCTCAGTGATGAGGGGCGTAGACATTCTGTGATAATGCGGCATGTCTCATTAAGAGACACATTCACTGTTTTAAGGTGGTGAGATGTTTTCCACATTGGGCATACATATTCAGCATCAGAGTAACAAAGTGCAACGGCAGATGTCTTCACTGTGTCTGGTTGTGACCCCCAGGTTGTGCCAGTCAGCTTTTGTACAATATTATTTCTAGCACTCACTTTTTGCTTGATATTCAAGCTGTGCTTCTTATAAATCAGAGCATGGTCCAGAGAGAGTCCCAGGTATTTTGGTGTGCTGCAATGCTCCAGTGGAATTCCTTCCCAGAGTTCAAGATGCTTCTCTGTTCTTAAAATGAAAAGCACACATCTGTGTTTCAGATGGATTAGGAATTAGATGGTTTTCCTGTAATAGCCAGTAAGAGCACCTAATTCATGCTGCTATTTCTAATAATAATAATCATAATAATTTACGGTTAACAACAACAACAACAATTTGTTATCTGCCTCTTCTCGTGGCTGGGGGCAGGGTACAGCACAGTTGAAACACTTCGACATAAAATACATAGAAGGAAATACATATATCAAAACACACCATTATAAAATACACACACCAAAACCCATACACTGGATTTGGGACTCAAGTCTAAACTCAAATTTAATTTATGTTTCATATACACCTTATATACACATAGCCTGGGGATGTCATTTTACACTATATTTTAAATAATTTTAAATAATGTTGTTCATGAAATGTGTATACTGAACCATGAGAAAGCAAAGATGTCAACGTCGCAGCCATTTATGTGGACAGTTTTGAATTTTGGAAAATTTCAGATTTTTTGATATGGGATACTCCATCTGCAATGGAATATTTCATATATATTTTTCCATTTTTCATCCATTAGTGTGCATGTGCGAACAGAGTTGTTAGATTTTGTCAGGCATGCATTTACCCTGCTTCTTTTCCTTCCCAGTCCACCAAGGAGCCAAAGTGGTGTTCTGTGCCCCAGAAAGTGAAGGTGAGAATTATTTTTTCATACCTAAACATTATGAGAGAGTCCATTGTTTCTATATTAGCATGTTTAAACTACAGGGATGTGAGCATGAAGTTTCAACTACCCCTTCTCTGATCATTGGTCATGAATGGGAAGGCTGATAGGACCTGGAGTCCAAGCATCATGCAGACAAATGAAATAATTAGTGCTCTTTTGACCCTATTTGAGGCAGAAATATAAGAGATTCTGCTAAGGGGAGAAAGACAAGAATGAGAAAGCTGTCCTTTGTATCTGCTTGGCTTTGGTTCAAGAACTCTCAATGGATGCCAAACTCTGTGGGTGCTCATTATATACTATGACATCTAAAATTGTGTCCCTTATAGAAAATGGCAAAATAAAGGTTTGTTTCTTTATTTGGAGGTCATTGATAGTTGATTCCTTGGATACAGAAGTGACAATTTCCTTGCAAACGTACCCACTGCAAGTATGTGTGGTCCTGTGGATTAGAAACGTGAGCTGGTACTGAAACTAAGGTCATGCCATGTCTACTTTAGTGGATTTGATCAGTTTGCATATTTGATTGATATATTGTCTGTGGGGATCTCTGGGTCCTCCAGCACAACTTTCTAGTGGAAATTAACCATAGCATTTCACTGGAGAACCTAGATACTTCTAGAGAGGTGTTTGTCGCACACAATGGCTGGAAAGGTACCATTAAACTAATATCACACTCCGGAGCTCAGTTAGAAGAAAAGCAGTTTATTAAAGTATAAATGTAGCAAAAAATGGTAGAAAGATAAAATGTCAATGCAAAATATAATCCATGTAAAACAAGGCACTTGGAAAGACTTGGAAACAATAATCCATGAGACCAGAATGCAAGGAAGATCTTTAAACTGGGATCTTGACCGAACACAGAATCCAGAAGATCAAAAATACATGGCAGCAATAACAAAGATTCAAAAATACATGAGTCCATGAAACCACTTGATTCTTGAAGCAATACAAGAAACCAGGAAAACACTTGATACTTATAACATGAGTCCATGAATCCCATCCATGAGTCCATGAGAGAAACGAGAGGGAGGAACCTAGAGCCTGTTACTTCTATCCAGTTGTTGATTTCTCTAATGGATAACCCAAGTCAAATTTGCTTTATACCTAAAAATGACGTCTCTTCCCTTGAGAACTCTCAAGAGGGCCTTTACTCATTAAGAGGTGCTGTGACCAGCGCCTCCCTTCAGCTGCCTGTCTTTGTTGACAAATTGCTCTTCTGTATTGTTGAAGGCTTTCATGGCTGGAATAACTGGGTTGTTGTAGGTTTTTTTGGGCTATATGGCAAAATCTGGCTTCCATTTTTTAAAAAACTCAAAAATTACAACAGCCAAACAACAGAGAGGAAACAATCAGGGACAGCTAATCACCTCTCAACAAAAGATTCCCTCAGGCACTAACAAGCCACACCAAAAACTGCCAGGCCATCAAATGCTAATCAAGGTGGTAACACCTAGCTCCAACAGACAGGAATTTTTGTCCCACCCTCGTCATTCCGCAGATATATAAACCCTTTTTCCTAATTCCAACAGACCTCACTACCTCTGAGGATGCTTGCCATAGATGCAGGCGAAACGTCGGGAGAGAATGCCTCTAGACCATGGCCATATAGCCCTGAAAAAACCTACAACAATCCAATTGCTCTTCTCCTATCTAACTCATGGGAGTCAGAAGGATCTACATCTCCAATAACCACATTCAAATCAGAGTCTGACCTTGGTTCTCTTGAGAAAGCTAACTCAGGCCTATCAGCCTCTGAATCTGTCTCCAACTGGAAATCCACTGCTGGCCTAACATTCCAAGAATCCCCAGCCTCATCAGGTACAGAATCAGGCTCCTGTGAATCCCCAATCCCATCAGGTACAGAACCAGACTCCTGGGAGTCTACAGAAGCTTGCTCAATGACCTCAGGCAGTGGAACAACCACAGGATGAACCACAACAGTGTACTCACTTTATTAAAACGCTGTTTTTATTCAGTTTCCCCACTTTTGCAGGGGTCCAGAGCCCCTAACTCCAGCAAATGTAGTAGGTCTCTGTAATGCATTAAACCATGGGATCTCAAATTGTGCTCCATGGAGCCCTTGAGGTTCTGCAAGTCATAGTGGAGGACTCCACAGCACCATGCTGCTTCCCGTCTCCTCTTTCCTCCTCCTCCAAAACAGCAGCAGAGTTCTCATGGGGCAAAGCCACCTCACATTACCCTCGCTATCCAGACTATTTTTCTCACCAACCAGATCCTCCCCTTCTCCCTACCTCCTTTGCTTCCAAAACCCTATTTTCCTTCCACTGCTTATGGAATGCTTTGATTGTGTTTTTCCTGCATGGCAGAAGGGGATTGAGCTAGATGGCCCCTGGAGTTTCTATTACTAATACTGCTTCTACTACTAGTAGTATATAATATATAATATAATATATGTATAATATATGATACAAACATTTTTGGGGCTCCATGAGAATCTTTTGCTTCAAAAAAGGGCTCCGTGGCTGAAAAGGTTTAAGAAGCCTTGCCTTAAAGGCCTTTTTTTCCTCCTTTGCTTCAATCCAAACCAGTGCTAAAACTCAACTCTAATTGAACTGTTTTCCTGTATTTTTCTGCCCTATAGAGTCTTATTATTAGCAGTTGGGAAGGATTGTGTTCTCTGATAGAAAGTGGCAGTTTGTTTACAGTATAGTACTAGAACTCTCTAGTACAGAATCCTAAGTACAATATTTCACCAACTTACAAATCCCAGCATTCCATAGTATAGAGCTATGATAGTTAAAGCAGTACAAAACCGCTTTGACTATGCACAATGGAGAAGAAAGAATCATGTGGTTCTCTAATTGTTGTTAAACTGAAACTCCTGACCAGTGGCTATATTGGCTAAGGATGTTGAGTTTGCAATCAAAGAACAACCATGTGATTTCTGTTCCATGCTTACCTGGCATGTTTTCTGAAAACCCACCATAACAATAAGAATATGGGATACTGAAGTAATCTTAGCGTGAAGAGTAGATATTTGATGACACCAAATATGGTCTTATTTAGAGGCTTGCATCCTGTTGGTTACTCTCAACTAAAGGAGACCCATTGGCTCATAGCTGAATAGTAAGTCAACCCAGACACAAAGCCCAATGTGCCGTCGCGCCTGGGGGCTATTATTCTTAATAAAGGAGGGATGGACATGGCAACCCCCCAGGGGATTGCTTCTTGCCCTCCTTTAGGAAACTGGAACTCTCAAAAACCCAAAACACTATAAATAACTCAAAATAAATTTTATTGATCACAAAGAGTTATTTCTTTAAAGCAATGAGCTGGAAACTTCAGAGGGGTGAAGGAAAATATACGTTACAGTCTCAATTAGTCCTGGGTCCAAGGTGTTTGAAGCTGAGAAGCCTCACCAAGTTTCCTCTTTCCTCAATGGCTGTGAATGCCGGAGCAAACCACAACCCCAGTTCAGATGGCCTATGTTTTGAAGACTCAGGATCTTCCTTTGGTGCCAAAAGAACCGGTTTGAAGGCACTTGAGACTTCCAACGTCGTTCAGGTTGGTCTGAACATGAAGCACAAGTCTCAAGGGTAAAAAACCTCAGAACTGGTGCTAAGAGGTAATTTAAATCAGGGTCTTTTAGAGTCAAGTCTCTTACTCACGTCCATATGGTAGGAACTCTGATGGCAGAATGAAAAGAAAGGAAGCACTCCCCTCCTGCAGGAAGAGGTGGAGCCAAACAGTACTGATTGACAGCTATAAGTAACCAATCCATACAACTATACATAAGCAGGGTAAAAGGGGGCAGGATTAAGCATGATACAACAGGTAAAGGTTGTCCCCTGACATTAAGTCCAGTCATGTCTGACTCTGGGGGTGTGGTGCTCATCTCCATTTCTAAGCCGAAGAGCCAGCGTTGTCCGTAGACACCTCCAAGGTCATGTGGCCGGCATGACTGCATGGAGCGCCGTTACCTTCCCACCGGAGCGGTACCTATTGATCTACTCACATTTGCATGTTTTCGAACTGCTAGGTTGGCAGAAGCTAGGGCTGACAGCGGAAGCTCACGCCACTCCCCGGAATCGAACCTGCGACCTTTCGATCAACAAGCTCAGCAGCTCAGTGCTTTAACCCACTGCGCCACCGGGGGCTCCATTTAAGCATGATACAACAGTTTAAATCTTGCAACTAACAGTTCTATACATAGGTGGTGCCACTCGTGCCGTCACACCCAAGGCAGTATTGTCTTACTCCTTCATTAACTGGAGCTGGAACTGCCTTCCAAACTCCTCATGAACTCTGTTTGCGACTGTCTTTGCAGAAGAACAGGGGAAGAAGATTGTGCAGGAATTGGAGTTTTGTGGCGACCCTGGGGAAGTTTACTTCCAGATCTGCGATGTGAGCTGTGAAAAAGCTATTCAGGTAGGTCTAAGGGGAAAGATGTTGGTTTGGGAGAGTCCATTTGTTGCTATGTACCTTTATGTTATCTCTGACTTATGACAATCCCAAAGTGATACTATCATAGGGCTTTCTGGGCTGAGAATGTGTGACTCACCCAATGGGTTTCCATGACCAAGGGGGAATTGAACCCTGGTCTCCAGAGTCATTATCCAGTGCTACTATGCTATGCGTCTTTATTGGCTTCAAAACCAGTTTTCCCTTGCCACAAATCCATTCTTAAAGCCTAGATTTGAAAATGTAGTTCTTTACATAACATACCAAGATCCTCCAATGATTGTGGATGGATTTTGGAAGATGAAGTCTTAAATGGTGGGAATGATGACTGTCTATGTTTAGTTGTAGCGCTTTCCCCATTAAAACTTACCTCTTCCCTGATTATACTTACCTTGGCTGGGGATGGTGGGAGTTGTAATGAGCATATGTGTTTCATCTTTTGCTAATTACCTCCCATGCTTCATTTTTTCACTTTTGCTAACCTTGTCCTTTTCCATAGAATTTGGTTGCTGTGACCATTGAACTTTATGGAAAACTTGACTGCCTGGTAAACAATGCTGGGATTGGTAAGTCAATTCTGAAAACATGCCCGGGAAAGATCTGGGTTCCTTTGTTTTTTGGGCCTGGGGCTTTTCAGTATGTGTACAAGGACAGGTCTAGGGGTCGTGGATGAAATGCGACATTACAGTCTGATGTTCACCGGTATACACAGCCATCATTTATATTTATTAGACAATTTGTTAACATTTTCCTGTATAGCATCAGCTATAGGGGTGAGTAAAATTATTTGCACTCTGACTGTCAAATTTATTTTAATCGTCTTTCAGAAAAGACAAATACAAATACAATCACCCTGCTTTTTTCCATACCACCCTGTTTGTCTTCTTTGGAGTTTTATGGTATACATGAAGCTCTTATGTAGTGCCACATTTCAAATAATATGATCTCCTTCCTATCAATTTGCTTTGCTGTGTAGTTTTCCCAATCATACACATCTATCTATGCAATAGATAATTCTGACTTTGGTATTTGATTATGTATCTTCACATTTGTGGAATCTATTGATGGCAGTTCTTTCATAGTGACCCTTACAAATAAATCATTACAACATGAATAAGTGATTTTTTAAAGGCACAATAAACAAAGAGACAGGGAATTATTCTGAATCTTCAGTGAAATTGGCTTCTTTTTTATATCTTTCTTCCCACAGCTTTAAGACTCAAACCCATCGATAACATCACTACGGAAGAATTCCACAAAGTCATGGACATAAATGTTGTTGGCCCCTTCTTAGCATCTAAGGTGAGTAATATGAATATATTCACAGGAAGCTGCTTTATATAACATAGACCCTTGATCCCTTGAGTTTAGTGGTGGAGCCATGGAGCTTCTCAGGAGCTTTGGGACTGTGCATCCCAGTATCCCTCACCAGGGTAGGCAGTGGAAAGGAATTCTCAGAATTGCAGTCCAACAAACTGAGTATTATCATCAACCCCAACCAAGCAAGATGTGCCAGATGAGTCAGTTGTTGCTATCAATCATGCAGGTGAGAAGATGGGAATTGTAGTCCTGCACTCCAAGAAGACTCCAGACCTGGGAAAAACTGATAGTAGCTCTGCGGGGTAAAGATGTTTCCCAGATGTACCTAGAAATGCAGTGGGGTGAACCTAAGCCCTTTGCAGATGCTTTTTTATGATTGAGTTGCTGTTACAGTATAGTCTTGCTTATCCAACCTTTGCTCATTCAGCGTTCTGTATTATCCAACACAGTCTGCCTCCTGCCCAGATCCACAGCTGTTTTAATACATTGTGATATTTTGGAGCTAAATTCATAAATATAGCAATTACTACATAATGTTACCATGTATTGAACTGCTTTTTTATTGATTTGTTGTGAAACATGATGTTTTGGTACTTAATTTGTAAAATCATAATGTAATTTGATGTTTAATAGGCTTTTCCCTGTTCCCCTCTTATTATCCAACATTTCCACTTATCCAACGTTCTGCTGGCCTGTTATGTAGAATAAGTGAGACTCTACTGTATTGCCAGAATGAATAAATCATGTCCTTTACCACTGGTTAACCACCCATATAGATTGTTGTTTGCCTTGAGACAATTCTTTAGCCAACCATTTGTAGAATCCCTACACAGCCATTGCCATAAGTTACTGGCTTTTTCCAGAGATGTAAGGCAAGGGATAGGATGGGAATGTTCAGCCTGGAGTTGGAGGTGGCAATATTTTTACCAGTAAGTACCAATTCTCTGTTTAATAAGGAGAATTATGTGACATTCCATAAAGTGCCATTCAATCCCCCATGCTTTTTAACATTTGAAGTCACTTGGAGAGATCATCTGGAGGCATAGGGCCGGGTGCTATCAGAATGTCTCAGACACCCAAATGTATTTTCCTATGCTTTCAAAACAGCCTTAAGTAAGGACATTGTGTCTTTTTGAATAAATGCCTTGAGAATCTAATGGGCTGGATGAAGAAAAACTATCTGAAGCTGAATTCAGACAAGACACATATGCTTATAATTAATGGTCCTAAACTGGGATTGGAGGTATGTCAGCCAGTTCTGGAGAGGGTTATACTCGCCCTGAAAGATTGTCATCTCAGCTTAGGAATGCTTCTGGATCCGTCTTCCAAAATGTCTGTCTAAATCAGTGATTCCCAACCTGTGGTCCACAAGAACGAAAAGATGATCCGTGACCTAACCATTACTACACCGTTGCCTCGAAACCACACGGCAACAAGAGCGACAGGTCTTGCAAAACCTCTTATAGTGTCGAGGCAATGGGGATGTTGGGAGGAGAGAGGCTGACTACCCACAAAAAATTACTGCTACCACAGCAGCTCTAGATTATTAAATATGGTTTTCTGTGGGTGAACAGATGGTGACTACCGGATGCCATATGTTCTGTATCAGAAACTAGAGCTGATGTGGTCTATCCAATGCAATTTTTTCAATCAGCAACCCCAAATAACCAAACCAAAACGAAAGTTGACTAAAAACTGATTTGTAACCTTTTTGCTACTAATGTTGGAGAATGGTCCCTGGTCAAAGTGGTCCTTGGTCAAGTGGTCCCTGATCAAGTGGTCACTGGTCAAAATAAGGTTGGGAATCACTGATCTAGACACTTTTGATGCTGCTCAAAATCCCTGTGCTTTTTTAGCTGCTGCATCCCATTGTTGGCTCATGTTCAACTTATTGACTATTAATATTCCAAGATCTCTTTCATATGTACTGTTGACATTTCACCGTTGTTGAACCAAGTGTCATCCATCCTATATCTCTGCCTTTTGTTGTTTTTTTTTCTGCCTTACTATCCAACATTTCTCCATGTTGAAATTCATTTTGTTAGTTTTACGTCAATCCTAATCTGTTAAAGTCATTTTGGATTCTGATCCTGTCTTCTGGAGTATTAGCTATCCCTCATTTGGTGTCATCTGCAAACTTCATAAGCATGCCCCCTAAACCTTCATCCAAGTCATGAAATAGAGATGTTGAACAGCACTAGGCTTAGGACAAAACCTCACTGCTGCACCCCACTAGTCACTTCTTTCCAGGATGAAGAGGAACCATTGGTGAGCACCCTTTGGGTTTGGTTGCTTAACCAATTACAAATCCACCTAACACTAGTATTGTCTATACCAGCTGTTCTCAAAGTGTGCTCCGTGGAGCCCTTGGGGTTCCACTAAACATACTGAGTGGCTCCACAGAAAATGACGATGAAGAAGAAGATGATGATGATAATCTTTACTTATTATTTCTCCTACCCTCCAAGCTTTCCCTCTTTCCTTTTCCTCCTCCTCCTCTCCCCATCTTCCTTGCTCCCAGAAGCCTTTTTTCCTCAAGTCCCTCACTCTCAAATGCCTTTTCCCTTATTGTCCTTGCTTTCAAAACCAAACCCTATTTCCCTCGCACTGATCAGGGGGTGCTTTGATTCTGCTTTTCCTGCATGGCTTCATATTGCTCAAGTTGAACACTGATTTCCTTTTGGAAGAAGACTGGGGCATAGAAGGCAAATAGTTGTTCTGTGATTTTAATATATGTATTTAATGGTCTTGCGGTTTATTTGTATATTTTAATTGTGTTGTACTCAGTCTGGAATCCCATAGAGAGGCACGTAACAAATACAATTGATGTTGTTGTTGTTACCTGGTTGATTTCCCCCTTCCTCAAAAACAATGATAGAGGTTATTTAGTTATATGTTCATATATTCTTCTTCCATCTCAATGTATCGCTCTTCTTATTTGCAGTATGCTCTGCCTTACCTCTGAAAAACAAAAGGGAACATCATCAATCTCTCCAGTCTTTTACATATCATTGGAACCAGGAAATCAGTGCCCTACATCTCAAGCAAGGTAGGCTGGAGCAATAGGACCTGAAATTATCCCCACCTCCCCTATTGTTCTAATGCAGTGGTTCTCAACCTGGGTTCCCCAGATGTATTTGGCCTACAACTCCCAGAAATCCTAACAGCTGATAAACTGGCTGAGATTTCTGGGAGTTGTAGGCCAAAAACATCTGGGGACCCCAGGTTGAGAACCACTGTTCTAATGCAAGGGTTGCCAACATTTCTTAAAAGCTACTGCTGCAGTGACTTTTAGCAGTAAGGAATGAGGCTTATCTCCAAGCCTCTGTGAAAGAGCACAAGAACAGGCCAGGTTGTTATTGTTTCCTTCTCGTCCAATTTTGCCCAGTGATCAGAAAAGTTGCTTTTGGAGACTACATATGTTATCCCTTGTACTACATTTGGAACAGCCAAAGAATGAGGAAAGCAGGGCTTTCCTTTGGTGGCCCCAATCTTATTAAAAAGCAGTTTTCTTCACTCCCTTGGGCATGTGTCCCACTGTGGAACACATCTCACCACGCTAAAACAGTGGATGTGGCTCTTATTGAGACATCTATAATGCACAGATATCTATGTAACAATGCAACAATATCGGTTTCAATAGCAAAGAACAATTCAAAACAATAATAATTCCACAATTATTTTAGTCTTGCTTCCCAATTCCAACTGGGTTCTAATTGTGACTACTGTAACTCTCAACATGGTCTACATAAATGTTCAAAAATAAATCTTTGGGAGAAAAAAATTAATATAAGGCATTGCCTTATTTTTTGGGGAAACAGGATATTTCCTTGTTGAAAACTATAAAAATGTGCAGGATATGGTTGACTTCCAACACTGAACTGTAGAAGTAAAATTCACAGGTAACATATGGAAACTCTGGTGTGTGTGTGTGTGTGTGTGGGGGGGTGCTATTATACTTCTAAGAATCTTAGCATATAGTTCACCACGTGGGAACTAATTTGCTTACTCTTCTGTGATGCACCTTCCAGATCTGTCTTCCCTCCTTTAAAAAAAAAATCCAAATAATTTGAATTCTAGCATTTCAGCTGGCATTACCTGGACTCCAATGCAGGAATGGGTTGTGAATCAACAACCTCATCCAGAGGCAGCAATCCGGGATAGCAAAGATTCTCAGGCAAGTGCATGATGGGCCTGGGCTGCTATATAGGTTGGCTTTCTAAGTTTATAGAAGGAACTGCGTGTACAATGTCAAAATACCAATAAAATTCTGTATGCAGAAGGAAAACCCATGTTCTGCATCCTCTACCTGATGTGCAGTTTTGCAAATGTATATATTTTAGCAGTTGGTCAGCTACATTTGTGGGTTTCACTTTTGTGTATTTGATTATTCATGGATTGGATTAACATGGTCTGTTTGGTTCTCCAGTATGAATTCATGACCAAATTCTGAAGAAAATTGATAAGGTTTCTGCTGGAGGAGCCTGAAATTCCTAGGGTGGTCTCATAGCATTTTTTTTAATTTGTGGTTTTTCCAGTTTTGCAATGGTCCTGTGTTTTAATTCCAGCAAACATGGAGATTTTGACTGTGGATGTTTATTCTATTTTCATTTAAAGGGAAAAAAAGTATTTCAGATGGAAA
The DNA here is from genome assembly GCF_025583915.1 of Anolis sagrei ordinatus. NCBI lineage: Eukaryota > Metazoa > Chordata > Lepidosauria > Squamata > Anolidae > Anolis > Anolis sagrei. The sequence continues at coordinate 21,375,464 of NW_026847660.1, read as the reverse complement.
TTTGAAGTTTAAGTACTGAAATCCTTTGGAGTTTGTCTTTCTAATGTGTAGGCTTAAAGATCAGAAACTTTTGATTTGTTTTGATTGAAGACAATGACTCTTGGGGGAAGAAAACAAATGGAATAGAAATGTGTGTGTTTTTTGTGTCTAGCCACGAGATTGCACTCAAGCACTAATTTTGTATCACCCTTTTTCTTCTCCATTGTGTCCATAGCTTTTGGGACGGATGGGGACCCCTGCAGAGATTGCGAAGGCTGCCCTGTTCCTTGCTGCCGATGCCACATTCTGCACAGGATTTGACCTTGTGGCCAGTGGTGGAGCTGAGCTTGGCTTTGGCCCTAAGAACCAAGTTACTCCTGGATGTGGCTCTAAAAACTAGTGGTGTTGACCAGGATGGGAGGATTGCAGTGGCTACAAAGTAGAATGCTAATTTATTTGATTTCCATTCAGGTTGAGGGCTATCTCGCAAAGTAGTTGTATCTGCATTACCCATATAAGAAAAGACAAAAAAGCTTTTAGAATTCTAGATCTGTGGTTTCCAGCATTTAGTCCTCCAGTTGTTTTGGTGTCCCATTACAATCACATCCTTCAACCCGGAGCTCTGCCAAGGAATAGTTCCCTTCCCATATTATTTCCAGATGGGAACTCAGGCATGAGATTTTGCAAATTGCCCCCAAATCTGGACTGTAAAATCCACTTCCAAAAGACCTGCCTCCCAGATGAAAAAAGGTCAAGAGATCCAGAGTGGTGCAGTGTCGCACCTCAGGTTAGATTCACCTTGCTTAAAACACCAAACTGCACACAGGCTGAAGTCTTTGTAGTTTATTAGAAAGGAAAAGATAATAAGTTCTTAAAAGCAAAAGTAAAGTTCCAAAAGTTCAGGTCAAAATAAAACTTTAAAGAAATGTATATATATATTCACATTTTCCTTTGTGCTAGTGGCTTTCCCTTGACCTTTTTCCTTCCCATTCCCTATCAGGAAATCCCACCAGGAAATTGCAGAGCCAAAGCAGTCACAAAGAACTTAATCCATAAATCTTTTGCATGGACAGAAACAAAGGCGACACCCTTGCCCTCGGAGTTTTGCCCAGCAGGGGGGTCGCCCCTTGGCAGTCTTTRATTACATTTTTAATTGGGAGATGGGGGCACCTTCGAAAAGCATCCCCCWTCCATCCTGTTGCCCCATTCAATCATCCACCAAGGAACATTCATCCAGTTTCGCCCCTTTTGTCCTCCTGTTTTGCCGCCTGAAAAGTTCCGGTTCTTTCTTGTTTACATTCACTCACACCAATCATACAACAATAGGATTGCCTGACTGGCAGGCTCTATAGAGACTGGTGAGGCTCCCAGCATTTCCTCATTTCACAATTCATTCATGAGTCTCATTGTGTCTCCTTGGCCTGCCTCTTTCTCTCCTGATTCGTTGCCACCTCAAGGCAGCAGAAGCTTCCTGATTGGCTCCAGTACACCGCAGGAGCTTTCTGATTGGTCCTGTTGCGCAGGAGGGGGGAGGGCCACCTCCCAGCTGTTAGCCCACCGGCCAATAGCAATGAAAACCGGCAGGGAGGCAGGGGCGGGAGGTTTGAACCATGCAACTCTGTATTTCCTATAAGAATGGTTGTTTTGATGTAACATTTCATGCTCTGCTTGGTGAATGATTGCTGCTCTGCATCCTTTTCAGCTGAATCGCTAATAAACCTCGATGGCTTTTCTTCAACTTGGTGAGACCTTTCATTGGGAAAGTCAGGGAAAAATATTGGGTGCTTCTCTGTCTCGCCAGGGAAAAAGAACTCTTTGATGAGTCTAATTGGTCTCTGCCTCCTGGCAAAGACCCCTAAATTCTCGATTTCAACAGCATGAATACAAAGAAGCACCAGCAAAACAGAGTCCCACTGGAATGTGGCAAACTCCCAAGGCCATGAACACAAGAACTGCAAGATAGTCCAGGCAAATGAGAACGAGATTCTTGGTTGAATGGAAAGTTGCTCTGACAAAGTTTGTCTCCAAAACACACAGCTCAATACTCTTTGCAAAGCATGAAAGCATTTCTTTGGCCTCTGACCTCCTTCTTGTTAGCTATTCTCACACTCCTTCGAACCCTGAATTCCAAACGGTCAGCCCAATCTAAGGTTCCCGTATCATCAAGGTCAAGCTGCTTGTTAGTGTCTGCCTGCTTGCCTTCCTGCATACTCTCAGGCTGAGAACTGTCCTCCTTTTCTGAGTCAATTTGTACCTGGCTAGTTTCAGTATCAACAAGATCATCCCTTGCTGTGGGAAACTGAACTTCCACACCATGTTCCTCATCATCTCTAACAGGGACATTTTGAGCCTGATTGTGAACCTGAATCCCATCATCCTCATCAGAGTCACCCTGAGGTTCTAGCTGAGTCACAACATGCAGATTGGATGAACTATCCCTGTTGTAACAGCTGCCTGTATAGCAAAGGGAAATGCTGCTTAATATTGGGGGCATAGGGAAAAGTATGGGGAATGTTCAATCCCTGGATTAATACTTATTCCCACCAAGGAAATGATGGCAACCTCCCCTTGATATTGTACCACTAACAACAAACATGTCTTCTCATATACGAACAATCCTAAATTGTGGGTTGTTGTAGGTTTTTCGGGCTATATGGCCATGTTGTTGAAGCATACTCTCCTGACATTTTGCCTGCATCTATGGCAGGCATCCTCAGAGGTTGTGAGAACATGTAGCTTGAAAAACCTACAACAACCCAGTGATTCCAGCCATGAAAGCCTTTGACAAAACAATTCTAATTTGTATACTAAGTAAACCTTTGATACTGTACATCTCAAAGAGTCCTGGCTGTTTTATTTCAGAGCCCTGTCTTTTTTTGTTTCTGCTTTTCTTTTGCATTTCCTGGATGTCAATTAGGCTTTATATGTCAGAGTAAATGGAATGGGAAGAAAAGTGCAGTTGTAAGGCTTAGTTCTTAACTTTTAAAATTTGCATTTAAAGAACTCAGATTCTCTTGACATACACTTTTTTCCCCTTCTCACCCACCTCTCCTCTTCACACCAACATTATGAGGAAGATTGAGGCTGAGGGAAACTGGCCAAAGTCATCCAGCTGAAGAGTTTGAAACTACAGTGTTCCCTCAGTTCTCCTATTTGCAGATTCAAGAATTTATTGGAAGTCTGGTTGCTGCTAGGAGGGAAAAATCTCTCCCCTATCCTAATTGGAGCTTTCTGATGCTGAGCAGAATGCTAAAAATGTAACTCTTTGTATATAATAAAAATAAAACTATGGATGGATGTATCTATTTTCTAGGATGTCTCTCATATACAGAGAGCCATGTCAATACCATGGATGATGGATCTGTACCAAACTTGGCACACATGCCCATCAGGACGTGCTGAAAATACTTGTTTTTGTTTGTTTTTTTTGCAGGCGTGGAGGTGGGGGGTGGATTCACGGAGGATAATGGTAGCTGTAGCCAATCCGTATCCAAAGACTTATGTGTTTCCTAGAACCAGAGAACCATTTGTATTTCCAATGGGACCATTCATAAAAATTAAAACCATCATCATACATCACAGTTGGTCACTCATGGTCGAGAATGATTTTCTTCCAGAGGTCACTTGACAGTGGGTCTGTAAGTGATTGTGGAGACCTGTTTTGGATTCACATGGTCTGTCACAGTGAGAATATAGGTTTCCAGGTGGACAAGGGTTCAATTGACATGCCTTCTCCTTGGCACATGTCTCCCTTTCACCMWCCATTTATCTCCCTCTATGATGCACCTAAGAGTTTACGATCATCAGGGGAGGTCCTGCTCTCGATTCTGCACRTCCTCACAAGCGTGGCTGGTGGGGRCGAGGGACAGGGCCTTCTCAGTGGTGGCCTATGGAACAAACTCCTCAGCGAAATTAGGATGATCCCTTCACTTCTCTCCTTTAGGAAAAAGGTCAAATCATGGCTCTGGAACCAAGCATTTGGCACCTAGCCAAGCATCAACGGCAATAAATGTATGAGAACTAACTTTGGACTGGAACTTTGGATGTTGATTTGTGATTTGGACCTGGCTTTGTTTTAATTTAAATGTATAATTTTAATGTATATTTTAACTTGTGTTTACATATTTGTAAATGTGTTGTAATGTGATTAATGTTGTTGTCAGCATCTAATGACTGCCATTGTAAGCCACCCTGAGTCCCCCCTCGGGGGTTGAGAAGGACAGGATAGAAATGTTTGAAATAAACAAATAAATAAATCCTTCATGCTCAGCAAAATATTTCTGGTGACACTGCAAAATCTAAAATGTGCTGAATATCCATATGCATTTTCTTACAAAGCCACCTTTTACTCTGTATTTGTGCCTCTTCAAAATCCACAGCACTGTTGGTAACAGCTGACCTCCAGTTAGAAGGCTTGAGTGCCAGGTCTTCCCAATTCTCGATGTTTATTCCACATTTTTGTTACCTTTAAGTTCATCTTCAAATCTTTTTTGCTGTCCACCAACATTTTGTTTTCCATTCTTGAACTGAGAATAAAGTGTTTCCATTTATTTCCAAATTTGAGGAAACAGAATTAACATGAATCAAAGAATTGGTTCATATCTATTATCCAATGCCTTATCTTTCATGCTCAGCAAAACATTTCTGGTGACCTTGCAGAATCTATCTTTCAAATGTGCTGAATTACCATATGCATTTTTCGTACACTCACTAGATCTCTCTGATCCTGATTAAACCTCTCTCTTTAATCTCAAGCAGTTTTGAGATCTTCTCCATATCTGAAGCAAAGTTTTTAGAGGCATTTGGACAAAACCGCTTATTCAGATGCTTGGATTGTGGGTTTGCTGACTGGAAGAGATCTTGATCTTTGTGTGCTTTCAAGTGCCTTCCTCAGGCAGTTGTGTGCAAGGTGTAACACAACATAAATTAATTTCTTGTGCACACTTGAGATATTACAATATATTTCATTATGTACATGCAAATATATCCAAAGCCAAAACACATCTGTCCCCAAGAATTCCAGATAAGGGATGCTCACTACCTCTGAGGATGCTTGCCATAGATGCAGGCGAAACGTCAGGAGAAATGCCTCTAGAACATGGCTCTATAGCCCGAAAAAACCCACAAGAACCTAGTGATTCCAGCCATGAAAGCCTTCGACAATACATTGAACATCTCTACTATTTATTTATTTATTTACTTTATTTGTATACCGCTGTTCTCAGCCCTAAGGCGACTCACAGCGGTTAACAACAGGAACAGCAAAAATTCAATGCAACAACAACACGATATTTAAAACAATTAACATCATAAACACATTATACAGTTAACAACAATAACCATTCACTGGCGTCTCATAACTAAAAACATGATCCAAATTCGTCATCCATTGTTCCATTCCTATATTCATTACACTCATTGCACTATCTATTCAAACGCCTGTTCAAATAACCAGGTTTTCACTTTCCTCCGGAATACCATTAGTGATGGGGCCGATCTGATGTCCGTGGGAAGGGCGTTCTCCGCACTAGCATGTTGTGGACTCCACTTTGTAGCCCCATTTCTTAAGGTTAGAGCTGCATCTTGTGGTGTCAGAGCACAGCCTGTTCAGCGCCTTCCAGGTTGTGCACTCTTCTGTGTGCCCGGAAGGGAGGTTTTCATCCAGTCTCAGCCACTGATTGAGGTGCTGGATTTGATCCTGCCACTTTTGGACTCTTGCTTGCTGAGGTGTTCTTGTGAGAATCTCTGTCGATCTTAGGAAGCTGTTTCTTGATTTAAGATGTTGGTATCCTGGCTGATATCTGAAAAGAGGATGGGCCGAAGATGTGATTGCCTTGGTCCTTTCATTGCTGGCCGCTACTTCCCGACGGATGTCAAGTGGTGCAATTTTTCCACACTGGGCATGCGTACTCAGCATCAGAGTAGCAAAGTGCAATGGCAGATGTCTTCACTGTGTCTGTTTGTGACCCCCAGGCTGTGCCAGTCAGCTTTTGTACGATATTATTTCTAGAACTCACTTTTTGCTTGATATTCAAGCAGTGATTCTTATAAATCAGAGCATGGTCCAGAGTGACTCCCAGGTATTTTGGTATGCTGCAATGCTCCAGTGGGATTCCTTCCCAGGTGATCCTCAGAGCTCAAGATGCTTGTCTGTTCTTAAGATGAAAAGCACACGTCTGTGTTTCAGATGGATTAGGAATTAGCTGGTTTTCCTTGTAATATCCAGTAAGAGCACCTAATTCATGCTGCTATGGGTAATAATAACAATCATAATAATTTACAGTTAACAACAACAACAACAATTTGTTATCTGCCTCTTCTCTTGGCTGGCGGCAGGGTACAGCACAGTTGAAACACTTTAATGTAAAATACATAGAAGGAAATACATATATCAAAACACACCACTATAAAATACATACACCAAAACCCATGGTGCATACACTGGATTTGTGACCCAAGTTTAAACTCAAATTTAATTTATGTTTCATATACACCTTATATACACATAGTCTGGATGTCATTTTATACGATATTTTAAATCATTTTGTTCATGAAATCTGTACACTGAAACATGAGAAAGCAAAGATGTCAACGTCACAACCATTTATGTGGACAGTTTTGAATTTTGCAGAATTTCAGATTTTCTGATATGGGATACTCCATATGGAATGGAATATTTCGTGTATTTTTTCCATTTTTAATCCATTAATGTGCATGTGTGAACAGAGTTGTTAGATTTTGTCTGGCATGCGTTTACCCTGCTTCTTTTCCTTCCCAGTCCACCAAGGAGCCAAAGTGGTGTTCTGTGCCCGAGAAAGTGAAGGTGAGAATTATTTTTTTAATACCTAAACGTTATGAGAGAGTCCATTGTTTTTATATTAGCATGTTTAAACTACAGGGATGTGAGCATGGAGTTGTAACTATCCCTTCTCTGATCATTGGTCATGAATGGGAAGGCTGATAGGACCTGGAGTCCAAGAATAGCAAGTCACCAACCATCATTGTAGACAAATGAAAGAATTGGTGCTTTTTTCTTACATTTCTGCTATTTGAGGCAGAAATGTAAGAAGTTCTGCTAAGGGGAGAAATGCAAGAATGAGAAAACTGTCCTTTGTATCTGCTTGGCTATGGTTCAATAACTCTCAATGGATGACAAAATCTGTGGATGCTCATTATGTGGTTCTCTAGTTATTGTTGAACTGAAACTCCTGACCAGTTGCTATACTGGCTGTGGATGCTGGATTTGCAATCAGAGAACAACTGTGTGATTTCTGCTTCACCCTTGCCTGGTGTGATTATTAAAAATCCACCATAACAGTAGGAATGTGGGACACTGGATTATTCTTAGCATGAAGAGTAGATATCGGTGACTGTTGGATCTGTGTCCAGTTGAGTCTCTGTGTCTCAAATTCACATTGGACACCAAGTATGGGTTCATATAGAGGCTTGCATCCTGTAGTCTCAACTAAAGGAGACCCATTGGCTCATGGATGAATGGTAAGTCAACCCAGAAACAAAGCCCAAGGAGGCAGTCTCACCCCTTCATCAAAAAGCTGGAACTGCCCTCCAAACTCCTCATGAACTTTGTTTGCGACTGTCTTTGCAGAAGAACAGGGGAAGAAGATTGTGCAGGAATTGGAATTTTGTGGGGGCCCTGGGGAAGTTTATTTCCAGATCTGTGATGTTCGCTGTGAAAAAGCTATTCAGGTAGGCCTATGAGGAAAATGTTGGTTTCGGAGAACCTCTTTGTTGCTATGTACCTTTATGTTATTTCCGACTTACGACAACCCTAAAGTGATGCTATCATAGGGTTTTCTGGGGCTGAGAATGTCTGACTCACCCAATGGGTTTCCATGGTCAAGGGGGAATTGAATGCTGGTCTCCAGAGTTGTTGTCCAGTGCTACTACACTATACTTCTTTAGTGGCTTCAAAACAAATTTTCCCTTGCCACAAATCCATTCTTAAAACCTGGACTTGAAAATGTAGTTCTTTAGATAACATCCCAGGATCCTCCAATGATTGTGGATGGATTTGGAAGATGAAGTCTAAAATGGTGGGAATGATGACTGTCCCAGTTTAGTTGTAGTGCCTTCCCCAATACAATGTTTTTCATATGAGTTGGGTTACACCTTACCTCTTCCCTGATTATACCTATCTTGGCTGGGGATGGTGGGAGTTGTAATCAGCACAAGTGCATTGTGGAAGGCTGTCCAGGTAGCTTTCAGATATAAACAAAATAATTGTGTTTCATCTTTTGCTAACCATCTTCCATGTTTCATTTCTTCCCTTTTGCTAACCGTATCCCTTTCCATAGAATTTGGTTGCTGTGACCATTGAACTTTATGGAAAACTTGACTGCCTGGTAAACAATGCTGGAATTGGTAAGTCAGTCCCAAAAACCTGACTGGGAAAGATCTGGTTTCCTTTGTTTTTTGGGCCTGGGTTTTTTTTTACTATGTGTTCAAGGACAACACAATCTCCCTGCTTTTTTCCATACCACCCTGCTTGTCTTCATTGGTGTTTTATGGTGTACATGAAGCTCTCATGTAGTGCCACATTTCAAACAATATGATCTCCTTCCTATGAATTTGCTCTGCTGTGTAGTTTTCCTAATCATACACATCTATCTATGCAATAGATAGGAGCGAAAAAAGATGGCGCCGGTGTAATCAGACGTGTTCAGCTGAGCTCCGGTATCTTTGTTGTTTTTATGCTTTAAAGTTCTTATCTATTTTACTACAACCTCCCAACTTATCTCTGCCTCTGCCTCTACAATGGGAAATAAAAGGAACAAAAAGAAACGAATAAGATCGAGCCCGGAGACACTTAAACAGCATAAACCTTCCAAGCAACTAAAGATAGATGACCTTGTGGGAAACGTGAGTACGCCAGAACTGTATTCATTACTTACCGATAACAGTTGCTTACCCTTGGATAAAGAAAATATAAACTCCAGTAACAACTCAATAATATCCCAGGAAGAAGTATCCTTGGGGCTGTGTGGAGGAGACACTCCTGGAACAAGCTCATTAACTGCTGAGTTAAAACAGACAAACCCCACCAGTGCGTGTTTACTGACTGCCAAAACAGTGGCATATATCTTTGAAAGATTTAAAAATATAACAAAGCAAATTGAGCAGTTAAAGCTTTCTTTTGACGCTTTTGCTCAGAAGAATGAGGCCCCAAAGGGAAGCACAGTTCAATCAGCTCAAATGGACGGTATGGGGCCTAGAAGGGAGGCAAATACAAAGGACGAAAAGCCCTACACAAAAGTAGATAGAGGCTACTCATTTACTTCTACTAAGTGTAATAGAATTCTGCAAGCAAACCAGATAAGGCTGCGAATTGCCCACAACAACATAAACAAGGGCAGATGGAGGTCATACAGAACTATCAGAACATCGCTGGGCCAGTTATTACACATACCCCCCCAAAGTGTGGACCTGACTAAAGTGAAATGGCTACCCCAAGTCTCTGCAGACAAGAACATCGAAATTACCTTTGAGCAATTAATACTACCATCTATGCTGATGAAGATGAAGCTCTTCTTGCTCAAATTCCAAATAGTCCCAATGAGGGTTTTCCGTGACCTGGTCATTAGCCCACCGATAACTCCCATGCACGGTGATGACATGCCTGCAAAAGTGGGCAAACCCAGCCTGCCAGCCTCCAGGGAGGCTTCTGGAAAAAAATAAGCCACAGCCCAGTCCAGCTAAGGCTGATAGCAAACCAACACAGAAGCACCCTATGAACCTGAGCAATGCAGCCTGCGGCGATCAGAGAGACACCAATCTTGGATTGGGTCATCTCAAGACTGTAGCGACTTCTATAGGGATCCCGGGTGAGCCAAGGGTGGGCTCAATGTCCACTGCCGAGTCCCCACAGGATGAAATGGACTTAGAAGTGGCCCCTATAAATGACCTACTGGAGCTGGAGCCGAACGAGAAGGATGTGACCCGCACCCTGTCTCCAATTCAGGTCGTGGTCCACAGGAAGGATGGCAGCAGACCCCCTAATCAGGATCTATTCCCCAGGGAAGGAAAGAGTGCACCCCCTACACCATTACAGAATAATCCTACTGCCAAAGAAATGCAACAACAACATCAACAGCAACATCTGCGGCAAACCAGAGAGGAGAAAAGAGATCCCCTCAATAACTGTGTTTTCAATGGGGATATTGGTGGCATTGTACCAGCCTCAGATACGAATTGACTACCAGAATCGTCAATATGTATACAACTTGGCCAACCAGATCACTTAGAGACAGTAAGACCCATCCAGATTGTAACCTGGAATGTAGCCGGCTGGAAAGAGATCACTGATTGCGAATTGGTGAGATTCTTATCTGACTTTGAGATAATAGTGTTTCAAGAGACTTGGCTGGTAGGAGGGGACGACTCAATACAACTACCTGGATTTCAGTGTTGGCACACACCTGCTCAGAAAAGAGCGAATAAAGGGCGTGCCTCAGGGGGACTATGTATAGGTATTAAGGAGGAACTTCAATGGCAAGGGGAGAGATTGTGCAAGGGGGATGATATCCACAATATATTGGCCATTAAGTTTAATTATAAAGAAATGGAGCTTATATTGATAAATGTCTATATCCCACCACCCACATCCTCCTATTACAGTCCGGATGCTTGGGTACAGCTAGAGATAATGGTGGAAGAACTGACTGTAGTGTATACCCAAGCAATAATCATTTTACTTGGAGATTTTAATGCTAAATTGGGCCCATCTATACATGAACTAGCCCAATATGGTGGACTTCCACTTGATTTTATTAAAAACCACCCAAAATGGAACTCCAGAGACAAAAAGATCAATAGGGCAGGAATAAGTTTGGCATCATTGATCGCGAAGTGTAATTTACAAATCCTAGGAGGTAAGAACAACAACAACAATCATAATTATGTATACCCTTATACATTCCATTCTAGCCATACTAGTAGTGCCTTAGATTTTATATGTGTGTCAACAGGCAAGGCCAATCTTTTTTCACAGATCAAAGTACTTTTGAGGGAAGAAAGTGACCACCAACCAGTGTGTGTGAAATTTCTGGGCCCCTCAGATTTAAGACCAACCAATAGAAATGATGACTGGAGTATGGCCAACACTGAGGTGATACAAAACAAAAGACTTGCCTGGACTAAAGTAGACACGACAGCAATAGCAAATAGCCTCAAAACAGACCATATTGCAAACTGGGCCTCAATAGTTCAATCGCACTCAGCAGATTGGCAGGCAGTCTCTAATGCATTTACAAACATCTGTGGTAGTCTAAAAGAACATCTTGTCACAAAATCCTCAATAAAACATATCCAATAGATAATTCTGATTTTGGCATTTAATTATGTATCTTCACATTTGTGGAACCTATCAATGGCAGTTCCTTCATAGTGATCCTTACAAAATAAATCCCGATGACAGGAATAAGTGCATTTTTAAAAAGATACAATAAACAAAGAGACAGGGAATTATTCGTGGCTCCAGTCCTTTCTGGAGGGTCGTTCTCAGATGGTGAAACTGAGAGACAATTACTCGGACCCCTGGCCTTTGACCTGTGGGGTCTCGCAAGGTTCCATTCTGTCCCCCATGCTTTTCAACATCTACATGAAACCACTGGGTGAGGTCATCCGAAGTTTTGGAGTTGGGTGCCATCTCTACGCAGATGACGCCCAACTCTACTACTCTTTTCCACCTAACTCCAAGGAAGCCCCTCAGGTGCTGGACGAGTGCCTGGCTGCTGTGACTGTCTGGATGAGGATGAATAAGCTGAGGATCAATCCTGACAAGACAGAAGTCCTCCTGGTCGATCGTAAGCCGGATCGGGGTAAAGGGTGGCAACCTGTGCTGGATGGGGTCACACTCCCCCTGAAGTCACAGGTCCGCAGCCTGGGTGTCCTCCTGGACTCATCACTTACGCTTGAAGCTCAGGCGTTGGCGGTAGCCAGGAGGGCCTTCGCACAATTAAGACTCGTGCGCCAGCTGCGACTGTACCTCGTGAAGTCGGATCTGGCCAGTGTGGTCCATGCCTTAGTCACCTCCAGATTGGATTACTATAATGCACTCTGCGTGGGGCTGCCCTTGAAAACGGCCCGGAAATTTCAGTTGGTACAACAGGTGGCAGCCAGGTTACTAACGGGTGCAACTTACAGGGAACGGTTAACCCCCCTGTTTAAGGAGCTACATTGGCTGCCGTTCATCTTCTGGTCCCAATTCAAGGTGCAGGTTCTTACCTACAAAGCCCTAAATGGTTTGGGACCCGCCTATCTACATGACCACATTTCTGTGTACGAACCCACACGATTTCTTTGATCATCCAGAGAGGCCCTGTTCGCACTCCCGCCTCCCTCGCAGGCACGATTGGTGGGACGAGGGAGAGGGCCTACTCGGTGGTGGCCCCCCGACTCTGGAACTCACTTCCAAAGGATATCAGGCCTGGCCCAACATTGGCAGTCTTTAAGAGGAGCCTGAAAACATGGCTTTCCAGTGTGCCTTCCCGTAATAAAGGAATAGCTCCCATGAAAATGTCCTTACAAATGCACTTTAACCATTGGGTTGCATTGGACTGTACCCCTCACTTTTTAAAACCCTCACTAAAAAAAAACCTCCCTCCTACGAGATATATCCTATCTTGTTATATCAAGCATTATTTTTTAAATTTTAAATAATTTCATCTGGCCTGGTCATAAGTTTTTAAATCCTGTGTGTTATTGTTATATGTGATTTATATGATTTTGTATTGCTTTGTATTGTTGTTATTGCTTTTTCTGTTGTGATGTGTTGTTGGACTTGGCCTCATGTAAGCCGCTTCGAGTCCCTTGGGGAGATGGTGGTGGGGTATAAATAAAGCATTATTATTATTATTATTATTATTATTATTATTCTGACTCTTCTGTGAAATTCTCTTCTTTTTTATATCTACCTGCCCACAGTTTCCAGTCCCAAACCCATCGATAACATCACCACAAAAGAATTCCACAATGTCATTGACACCAATGTTGTCGGCTCCTTCTTAGCATCTAAGGTGAGTAATATCAAGAAATTCACAGGAAGCTGCTTCATATAACATCAGACCCTTGAGTTTAGTGGTGGAGCCATGTAGCTGCTCAGGCACTGTTGGACTGTGCATCCCAGCATCCCTCGCCAGTGTAGGCAATGGAAAGGAATTCTCAGAATTGCAGTCCAACAAACTGACTAAGCTGAGTATTATCATCACCCCCAACCAAGCAAGATGTGCCAGATGGGTCAGTTGCTGCTATCACTCATGTAGGTGAGAAGATGGGAATTGTAGTCCAGCACTCCAAGAAAAACCCAGACTTGGGGAAAACTGATAGCAGCTCTGCGGGGGTAAAGATGTTTCCCAGATGTATCTAGAAATGCAGTGGGGTGAACTGTCCTAAGCCTTTTGCAGATGTTTTTTTATTATTGAGGTGCAGTTACAGTACAGTCTTGCTTATCCAACCTTTGCTCATTCAACGTTCTGTATTATCCAATACAGTCTTCCTCCTGCCCGGATCCACAACTGTTTCAGTACATTGCAATGTTTTGGTGTTAAATTCGTAAATACTGTCATTACTACATAACATTACTGTGTATTGAACTGCTTTTTCTGTTGATTTGCTGTAAAACATGATGTTTTGGAAATTAATTTGTAAAATCATCATGTAATTTGATGTTTAATAGGCTTTTCCTCCTTATTATCCAACATTTTCGCTTATCCAACATTCTGCTGGCCCGTTTATGTAGAATAAGCAAAACTCTGCTGTATTGCCAGAATGAATAAATCATGTCCTCTACACTGGTTAACCACCCATATAGAGTGTTGTTTGCCCTGAGACAATGCTTTAGCCAACCATTTGTAGAATCCCTACACAACCATTGCCACAGTATTTGTAGTCCAGCAAAGCACTTATTGGCTTTTTCCAGAGATGTAAGGCAAGGGATAGGATGGGAAATTAAATGTTCAGCTTGGAGTTTGGAGGTGGCAGTATTTTTACCAGTAAGTACCAATTCCCTATTTAATAATGAGAGTTATGTGGCATTCCATACAGTGCCATTCTACCCCGCAATGCTTTTCAACATTTGAAGTCACTTGAAGAGATCATCTGGAGGCATAGGGCAGGGTGCTATCAGAATGTCTCTGACACCCAAATGTATTTCCTTACACTTTCAAAATAGCCTTAAATAAATATATTGTGTCTTTTCTGAATCAATGCCTCGAGAATATAATGGGCTGGATGAAGAAAAACAATTTGAAGCCAAATTCAGACAAGACACATATGCTTACAATTAATAGTCCTAAACTGGGATTGGAGGCATGTCAGCCAGTTCCCAAGAGGGTTACACTTGCCCTGAAAGATTGTCATCTCAGCTTAGGAATGCTTCTGGATTTGCCTCTCAAAATGTCAGTCTAGGTCAGTGGTTCACAACCTGTGGTCTGTGGACCACCAGTGGTCCACAAGAACAAAAATATGGTCCGTGACTTCACCATTACTACACCGTTGCCTTGAAACCACATGGCAACAAGAGCGACTTCTCTCGTAAAACCCTCTTACAATGCCAAGGCAACGAGAATGTTGGGAGGAGAGAGGCTGACTACCCACAAAAGATTACTACCACCACATCAGCACTATATTATTAAATGTGGTTTTTTGTGGGTGAACAGATGGTGACTACTGGATGGCGTATGTTCTGTATCAGAAACTAGAGCTGATGTGGTCTATCCAATGCAGTTTTCTGAATCAGCTTCTCAAATAACCAAACCCAATCTAAAATTGACCAAAAATCTGATTCATAACCCTTTTGGTACTAATGTTGGAGAGTAGTCCCTGTTCAAAGTGGTCCCTGGTCAAAAAAAGGTTGGGAGCCAGTGATCTAGACACTGTACTCCTTTTGATGAAGCCCAAAATCCCTGGGCTTTTTTAGCTGCTGCATCCCATTGTTGGCTCATGTTCAACTTGTTGTCTATTAATATTCCAAGATCTCTTTCATATGTACTGTTGACTTTTCACTGTTATCAAACAAGGTGTCACCATCCTATATCTCTGCCTTTTGTTTTTGTCTGCCCTACTTTCCAACATTTCTCCTTGTAGAAATTCATTTTGTTAGTTTCAGGTCAATCCTAATCTGTTAAAATCATTTTGGATTTTGATCCTGTCTTCTGGAGTATTAGCTATCCCACATTTGGTGTTATCTGCAAACTTGATAAGCATGCCCCCTAAACCTTCATCCAAGTCATGAAATAAAGATGTTGAGCAGCACAAGGCTTAGGACAAAACCCCACTGCAGCACCCCACTAGTCACTTCTTTCCAGGATGAAGAGGAACCATTGGTGAGCACCCCTTGGGTTCAGTTGTTTAACCAATTACAAATCCACCTAACAGTAGTATTGTCCAGCTACTCTCAAAGTGTGTTCAGTGGAGCCCTTGGCTCCACAGATGATGATGATAATGATGATGATGACGACGATAATCTTTATGCCCTCCTCCTCCTCCTCCTCCTCCTCCTCCTCCTCCTCCTCCAAGCTTTCCCTTTTTCCTCCTCCTCTCCCCATCTCCCTTCCCCTCAAAAGCCTTTTTTCCTCACCTCCCTCCCTCACTCTCAAAAGCCTTTTCCTTCATTGCTTCCAAACTCCTATTTCCCTCCCACTGATCAGGGGATGCTTTGATTGCGCTTCTCCTGCATGGCTCCATATTGCTCAAGTTGAACATTGATTTCCTTTTCGGAGAAGACTCTGAGACATAGAAGGCAAATAGTTGTTCTGTGTTTTTAATATATATATTTAATGGTCTTGTGGTTTATCTGTATATTTTAATTGTGTTGTACTTGGTCTGGAATCACATAGAGAGGCACATAACAAATACAATTTATGTTGTTGTTGTTGTTACCTGTGTGATGTTTCCCCTCCTCAACTACAATGATAGAGGTTATTTAGTTATATGTTCATATATTCTTCTTCCATCTCAATGTATATCTCTTCTTATTTGCAGTATGCTCTGCCTTACCTCCGAAAAACAAAAGGGAACATCATCAATCTCTCCAGTATTTTACATATCATTGCAGCCAGGCACTCAGTGCCCTATACCTCAAGCAAGGTAGGCTGGAGCAATAGGACCTGAAATTATCCCCACCTCCCCTATTGTTCCAATGCAAGGGTTGCCAAAATTTCTTAAAAGCTACTGCTGCAGTGACTTTTAGCAGTAAGGAATGAGGMTTATCTCCAAGCCTCTGTGAAAGAGCACAAGAACAGGCCAGGTTGTTATTGTTTCCTTCTTGTCAAATTTTGCCCARTGGTCAGGAAAGTCGATTTTGGAGACTACATATGTTATCCCTTGTACTACATTTGGAACAGCCAAAGAATGAGGAAAGCAGGGCTTCCCTTTGGTAGCCCCATCCTTATTTAAAAAAAAAAACAGTTTTCTTCACTCCCTTGGGCATGTGTCCCACTGTGGAATACATCTCACCACGCTAAAACAATGGATGTGGCTCTTAATGAGACATGCCGTATTATCACAGGGTGTCTGCACCCTATACCACTGGAGAAATTACACTGTTTAGTCGGTATTGCACCACCTGACACCCGCCRGAAGTAGCAACCACTAGTGGAAGGACCAAGGCAGTGATATCTCCAGCCCACCCCCTGCTTGGGTATCAGCCAGCATGCCAATAACTTAAATCAATAAATCATTTTCTTAGATCTACAGAGACACTTGCTGAAACACCTCAGCAAGCGCGAATCCAAAAGTGGCAGGCTCAAACCCAGAACCTCAATCAACAGCAGATAACATTTGAGAGACTCCCCCCCGGGGCACACAGAAAACTGGGCAACTTGGAAGGCGCTGAACAGACTGCGCTCTGGCACCACGAGATGCAGAGTCAATCTTAAGAAACAGGGCTACAAAGTGGAATCCATGACATGTGAGTGTGGAGAAGAGCAAACCACCAACCACCTACTACAATGCAACCTGAGCCCTGCCACATGCACAATGGAGGACCTTCTTATAGTAACACCAGAGGCACTCCAAGTGTCCAGCTACTGGTCAAAGGACATTTAATAGAATGCCAAGTTTGCAAACTTTGGTTTTTAAAATTTTTAATACAATACAACTGTTTGGTTCGCTCCTGAAATGATAAATAAATTCACTCCCCTTTTGATTATCGTCAGGGGCCAAATGGTTTTTCAACTCACTTTGACTGAATTGTAGGCCTTTCTTTTACATTGTGATTTTTAGTGTTCCGGCTGTTTTTTGTTTTTTTTTTATGTAGCCTTTCATCAACTGAATTTCATATTGCATTGTTTCAATGTTTTGCCTAATTGACTGCTTCATATGAGGTTCTGCCTCGAAAGACTGTATAGAAAAAAAAATCAAATCTAAGTATAATAAAATAAATCTTTCAACTTGTAGGGTGCTATCAGTGCGATGACAAAAGCCCTGGCCATCGATGAGAGCAAATATTGTGTACGAGTCAACAGGTAAGACTGTTAGCAGAAGGTTATCAACAATCAAGTATTCAGTTTTTGGGATCAATGAGGTTTTGAGAACTGAAACAAACAGGTCATTTTCCTTTTCCCTGAAAATTTCCAGGACAATGTAATAGCTCACACATTTTGGTCTTCCACATGTTTTGATCATCTGCTCCCAGTGTCCCTCCCTATTGTCCACACTAGCTGGTCCTTTGCTGGTTGAGGTGACCACTCCTATTGGCCACATTATAATTCAAAATATCCAGAGTGACAAATGCTTCCAAGAAATCCTGGCAGCAAATCTAAAGTATTTCAGAAAACATGATTGGGAATCTATTATATCCGAATGTTGGGGCATTTAACAACAAAACTAAACAAGCAGCAACAATAAGCGGTTTGCAGGACAGAAGCTTTTGAGAATGGCAGGAAAACAAATGAGCTTACGCAATTAAGGGAGTGGAATCAGGCTTTAAAAGTTACAAAAAGTTTTACTGGAAAGAACTACATTTCGGTATTGTCGAAGGCTTTCATGGCCAGAATCACTGAGTTGTTGTAGAGTTTTTGGGCTGTGTGGCCATGTTCTATCCAGAAGCATTATCTCCAAATGTTTTGCCTGCATCTATGGCAGGCATCCTCAGAAGCTGTGGGGCTTGTTGGAAACTAGGAAAATTGGGTTGATATCTCTATGGAAAGTCCAGGGTAGGAGAAAGAACTCTTGTCTGTTGGTGCTGGGTGTGAATGTTTGTCTGGTTATACTGGTTTGTGATTACAACTACTGTACAGTATATAACAAATGTTCAATTTTTGTTCAACAATAAATGCGAATATTCTCCTTAATGGTTGTGGCCCAGTCTACCTGTCCGAACTTTTCTTCCGCTACGAACCACCTAGGACCTTAAGATCTTTCGGGGAGGCCCTGCTTGCTGTCCCCTCACCATCGCAATTGCGTTTGGTGGGGACAAGAGACAGGGCCTTCTCCATGGTGGTCCCGCGGCTATGGAATTCCCTTCCAAGTGAAATCAGATCTGCTCCATCTTTCCTGACCTTCCAGAAAAAGTGAAATCCTGGCTGTGGGATCAGGCCTTTGTGGACTAGACAGATTTGATTGAAAAGCTATGGTTTTAACGGACTCTGATAGACTGCTTTTAGGCTGAAGACATAAATTTTTATATTGTTTTTACTTAATATGTATATTTATGTTTTTGTTGTTAGTTGCCCTGAGTCCCTCTGCGGAGGTCAAGATAGGACAGGATATATATGACCTAAATAAATAAATAAATAAATAAATAGAAAAAATAAGACATCCCCTGAAAATAAGACCTAGCGCAACTTTGGGAGCAAAAATTAATATAAGGTACCGCCTTATTTTTGGGGAAACAGGGTATTTCCTTGTTGAAAACTATAAACATGTGCAGAATATGGTTGACTTCCAACACTGAAACGTAGATGTAAAATTCACAGGTAACATATGGAAACTCTGGTGTGTGTATGTGGGGGGTGCTATTATACTTGTAAGAATCTTAGCATATAGCTCACCACGTGGGAACTAATTTGCTTACTCTTCTGTGCTGCACCTTCCAGACCTGTCTTCCCTCCTTTTAAAAAATCCAAATAATTTGAATTCTAGCATTTCAGCTGGCATTACCTGGACTCCAATGCAGGAATGGGTTGAAAATCAACAACCTAATCCAGAGGCAGCAAACCGGGAAAGCAAAGATTCTCAGGCAAGTGTATGATGGGCCTGGGCTACTCCATAGGGTGGATTTCTATTTATAAAAGGAACTGCTTATACAACCCTCTGTAAAAAATACCAATAAAATTCTGTGTGCAGAAGGAAAACCGATGTTCTGCATCTTCTACCTGATGAACATATTTTAGCAGTTGGTTGGCTACATTTGCAGGTTTGACTTTTGTGTATTTGATTATTCATGGATTGGATTAACATGGTCTGTTCTCCAGTGTGAATTTGTGACCAAATTCTGAAGAAAATTGATAAGGTTTGTGCTGGAGGACCCAAAATTCCTTGGGTGGTCTCATAGCATTTTTTAAAAAATTGTGGCTTTTCCAATTTTGCAAGGGTCCTGTGTTTTAATCCCAGCAAATGTGGAGTTTTTGACTGTGGATGTTTATTCTATTTTCATTTAAAGGGAAAAAGTATTTCAGATGGAAATTTGAAATTTAAGTACTGAAATCCTTTGGAGTTTGTCTTTCTAATGTCTGTGGCCTCTTATAGGATTAAAGACCAGAAACTTTTGATTTATTTTGACAGAAGACAATGACTCTTGGGGGGGGGGGGGGCAAATGGAATAGAGATGTGTGTGTGTGTTTGTGTCTACCCATGAAATTATCCTCAAGCACTAATTCTGCACTACCCTTTTTCTTCTCCATTGTGTCCATAGCYTATGGGACGGATGGGAAACCCTGCAGAGATTGCGAAGGCTGCCCTGTTCCTTGCTGCCGATGCCACATTCTGCACAGGATTTGACCTTGTGGCCAGCGGTGGAGCWGAGCTTGGATTTGCCCATAAGAGTCAAGTTACTTCTGGATGTGGCTTTAAAGACTAGTGGAGTCAACCAGGATGGGAGGATTGCAGTTGCTACAAAGTAGAATGCCAATCTATTTTATTTCCACTTAGGTCGAGGGCTATCTCACAAGGTAGTTGTATCTGCATTACCCATATAAGAAAAGACCAAAAAGCTTTTAGAATTCTAGATCTGTGGTTTCCAGCATTTGGTCCTCCAGTTGTTTTGGTGCCCCATTCCAACCACATCCTTCAACCCAGAGTTCTGCCAAGGAATAGTTCCCTTCCCATATTATTTCCAGATGGGAACTCAGGCATGAGATTTTGCAAATTGCCCCCAAATCTGGACTGTAAAATCCACTTCCAAAAGACCTGCCTCCCAGATGAAAAAAGGTCAAGAGATCCAGAGTGGTGCAGTGTCGCACCTCAGGTTAGATTCACCTTGCTTAAAACACCAAACTGCACACAGGCTGAAGTCTTTGTAGTTTATTAGAAAGGAAAAGATAATAAGTTCTTAAAAGCAAAAGTAAAGTTCAAAAAGTTCAGGTCAAAATAAAACTTTAAAGCATGAATACAAAGAAGCACCAGCAAAACAGACTCCCATTGGAATGTGGCAAAGTCCCAAGGCCATGAACACAAGAACTGCAAGATAGTCCAGGCAAACGAGAACGAGATTCTTGGTTGAACGGAAAGTTGCTCTGACAAAATTTGTCTCCAAAATACACAGCTTAATACTCTTTGCAAAGCATGAAAGCATTTCTTTGGCCTCTGACCTCCTTCTTGTTAGCTATTCTCACACTCCTTCGAACCCTGAATTCCAAACGGTCAGCCTAATCTAAGGTTCCCGTATCATCAAGATCAGGCTGCTTGGTAGTGTCAGCCTGCTTGCCTTCCTGCATACTCTCAGGCTGAGAACTGTCCTCCTTTTCTGAGTCAATTAGCACCTGGCTAGTTTCAGTATCAACAATATCATCCCTTGCTGTGGGAAACTGAACTTCCACACCCTGTTCCTCATCATCTGGGGACATTTTGAGCCTGATTGTGAACCTGAATCCCATCATCCTCATCAGAGTCACCCTGGCAATCTCCCCTTGATATTGTACCACAAACAACAAACATGTCTTCTCTTCTCATATATGAACAATCATAATTGGTGGGTTGTTGTAGGTTTTTTGAGCTATATGGCCATGTTCTCGAAGCATTCTCTCCTGACGTTTTGCCTACATCTATGGCAGGCATCCTCAGAGGTTGTGAGGACATATAGATCAAAAAACCTACAACAACCCAGTGATTCCAGCCATGAAAGCCTTTGACAATACAATTCTAATTTGTATACTCAATAAACATTTGATGCTGTACATCTCAAAGAGTCTTGGCTGTTTTATTTCAGAGCCCTGTCTTTTTTTGTTTCTGCTTTTCTTTTGCATTTCTTGGATCACAATTAGGCTTTGTATGTCAGAGTAAATGGAATGGGA